>CM068376.1:255455457-256190457 GCA_034769895.1 Magicicada septendecula
TAATTAAATGTGAAATTGTTGGTGCTTATTTTGTACCAGAGAGTTAGTGTCAGGTTCTATTGATATTATTTTTAACCTTAAATCACACCCAACAGACATCCTATTAGATTCTAATGAAATGTTACCGCAAAGTGTTTAGGTTATGTTTTTATAAGGGTAGTGGTTTTAAATAATGTCCGATGAAAATTTTATTGTTGTTTTGAACATAAATTTTTATTTATATATTTTTGTAAGGAAATAGTTTTTACTATCCAGGTATTCATGCGTACCACCTTGGATCCACTAGTGGCACGCGTACTATCTGGTATAGGCTATGTGTTGACTCGTAATTAAGGTTGTCCTGAATATGATGGAAACAAGTCCTTTGTCAGCTAAATACTGAGAACTAGTATCGCATTGTATTTTCCGTTTGCCTTTTTACCTACGCCAATACAAACGACATACGGAAGTAATTGATTTCTTTGCTGCACAATCGTTACTCACGGTCTGTCGCTAACTGCAATAATTGTACGCGGTAACTTGCACCCCGCACTGCAGCATCACAGTTTCCTGCACCGATCTGCGTTCTTTTGTTTGGTATTTTGAGCTTTTGACGAGGGTGAGTTGCTAGGCTACACGTAAACTCCCCTCCCTCATGGCGAAGGGATCAAATCATTTGACCACGACGGGTGCGTAAGTCCGCTTCCCTTCCCCCAACTACCTGTCAGATCGTGGCAGGTGTAGCGAGCTCTATACAGGTGCTATAAACAGATATGAAAATAAAAAAAAAAGGCTCCTATTTGGAAGATGAAATATTCACGGGACGTTGTTTTTGTCTGCTTATTTTTAGGTGAAGTCAATTCGCTGTCAGTGGTTTCTGTGCCCGATAATAGTGTTTGTTATGCGGTTATACCCGCACCTTCGGCTAAATACTGTTAGCTGATGAATGTCGGTGACAGTGCTGATATGACGTTTGCTAAATATAAAAGTATACACCAGGAAATGTAACAAGAATTTTCTAAGTGTGTGCAGATTACGTGCCGTATATTATTAAAAGTATCGACCAAAAGCGTAAAGTATCGACCAAAAGCGTAGCCAAGTTCGGTCAATTAACTAAACACAATATTTGTGTCAGAGTTTTAAAAAAAATTATTGTTATTTTCAGGACAATTTTAGAGGGTCTGTTATGAAAACTAGTATAACAATTCCTTTTATTAGTAAAATAATAATAATAATAATAATAATAATAATAATAATAATAATAGTGGTAGTGGTAGTGTTCGTAGTGATCAGCAGCAGTAGTAGTAGTAGTAGTAGTAGTAGTAGTAGTAGTAAAATTGTTCATATCGATAGGAGTTTGAAAATAAAATTGTGCAAAAAATACGTATGCTACAAGACACGTAACGTTTCATGTATCTTTCCAGTTTGTATTGTCATACTCTTATTAATGTTATTTATGATTTATTACTCATATGTTAGCGGTGGTGTGGGGGGGGGGCAAGTTTTCCAGCTAGGAGTGTGCACCATTAAGCATGCATTAGCGCGGTGCGGTGTAGGCTAGCGATATGACGTCACAGTTCTCCTCGGTCGACTGGAAATCCAACTGTTGCCAGCCATGAATAAAGTATGAATAAAGAAATTGTAAGCCCGCGCTCACATGCAGGGCACTCGTTTGAAAAGCAAACCTAGACTATTTTTAATTTCAAAAGTCTTTAGAAAAATGTTTTTGGTAAATATTCTTGTATTCTCGAATAGGAATGTACATTAATTTTTAAGCCGTTATTCCTGACTTCATTCTTTCCCTTCTACACTGTCCTAGTTAACTTTGTTTCTCTCAAGGTGTCTGTACCGTTGTTTATTGTGTATGGCGGTCACCTTTATTAGTTTTGAGTTTCATTTCTTATTTTTATTTTATTACCGTCTCGTTTCTGTGGGTTTTATTTTATTTCTTTCTGTCTCGGATGCACTCCTTATTACAGGTATTGATAGTTCGTTAAATATTTCTTTCCGACAAAAATGAGTGAAAAAGAATTTAATCCATAATACTAAGATATGGAATGACTGGTTCCATCAGGTTTTTTGAATATAGTATAACAGTGCAAAGAAATTTATTTTTAGGCTAATAAAATCTCTGTAGGCGCCTTAATGTTTTATAATATCACACATAGTGTAATATAACATCGTAACACGATGTATAGTTTTGAGTAATATATTTTTTGGCAAAAAAAATAAATAAATAAAACTTGGTATGAAAATTTTTATCACTACGTATTGTTCGAGATTTTAAACTTACTTACAACGAAGAAAATCGCGTTACACTTAACTATTTGTGCTACAGCCATTCCCGGCATATGAAGACGTCAGATGTTCTCACTTTCAGTATAAAATGATGGATTAAGAGTTTGAATAAAAAGGTGTCCGTCTAGGTGTATTGCGTTTCCTGAGAACTGAGTAGTTCTAGCGAAATCCGCTAAGAGCTCGCAAACAACAAGGTTTTAATTAAGGAATCAGACATGCAATATGTTAGGTTTTCCTACTTTTTTCTAAAGCACGTGTAAATAATCTTATTACGTATGTCGTTTGTCTACCGAATTTTATGCGTTATTTGATGTACACTTGTTACTGTTTATCTGTAGGACCGTTTACTTTTGTCATCGTTTCAATAATCGTTAACATGCAGCTGAATTTTACGTTACAGTAAATGAGTTATGTATAAGGTGGCCATTTTATACGGTACAAAACCGAGACAATAACCCCCACCCCTCATAAAGGTGTGAGAGTCTGTTACAATTTACAAATCCGCCTCCCCTTATTTGTAAGCTGTAAGAGTTAATAAATAACACGAAAATTGTATGTAATTCATTATTAAAAAACATCATTATATTTTATAATAATGCGTTAGTTATTAAATAACTTGAAGTTATTTATTCGTTATTAAAATTAAATGCAGTTATGTATAGTGATGTCATATGACATACAATAAAAACCGACTCAAACAAAAATATTTGGTTCTTTCAGGCTAAAGCCTTATTGCCTGTTCCGGTTTCACTATCTCGTATTTGATCTACAGTCTTCTTCTTCTAGCCCTTCTGCCTCTCAGGCTCGGGTTGCAGGAAGCTTCCGTCCATCGTCTCCATCTATTCCTGGTCCATACACATAGCCTTCACTTCCTGTAAACTCATTCCACGGTCCTATCCGAATCTCTCAGCGTGACTGATATGTCATCCTTGCATTCCTCTTGGCCTCTCACTCTCGGGCTTTACTTCAAGGTACTGTTTATTTTTCTTGCTTCATCTGCCCTACGTGCATGTCCCAGCTACTTCAATTGCTCCACCTCCAGCAAATCAATTAGGAACTTTACTCCCAGATTTCATCGGGTCGTCTCATTATTCGCCTGAAAACCTCGTCTGTGCTGATGTTATTCTACTTGGGTGTTTGTCAAGGATAGTCCAGCTTTCTACTCTATACATTATTGTTAGTATGTATACAGATTTGAATATCTGTAGTTTGCTTTGTATACGGATACTCCCTTTCCTTGTGGCTGATAGTCATATCCATCCTCTTAATTTTTCCAGGGGTCATTTTTTAACACGATTTTATCGTCTAATTACGTCTTTCCTATTGCATCCTTTGTCGAGCCTCAGAAATTTCATCTCCGATGTTCATTCTTTATTCGTGGTTCCCAGGGTTCGGACTCGCACAATAAAGCGGGTATCTCCATCACTTCATAAGACTATCTGTGCTTCCTGGTAGCTGTTCCTCTCACTCATATAGTGGATGTCTTTGTCTTTTCCATAAAACATTTTACAACCCCGATACTGGACATGAGACTTGTTCTGTTAAACAGGTAACAGAACTTATACAAAGTTTAGGTCGTAAATACATACCAGTGTCAATAATAATATGTTACTTCCGCATCGTTTCCATCTGCTGAGTTTTTTGTGATATTTTCGATAGAAAAAAAATCTTCTGAAGGTCCGGAGAACTCTTATGAAACTCCAAACAAGAATACAAAATTGATTTTAATGACGAGCATCGCTTTCAGAGTTACGGTTCACAACAACCATGTCGACTTTTGTTCAGTACTGTTACATCAGATTGGTAGTTTATTATTTTATGTGGAAAAATCGGGACGTTACCGGAAAGCAGGATATATTCTTTTGGCGGAACACCGGCTCGAAAATCTGGTCTGTCTTGCTGACGGGCACATTAATATGTACATAAAACAACGTGTTAACTGTGTTAAGGAACATTAAGTTTTCTTCGTGATGTAAAATAAATACTTTGTTCAAACTAAGTATGAAATAACTTGCCTGAAAGTTTTATAGCTTGCCGTAACAACCGGTGGCAGCTAAAGTATTCGTTATGTTGTTAGGTATTTGTTTTCCCTAATGAAAACAAGTTATATATTTTCCAGAGAAATGAAAACGCTCATTATTTCGTATTAAATTTTTTACTTATGCGTTTAAGTACTAAGAGTTGCAGTCTTCGTTCGTGCGTAAATTGATCTTAATTAAATTTTACATGCGAAAAGTAAAAATATTTTCTTCACGTTATAATTAAACGTGAATATATTAATATTCTGCGTATTAATTGCATTCCAGAAATCTTTCTTAAAATGACATAATTAAAAAAAAGGGCGTTTCATTTGATCAGCTTAATATTTTATAAAGTATTTCATAATTTGCTGGAATAAATAAGAGACTAGTTACTGCGCCGGTGAGTTTTATTTTCGCAGTCCTGTTAACACCAACAAGAATACGAATCAATATTCTGTATCGTACTCCGAGAACGTTAACTTTTAAGTTTCGTTACAGTTTTGTTGTGCTGCATTTTATTTCAGTGCAGAAGGAAGTAAGCAATCCGAACGGAACGAACGTCTTATATGCCTACCGTTTTGACAGACATAATATCCGTATGTAAAATGTGCGTATCTTGTTTATACTATAGACTAGTGGTTCCCAAACTTTTCAGTCCGCGGCCCCCCCCAATAATTTAAAATTCACGGAACCCATCTGAGTTCTGAAATAAAACAAACAGTAAATATGATAGGAACTCTTATACTTCCTATTTTAATTATTTTAATAATACAGTAATTAAAATGTATTAAAATCAAAATTCTCTTAACTTGCAAAATTTTAATATTAATGATATCAAACATAGTTTAATGTGAACAATGAAGCTGCTTTTGCACAATTAGCTCTGCAATATCGGTTTTAATGCCTGATAATTTCAAGATTAAGTAGTCTCGACATCAATTTTATTTCTTAACTCTGACTTTGAGTACGTAAGCAGGGAGACTGGGGTTTCACACAAATAAGTAGAGGAAACACAGTTAAACGCTTCAAAACTTTTTTGCGAGTTTAGGATACTCAGTCATTACATATAACCAGAAGCCAGCTCTAATAGCGAAAACTAATTTTAATGAACTGTCAGTTGAAAGTTCTGCCAATGAATCATCTTCTTCTTGTACTGTAAGAGAGAGGTCTAGTCAGTTCGGCTGACAAACATATGTGCTACGCGACATGATTTAAAGACATTATTAAAGCCATTAGTTTGAAATTACTTTTACAGTTACAATTTGTTTGAACAAAGAAACAATTCTGGAATCTTCTGCTAATTGTTTTAAGATTCTAATATTTAGATTTAGATTTTAGAGCATAAGGAGTCGGAGAAAATTAGGTATATTCTGTTTTTTCTCAAAAGTGTGTGCGGACCCCTTGAAACATTGTCGCGGACCTCACTTTGAGAACCAGTGCTATAGACAGCATACGTCTTGAGATGCCTTGAGATTTCCAACGTTAATTTTTTGTGTTTAATTTGTGAATAACTTGCAGCAAGATTTTCTTTAGGTCTTACGATAACTCAGTTGTTAAAGGTTCAGACCGTTCAGTTTATTTACTTCAAGTGACGAGAATATACGGCGAGAATAGTTTATACGGCGAGAATATTTACAGGAAATCTTGTTCGTTTGGGCTCGAGAGAATGGAGACGAGCAGAAATCCAGCAAGATTAGCTTGTGTGGAAAGGTGTCGAGGTGACTTTGCTACTCTGATGAGACTATTTTCAACGTTGAACCCCCATTTTCACAGAACAATTGGCAAATTCACGATTCTTCCCATATAGTTTTATAAACTATTTGCGTCTCGAAGTGTCCGAGTAAACCAACGTGAAGTAAAACACATTGCTATCACGTCATGTGAGCTCTCGTGAGATCAGTACTTGCTTTAACCCGTGAAATCGTAGTGAAGAGACACACTTATGTCACATCACACGTCACTTCATGTTACATCATCTTACGTGAACTCGTGTGAACACGCATGAAGTCGTGAGGGACTCGCGAAGGGAAATAAAATTCTACTTAGTTGTGAAACATGGAGTGCTGCGATTGTATTAGTCCATCAGAGTTTGAAGAAGATTTGGAAAACACGTGTTATTTTTGTAATCAAAAAATCAGTTAACAAAAGAAGTTTACATGGTATAAACTTAGAAAGGCAAGAAAAAGGTGACTTTAAGAATCTAGTACAGACAATACAAGAATATCCAGCTAAATGTCAAATGTATTTCAGACCGAATAAGGAAGAATTTTACTTATTGTATTTTTTTATCTCTATAATTTATAGATTTAATTTTGTACACCACTTCGTGTGATCTCACTTTTTCTGTTAGCAACTCCTCCATTTTCACGTACTTGTCACCTCACGCCTCACAAAAGTGTGGTAGAACAGAAAATGCGATTCACGTGAGGCGTGAAATGGCTAGCTATATCACGTGACATTACGTGATATACATGACGTGAAGACGGTGTCTCCAAGCAATTTAACTTAACTCAAGTTGAAAACCCACCCTCACATTTTTTACTATCACGTGAATTCACGTGAGCTCACGTGACGTGATAGCAATGTGTTTACAGCGTAAGGGTGGAATACAAATACTGTATGGAAAAGCGCTGATTTCAAAATGCATACTCCATCTTGATTAACTGTTATTCATATTAAAGGTAGTAAATTTCGTGTCAGATGGAATCACTTTATTTCTAAATTTGTATTCTGAAGGAATCTTGTGAAAATGAGTCGTTCTGAAGATATTTTGAAAAAACCCAGTTTTATTACCTCGTCGCGCTTTAAGCGTGTTGTCCCAAGAATGTTTTAAGCAACTTACAGTTCGTGTTAAAGTAAGTTCTTTTTTAATGTAAATCCAGCAATTAATAACTTCTCGTTTTTCCGAATTGAAGTCAAGAAACTGCTAGTTTGTTTACCCGTGCAAAGACGACGGTTCAAACCGTGGAGATATTTAGACTAGAAGAATCATTACGTAGACAATCCTGTAAGGGGAAGTATTTCTGGGCGGAAAAGGTAAATGTAGATTAATAGGCTCTGCCTTCGTTTTATGGCGCATATGTAATTGTTATTTTAATGCTAACAAATACGTACGCTATCTATTGAGTGGTTGTCATTATTAAAAAAAAACTACGGTTATAATGAATAAATTATACATATATGTATTTTACAATCTTTAAAACGTCTCTAATTAATTTTCCGCTGTATACAAAATCAGTAAAATGAGTGTAAACGCTTAAGTTATTGTCATCTGTCATCAGTTAGGCAAAAGTAAAAACAAACTGTTATACTCGTATTTTATTTTTTTGTATCGACCATCTAAGGACTACATGTCACTTTCAGTTCCAATTCTTTATTCTTTGTTCTTTTCTTTTTCTCCAATATTCTTTCATCTTTTCACTGTGTATCTTCTTCCTGTCTTCAGTCCACTTTGAACCTGCGTTTTTCTCTCTCCTACCCTGGACTCCTTCCATTTTTAACACTTTTGTCCGAAAAAATTCTCTTTCAATTGCTTCTTCTGCGTGTATATTATTTTTTTCTAAATCCTTTTGTTGACTTCTTCTCCCACAGATATTTGAAGATCTACTTTGTTAACCTAGTGTCGTTCATTCTATATAAATGTCAGAAAAATAATAGTCTTCTTTTTCTCATTGTTTCTGTTATATTTTCTATACTTTGATATATTTCATCATTACTTCTTAATTTCCAACCTTCTGAAGTTTTTCGTGGTCTTAATATGTTCCTAATAATTCGTCTTTCCAATATTTCTAGTTAATCTAAATTATAATTCAATGCTAGACATTCACTTGCATATAGGCAATCTAATCTTATTTTATTAATTTATAAATACTGTATTTTCCTTTTATTTCTACAGTTATTTGTAAGTTTTTTTTTACCGAACGGGCACTAGTTTAGAAGTAGACCTACTTTAAGTGAGTGTAGAATTTCGTTTATATTTGTAAACGAAATATTAGCCTAGGGGGATTAACCCTTTGACCCCCCCCCAATAGTTACCCCAGTGCTTGAAGAAATGAAATATGGAGGAACATGTCGTAAGAATTACAAAATTAAACCTACTCGATGAAACGTATGCCGAAGACCGGGAACGGTGGACGGTCGACAAAACAGTGGAAAAACAAACTTGCAGGGCGTAGTGGCCGCGCAGAAACGGCTGTAGAGTAAAAAAAGGAAATCCCTTCTATTCACTAACTGCTCCCAGGCCCACGTCAGAAATAAATGTGTTGGCTCTTGACGACAATTTTATATCACCGCTTCCGAGAGTTCAAAACGTATATTTGCATGGGGTGCGCGACAACGTAATACTTGCAACAGTTAAAACTATTCGATTTCTTACGTGTTTCATAATGCGTTCTAATTTCACAGTGCGTACCAGACTAGAGACGATTGTAAATAAAATGTGAATTATTTATTTATTCAAAAGATGAGAAGTTGAAGGGACAAGACATCGCATCAGGTGATGCACCACTCTTGACGCAGTTGCGTTACTGTTTATATAATTACTTCCAACGCTTGACTCTTGACACGATCAGATTGAATATTACACCACCAATTTCCCACTTGATGGATTGGCTGTATTTATTTAACGCTTATATCAATATTTACTCGAACGGTATTTATGTCCGTCTATGTGTATTTATTTCTGCGTATATTTAAAGTCGAGTGTGTTGTTCCGCTGCTCGTGTCTTTATTTGACCAAATAAACATGACGATTCGTACAAAAAGGAAGTTGTGCAGTGTCGGTAATACGTACGTAATATCGGAAATACGTATGTAATATCGTGATTACACTGAAGTACATACAATATTCTGTGTACAAGAACATTTATGTTTCGTTAACAGCGAGTACATTTTTTTGTTACCTTGCAAATAAATAGTTTGTGTACGGGTTGTGAGTGGTATTGGTTACGTAAAATAACATTATACTAAGTCAAGTCAATTTATACAACAATTAATATTCAGAAAACTGTAGTGTAACGTAAGGTGTGGTATATTACGCCAAGTAGCGTTGTCCGAAATGTTTTTAAGAAATTCGGTGGCGCTTCAAAAAGAGATCCAGGCTGCATTATTTTACTGTTGGTGCACAACAGGGCGATGTGGCCGACATTAAGCGGATGCCACCTTTAATTTCTGGGTACCCATTAAAACTGGATGGACCCAGTTGTCGGTTCCGTGACAAACGATCCACCCTAAGATGGATTCGAACCATGACGCTTCGCTTTGGAAGTAAGTGCGCTAATCACTCGTCGAAAATCGTTAAACGTACTATTTTATTGGCAAGAACATTCATTGGAATAAAAAAAACGTAATAATTGAACCGTAAGTCGTTAGAACGAAGGTAGTGGGCATTATTACCCCATATCCCACAGAGCGAGTGGATCTGGACGTGGTGAATGCATCTCGATATTATGACGCTGCCGCTAGACGAACCAGGTGATTCCAGATTGATAGCTATGCCCCGTATCTATTGTATTCAGATTTGAGTATACAGATCGATTTTCGTATTTTTGGGCTGCTGGGATTTCACATGGGACTTACAGCCTAGCGTAAGCAAAACATTAAATTAAAATCTAATTCAGTCACCTTTTGTGGACAATAAAATTGTGAACTTACGAAGTGGTAGAAGCGTAGGTTTTGCTACCCTCGTAGTCTGGTAACAGGGCCAGGAAAGTACAGCAGGAGTTGCGCTACATTGCTGGCCTACTGTGGTTCATATAGTTGATTAAAGTAAACCTCTCTCCCACGCGCACGCACGCACGCGCGCACGCACACACACACACACACACACACACACACACAGAGAGAGAGAGGGGAATACAAAGGATTTTTTAATTTTTAATTAAAGAGATAACATTCTGAAAGAAAGTGCAGTGTGAGGGGAAGCCGTAGGTCGTTGGTGGCGGGCATCAGATCATTATATCTTGCCCTCGTGCATAGTTTATTAAATCACGATGTCTTCCTTCTGAGAATGGAACTGTAGGCCTATATAATAATATTTTTCTGTTCTTAGTATGTATTCTGTTAGATTATGCAGCTGACATCTTTTGAAGCTCTTTGTTCGCTGAGGAACGTAAGCGACAAGATTATGTGACATACAAACGTAAGGCGAATATGGCGGAGTCCTGGGACTTTTAATAAAGCAAACGGGCGCCCTTCATCTTCTTAGTTTATAAAAAATGTGGTAGCTTTTCTGATTCACATTACATCGCTTATACCTCTATATATTCATCAGTAAATGCTTGTTCCGCAATCGTTTAGTTCACTATGCATTATAGTCGTATTTCTGTGTAAGACATAAAGAGGATGCATAGTCAATTTAATCCTTGCACAAATGTACAGGTGCAAGCCATACGTATAATTTGCAATATTACATAATAATCCGTACAGTTGATGCATATTCTGCGTACAAGCTAATCGGATTTGTATTTCCGAGTAAATTAAGGGAAACCATAAGCCTGATCTTGAAAGGAAGCAGTGCTTTAATTTCAATTGTAAAACGTGTACAAAGCATTTGCATAAAAATTTGTGATTTATTAATCTCGCGTGAAACGTGAAAATTGTTATTTTTTTTTATTGTACGTAATTTCTTTTGAAAAAATATTGTGTTGACGTTTTCGGAAAGTACTGGTAGTGAAAATAGGTATTAGTGTGTTTGATAGAATAAACATATGAAAATCATTTGAACGTTATTCAAAAACAACAAAAATTGTTTACTAAAATCCGTATTTGTGTTTGTTTGTTTGATGCCAAACATAAATCACCGGATGTCCCGACTGGCGTGATTTCTCACTACGTCATGTGCTTATTCCTGAACATCGAAAGTTACGGGAAGAAATGGACGATAGCTAATGAAATCGTGGGGCGGGTTATCAGGTCAGTACTTGGAGTTGTGGCAGTCTGTGAATATCTGCTTGGATGGTTCTTCTTCATCTTTAGCACTACAGCCCAACGAGAGCTCTGGTTTCCAACACCAATCTTGTCCTATCCATTGCCATCTCAGTATAACCCCTCACATCCATTTTTCTGAGATCTTCCAGCACATCATCCAATTACCTTATACTAGGTCGGCCCCTCTTTCTGCTTTTATAGACTTGCTCCCTCAGGATTTTCTTTGGCATACGCTGATCATCCATCTGTTCTAGGTACCTAATCATTGTATTCGTTGAGCCCTTTTGAATGTTACAATGTCCTCATGATTCAACAGCTTATATATCTCCTGGTTATTTCTTATTTTCCATTCGTCAACTTCTTTAACCGGGCCATAAACACGTCTTACGATCTTTCTTTCAAACCTTCTTAGTGTTTCTTGTTCCTTTTTTGTCAATGTCCGCGTCTCGCCTCCATAAGTAACAACCGCTCTGATAAGTGTCTGATATATTTTTATTTTTGTGTTACGACTAACGAGTTTGCTTCTCAATAGTCTGCAGTTGGCATAATATGTCCTATTTCCTATTTGTATCCTTTCATGTATTGTCGTGTTTATGGACCCTTCATTATTTATCATGTTACCCAGTTATCTGAACTTAGGAACTGCGTCAAATGCATTATCCTCTATGCATAAATTATATAGATTTCTTCTCCTTTCTGATGCAGAAATCACCGTGTATTTAGTTTTGCTAATATTTACATCGAGTCCCATTCCAGCGGACTTTTGGTTCAGCTCCTTGTATACCTTAACTAGCCGTTCTCTTGATCTGGCTGTTATCGTCAGCGTAAACATATATTTGACTTGTCTTATTAATATTGGGCTTGGATGGTTGCACATATTTTGTCCTCGGCCTTTGTCTTCATGACTTTACATTATTCTATATCCTCGATATCATTTAATGTCATTTTTTTTTTTAACTACTTCATTTTTGGCCGAGTGACCGCGCGGTTGTTTGTTTTGTGAAATTTTCTTTTTTTCAAGGGTAAAAGGAAGTGGAAGTTTTTTTAAACCGGGATACCGCGCGATGTCGGCATCGCCGACTCAATATTTGTGAGAAACGTGCGCGTCTGCATACAGTTGTAATAATCGACAATTGTATGTAATACAGGAAAGCTTTACGCTAAAGCGGCGAATGGTACAAGTTACGTCACACGTGTCTGTTGATCTTGAACCGATGGGAAGTATATACCGTGTATGTCGCCCGTGATGATATCAAAGCATACGAAGAAGACGGGAAGTGATTAAGGAGCACATTAAAATATAATAAGTTGCGGCACGCTTTAAACGCGTGCGGGGCACTTAGTAGTTTCTCCGCTTTGTGTGTAACCTATCTTTAAGGCGTTGAAGGTTTTTAAACCTCTGAAGTATAAAGAAACCCGGTCGTTTGTGAGAACTACTTTTGTGGGAGTTTCCGCACCCTGTATTACACATCACATAAGATATTCGCACGTTGCGCCTTTTGTACCGAGTTAAACAAAAGACCGAGTCTTATGAAAAGTTCCGTAATAAAAATATACGTATTGTCGCACAAAACACCCTATAACGTCATGTGTTAAAGGCTTTACCGTTGTGCGTCAGGGTTTTACGTAGACCTGATAATGTTGAACGGGGGGGGGGGGGGATTCTACAAGAAAATCTAATCGCATTGTTAAGTGAGATTCGACCATTATCTCGAATAATTTGTTGTTGTTGTGACATTCACTATTCCAGAAGCGTCAGAACGTGATCAGATAAGGTAAATTCAAGATTTACTTGGACGGTGGGTTGGGCGACGGACCCTGAAATTATTATAGCACATAGACAGCAAACTACACATCCAATAATGTAACAGATTGATGGTCAGACAAACTGTGTAACCTTGCGTTTGTGCCGTTTCAACAAGACACCATTATTTTAGGATAAAATTGCGACACCCAGGTATTGTCAATGCGTTGCACAACCATGAAGGCCGGCACGTCATGCATTACAATGATAATTTCTGTTTCCAAATATCGTGTGCAGCCGATCAAAACGACAACGGGAAATTTCGTTTGTCCCGCGCTTCGCGTTGCTGACACCGAACACAAGACGTCACTGGCTCTCTAGAATCTTGGATCGGGGACCAGAAAAAAGGAGAGAACAGAGTTTTTTTAGACGTAGTGCTTGACGAAAATGCAGACGTTTAGGAAGGGGTGAAGTTTCAATGAGAAATACGAGACACTAATGTAGAAAAACCATGTCAAATGCTTTTATGACTATTATACTAGAAGGGAAAGGGAGAGACGTTGTAAGGGAAGGGTAAGAAAGATATTCATGGATCCCGTGATTAGAAGGATGACAGACAACTGGAGAACATGCTCACTTACAAAACTGCTTGGAGAAGAAGCATTATACTGTCTCAGAATAGTGAGATAGAAGTAGTCTGCTGTCTGTGAAACGTTATGTTCTCAATTACCATGGTTAGAATGATTTGTACCCGATTAGATTTGAAATCCGATTTTTTTCGCGTTTTGCAAGAGTGGTTGTTAAATGAAAGTAGCGAACCTACACTGTCCTAATCCTCCCCATGCCACACACTGCTCCTTTTCTGTTATACTTTCATATGTCTTAAAGATCGCAAATCCACTACAGTACCACTTTGTGTAAGAGGGACGCTAAAATAACTTGTTGAAATGATCGCAGTTAATTATAGAGTAATCAGTTCACAAATGTAGCGCGATAAAATTTCACTTGAATCGTTGTACAATGGGGCAGCGAATAAACATTCTCTATTACAACATACTGGTCCGAAGATTCTTCTAATAATTTTCTTTTCAAAAGTCCTCAGACCCTTCTCATCAACTGCTATTAATGTCCAGATTTCTGCACCGTTTGTCACTACAGTCCTGATCATTGCTCTGTACATTTTCAGTTTAGTGTCTTGGGTAATTACTAGATCTTAATAATTCTACTAGACCAAAGTAAGCTCTATTCCCCGCCATTATTCTTTCAGTTATTTCGTTGGATACCTTGTTTTCACCGTTAACATAAGCTCCAAGGTACGTAAACTCATATACTCCTTCAAAAGTGTAATCGTTAGTGACTAACTCGTAAAGAGTAAAAAATCGCCATTAAGACATTTATAGTATTGAAAACAAGCGGACAGTAATTAATGGCTCATGTTTGCAGACTCGTCTCTCACCGTTTCCGTATTAATTACACCGAGAGGCGACCAGCGGATGTAAACACACCAAGTTTGAACACAGCAGAGACTATAGAAAAACGAGGTACACGCAATTCAAGTCGAACGCTTCGTAAGAGACGCGAAGGGAGATTAGAATGCGTAGGAGAATCGAAGATCAAAGAAAATGACACCGTTGTAGCTAACAACGCTGGCAAACTCGATATAAACACACCAATAGGACAGGGCTAAAGTATAGCCAGTTCACGGTTTTGGCGTTTGCGATTAATAACACCACTGTTTTTCGGTTTAACACGCATCTTTTAATTTCTCTTGAAAGCAAACGTTTCGTCCATACTATGATGGGCATCCTCACTGGCTCAACCGAGACTGTGATGTGGAGCGGGTAAGGGAGGATTATGTACAAGTAAATTAAATTAAGAAAAAACCTAGAGGGAGAAATAATAGTGATTTGTCAAAATTATAATTTTTTGAAGAGACGCCCTGGTCTCGCTCGAGTCGCTGAGGATGCCTCATCGTAGCATAGGCGAAACTTTTGGGTTTTGAGAGAAATAAAACGACGTGTGGCAAACCGAATAAAAGTGTTTTTATTAAGAAAATCGACGAAAGTTTACGAGCGAGTTGGCAATTAATGTTTGAGGTCAACGTTTTGGTATAGATTTGGGGGGGGGGGCATATTATCCGAACAGATGCGGCGATGAGAAGGTATACGATACTGTGCAATTAATAGATAACATCAGGGTTAATTATTGAAATTAAGATCCCGGCCCGTGGTCTGCTATAGTTATAATTTTGACGGATGTTGTTTGCAGACGTTTCGGCCTCACCTTTGGAGGCCATCTTCAGTGAAACGCGGTTTTTAATCGATTGACACGGAGTTCGTCAGTAACCACAGTACTGTGGCAAAGGCTGTGCTTACTGACGAACACCGTGTCACTCGTATCGAAAACCGTGTTTCACTGAAGATGGGCCTCCAGACGTGAGGCCGAAACGTCTGATAAATCCGTCAGAATGTTAACAGTAGTAAACCGTGGCCCAATAGCCCGGATCTTAATTTCAATAATTATGGCGCCCGGCCGTAAAAGCCTCAGAAATAGATCAGGGTTAATGTCTAGTTCGTGGATTACGGAAAGAACTGCCCATATTTGTAGGCCTATTCACCTGCTTTGGTAAAGACGTGTTACACGCGCGCGGGCTCATGAATTCTCCTTACGATGTTGGGTCGATTTGTATCGACGAAATACGTATAAAATCGCTCAGTAAAACACATATTTAGCGAAAACAACAAACAAGCAAACGCGTGTGTATGAACGATCGCAACAATATAGGCCTACATTGAATATATATACAAACGCTTAAGAGTACGAAGCAGTCTATAAAACGTGGTACGAGATATATAAAGTAAGACGGAATGTATAGCAAAGAACGTTTAAACGAGAACGTAGAGAGAAGTGGCTTTCCGATGACTAAGAAAAGGGTAATGGAAACAGAGGACGAAAGTGAAAAGAAGGAGAGAACGACCGATGTGTGAGTGTGTGAGAACGATGATTTGCATACAATAACCTTTTAGTGTATGCGTGTACCTGGATTTCCCAGTGTCTCTCGGCAGAGTTAATTCGCTACTAGAATGGCACATATAATACGGCTACGTACTAGACATAAGAGCAAGAGAGTATTAGATTATGGATGTGTGAAAATAAGTATGTAACTGGTAGGAGAGAGAGAGTGATGAAGGCAGGGGATAAGATGTCAGTATGGTTTGCAGAGTGTAGATTTTGTACTCGGATTTAGAATTTATCTCTTCTCCTCTACCCAAACTCTTCTTCATTACAGAAAAGCTTTCACAGTTCATGCAGTCGACGTCTTCACGCCTCGGTACGGTGACGTAGCGACGTACACGGAGAAGCGCTAGCGTCTTTCTCTTTCTTGATTAGCTTTCTGACTGAACGTTGACCTCGCTTAGCACTGATTGTTTGTTAATGTTCCTCTCGTTCCTGACTTCTCCCTAATTGCGCTGCTCTTTCCGAACGTCTCTTCTGTAACTCGCCTTTCGTTCTCGTACATCAAAATACGACACAACGTAGTATACAGTAAGGATTACGCAAACGCGCTCTCACAGGTTTTTGTACAAAACAGTTCAAAAACTTCAAAACGGATCCGTGACGCGAACCAGTAGAGCGCATCCCCTGTGTGTTACTGCGCGTATGTTCCTCGTCCGGCCTGTGGAAGTGTACGATTCATCTGTCCTCCGCCATGTGGCACGAATTTGAATGTTAGATGGAATAGGATTACATAAAAGACAATAATATATATGAGAAACTCGTCTTGACGTTAATACTTGACACGACTTCTTTAGTAGAGCGTGTTGAAACTACGAGGACTGTTACGTGGTGAAATTGTGTATAGGCCTACAGCTGGACGTGCGGATCGGTTCGAAATAATAGACCTGTTTTACTAAATTTCCACATTTTTTCGGTCTAAGTAGGTGTGTACTTATTAATTACAATTTTTGAGTGTTATTAAATATTTCGGGCAAAGGAAAAATTCATTAAATTTTTGTCTGAAATTATACTATTTTTTTAAATGGAAAAGTGTGGCTGAGTTGGCAGTTAGTCCGACACGGATTTAATTCACTGGAGTTGCATCGAGGCTGTTATAATGGCAGGGCAATATTAATTTGCAAGTTTCTATAAGACAAGAGTTTCCCACTTGCAGATCGGATTTTTTAAACCGTAAAATCAGCTATTTACGTCCAAATGAAACGTGCAAGTGCAACATTTCTAATATTAAATCACGACGAAATCCTCTCTCGAATAAGGTAATTGAGCAGCTGCTCCTGCTGAAGTAAACATTTTGATTTTGGAACGCTGATGAGGTATTCAGTTACCTATAAATAAACAAGTTTTGTGTTAACTTAATTTCCAGAAATAAGAAAAAAATAGACTGCAAAATTTTGTATTAGCTTCATATATTGCTCGCAATAGCTACTCGGAGCAAAGTAGGCTATACGATGTTATTTCGAAACGAAACAGTGACTTACGGCCAAGCCGGTCGTTCCTCCAGTGAGTCAGGATCGGTAAAATGACTTCATCAGACATCTGGTCTTGTCGAAAATCTTGTGTCGTCCAGCCGTCTGCCAGGAAATCTACAGCGATGGCTTGAACATGTTCTGCACCAACCGCAGGCAAGGTGACTTTCTCTATTGTCTTTCCTGTCTTTATATCATTGGTACAGTCTGTTCAGAAATTTTTTGTTGTATCTTCATGAACTTCTCAGCTCACTCTTAATCTGCTCTTTTGTATTTGCAGTTGAGTCTTTTATAGTTGTTACAGTTTCCTTTACTTCAGGAATTGTTGAACAGATCTTCTAACGACCTCTCAAGTGATGAGGTAAAAGAACTCAAACGGTTTTTACATGAATGTAAAGATTCTTTTGCAGTTCGGGGCCAGTCATTGGGAAGGACCTTACACTGTGAAAAAGAGAATCAACAATGTTGCCTATCGGATTCAACAGGAAGGACAGCGAAATTCAAGGTCGTCCACCTAGTGCGAACTGGCAAACCGTCTCTGAAGTAATACTTGAAGTGTGTGTGTGAGGGGGGAGACTGTGTGCTCTATATTTTCTAGACAGCGGAATGAAATGGGGGAGCAGGGAATCTATAAAGCGAACTGTGTTAATGTTGATAGTCGATGCCAATGTAATAAATGCAATCAGACCACAGGAAATGCGCTTCGTGTCGTTATCCAAGTTCACGGTTAGAGGCGAGAGCATTAGTTTAGTATAAAATACGTAGTTGGCGTTGTTATTATTAGAGTTAAATTGAATCTTTGTCTCGGAGAAGTTCATGACCTTATTAAGCCTTTCTTACAGTTCATAACCTATAGATGAATGGTACTCTTTCAGCGCGGTGTAATTGGAAAAATAATGTATCCAAGTGTCACTCGCTGCCTTATCAGACTGCGATTTATTGGTAGCTTCGCGTGTTGTTTGGGTCAGTATGCACTTTGTGTGGCGCACGCTTCCCAGGAGTTCACTGCGCACATGATACACTTTCTTATTGTCAAATTAACCTCGTGTTGATAACGCCTTGTTAATTTTTTACTTATTCTACTTCTGTGGCATTACAGTTCGGAGTCGAAGCTTAGCCCCCATAATCATCCGCCCCCATTTTTCCCTGTCCTTGGCGATCGATTTCCATCATTCTATTTTAAGCAAAGTATCAGCATCTCTCGCCACTGCGTCAATCCAGCGATGCTTTTGTCTTCCGACAGGCCTTCTACCCTCGATTTGACTAAACAGTAGCTTCCTAGGTATTCGGTTGCCTTCCATCCTAATGATGAGTCCTGCCCACTGCAATCTATGCAGTCGGATGGTGGTGGCCACATACTTATCTTTATACAGCTTGTATAGTTCCTCATTGTGACGTATTCTTCTTATCCCATTGACTTGGCTTGGTCCATATATTCTCCTCAAAATTCTCCTTTCAAAGGTACTGACTATGTTAGCGACTCGTTTGTTCAGAGTCCAAGTCTCGCTGCCATATGTTATCACCGGTCTAATCATAACTTCATATAATGTGACCTTGGACTGGCGGTGGATATTCCTTGTCTTGAATATAGTTGTCAGCGAAGTATATGCTCCATTTGCGGCTTGTATCCTTTTCCTTATTTCATTTCTTCATTATCTTCTGCAATCCAACATCCAAAATATTTAAACCGATTAACTATTTCCAGGTTTAGTGGTTCGATTTCAAACTGTTCAGGTTTTCTGGTTTTCCTTCGAGTGGTAATCATAACCTTTGTTTTATCTGTAGTCGCCTGTAATCCTACCTCTTCTGCTCACCTTTGCGTTCCTGGAAGATCTCTTTTGCTCTTCCTTAGGTTCTTGCTATATCCTACGACCTGGGTCATTTTATGTTCTTCTCATCACATATTCGAGTGCTAGGTTGAACAGGGTTGGTGCCAGCTGTTAGTTTTTCACAGCTTCTTGTTATTCTTTTGAAGGTGTATTCGCTATCAATACGTTGGACAACTGTAAGACATCGTATCCACTACACTAATCGCCCGTGTTCTTCTTTCACTGTCTCACCGTTGAACAGTGACGAAATGCTGATGACAGGGGGCTTTAACTACAACCTAAAATATACGAGGCACTCACAGAGATTCACGGCTGCAGTACTTCGGTTTCCAGCTCCTGATCTATCCTTTTCCCTTTGTGAGATATTGTGTTTGCAATAATGTCCAAGAGCAGTGCAGTTTGTTATATTGTTTTCTACGCTATCGTATTCAATTCTTGATACAATAACAGTGAATAAAGTGCACGTTATGATATAAACTGGGTTGAAGTAAGGTGTTTTATTTTGTACTCTATAATTTCTTTCCGTCAGGCTTTGACGGAAACTATAAGTTTGATTGACGAATTTGACAGAAATTTGATCATAGCTTCTGCTAGTAGCATAACATTCGGAAAGGCAATAAGGAAATCGTGCAGCCTGTCAAAGGAGTTTGGGGGAGTAGCATGCGTATGCTAGTTTTCAGATTACATCGTTTCTGACCCATATGAACGTGGCATTTTGCCAGGAGAATCGTCCTTCCCAAAGTTTGTTGAGAGAGAAATGGAGAGGGCGGGAGGGAGAGAGAGATTTGTGTAGCATTTTCAATCTTGTGGACAATATAGTGTCGCGCAATGTATACAAGTATTAAGAAATAACAAAAGTTTTGCGTATGCGATTTACTTAATTACAGTTTGTTTGAACTGTTTTTTTATATGAAGTTCGCGCTATCGATGAACCTGTGTTAGAACTGCGCTATGAATAACGCATTAAATTCTTTTACTAGTTGTATGCTAAACTCAGTCATTTCAGCGGAACCAGAAACGCCATCTTAAAAACAATGATGGTAAGAAGCTATAGAATTCGATTGAAAAATGCTATCCAATGCCATCCTTGGACCGTCTGATTCGCAATACTGCAGTACTGTGTTAAGTATCCCTAATAATCACGACATCAAAGCTTGGCGAAAACGTAAGATGTCGTGTCCTATAGATCTTTGAGTCTACTACCAGTGCTGCCAAAAGTTTCCGAAAATCTGTATCTGACAAGACTGAAACATGTTCCGAAAGATTTAAACATTAGTCTACGTTAGTAACTCGGATTTCCTGTTAAGGACGGAACAACTGAACGCAAGTTCAGAGGCTAGTTAACTAAATCTACATCGACTTTGACTAAAAAGTATTGCTCGGCAGCCTTCTTAGACGTGAGCCAGGTTTATGGGAAAGCGTGGCATAAAGGACTGTGCTATAAACTGAAGAAAAATCTCCCTCCCCGCACTTCCAACTCCTTGAATCCTACTGGAGTACGGTCATCGGTCATTTTCTCGTAAGAAACACAATAACGAATACACAAAGCTACATCCTATCGGCTCTGAAATACTCGAGGGCTATGTTGTGCCCCCCTCCATTATATCTCCTGCATGCATCTGATCTGCAACACAGTAGCCACATTTGTTGATGACACAGCGATCCTCCTCCCCCATCGTACCTTCAACTTTGGTTGAAGAAATGGCCCATAAAAGTTAAAAAACTTTCTTTTAACTTTTAACTCGGTGCAGGCTACTTTCACCGTTGGAAAGGAAACTTGTCCGCCGGTAACCACAATGAGCCAGTGTAAAGTACCTCGACAGATGTCTCACGTGAGCAAACATATCGTTACCAAAGGGATAAAATTGATCACCTTTCCTAGCTTGTCGGACATAGATCGCAACCGACACTGGAAATACAGTTCTACTGTGACTGTATAAGACCATACACCTGTTTGGATGTACAGCATACAGATCAGGGGTTCAAACATTGACGTAATCCAACGCTTTATTTCAGAGAAGATGCCACCTTGGTACGTCTCAGAGCGCGACATTCCGATGCCCTATGTCAGGGAAACAATCAAGAGATCCAGTGCCAAACACATCGAGACACTTGCAAAACGTCACTATGTTCTGGCTAGCAAACTAATGGTGGTCACGTGTTAAGTGCGAAGGGTGAAGAGCTTCAGACCCTGTGACTTTTAGTGTGACGCTATCTCACTTATTTATTCATTAATATTATCCGTTCTTTTTTATACCATATTTTATACCATGCTGTTATAAATCTGTTCTGTTGTAATAGTTATAAAAGCGTGTCATTCAAGAGACAGTCATGTAATTTAGTCGTATAATCGGATAAATTTACCCAATTTTTTCACTGAGAAGACACTGCTCATGTCATTTTTACATTGTCAAGTGTGATACTTGAGACCGATAAATTAAAAAAAAAAATCAATCTTCAGCGAGCCCCATTTTCAGGTGGTATCGCACATTCCAGTATTTATTGTTGCGTCTATTATGAAATATTTGTTGAGCTGTTGAACCGAGTGGCACGCTGGAAGTGGAGCAGCCTACGTCAATCAGAGTCGTGTCCCCCACGCCATACGTGTTTCCGTTTTGTGTTTGATTCTCTCATTTCCTTGGCACTGTACAGCATCGGTAGTTTCTTCATCCTCGTTAAGTGGACTAATGAAAAATTATCTGCTCGTTCGTACAGTATAATTACTTAACAGACTTCGTTGTTGTTACAGTTTCCTCAACAACAGTTCCTCAGTAACACTGGAAAATGAATTGTACACGTTTTGGGATAATCTTAATCCCATAAATTGTCGATCGTTGGTGTTATATTTTCTTCAGTAATAGCGAACAATCCGTCCATGATACTTGAAGAAAACTATACTTTTTGGAGAAGTCGAAAAGTGTACTTTCTGTGACAAGTTAATGTTATATATTATATCCTTAAATTCGTAGTGACCGTCAATAAATGAATTTTTCAGTGAAGGGTTTGTGAGGATCGGTCAAAAATATAAACACAAATTTTAACTTATTTGTGTCGACGTTTCGACAATGTTTATTGTCATCACCAGGACAATTGTTGCTGACATGACATAGTCACATAGTGATAGTGATGCCCGTACCACTATATAGGTACTGTCAACATTTCTGGAGTAAAAACAACACTGTTCATTGGTAAAACTCGCTGCTCTTCATCCATACTGGCTAAAGAATTTGTGTAGTGTAGTGGGTTCATGGGTCGTCGGGCTATATAATTTCAAAAGGCGGTTAACTCTAAAAATGGTGTAGAATCACTGATCGCTAGTACTGGCGATGGCACATCGCGACATGGAATCAACACGCGTTGTACCACAAGTTTTACTCATTTTTGTGGAGTTCTCAAAGAAACCAGGGGTTCATACAAAAGGAGACCCAATTATTTTCGGCATGAAATAGACCATTGTAAGTAGGCCTACAGTACAATTGTGTCCAAACATTTAGTCGTACTAAATGCATTACAGTAAAACAGTATTTATGTACAATACAGTAATTATTATAAATCAAAATAATTTCATACAATAATTGGATGATAATAAATTTTGTTAAATGACGATTGGTCCCGAATGATAGTAACGAATGCAGTAGAGCTTAAAACAGTTGTACCGCCTTTGTCCAGTGATCGGCGATACCTTAGTCGTAAATGTGTCCAAATCGAATAGAAACTTCGATACAACTGAACATGATTTATTAAGTTCCCGCTGTGCCGTTTCGAAATTTACGATTTGAATGTAAAAAAAGCAGGAAAATTAATTACTGCAAATCGTAAATTCCGTGACAAGAAATAAAAACATGAAATAGGTTTGTAAGGGAAAACGTACATACTGTGATAGCATGGTAATGGTACATAAAATGTCGGTGGGTAATTCCCGATGGGTCTACAAAACGGGAGACGCGTATAAATCAGCTGTAACCCGGTAATGGCTCCCCCGCCCTAGGATTCCGTAACCTATTCTTTGTCTCTAAAATCTTCGATTAAAGATCCTTTTTCATTTGTTATTCTGTACAGAGACAGTTCCTCAGTAGTTGTCAAAAAGGTTTTCATCATATAGATTATCCGATAAATGTCAAATTGTGCTAAATGTATACGCATAGTGACAATCTAACTTGGATTGGATTAACTTGGTAAAACATTGCTAAGGACAACTAGGACGGAGAGCGGTGTTGTTTTGGCTGTGTTACACAAACGTAGTGACATTATTTTAGGCCTCCAGAAAGTTAATGACCGTTTTATCAGAAAATTCATATCGTGTTATGTGGGTTTTCGGTTTTACTTTAAAATTTCTTTAAATTGTGTGTGTTCACATCGTTATATTACCAGCATGTTAATTTTTGTTTGATAAATGGGTAACGTGTATTTTAAACTATAAGTGAATATTATTAAATGGACAGTGGACTGACAAACACAGACATGATTTTACACATGGACGTCAATATACTTATTGGTACTAACAAATTGTATTTGTATCTTCACTCGTTACAGTCATTTGTAGTTTGGGCCTAAAAGAATTGTCCAACTTTCCATAATCCCGCGACTGACCTGTGACAGGCCAATCGAGAAATTTGAATTGCATTTAAATTTCATAATTAACCATTAAATTTTCTTACTACAGTAGATCATCGATTATCCGAACCTCTCGGGGCCAGGGACCGTTCGGATAATCGATATTTCGGATAATAGATCGTAAATTGAAAACATTATTTCCCTTTACAAAAACAAAGGTTTTTATTACAAAATCGTTTCTAACTTACTGTTATATAATTACAGCAACCTGTATACTGTATTACTTGAGCTAAAAGTCATTGAATTAAAACTGAGTATAGTTAATATAAACTAAAAGTTAATTTAAACAAAATTAGAGTTTAATGACAAACACTGTACTATAAAATTTCTTTAAAATTAAAAAGCACAACAAAACATACAATACCATGGATTTACACTTTTTTGAAGAATTGTCCGTCACTGTCTCCTTCAAAACCATACCCCGTTTTATCTGTTTGATTCCCCGTCTGAAGTCGTTTAAGATTTATAAGCTGAACACAATCTATCTCGTCTTCTGTTTCGGCCCACTTTAGAACAGTCTCAAGTGCGTCAAAAGCTTTTGCTGCCGTCGGTGGTTTTGTATTGGTAGCATTCTCGCAGTCTTCATTGGCTCTAAGGCTGTATAGCTACAGCGTTTATTTTTTACTGTACAGTACTGTAATAACTTATAGTATACATTTTTTTATGTTCAATAAATATCCAGTACGCCTACACGTGTCCAATACATTACTGTACAGTATACAGAACATAATTGTACTTTTTATTGAGTTCGGATAATTGATCGTTCGGTTAATGGATGTTCGGATAATCGATGCTCTACTGTATTTAAGAGGATCCTTTGTGTTTGAGAGTGTTGGAATTCTGTGGTCTTATAAACTTCAATGTGTGGAGCAGCGTTCACTTTATGACATTAGAACAAGTTTTTGTCCATGTCTTCTGCAAATAGAAGAACAGGTGTCGCAGTCTAATTTCTGGCGTTACTGACTTGTTTCTGCAAGTAAATTAGTCATCGCTTGCCGTCATGTGTGTACTAGATTTAGAAGGACACGAACGGGACTTCCGATTTTTCAACTGAAATTGTCTAATTTTTACGTAATGATTCTATGTTTCACGGTTAGAAGCCATGATTTATACAAATAAACATCAGTTTATGTTTTTGGACATCGGTAAGCGTCGTAGCTTGCACGTCGTGTTTTGAAATTAAATATTTTTTGTGTTTGTATGTTTCGGTTACCAGTGATGCACATAAACACATTAGCAAATAGACATAAATCCCTCCTATTTATAACTTCGAAATTTCCATGCGAGAGAGGTAAACGTGATTATCGGAGCGGACAAAGCTGTTGATTGGTAAATGCTTTGTGTAAGTAGCGTACTGTATGCATCATCATCATCATCATCGACATGACTGGTTTATTTCACCCACCTGTGATTGCTGGTAAATGAAGATAACCTCAACAGTAATGTAATCAAATCAAGGACGGCGAAGGGAAACAGAGCGTGTTTCGCAAACAAGATAGTATTGTGCTCCAAGATCCTAAGTCATAATTCTAAACTGAGAATCTATATAAAAGCCTCATACGACCAGTAGTGACTTACGACTACGAGACATGGACTGTACGCATAACAGATGAAAAAAACCTTAAACGATTTGAGAGGAAAATATTTAGGAGAATTTTCGGGCCAGTATTGCAACAAGATGCCACCCGTGGGATACGCATGAATCTTGAGCTAGACGTATTAGTAAAAGGCGAGAATATATTAAAGTTTATCAAGTGCAGAGAATTAGGTTGCTGGATCATGTTGACAGGATGAAGAAGACCAAAAATACGAGACTTATCACATAATTGAAACCCTTAGAGGTTAGGCACAGAGGAAGGCCAAGAAACGGTGGAAGAAATGTGTAGTTGAGAACCTAAATGTCATGGCGATTAGGAGGTTGATGAGAACATGAGGGAAAGGTGTAGGATTGTTGAAGAGACCAAATGTCATAGAGGGACACGCAGCACCAGTGGAGAAGAAGGTTCATGACTAGTTCGCAACTAAGTAGTCAATATTTTTTAGCTAATTCTGCATTAATATAATGCACTTTTGTCGTATTTATTTGTTTCGAAATGTCTGAGTTGTTGAGATGACAGTGAAATAGGTTAACCTGTGTATTTGTGTAACCCGAGGAGGGGGGAGTGATAGAGAGGGAAAGAGAGTAATGCCGCGCTTTATTGGCTTAGCTTAAGTATCTGAGATAACGTCCAGTGCTGACTTTCATTATTTATATATATAGTTTGTACATAAGAAATCCTATTATTTGTCGCTCCATATTTTTATTATTTTAAGTGTACATTTTTGTGTGCCGTCGATGTTTGTTGAAGCGCGTACAAGTGCATGCTGCATTACACGTAGCCTAAGCCTACAACATTTCACGTCTGGTATAGTTTTTCCACTTACAGGTCGGTTACCCAGAAAATCTGTTTACGTTTATAAATCTGTTCATGTATATATTTTTAATATTATTATTAATAACCCTATGATATCGTAGGATGATGACAGTTTATACTATCGAAACAGTGTAATATTAAAAAAATAATAAAAAATATTCTTGTACGAAAAGTTTTGTTTATGAGTAGGCCTATCGTTTGGAAGCTAGTGGCTTTCTTCATGAGAAGAAATAGAAATGCAAATTCACTGGAATAGAAGTAGGAGCTTACGATTATTACTTAACTGGTTTTGAAATAGTCTATTCCGAGTGATGATGAAAGCATCTCAGTTTCGAAATTTTATTAATGTTTACGAAATACAACACACACACACACACACACACACACACACACCTGCGCGTATGGTCATCATCATCAACACTTGTCTGTCCTGTGCCTGAGGCAGAGTGTGCCTCGTCAGTCGTTCTCTTATGGTTTCTGTATAGTAACAACGGACCTATTGGTAATGTGGCCGGGACTATCCTTCAACCATCGTTATACTGCCTGTACGGGGCACTAACGATTACTTTCAAGGCATATCTTATCCAGGTAATAATTATACAACATGATTGAACCGTTATCCGACCATCTTTCAGGCAGATGGATTGTTATGTGTAATTCGTGGTCTGTTTATGCGTTTTGTCCTCCCAACTAGCAACCGTCGTGGTCACCTGCTTGCCCTCCCCCTACTTTAATATCCTTATTCTTTGAAAAAGGTATCGTATTTTCATAATTTATTCATTTTATTCAATCTTCATGTTTCTTTACACAGCACAGAGAATAAAAATGCTTTAGTATGCAGTTCAGAGTTGCATAACATTCTGTTGTTCAATGTTAGTGTTTTTATTCGTCGCCGGAAGGAAGCACAAAAACTTTCATGTACGTATGAACACAGGCTGTTGTTGCTCTTCCTAACATGGCCCGTTTTCCAAAGGCGAATCACCCAAATATTGTTTCGACTATCAATTCCCAGACATGGCGTCTAAGTTATTTGTTATTATTTAATCAAAATATTTGACTTCTGTTAAAAAAAATATTCTTGTAGTACAGTCATATCAAAAACCCGTGCGCGCGTGCAACAAATACACGTGTGTTGTAAAAGATTCGGTTTAAGACATATTGTGTTTGAATGCAATCTCGGGTAAGCTGACACATAAACGACCGTGCTTATGGAGGGATGTTTCGCTGTGTCTAGTCTCATGCTTAAAGACTTAAGTAATTAATTATTGCCATTATCATATTGAAAATAATGTTAAAAATGTGTTTAACATTTTTAGATAACAGGTTAATATTACACAAGTGTGTGGGGGGGGGGATTTATAATTTATACTGCGCTCTTTTATAAACCGTGCTAAGCTCGTCATTACTTCTTGTACCCTGTTGTAGAGGTGTGCTCTAAACTAGTATTTGAAAATAATAGGTACGAACAAAACCGTTCCAAAAAAATAACAGGTACAAATACCTGTTATACACGTTATATACCTATTATACATAGCCTATACATGTGTTCTATAATTTGTTATAAGAAATGAATGGAAACTAAAAGTATTAACAGTGTTACTTTACACTATGACTTTATTAAGCTGTTACTGTGTAAAAGAAAGTAAGAAACAAGAGAATTTATAGGCCTATCTTCCATTTGGGAATGCTAATTTAAGTTTTCACTAGGAGTAAACAAACTGACATAGATTTAATATTAAATTATTGATTCCATTTTGGTTAGGCAAATCAGTTGCGAAACTCAGGAAATGAAATTTAGAGTGCACTTTAAATACAGTAATGTTGATTAGACCTAACTTGTTTTTTATTTTGTATGGAGAGAACTCGACCGGACCCCGAACTCTCCCGAGTCCAAATTCTAGATACGCCACTGCGGTAGAAAACGTGAGGACGTGAACAAAGGCCACAGCTTAGATTTACTTTTGAACAGACAAAAACTATTTAAATTATTTTCGATCAAAGTAAGCAAACAAATCGTTATATGTGTTGAAGTCCATAGATTAATTCCGATAATGTTCCCCTTTTTTACAGTTTATCGGTATTGCAAATTGTCGGTTTTTTCTAAGGACAGAAAGATCCTCAATAATTAATAATAAATGGCAATTTTGTTGATTTTAAAATTAAGTGTAAAAGATTTATTTTTAAGTCTGTGAAGACTCTTTTCTATACTAACTAACCTTGAAATTATTTAAATCTAAAAATCGGAATTACCAGAGTACGCAAATTTTTGCCGTCTTTTAAACGCGTTCCTGTCTCTTGCTAACGTATTCATCTGTTGTGAGGTCTTTTCCCCCCTTCTTACCTTACACCCTCCTTTTTTCGCTTTTCTCCGCATCTAATTTCAAACGGTTTCTCGTGGGATTTTGTTCCTCTCGACCGTAATATGAAGTCGTACCTACAGGAACTGTTTCAGATATCTATTTTTTGCTAACGGTTTCAGCCTCAGTTCTTCCCGAAAAACAGTTTCTCACCTAATCTCATTTTGCCTTTCGTAACGGACGATATAATCACGAAATTAACGACAATAAAACTGTACACTAAGTATTTTACGAGAGGCGATGTGCAGCAGGCCGGTATGATTATGTTGGCACAATAAGTGTTACGTGTACACGCACGCGCGCAAGGTCTTTGTACTGAGCAATTGTTGCGTAATGTGCATAAACACGCGGTCACGCTGACTTCGTTTTGAAACCAGCCTATTCTTTGTTTGCATATTCTCTACACGCCGGTTTCCATGTTAATTCCTAAAACTGTTAACTGCACAGATAACGGTGAGGTGACGGCGTGTCTCAGTGTGCCTGGCAATACTCTGATGACCTCTTTTGGTTGTAAATAATGGGATAAATGGTGTTCCTAAGGTAATATTTATGGCAAGGGCTGAATAGAGCGGCGAACTTAGTAATTGGCTTCTTTTCTAGAGGTGTGCTAAACTAGTATTTGAAAATAACAGGTATGAACGAAACTGTGCCTAAAAAATATTACGTACAAATAAATACCTATGATTATATACCGGTATAAGAAATAAATTGAAATTAAAAGTATTGACACTGTTACTTTACATTGTGACTTTATTAAGCTGTTACTGTTTAAAAGAAAATAAGAAACAAGAGAATTTATAGACCTATCTTCCTTTGGGAATAAAAAATTGAGTTTTCACTAGGAGTAAACAAACGGACATAGATTTAATATTAAATTACTGCCCTCCCGGCGACACCGCTACGTTTCAGTAACTGTCTTCTATTTCCATTAACTGTACTGCTTCATGTCTCGTCGTTTCCCTAACTCTTTCCGGTCATCATGCATGATGCGTTTCCCATTTCCATGTTCTGTTCACACGCCCCAAGACGTGTAGATAAACCTTATTAACATGTTTCAGTAACCGATTTTGGATTTTTTGGATTTGAGAAACGCTTATCTAGGCATTGTCAACCTCACCGTCGTAGCGTGTGTCCTACGCGGGTTAGTAACACGGTCTTCGGCGGGCATTAAACCCCCCCCCCCCCGGACGACACCGCTACGTTTCAATAACTGTCTGTTCTTTCCATTAACTGTACTGCTTCATGTCCCGGCGTTTCCCCAAGTCTTTCCGTTCATCATGCATGATGAATTTTTCCATTTCGCCTGTTCTTCTGTTCACACGCGCCAAGACGTGTAGATAAACCTTATTAACATGTTTCAGTAACCGAGTTTTGATTTTCTGCTCTCGTAATATGAAAACATTCATTCTACGCTCTCCTCATTTTGTAGACACGTAGGTTTTCCTTTCTGTCCACGCTTGGCACTTGGCGATATTACAGAATATTAGATGGCATTACTTTACTCCCTTTGAATCGGTTTGCTTTTACTATACTTGTTGTTTTAGTTTTGTTGTCGTTATTCTTGTGAGTTTTATGATTTCTTCAGCGCAGTGTTCGTTGTTAAACATGAGCCAAACTAAATACTGTACTTTAATTTGCTTAACACTTCATAATTTACCACCTGACTGATATTGACTGAACAATTGCTGAGCCGATTGAGAATCGTTAGTTTGAACTTAGATTGGTTTAAAATGAAATTACGTTATTGTGACCGTTGGTCACTCACGATGTTGCCAGCGCTCCACTATGGACACACACACACACACGCGCGCGCGCGCGCGCACGGTTTTTTAAAATGAATTATTTGAAACGAATTGCAATTATTTCGAAAAGTCGTAATTTCTCAAAATTAACCGTAAACATGTGAAAATTATGAAATTTTTTCCCGTAAACTTGCAGAACGCCAGGGTAAACTAACATATATTCTGTTGTTCTTTTTCTGCTGATGCAGGATGGGAGCTTGGGTGCTTATTGTTCAAAAGCAATAAATGATTTTTGTTGTTGTTCTTTTCAATTACAAGAGTTATGGCGGATAATAAAAACCTCGTTGATGGCACGGAAAAATGGTAGAAATTTTTAAAGTTTACCGGCATTCCTGCTCTATTGAAACGGAAAAAGATTTATTTTTAAGTATGATTTTATCGTAGCTATAACTCTGTAATGTCTTGATTCATTTCGATCTGTTTTTATGACGTACCCGTTTTCATCTATTTTATATATTTCATAGCCTTTCTTTTGTTAACTCTTTGCATAGCATTTGATAAGGCGTTAAAGTGAATATAAAACAGTTATCTGTATGTCCCGCATCTGAGTGTTAATTTCGTCACATCCAATGCAATGCCAACCTGATTAAGATGACGATATAGTTGTCGTCATTACATTTTTCATTCCGACAAACAGCTATTCTATTTCCGTTCTTAGTTTGATGCTGATGTAAACAAACAGACGTGGCACATGTGAAACGCTATTTGCTGCTTGCATTAGAGGCGTGTCACTGTCAGAAGGAGTACAGACAGGGTACATATAATGTTGATACTGTATAAATACTTGTAAATTATAATAACTTCTCCCGGCCAAAGTAAACTGACTGTCAGACCGACAGGGAAATATTTTATAACACCAGTTAATCCCTTTTTTTGTTAACCGTTAAAAAATCACAACAAAACCAAAAAGTAAAGTTTATTTAAAGCGAAAATAGAAGCTGTGATAATTACAGTGCACTGTCTATTAGCCGGAATATTATCAGTATACTCGACAGGATCGCCCAGTATCGGCTGAATTGGTGGGAACATCTTTGCCGAATGGATGACTGCCGCGTCCCCAAACAACTCTGGAAATATAAGCCGAGGGGAAGGAGAAATGTGGGACGTTCGAGGAAGCGCTGGAGTGACCAGCTCTAATCTTTGCCTATTTGAGACTGGGACAAACCATCCTTGGTTTAATCCGTGAAGATGATGATGATGATGCTGACTGTCTATGCTGACTGTCTATTAGCAGCTGCTGTCAGAGAGTAATTCAATCCCGTCCATATCTGTGTCGGAACTTGTAACATCATTTGAGTCAGCGTTATTATTTATAGGACTGTCTACATTGGCGTCGGTAATGTGGGCCAATTCCTAGAACTATTTTCTTCCTTGATTATATGGTCGATACAATGACACCACTTGTCTTCTGTTGTTTCATTTAACCCACTGTCTCTCAGTTGTTCTATATCAGGCAGCTTATATATTTTGTGTTGGGACGGGCAACATATCCTTTGAACTGGCTCCACAATAATTCGATAGGATTCAAAACACAATGATAAGGAGGAAGTTTTAAAACTACGTGCCCCGATTTAAGTGGTAAGGTAACTCTCACATAACTATACAGACATTCTGCACATGCGCATAATGCATTACTGTGTGAACAGTGTCAACGCCCCTGACCAATAGCGTTTCAGATTTGCCACGTGGGTTTGTTTACATCAGGATTAAACTAAGAACGGAAATAATATAGTTAATACTGGGAGTAGTCGATAAGGCTACACTATGGAGAAAGTGTGATGTCCGTTCTCCCCCAATCAGTGTCTTGCGGCGCGTGTCGAGAAACACGGCAAGATCGTCAGTCTGATGTGTATCGGTATATGGTAAAAAAATGTAATCAGACCTTAGTTTATTAAGCGTCGTGTTCACTGGGCTCTTTACAGATTGTTTCAGAGGAAACATTCAATTGGTCGACTTGTTGATAAAGCGTAGAAGGTTGTTTTCCCAGACGGACGGAGCGAAATTCGTTCTAAGAAGCGGGCAGGCCGATACCCGTGACCTTTGCCAGTTTTAGTAACTGTTGCGCACTAAGGTAATGAAATGTGTTCTAGTACGAGGGAGGATATTATAGTTTTTTAATCTCGAAACTTGCGACATTTCATTAACTGGGATAGCTTAGCTGAATTTCGCGAACACAGCTACTTACAACCGTACAATTTATTGCCTGTACAGCCTATGTGAGAGTCTACAGAAATGTTTGTATCCCCGTGTCGGGTTTTACATAGTGATGCCTGGATAACTAGAATTAGGGAAACTGAAACAAATTATGTTTGGACTATCGAGTTCGAGACCAAGTTTCCCTTTACTGGGGTGTGTTGTATGCACGGGGTAGGCCAGAGGGGTTTTGAGTTTTGAAACCTCCACCTACAAATTTCCTATTTAGCTAAAAACCATTATCGATATTAAACAATTATTATTAATTCGGTGTACGTGTTACCGTTAAAGTATGGAATCCGTTATTTCATAAAATATTTACGTATTTCATGAATTACCTAACTGAATAAGTTAGTGTATAAAATTATTGCATTCTACAATCTAACTAGTTATTTTATAGAATAACGAATGCTCTATCGTTAAAGTTTTAAATGGGAATTTCTGGTACTGGACAAGGATTTAAAAAGTGTTCGTGCAAAACATAGTGTGATAATAAAAAGTGGGCCTGCTTCAAAAATAATTTCAAATATGAAATTCCAAGTGCCATCACAGCAATCCCTGTTCTAATAAATAATTAAAAATTAAATGAAGGTATTTCATAAATCTTAAAATTAATACCCATGTCTATTGTATTAACTATTATTTATCATCACATTTTTTTTCTTTTTACATGACAGTTTTAATAAAATCAGGTATTCAAAAATATATTTTAAGTATAATATCGTAAAAAGTTTTTACACTTAATTTAAATGATGAATTTACGATGTAATTATTTTATTAAAAAATTTCTGTTTAGAATTCCAAGGTTTTTGTAGTTATTGGGTTTATTGTAGTTACTGTAATATTGATGTAAATATTGATTATATTTTGATGTTTTTTGTTTTGGATAAAGTTTTTGTAATATTTTTTAAGCAGCGTAAACGTTTTTTACCTGCAGGGCTAATTAAAATTACGAATATAAAATATAAACTTTAAAAAAATAATATTACTATTATTAAAAATATATTATGATATTGGCGAATCCAAGAACTATTCCGGATGTTTTTAAGACTTAATAAGATTTGTAGTATTTTTAAAACTTTTATTTTTTTAAATAGTTATATTTAAAGGATTATTACAAATTAAAAAAAAAATTATAAATTAGTGAATCATTAGTAAAACATTGTAAACGATTTATTTTACGTTTGATGTGATTTCTGTTGGATAAAATAGTAACTTTTTATATAATCTTAAGTTGTAAAACTTAGAATTCAGTTAAATAATCCCGAAATATTGCATTATAATGTGTAATTTTTTTATTACTGCGCAACTAATCTAGCAGCAATATTAAATTTGTTTTTTAAAGACTGTAACTACTTATTATCAGTTAATTTATAAAACATGTAGTTATTTCATTAAATAACCAGGCAAAGTTTGAAATAGTGTATTTATTTGACACTTTACCTAACGTTGTCAGGTAATTCTTGAAAAAAATGAATTATATACCTACTTTAACGGTAACATGTGTAAACAGGAATGTTGTCGGCAGATGGCTGACCATAATAATTATCCCCTTCACTTTTTGGTGAACCGACCTAAACGAAATTCTACATACGCACACGCGCGCGCATGTTTTCAATTAACATTATTGTTTTACACAACCTTTCTATATTTTATTTCGTAATTTGCTGTGCCAGCGAAGTTTTATCTATAGCAACGGAGTTATCAATAGTTAAACTTTGCTTTTGCAGCGAATTCAGTTTGTCACAACAAATTTACGCGTTTTATGTTAATATTACACGATTATCTGAAATCTGAGTCGCATCATACATGAGTCTGGACTAAAGAGATTTTATATCGGTTCTATAGCGTTCGTCCTATTCCCATACTCCAGTTTTCTCCTTCCAATCCGTACATAATGCTCGAGACTTCGTTAGTACTCAAGACATCCTACAGAATTTCGTTTGTAACCGAAGTAGCCGAACACAGAAACCCAAAACAAATCCTAACGGGGAAACCACAAAACAGAACAACGCCAAGACAAGGAAAGATAGAGAGAAGGTACATGTACGAAATGAGGGAGAGGACGGAAAAAATAAAAACTAGAAATAGGAAATATTGTAGAAAGGTGTTAATCCGTATGTATGAGGCAAACGCGATCTTTAAAAGGTAAAAGTCACAAGAACTATTTGAAAACATAAATTCACCAACTTTCAAAAACCACTCCAGTGACGATGTGAATGTAAAAATTGTTTCAGTACCTTTTAAAATTTCATAAGTCTAGGACAGATCGTGATGTAGTAAAATTTATTTGCGTGTGTGTGTGGGGGGGGAGGGAGGGAGAGAGAGAGAGAGAGAGAGAGAGAGAGAGAGAGAGAGAGAGTGAGAGAGCATGTAGTCAGTAATGCGCCGCGTGTTGGCTTCTATTCTTACAGCAGATTTAGTGGTCAGTGTATTATTTAATCAAATCTGTCTGTCTCACTTCTATTAGGCATTGCCCTAGGTCACGTACTCCACTGCAAACACAACGCAGTAGTGTTTAACCTTAACAATAGCGACTGGAAAAGCTACTTGGAAACGCACAGATGGATAGAACTGCGTAAAGAAATCGAGAAAATTACTACGTGAAAATTTCTGTGCAGAGACAAAAACTATGGCATTTGTGGACTAAGATTGTATGGGATAATAAGCGTATAAAGCAGGTGTCATATTTTGTGTATCTTGACTGTGACATTACTTACGATGTTGATCATAAGTTTCAGTCTGTATGTGGCACAATTCGTCGAGTGCTATCGATGGAAACAAGGAAAGAGACTCGACTAAAATTGTATAAGGTAATGGCTGTGCCAGTGTTGTTGTATGGATCTGGAACTTGGGTGCCGGCAAATAGGATACAGGCATCGGAGATGAGATTCTTGCGGTCTGTTAAACGCTACGCACGAAGAGATAGAAGACATTCGGAAAAGAGTTGAACCTTTTTAATATCCAAGATCGTAGTGCAGGAAACAAAGGGAGATGAATTGTTCACTGTGGCTAAGGAAGTTTGGCGATACAGGCGTACTGGACAACGAAGCCTTAGGAAGCGTTGGTGTATTCCTTTAGGACCGGAACAGATGATTCGCCTAGTCTCCGATAAAGAAGAAGAAGAAGAAGATTCGGGAAAATGTAACCCCAGCTGTCTGATACACGTGACTTTCTGTGCTGCCCGATATCCATTCCCCTCAACTAAACAGAAAGAAAGAAGAAAGAAGGAAGACGAATGTAAAAATGGTAGAATTACGATCTTTTAAATGGTATGGAATCAATTTTTACAGTCACGTCGTCATTTGGTGTGGTTTTCGAAAGTTGGAGAATTTACGTTCTCAAGTAGTTGTTGTGACTTTTGCTTTCTAAAGATCACGTTTGTCTCATACATATGGATTAAATCTTTCTACGAATTTGCCATTTCCAGTTTTTATTTTTTGCGTCCTCTCCCTCATTTCGTACATATTCCTTCTCTCTAGCTTTTCCTTGTCATGGTGTTTTTCTGTTTTATGGTTTCCCGGTTAGGGTTTTTTTTGTTTTTGATTCTGTGTTCGGTTACCTCGGTTACAATTGAAATCCTGTAGCATGTCTTGTTTTTTAAGGAAGGAAGGAGCAGGATGCAAGGATTGGAAGGAGAAAACCGGAGTTTGGGTATAGAACCGATAACAAAAAGGGATCCAGAAAATGAATTAGAATTTGAATATGGAATATATACGCGCACGCTTGTGTTACTTTTACGAGAGTGGTGGATACCGTTTAGAGGAACCAAGAAAGTCGTAACTCGTAGGTAACGAGGCTCTTTCACTCCCATGGACATACTCACAAATAGGCTGTACCTCTCAAAACATTCTGTTATCTTGCTTCCTGTCCGTGATTATTTCACGGGTTAGTTCATAATAACAAACCTCAACGTGTCTCAGCGTCTGGAATTTTATAATCCACATACATATACCTAGGACCCTTTAAGGAACTAATGTTCGAGTTGGTTCTCCTAGTAAACTACGTAAAACGTCTGAGATTCTTGAACATTTATGTGACAAAGATATTGGATTTTACGAGGCCACTGAGTTGTATATACGTCCAAGTAAACCGATCGTTCCTAACCACAGGAGGTAACCACAGGAGGTGTAGTGGTGCGAGGAACCATCAAGATTTAAGTGTTAGAGAAAATATTCATCTAGTTTGTCTTATAAAGTAAGTGCAGGTGCAAAAGAGACGGAGTGATGGAAAATTGGCAAAGAAATCCGCTGAACCCATACGACTAGGTTTTAGCAACAGTTATCAGCCAAAACGTTCCACACTGGTGAAACAAGTGCAAGCCCAAGAGTCACCGTGATTAATCTGAAGTAAAACAGTAATCATTTCTGATGATTTTAGTTAATTAAAATTAGATAAAATTCATTTATAGTTAATAAGTTAGTTTAAATAGTAGATTGTACTTTTCTTTAATAACCTGAAGAACTTGATAGGAGGGGGAGTTTCGACTTAATGGTCCGCGATCGTATAAACGTTTGAGAACCATTGTGTAAGTTCCTTACAGGTTTGTTTGAAGCGAATACTCCCGAAGAATTTGTGGTAGCCATATTTAGTCCCAAATATCCAGATTGTAATTAATTAGTGCATTCGCTTTTCCGTCTAATCCATTTGGAAGAACTACACAGATTGTCTGCTCTTGAATCGTAGCATCGCATGCCCTGATTTACCTCTATTTTTGATGGTTTATCGCATCCTTATAAGAGTCGAAGACGTTCTGCTGTTACGGTTCCGATTAGCTGCCTGTTTGAGGTATGTCCGGCGTTTGCGCGCGCGTGTGCAAGTGACGAGGAGAATAGAAAGGGAAAGGCTCTAACGCTGTCGAACATAACGCATTATGTGTTTGGGGGGGGGGGTGAAGGAAAACGGAATGAGAGCAGAGAGAGTGAGAGAGAGAGGAGGGAAAGTCATGGTCAACCATTGTGAGCGGAAAATTTTGTTTCATAGGAAAACGGGAATAATCGAATTATAGTGTATCGTAATTAGCGAAGCAGACATGAAATCACACCTTGAATAAGCATCGGCAATCCGGCATAAAATTAACGAGCCATAACTCAAGTTACGCCGATTAATAGAAAATAACAACGCAATTAAGTGCTTGTTGGGAGAGAAAAACGATTTATGGGTTAATGGCATCTGCGTGGATTAGCATGACCTTTCTAACATTGCTCCTTACTTCACACTAACACATTGTCTATACGTAGTGGTGTGTGTGTGTGTGTGTTATACTGCGCACATGTGTGTGAGATATATATCTGCTTACCATTGGTATTGTATATGAGATGGGTTTGAAGCGGATTTGATTTCATCCGACATCTACCGAGTCATGAGTCTGGCTGTGTGTACCCTATAGTTTGTATATCATCATCAGTAGTTCCACAGCCCACCGTGGGCCTCAGTTTTCCTCGGGATTTTAAACTCCAAGTACTTTCACATCTTCTAGGGCTCCATCGATCCATCGTAGTCTAGGTCTTCCATGTCCTCTCTTTCCTTCTGGTGTGCATTTCATAATCCTCTTAAGAACATCCTCCTCATTCATTCTCTGTACATATCCTGCCCATCTCAGCCTAGCTATCCTAATTGATGTCACAACATCAGCCGTTCTATATAACTCATAGAGCTATCTGTTGTTCCTTATTCTCCATTCTCCACCTTACCTAATGGGATCCATAAAGTTTCCTAGTATTTTCCTTTAAAAAGATGCAAGTCGAAACGGGTCGCCCTGTGTCAGTACCCATGTTTCACTTCCGTACATCAGGACCGGTTTTGCTAATGTTCTGTATAGTTTAGCTTTGGTTTCACGGTGTAGAGGTATGATTTAACAGTTTGTATACGCCTTCCAATTAGTTTTTTAGTATTTCGTGTCCCCCATCCGTTTCGTGGGGAATGGAGACGTCTCTGTGCCGTTCCTAACATCGAACCGTTTTATGCAGTCTGTTTAGGTGTAAGAAACGTTTTGAGCCATGTACCACGATTGTCATAAGTGATTCAGATAGGTTAATATACATTTGGTAAAGTAGAGCGTTTTAAGCATTTAAAATCATTAGTTATCCATTAAAAGGATAGAAGGTGGGGAAAAGGATAGGCCTACAAGGAGATTATAGCACTGAATGCAGTGGCAAAAATTTTAGTAGCAGCAGCAAAAAGTAAGAGTATATGCGACGGTGGTAAGTCCATGTTTATACGTTAAGAGTGATGAAATGCGTATGTACAAATTTGCACAATGGCCTTAAGTTATCGCTGATATACTTTCTTTAAATAATTAATTTAGCGATAGCTGATATCAGTTGATGAAATTTTAACAGGGGCAAAATCCAGTAGTAAGTAAGCGTCCGAGGCAGTGGAAGACATGAAGATAAATTAAGAGTATTTGATAGAAAAATTATAGGGAGAATAGACATGGAAGATCGTCTATATAATGAAGGTGTACTGTATAGATGATGAACGACCAGAAGGTGACACAGGGATGGTGGGAAAGGTGATTGTTATGACTCAGTGACTGAGATGTTTGGTTGTACATGTACAGAGGAGCAGCTAGGGTTACCTGTGAAATGTAAAATATAATGAATTAGAGGCAACGAAGAATCAGAGTCAGGGTATCAGTTGAGATAGGGGATCAAGTAACTTACAGTTATGGTGAAAACTCCCTGAAGACTGACGTTTATGGGAATGATAATGTGAAGAGAAAGAATGGAGGCAGGCAGTAGAAGAGCGAGAAGGCATAATAATCTGTGAAGAGGAGAAAGGAGAGTTCGTGTTTATTCGTGTGTGTGTTCGTGTTGTCACCGTGTTTAGATGTCACAAGGACTCCAAAAAAAGCCTCCAATACCGCCAGGAATGCACATCTCTAATGGTGACGATTCACGGTTCAGCCCTTTCTTGATTGGCACCCTACGCCGTATTGTAGAGTCGGTACGTTTGTACCGTGAGATGGGAACTGTTAACTGTAACAAATTTATATACTTTTAGGTTTAGTGCCAGCGGGGTCTACTCTGAAGACGTTAAAGAAGAATGGAACGACAACGCTAAACTAACAATGGGACATTAGTCCGTAAGACTAATGTTCAGGAGAGAACAAATGATTCTACTGATGGTGCCACCAGACCTTTCGAAAGAGGAAGTCACGTCGTAGTTCATACGGGAAACTTTCCAACGGGATTAGATCTCAACTGTAACCTACAGATAGAGAAATGCGTGTATTTACGAGAGAGAGAGAGAGAGAGAGAGAGAGAGAGAGAGAGAGAGAGAGAAGTATGACAGTCAGATCTCGTACGCGTCTGGTTTTCTTTTAACAGTGACGGATTATCCATTATGCTAGAGTATGCGGCAGCACCGAGCACCAGGACCTAAGTTGTCACGGGGGGCACCATCCAGCCCTAAATCACAAAATCTTTTTGAAGATAATAAATGTGAAGGGAAAACAAAAAAACAACTGTTCTCTATCCATAATCATTAAAAGATGTGTGCACACGTTTCGACTATCTTCTAAGAGAATTGAGCACTTTGTGACACGGGTAAAATTGCAAGAAAGGGGTTGTTTTTCAAATCGTTCGAATGAAGTTGATAGATTCCACGATACTACAGTTTGTCCGCTTAAAGTATTAACTAGATTATTGACTTTAAAATGATTTCCTAATTTATACATTGCTTATCGCCTGCTTTTCACGATTCCAGTAGCTAACTGGGAATCTGAAAGAGCATTTTCTGCATTAAAACGATTAAATATATGTCGAGTTCAAGTATGAGAGATGAAAGCTTATCTTCGTTAGCAAGGTTGAATATTAAAAGCGAGATACTTGACTCGCTCGATGTAGAAGAAATTATACAAAACTCTGTTGAGGCAAAAAAAAAAAATAATAATAATAATAAAAATGGATCGATTATTATTTTCTAAGCTTAAGTACTACTTTGCTCATTGTAATCGCTATTTAGCTAAATATTTGTTGTCATTTGAGACAAAATAATTTTTAAGTTTCGAAATCGTGTATGCTATTTATTGGTATAAATAATGGATAAAAGGTTGAATTTAGAATAGGGGGCGGGGGGGGCACCACGCGGTTTTGTTCCGACCCTGACGCTGAACCCCATTTTTCTTTTATTCTGTATCTAATAATATTTTATTTTATTTTCTAATAATAAAATGACGTTTGAGTATTGCCGTTTTTTTTGTGCCGTGCTACATTATTTTAAACAATTTTGTAAACAAACATGTTTCTCAGGAACTCCTAGTAGTAGGCCTGTCAAGAAGGCAGCTTTAGAAAAATTTGGAGAAGCAATTTGTTATCCGAGATAGGCCCAGCGTGATTGGTGATAGGCCCGTACGTCATTAACCAGTTATTCGATCTGTCATATAATACTTAACGTCTCTCACAGAACGACAAACAGTTTGTCATAGCAGAAGAGATCAAACGTTTTCTATGAATAGCAACAGTAATAATTTATACATCAATACAGACAGGGTAGCGGAGAGGCTTAGATTTCTTACATAGAGGTCGTATTGCAGCCTCTCTTTCAAACAGAACCGGAACCAACTTGATGTCTCAGATGTACATTTATTATTTACCTCTTTGCAACAAGATAAAATAATATTCCGCTCGTATTCGCCAGTTTGTCGGTATCATGGTATATATTATTGTTAACGTATAGTTTGTTAGGAAATTGTGTAATAAATGTGGGAATGCTGTCTGTCGATGACCACTCCTCGCGTATTATGCAACCGATCTTGTGCATGTATTAATAACGAGCTGTCTTTGGGACCAAAAGTACCAACTGGCCCTTGACCTATTGAGTCGGTGACAAGGAATGGTTTACTGATGCCCAGAAAGGCCTACGTGTGGTTACGAAAATTCCATCCCCGCCCCCAATCGGCGTTAATATTAGATACACAAAAATTCTCACGTAAAACGTTAGCAAAAAATTAGTAATCACTTTTAAAAGTGAAATTAATTAATTAATGCATTTAGAGGAAACTAACTTTCTTATACGTTTGTGAGTTGCACAATTATTTTTCGTTGTAGCGTTAAGCCACAAAAAACGGCGTTCTCTTTCAAATGTTGAAAACGTTCAAAATTGTTGCAAAATTTCACTCCAGTGTGACTAATGAAATTTTTAAGTCTCTGAAAGTAAGTAATGCGTTTTTATTTTGTGTGTACTTTGTGGTCGGCTTGCGTTGTCCTTGTACATTGGCGTTAACCGGAGTGTAACCCGCCAGGTTCCATGTTACGCAGTCAGAGCGCGTAGTGACGTAATACTTTACTTAATTACTGTACTTTATGTTGTAACGTAGTCAATTTGTAAGGATTAAGCGCTAATCACTCGTTCCGGTTTCCGCATCTTAGAATCCGGTTGTTGGGAAGGGATCAGAGAGAGAAAGAGGGGTGGGGGAGAGGATGACAGACAGACAGATGAGCAGAAAGATCCACAAACAGATGACAAATAGCACTGGCAGCAAGACGGCCATGGTGTGCGGTAGAGGATTTTTTCTGTTTAGAAAAGATCTAGCAAAAGGAATAAATGACCTAATAATGTGTGCAACCATGGGAGGTGTGGCGTTTTACTTCCATATTCCTTAAGGAATGGAAGTATGGTGATGGCAAAAAAAATCGTGTTCGAGATTATTGCAGATTCTTATTCTACTACACTCAAAACATGAAAAAAAGTCGTTTTCCGAAAAGTGTCTGTGTGTCTGTCTGTGTGTCTGTGTGTCTGTCTGTCTGTAGATTTTTTTTCTATGGCAAACGATAACTGCCGCAAATTCAAACAGAATCAAATAATTTTTTGCATACAGCCCGGTTTTGCAGAGTTCTCGCGACCTATTGTTTTTGGTGAAGATCGGTTGAGGGAAAGGGGTAGTTTACCTGCAACGGTTTTTTTTTAGCAAGGGTAATTTTGTTTGTTTGGCAAACGATAACAGCCGCAAATTCAAACAGAATCAAATAATGTTTCGCATACAGCCCTGAATTGTAGAGTTCTCAAGACCTATTGTTTTTGGTGAAGATCGGTTAAGGGAAAGGGGTAGTTTACCTGTAACGTTTTATGTTTTAACAAGGGTATTTCCTATGGCAAACGATAACAGCCGCAAATTCAAACAGAATGAAAAGATTATTTGCATACAGCCCTAAATTGTAGAGTTCTCAATACCTTTTGTTTTTGGTGAAGATCGGTTAAGGGAAAGGGGTAGTTTACCTACAACGTTTTTTTAACAAGGGTATTTTCTATGGCAAACGATAACAGCCGCAAATTCAAACAGAATCAAATAATTTTCTGCATACAGCCCTGATTTGTAGAGTACTCAAGACCTATTGTTTTTGGTGAAGATCGGTTGAGGGGAAGGGGTAGTTTACCAGCAACGTTTTTTATCATGCGTATTTTCTATGGCAAACGACAACTGCCGCAAATTCAAACAGAATCAAATAATTTTTTGCATACAGACCTGATTTGTAGAGTACTCGCGACCTATTGTTTTTGGTGAAGATCGGTTGAGGGGAAGGGGTAGTTTACCTGCAACGGTTTTTTTTATCAAGGGAAATTTTTTTTTTGGCAAACGATAACAGCCGCAAATTCAAACAGAATCAAATAATGTTTCGCATACAACCCTGAATTGTAGATTTCTCAAGACCTATTGTTTTTGGTGAAGATCGGTTGAGGGAAAGGGGTAGTTTACCTGCAACGTTTTTTTAACAAGGGTATTTTCTATGGCAAACGATAACAGCCGCAAATTCAAACAGAATCAAATAATGTTTTGCATACAGCCCTGATTTGTAGAGTACTCAAGACCTATTGTTTTTGGTGAATATCGGTTAAGGGGAAGGGGTAGTTTACCTGCAACGTTTTTTTATCAAGCGTATTTTCTATGGCAAACGATAACAGCCGCAAATTCAAACAGAATGAAATAATTTTTTGCATACATCCCTGAATTGTAGAGGTCTCAATGACTTTCGATTTTGGTGAAGATCGGTTAAGGGGAAGGGGTAGTTTACCTGCAACCTTTTACGTTTTAACAAGAGTAAAGTACTTGAAAATTTATTTATTTACTTCCATATTCCTTAAGGAATGGAAGTATGGTGATGGCAAAAAAAATCGTGTTCGAGATTATTGCAGATTCTGATTCTACTACACTCAGAACATGAAAAAAAGTCGTTTTCCGAAAAGTGTCTGTGTGTCTGTCTGTCTGTCTGTCTGTCTGTCTGTCTGTCTGTGTGTCTGTCTGTAGATTTTTTTTCTATGGCAAACGATAACTGCCGCAAATTCGAACAGAATCAAATAATTTTTTGCATGCAGCCCTGATTTGCAGAGTACTCGCGACCTATTGTTTTTGGTGAAGATCGGTTGAGGGAAAGGGGTAGTTTACCTACAACGTTTTTTTAACAAGGGTATTTTCTATGGCAAACGATAACAGCCGCAAATTCAAACAGAATCAAATAATTTTTTGCATGCAGCCCTGATTTGCAGAGTACTCGCGACATATTGTTTTTGGTGAAGATCGGTTGAGGGAAAGGGGTAGTTTACCTACAACGGTTTTTTTTTAGCAAGGGTAATTTTGTTTGTTTGACAAACGATAACAGCCGCAAATTCAAACAGAATCAAATAATGTTTCGCATACAGCCCTGAATTGTAGAGTTCTCAAGATCTGTTGATTATGGTGAAGATCGGTTAAGGGAAAGGGGTAGTTTACCTGTAACGTTTTATGTTTTAACAAGGGCATTTCCTATGGCAAACGATAACAGCCGCAAATTCAAACAGAATCAAAAGATTATTTGCATACACCCCTAAATTGTAGAGTTCTCAAGACCTGTTGTTTTTGGTAAAGTTCGGTTGAGGGAAAGGGGTAGTTTACCTGCAACGTTTTTTTAACAAGGGTATTTTCTATGGCAAACGATAACAGCCGCAAATTCAAACAGAATCAAATAATGTTTTGCATACAGTCCTGATTTGTAGAGTACTCAAGACCTATTGTTTTTGGTGAAGATCGGTTAAGGGAAAGGGGTAGTTTACCTGTAACGTTTTATGTTTTAACAAGGGTATTTCCTATGGCAAACGATAACAGCCGCAAATTCAAACAGAATCAAAAGATTATTTGTATACAGCCCTAAATTGTAGAGTTCTCAAGACCTGTTGTTTTTGGTGAAGATCGGTTGAGGGAAATGGGTAGTTTACCTGCAACGTTTTTTTAACAAGGGTATTTTCTATGGCAAACGATAACAGCCGCAAATTCAAACAGAATCAAATAATGTTTTGCATACAGCCCTGATTTGTAGAGTACTCAAGACCTATTGTTTTTGGTGAAGATCGGTTAAGGGGAAGGGGTAGTTTACCGGCAACGTTTTTTTATCAAGCGTATTTTCTATGGCAAACGATAACAGCCGCAAATTCAAACAGAATCAAGTAATTTTTTGCATACGTCCCTGAATTGTAGAGGTCTCAATGACTTTCGATTTTGGTGAAGATCGGTTAAGGGGAAGAGGTAGTTTACCTGCAACCTTTTACGTTTTAACAAGAGTTAGTACTTGAAAATTTATTTAAACTTTTTGAAACAATGGTAATTGTTAAAAATAAAATAATTTTGTTGCCAGGCAATAAAATTATAATTTTTTCATTTTAATGTAATATAATATTTTTCATTTAATACAGCAATAAAAAGGCAGGTAAGACACAGCCTGGCTGTTTGGCTGAAAATGATTTTAAATATAAATCTTAGAATATGGAAGTCATGTATGGTTCTCCATACCGATATTTTGTATTCTTTGAGCAAAATAAATGTCGTAGGGACCAGAGGAGAACAGAATTAGAGAAAACGGGATACTATATTTACTGCGGACTGCTTACACAAAATGGAATACGTATAATCGTAAACAAGTGAGACTCAACTATGGCCACTTAACAATACTGTAACTTAGTTCAACTAAATCGTCATCCATTTATTTTACCAAACGATGCATGTGTACTATAATTACTTAACGCTTCCTGGCTGAAAGGCCGTGGTCGAATGCTTGTTGTTATAGTGCTAGACGTTTCGGCCACATCACCAAGCAATGCTTGTCCCTTTTCACTGGGCGAATTGTTCGGCATTCCATCTTTCACGAACTTTTCTTTGCTACTGAAGATGGCCACCGGTGGTGTGGCCGAAACGTCTAGCACTATAACAACAAGCATTCGACCACGGCCTTTCAGCCCGGAAGCGTTAAGTAATTATAGTGACACCGGCCGTGAAAGCCTACGTACTAGAATGAAGCATGTGTACATTTCTTCGATCCTAAAAAATACGTTTAATTAAATTATACCCGTTATAATTGTATGATTGCATAGTAACAGCGGGCTACGGCAGAGTACGCGCCAACCGTTTAGACTCACGAATTACAGCTAACCTTTTTTATAATTGTTACATTCACCTGTAGCTTAATTGGCCTGGACTGTAAAACACGGTTTATAGTTGTGTCGGAGAATATGATAAATACGGATACGGTAGATAAATGTCCTTCATAAAAGTATTAATTTCATATAACATTATCACCTAATAACAGAAGATCGTTTAAGAGTATTGCAGACATTAAACGGACGTCCAAGACAAGAGGGAGAGGAGTGGTAATGGCGTTGAGTCGGTGTTGGAAATTAAAACACGATTATGTGCGCAGTGGGTCGATGGTAACGTTTACGAACCGGAGAATCATATATGGTCGAGACCGTACGATGTGAGAGCAGCCCACCTGCAGCAATCTCAGTTACAGGATTGCAGACGGTACGGCGTGTCGGGGTCGAGTCCCCTCGTTGAAAGCCACTCGCGTGTGATTCTGTAAAATTTAGCTTGTTTTCATGACTGCTGCGCATCCGTTTAACGCAGTGGTTCCCAAACTTTTCAGTCCGCGGACCCACCCAATTAATTAAAAACATTCATGAACCCCGTCTGAGTTCTGAAAAAAAAAACAAAAAAAAAACAGTAAGTATGGTAGAAACTCTTATATTTTAAAATTAAAATGTATTAAAATTAAAATTCTTTTAACTTGCAAAATTGTAATATTAATGATATCAAACATAGTTTAATATGAACAATGAAACTGCTTTTGAACAACTAGCTTTGCAGTATTGGGTTTAATGTCTGAAAATTTCAATATTAAGTCACTCTCGACATCACGTTTATTTCTTAATTTTGACTTCAAGTACGTGATCAGAGAGAATGCGGTTAAACAAATAAGTAGAGGGAAACACAGTTAAACGCTTTAAAGCTGTTTTTGTGTTCAGATTGTTCAAGATAGTTAGTCATTACATATAACCAGAAGTCAGCTAGCTGTAATTGCGAAAACTGTAATGTTAATGAACTGTCAGTTGAAAGTCCTGCCAATGAATCTTCTTTTTGTAGTGTAAGAGAGAGAGCTCTAGTCAGTTCGGCTGACAAACAGGTATGCTACACGACGTGATTTAAAGCCATTAGTTTGAAATTACTTTTACAATTACAATTAGTTTGACCCCCCCCCCAAAGAAAATACTAGAATCTTCTACTTACTGTTTAAGATTCTAAAAGTTAGATTTTGGAGCATAAAAAATCGGAGAAAATTACGGTACCTAAATTCTAATTTTTCTTAGAAGTGTCTGCGGACCCTCTGAAACATTGTCGCGGACCCCACTTTGGGAACCACTGGTTTAATTCGTGTTGCAAAACTTGTTTCTACAGATTGGGACTGTTAGTTTTCTAACGGTAATTATATTCCTGTCATTTTTCGTGTTGTATTTAAACGTTTTGAAGGTCACCAGTTTTCTTTTTGTTTCTTTCTCATGACATTTTTATGTTTGTAGTTTGATGTACTTTTTGAAAATATATTTTTTTTTAATTTAGTTATTTGCGAATTTAGAAGACGTGCTGCAAAGACATTTTCTAAACGTATAGCAGATTAGTCGAACATCCCGCAGTCTTCTTATTTTCTTAGTTTTCCACAGCATTTGTAAATTTTATTCAGTGTTATATGCGTTTTTTTCATACAAGCCAAGGTCAAATATATCAGTTTTTCTTCCGTCTCAGACGTTAAGAGTATTAGTTTTCACACTATTACTTGTGTGTTGTAGGATTTCCTGTTTCCACTTCTCCGCGTGCGAGTGAGGAAATAGTGTGTGTGTGTGTGTGTGTGCGTGCATTGATAGTGTTCGTAGATGTTGGATATAACATTAACACATTTACTAAATGTAACTACTGTCTTTAAGCACTTTAAAATACATTAAAGCTCCGTTTGTAATATTTTCGAATGTTTTTGCTACTCCCTCTGTGTCGTGGATTTTAATTATGTTACCGACGCTACTGCGACAATGTAACGACTGTGTTGTAGACATGCCATGCAGTAACAGTATTATGTTACCGACGCTACTGCGACAATGTAACGACTGTGTTGTAGACATGCCATGCAGTAACAGTATTATGTTACCGACGCTACTGCGACAACGTAAAGACTGTTTTGTAGACATGCCATGCAGTAACAGTATCATGTTACCGACGCTACTGCGACAATGTAACGACTGTGTTGTATACATGCCATGCAGTAACAGTATTATGTTACCGACGCTACTGCGGCAATGTAACGACTGTGTTGTAGACATGCCATGCAGTAACAGTATTATGTTACCGACGCTACTGCGACAATGTAACGACTGTGTTGTAGACATGCCATTCAGTAACAGTATTTACATTCAGCCAGCGGTTTAATGGTCCTTAAGCTCAGCACCGGACTTAGAGTGTGCGGGCCCCTAGGGTGAGGTTGCTTTGCGGGCCCCCTACTTGTCAGTCGTGACAAATTCTGAGGAACAGATTTTTTTGTATAACTTTACGGAAAATATACCAAATTTAAGTCCGGGTAAAAATAATATAGAGGAATAATAAATTAACTCTACTAGGACAATGAGACGAAATGGCTTTTATTACAGTTAGAAATGCTTTAAAATTGAAAGATAACTCAAAGCACCAAGTAAACTGTAACTTAAGTACAGTCGGATAACTCAGTTCTCAGATGTGACTAAAAACTGTCCAGAAACACCGCCCCTCCCACAACTGATGTAGTCAGGGCTGATCGAAGGCTAGAAGAATATTCATTTATTTTTGTACAATCATTTAATTTTTTTAAAATTTTTATATGGTGCGGGCCCCTAGGCTGCAGCCTAGTCAGTCTACCCTTAAATCCGGCCCTGCTTAAGCTACTAAATATCTTACGAAAATTTTTAATATTTTCAGTTATATTTTATGAAAGTACACGAAGAACAGGTAGCAATAGGCGTATAGTATACGAAGAACAGGTAGGTACCTATATTGCATAGGTACTAGGCAAAGTAGTTACCTTTTGTTTTATTTTAAATAACTGAAATTTGGAAGAAATGGTTTTACTTTCAGAAATTTGTAAGCAAAAAACAAAATGTATTAGTCACAAAACAACTTGGTTTATTTTTTAACGTAAAGTTGAATGTTCAGGTAAAAACTAACTTACACGGTTTTGTATCTGCATATTTTGTGTGGTTTCTGTGTGTGTGTGCGCGCGCGCGCGCGCGGATTAATTTCTGAACTGGCGTCTGATGTAAGTTTCCCGTTTACCATGTAAAGTATTGTGTTATAGTAGGCGTTCAGTTTCCTTGCTTTAAATATAGGTTTGTTTTAGCATTACGTAAAAAATATGCGTTCGAAATTTACTGTGATCCAGTAAGAGTTTTACAAGTAACAATATTCCGCGTGTTGTTAGTTTAAAAAATATGCCCAAATACCAGGTAAAAAAATGACAATTTTAAATACGTTAAATAACGTAGGCTACATATGAAAATAAATGAAAAATCAATACGCATATTAGTGTGACAGATATTATAAAATCTAATCTCGCTCAGAAAAAGTTACCAACTGCTTCTCGGTGAATAGTCGTTTAGCGGATAACTTCTTCTAACAGTGTTCAAATATGACGTTGTAGTTTTTACATGTGAAACTTCAAGGAACCAAAAAAAAATATTTTCGAATGATGATAAAAAAATGATAAATTGCATTTAAATAGGCGTAAATTGATTCACTAACGCAGTGGTTTCCTGCAGATATGAAGACGCCAGCGACCGTGATTTGTGGAAACAGGTAATCGCAGTTGTTAAGAACGCGTCAAACAGGTAATCACATAATTAATCACAATAATTGTCCTCAGGCCCTTATCAGCAAAACGACCACCGACTTCATTTTGATTTAAAAAGCCAATGGGAATAGGTACCTCAACCACATTCCAACCTCCTCCTCAGCTTTTCGGGAAGTTCCGGTTATTGCATTTTACGGAACCAGGTTTATTCCATATAGAAACAACAGAATATTTTCCGTCGGAATAACTATGACAGTTGCCTAATGTACAAACAGGCTTCTCGAAGTTCCCCACAAGTGTTAAATGGAAAACTTACGTTTCCACTTTTTATTTCTGCAGAAATCAGACGCACGCGTTACGCGTTTTGTTTGGCAAAATGCGTAAATTAACCGTATGTAAATACATTTCTTTAAACATTAGGTGGGGTACAAGGAATATTTCCCACAATATTCAAAAGTTTCGTCCACGTGAACACATTTACGTACAGTCTTTAATAAGCACTGAATTTATACGATTCGTATGTGAAGATGGTTGTAATGTTATCAACGACATTTCGTACACGAACGATTCATTCCGATTGGCCGTTATATCCAAACGTTGCGTTCACTACATTACGAGTAGTTTAGGGTACATGATAAACTTATTGTAAGGGAATAAGGGAAATATCAACCCGTCCTCTTCCTCGAATTTGGTTACTTCCTTCGCAGCCGTCCGGTCGAATTGTTGACACCTTCTTCATGACTGTGACTTAAAGATGGTTTTTTTGTCTCAGACACTGTAGACGTGTGCTAAACTAGTATTTTAAAATAACAGGTACTAACGGTACCGTTCAAAACAAAAATAACATGTACAAATACCTGTTATTATATACGTAGGATCAGCCGGTTTATTGGGCAAGTATTCAAAATACGAAAACAAAACAGGGTTACACATAGAAAGCTGTTTCGCTTAGTAGGTCCAGACCGCCGGTTATTCGGTCCAGTAAGGGATGTTTTTCTTTTTTTAAACAGAAGTAATAAACCTTTTTTGAGTACGTAATAATACACGAGTAGACTAGTGAGGGCGACAGTACATTGCCAACAACACCCCGACGATATGTGTACGGTTTAGGACTTGCTGTATTCGTCCTTGGCGACATACCATAAACCAACTACAGTCATAACTAGGGCCAACAGTATTGTTATGACTAGTAATGGTCTGTTAAGTCTCTTTGTATTGTTCCCTTCGATTCCCTGATGTTTCAACCTAGAGGTGAGCTAAACTAGTATCTTTAAAATAACAGGTACGAACGATACCGTTCCAAAAATAACACGTACAAATACCTGTTATTATATACTTATTATACATATACCTATATTATATAATTTGTTATAAGAAATAAATTGAAACTAAAAGTATTAACAGCGTTGCTTTACACTGTGACTTTATTAAGCTGTTACTGTTTAAAAGAAAATAAGAAACAAGAGAATTTATAGGCCTAGTAAATAAGAAACAAGAGAATTTATAGGCCTATCTCCCTTTGGGAATACTAATTTAAGTTTTCACTAGGAGTAAACAAACTGACAGATTTAATATTAAATTATTGAGTCCATTTTGGTTAGACAAATCAGTTGCGAAACTCAGGGAATAAAATTTAGAGTGCACGTAATAGCACAACAAATAATGTCAAACAAATTTTCGTGAGATGTGCAGTGAAGTTAACATCATCTCCGAAATCACATTAACAAAAAGTACTACACATGGTCCATCAGCCACTCTGTAGGTTATAACACAGTATAATTAGTTTTTTCAAAATTTACCTAGTTGGTGACTAGTATAATACCGGTATATAATTTGTTATTATAATTTGTATTATATACCCGCATAACACACGAGAATAAATGTAACATCAGTATGATTTTTTTTCATTTATTAAAAACAGCTTCGCCTCTTTGGCATAGAGATATTCTGAACCTCGCTGTTTAGCTTCGTTTCGTACTTGTATGGCAATCGGCACATGCGCAGAATGAAGTATTCAGCACCAAAAAGTGGCTTGGTACTCGTGTACTCGTAATACTCCTAATACTTGTAGTACTCGTTTACTTGTTGTTACTTGTGTACCCGTAATTCTCCTAATACTTGTAGTACTCGTTTACTTGTTGTTACTTGTGTACCCGTAATTCTCTTAATACTCGTTTACTTGTCACTTCTGTACTTGTTTACTCGTTAGTTGCGTAGGGGGTCCCGCGACTCGGAACCGCGAGGTCGGAACGGGCATTTCGACTTTCAGTTATTGTTGAATCGGAATAGGTATTTCAACTTTTAAGTCATTGTTATATCCCTTCCACAAAAGTATCGTTCCAAAATACTTGTTATAGGTACATCGGCCCACCTCTCAGACAGTATAGTTGCCGTTGAGCACTTCTCTCTCTACAGCCGCAAGTTATGACGCGTTGCTTTCGGTTGTATAGTTCTAACTAAAACCACAAATAATCAAATTTTACGCTATTATTTATGGACTAAATACATATCCATTGTTTTCAAACCAGTTAGAAACCTCGCTTTACAGATATCCCGTACCTAAACGATTTGGGAGGGGGGATGGCATTTATTTAATATTTAATTATTGTTTTCCGAGAATTATTCAAAGCATTGTTTTTGGAGGTATTGTACGAACTGCTGCAGAATCTATTTTAAAACGTTTTATCAGCCTGAAGAACAAAAACTGTTTCACGTACACGCTACTTGAACAGTATAAACGGATGCCTTTTCTAGAGGTACTGAAAGAGATATAAATTACTACGTATGTCGGTATAAACACAAAGACTGTAAGAAAAACATTAAATTCGAAGTTTGTTAAGAGACAACAATTTTTAAGTAATATTAAATCTGAGTTAGAAACGAAAAAAAAGCATCATATATATATATATATATATATATATATATATATATATACTGTATTATAAGGAGTAACGCTTTCTGTAATAGCGTAGGCCTATTTTAGTATTTAAGTTTTGTATTGTAGTGATAATACCAGTATTGTATGTGTGAGGTTTTGTATTGCATATTTTTATAGTGTTTTCTACTGTACGATTCAAACTAACAATATAATAAAGGTATTGTAACAAAAGTGTGTGTTTCAACGTATAACTTCGAATAATTGCATATTAGCACTTCCAACGGCCAAATTGCTAATTCTTGAATCTAACCACAAGGCGTATACTAATTTCAGCTTTATTAGTTTATATGCAACCCCGAAAGTAACAACATAACAAATTATAAGTCAGCGGCCCTCTTTTCTTTTTCACATCTGGCTTAGAGCGACCAAACGTGATCGCCGAGCGCACCTTGTATAAACCCTCGGAAAGGGCCCATTGACTGCCACAAGCGCAGCTTGTATTCCAAATTTGAGAGTTTTTGACCGCGCGCGCACCTTGTCAAACCCCAGTCGCGTACATGCTCGTGTTACAACTGGCTAGTTGAATCTTTATTACCTGACCCGACGAGAAACTCACCTACACTCCTGTTGGCAAGTCTACCGGTTTGAAAGAGATAATATCTCTTTGCACCTCGTAGAAAATCTGTGAAAAATTTGTAAACAAACAATGTTTTTTTTTGTCTCCCACCTTCCGGCAGAGTATTTTAAGTGTAGTGAACGGAATTCATTATATATTTTTGACCTTCAACCTTGTACACTCTTATCCCAGTGGGTAGGAGAATGGATTCAATAGTTTTGTTTGTTTGCTATTAATATCTGCCTCAGAATTCTAGCGACCTATGGTCACTAAATGTTGCATGCAGTTGATCTCCGTGTCATTGAAAAGGCCGTGAGGTAAGAACTGCGACCTATTGAGTGACAACTTCTGCGTTTATTTCCGTCAGTCAGTACAGGAATTGTCGATAGGATTTCATCTCCTGCAGTGAGATTTCCACCAGATTCTTCTTGTTATTTCCATCACGTGTTCGATATCGCCTGTGTCAATCAGTTGATTCGACGTTACAGCCCAGCCCGGAAACCCCTCAGCGGGCAGTAAAATCTTTACTCGTGTACGCGTGGCGAGACCTGGTTTGCTACATGTCTGTACACGCGCGCGCGCACGAGGGGTTTCACGAGTTTCGGAAACGTACCGATTTCTTGCTTCGGTTTTCAGTTTTGATGACGTGAAAACTGATAAACGGACTGATCGGTTAAGCATGGCTTGAGAGATCGGGGGCAAGCCCGTCGCCTTAGCTTCAGACGAGCTCCTAGTCAGGGATGGAAATCTCGTAGTTTTTAGGTGTGGCTTAATACCGGTCGAGGTAAGGATGGCTTAATAATGGTCAACCGTGTGCCGGGAAGCAGGAGGCGTTTCGCACTGGAGATAAACGAGTCAACGGTAAGGGCTCAATAAGTTGATGTTTGAATCATTTCGCCAACAAACGTACACATGTATTTAACGTTTTAGCGCTCGTATTAGATAGATACATATGTTTCTTGTATGTTTTAAATAAGCATAAATAGGTGATATGCATGTCGTTTCTCGTGGATCTGGAAAGACGACGATTTTTGTGAGTGCATCGTAAAGAGACGAATATGCGTCGTATTTTTCAGTACATTTGCGCAAGTTTTTCTGTACACAATTATTCCGAGACATTTAACACATGTATCATGTAACCTTGAAACACTACAGAATCTGTGCTTTGTCTGAAGTCACGTCACCGTTTCAAAGCTTTGTACTTTTTTTTTGTATTGGTATTATACTTGGGAATACTATGACCGAATCTTTTGATTTTTTTTATCATTCGTTGCTGTTCCTTTATTGGAGAAACAGTACCCCAGCCGGTCATTTATTCGTAGGTCAGCTGTCTCTGTTGCTGTGTACATAATGTATGCTTTCGGTAGCAGTTGTAAGTGGCGATCCGCCACAATGACGTGAAATTTCAGAGTTCGAAAGTTCGAAAATTTGTATCAGTTGAATAGTTACTGTTTAAATCATAATATTTATGTTCACTAAACTTTGTCCAGTGAATTGGGCCCGCGGGGTGTAATTTAATGGACTGTGTTGCTTTTTCGTACATAATGAGGTGTGTCGCTCGTGTGCGTGTCTGTTGGGGGGGGCTTTGTTCTCAAAGTTGGCAACAACTTTCGTCTCGTAGAACCTAGTCCACCGTTGAACGAAGTGTTGGAGAAAATATAAGACGGTTAAATTGCTTCCCCCCTCTCCAACTTAAAACTGTTTACAAAAGTTGAATCAAGCGAAGGCTAAACTTTATACATACTGTGTTAGGCTATACAATAATTTATTTGTTGGGACTACGGGAGACAGTGGATGGCTGGAACTTTAGTTAAATGAAAATTATTGTAGGAATTTAATGAAAGGTTTATTATTAAGGGAAATTTGAAAACCCGTCTTCCTCTTCTTCAACTTCTTCTTACTTGATTGCTCGAGTTTGACCAGAATTAATTCGTGAGTTTCTTTCTGTCGTGGCGTTCCACTCTTATCGATTCTCGGCCATTGTTGATATAGTGTATCAGATATGTAGTATATTATATTAGGAAATCTTTTTATTTCCAACTACTGTGCCCTCTGCAATGAAGTTTCTTAGGCCTTTGTTTTTTATATTACACGTACGAATAATATCGCTACTTTCTCAGCTACCGTTGTGCGCAGACTTATTAAATTCTTAGATTGATTGTGACCCACGGAATTGATAGTATCACATAATCTGAAGTTTTTGGTACGATTTGTATGGCCTCTACTTCTGAGTCACGTGTTGGTTGCCAAGCTTAGTGTTTACGTTAGAAAGATACAATCGATCATTCGCAGAATACAAAGTTTCGAGTACAGCATCAAAATTAAATCCATCGTATAACGGAAACACAAGTGGACTTCTGAGTAACCAGCTAATTAGAACGGCTACAATTTTTAATTTTCTGACGGCTTTGTGCGTTACCCGGTACAAGTTCTTCCTATTAAAACAAAAAGGAACCAGGTTGTATTCCTGTTTCACGAGAAAACGGTAAAATAAGTTCAGGATATGCTCTACTGGTAAAACTAAACAAAAAAGCTTAAATAAACACAGGTCCCGAAACGCTTTGTTCTCGAGTTACGGCTGGAGAAAATTCCGTCCTGTTTTTTGCAGACTTATTACAATTGTCTGCCCTGAAGTGTAATAATTTCTAATGTTAAGGATATATAGTACTTGACAGTGATCCAGTATTTCCCACCGTATTAAAATTTTTGGGACACAAGTTTTCGGTAAAGTTGGAGTTTCAAATGTTTTTGGACCTCCAATTTTGGGACATTTTGGGTCTCCAATAGTTTCGGAGAAAATTGTTGTAAAGCCCAAAAACGGAAGTCGAAAAAATCAGTTTTTTTGGTTTGGCATACATTTACTTGCTAAATTGCTGATAAAGAAATTCCAAACAAAATTTGTAAAGCGTTTAATTCTGAATAACTTTAACTAAGTAAATTCAGTTAAAAAACAATCGTTTAAGAAATTTGAATTTCATTTAGAACAAACAGGCTAAAACGTGCCCGAAAATGTTATACCATAGGCCTAACAAAGGCAGCCTGCTGTGCGCAACTCTTAAACTACTTCAGTGGTATGAAAGAGAGCCATTATTAATATTATTTATTACTTTTGCTCCGACAGCTTTTCCCTGTATCAAAAATATTTGTCTTTCTGTTTCAAATTATAAATCATTTTCTACCACGTTTTGGTTTGTTTTGTTCCAAATTCAAGTGAAAATCTCCTCAATATTTGTTTTGAATCGGCTTTACGTACATAAATTTTCTCAGAATTAAACGTTTGACAAATTTTTATTTGTTTATTTGCAAGTTAACAAAATAATGCTAACTCGTGTCACTCTTGACGGGCTCTAATTGCTGGCGTAACTCCCTCGGAATACTCAAAAAAATCAAAAAAAATCTCAAAGTAATAAGTACGTTATAACCGCTAGCTTGTAGAAACGTTAAAGCTGTGTAAGAAATTATAAGTCAGCAAACTGAAGTGTAATAATTTCTAAGGTTAAGGGAATATAGTACTTGACAGTGATCCAGTACCAGAAGGGGGAAAGGCTGTCTAGAGTTAATGTGAGGATAACGTGGGGGTCTTTCAAGCTGACACACTCTTTCCGATTCCCAGACTTGGACCATGGTGTAATATAAGCAGCAAAACGTCTTTACAGAAAAAAGTTTATTAAATGGCGTTTTCGAGATTAAGGAACCGACTACTGGTTACCGGAGAGAGAAAACACTTTGTAGAATCCTAAAGAGTGCAACCTGAGATAAATTATAATGTTGCAAAAGACATAAAACCTTTCAACTGTGACTGATTCTTGGAAAAAACTCTAATGAACGAGGAAGTTGTTCCGTACACAAATAAATGCGAAACTAGTTTTCACGATACTCTACGTCATTGTGATATAATAATCGAGGCTTCTGTATTGCGGTCGGAAACCCACGGTGATAATCCGGATGATAATATTTTGATCGACGAGGAAATTGTCGACAGTGTGCGGACCACAGTGAGTCAATCATGTTCTCATCGTCGGATATGTGGAAAGAACAAGAATAAAAATGTATCGGGCACTACGACCACTTCAGTGGAATAAATGAAGTGAAAACAACACACGAAAAGTAACTTTAACAAACGTTTTGAGTGTGCAAAGCAGGGACGCATCCACGGAGAGAAATATCGGTATGGAGAACCATACATGACTTCCATATTCTAAGATTTATATTTAAAATCATTTTCAGCCAAACAGCCAGGCTGTGTCTTACCTGCCTTTTTATTGCTGTATTAAATGAAAAATATTATATTACATTAAAATGAAAAAATTATAATTTTATTGCCTGGCAACAAAATTATTTTATTTTTAACAATTACCATTGTTTCAAAAAGTTTAAATAAATTTTCAAGTACTTTACTCTTGTTAAAACGTAAAAGGTTGCAGGTAAACTAGCCCTTCCCCTTAACCGATCTTCACCAAAATCGAAAGTCATTGAGACCTCTACAATTCAGGGACGTATGCAAACAATTATTTGATTCTGTTTGAATTTGCGGCTGTTATCGTTTGCCATAGAAAATACGCTTGAAAAAAAAAACGTTGCCGGTAAACTACCCCTTCCCCTTAACCGATCTTCACCAAAAACAATAGGTCTTGAGTACTCTACAAATCAGGGGTGTATGCAAAACATTATTTGATTCTGTTTGAATTTGCGGCTGTTATCGTTTGCCATAGAAAATACCCTTTTTAAAAAAACGTTGCTGGTAAACTACCCCTTTCCCTCAACCGATCTTCACCAAAAACAATAGGTCTTGAGAACTCTACAATTTAGGGCTGTATGCAAATAATTTTTTGATTCTGTTTGAATTGGCGGCTGTTATCGTTTGCCATAGGAAATACCCTTGTTAAAACATAAAACGTTACAGGTAAACTACCCCTTTCCCTTAACCGATCTTCACCAAAAACAATAGGTCTTGAGTACTCTACAAATCAGGGCTGTATGCAAAACATTATTTGATTCTGTTTGAATTTGCGGCTGTTATCGTTTGCCATAGAAAATACCCTTGTTAAAAAAACGTTGCAGGTAAACTACCCCTTTCCCTCAACCGAACCTCACCAAAAACAATAGGTCTTGAGAACTCTACAATTTAGGGCTGTATGCAAATAATCTTTTGATTCTGTTTGAATTTGCGGCTGTTATCGTTTGCCATAGGAAATACCCTTGTTAAAACATAAAACGTTACAGGTAAACTACCCCTTTCCCTTAACCGATCTTCACCAAAATCAACAGATCTTGAGAACTCTACAATTCAGGGCTGTATGCGAAACATTATTTGATTCTGTTTGAAGTTGCGGCTGTTATCGTTTGCCAAACAAACAAAATTACCCTTGCTAAAAAAAAAACCGTTGCAGGTAAACTACCCCTTTCCCTCAACCGATCTTCACCAAAAACAATAGGTCGCGAGTACTCTGCAAATCAGGGCTGCATGCAAAAAATTATTTGATTCTGTTTGAATTTGCGGCAGTTATCGTTTGCCATAGAAAAAAAATCTACAGACAGACAGACAGACAGACAGACAGACACACACACAGACACTTTTCGGAAAACGACTTTTTTTCATGTTTTGAGTGTAGTAGAATCAGAATCTGCAATAATCTCGAACACGATTTTTTTTGCCATCACCATACTTCCATTCCTTAAGGAATATGGAAGTAAATATCGGTATGGAGAACCATACATGACTTCCATATTCTAAGATTTATATTTAAAATCATTTTCAGCCAAACAGCCAGGCTGTGTCTTACCTGCCTTTTTATTGCTGTATTAAATGAAAAATATTATATTACATTAAAATGAAAAAATTATAATTTTATTGCCTGGCAACAAAATTATTTTATTTTTAACAATTACCATTGTTTCAAAAAGTTTAAATAAATTTTCAAGTACTTTACTCTTGTTAAAACGTAAAAGGTTGCAGGTAAACTACCCCTTCCCCTTAACCGATCTTCACCAAAATCGAAAGTCATTGAGACCTCTACAATTCAGGGATGTATGCAAAAAATTATTTGATTCTGTTTGCATTTGCGGCTGTTATCGTTTGCCATAGAAAATACGCTTGATAAAAAAACGTTGCAGGTAAACTACCCCTTCCCCTTAACCGATCTTCACCAAAAACAATAGGTCTTGAGAACTCTACAATTTAGGGCTGTATGCAAATAATCTTTTGATTCTGTTTGAATTTGCGGCTGTTATCGTTTGCCATAGGAAATACCCTTGTTAAAACATAAAACGTTACAGGTAAACTACCCCTTTCCCTTAACCGATCTTCACCAAAAACAATAGGTCTTGAGTACTCTACAAATCAGGGCTGTATGCAAAACATTATTTGATTCTGTTTGAATTTGCGGCTGTTATCGTTTGCCAAACAAACAAAATTACCCTTGCTAAAAAAAAACCGTTGCAGGTAAACTACCCCTTTCCCTCAACCGATCGTCACCAAAAACAATAGGTCGCGAGTACTCTGCAAATCAGGGCTGCATGCAAAAAATTATTTGATTCTGTTTGAATTTGCGGCAGTTATCGTTTGCCATAAAAAAAAAATCTACAGACACACAGACACACAGACAGACAGACAGACAGACAGACACACAGACACTTTTCGGAAAACGACTTTTTTTCATGTTTTGAGTGTAGTAGAATCAGAATCTGCAATAATCTCGAACACGATTTTTTTTGCCATCACCATACTTCCATTCCTTAAGGAATATGGAAGTAAAAATGGACGGTAATTTCCCCCTCCCCAAACTTTCTTTTTGTCGTTTTGTGACTGTGAATATGATAAAAATTCATATCACGTTATATACATTCATGGTTTTATTCCAAAATTTCTTTAAATTGTAACTGTACATTACCAGTACGTTAATGTTTTTTGAAACATACCATAGAAACAGTAGCGTGTGTACCATAGTACTGTCTATTTTAAAGTGCAAGTAAAAATTATTAAAGGAACAATGAACTGACAAACACAGATACGATTGTATACTTGTAGGCCTACTCAATAAACTTGCTGTGTTCATAATAACAAACTGTATTTGTATCTTAATTCGTTCTTATTACTTACACTTTATGCCTTTAAAGAATGGTACACCTCTGTATAATCTCCCCCTCCCCAATTTCTTGATGGATCCGCCCCTGGTGGCTGGCAAGTGACGTTAGTGTGGACGAACCGAACTTTAAGTGAAATCATATTACGAAATAGCCAATAAATAATGGACAGCTTTGTGTGATATATAGACTATATTAATTACTTTCTACGGATTTCATATTTGTATTATTTAAGCGTGAAACAAACGTGATTTGTTCTGTATACGCAGCGTACCTTACCTTATTTTGTAGGCTATTTTTTGTAATCCGGACTTGACGTTACTTGTGGCAGCTCCAAACCTATTTAATCTGGAGAAATAAAGTTCTACTGTAATTATTTCTGGATCGTACCTAAATAAACGAAGGCCCGGTCGAAGTTTACAGCATTTAGCTTGCATGGGAATTGTAACAGTTTAAACGTTTATAAGCTACGTCTATCCAATAAAGTCTAAGGCAGTTAGTTAATAAGTAATGAAAATTTAGAGCGGTTGAAGTTTTTCTCTTCTCACACATTCCAGGATTAGTCTTTGTCACCTCTTCCGCCCAACTTTTGTGTGCTCATCTTTTCCCCCAGGTTCACATTTCAATTTTTTTTTGTAGTTATTTGTTCCTTTTCCTTTCCATTCTATGTTCGTATTCAGTTCGTTACAATGTTTCGATTCTTGCATTTACCAGGGGTATATCTAACTCATCTACATAGTTACTGATTGTGTATCTTTCTAATATATTCATATCTCTCCATCGTGTATATGAATTACACGTTCGTTTTGCAGTGTGTATGTTAAACAGAAGAAAGACTATGTTAAACGTGGAGAATTTCTTGTCAGTTTCGCTTTTTAGTTTCTTTTCTGATATTCTTCTAATAGTTCTACAATTTTTCAGAAGTGTGTTTGATTTTCCCCTCTGTTTACTTTTACATTCTAGTCATTGAATTCGGATTCTAATTTTAACAAATTCGGACTGACTTCAACCACAAATCTATGAATTATCTTTAATATATATCTTTAATTATACAATAAACCGGGCCTGTACGTCAGAAGAGTGTGTTTATGCCTTTTCCGACACACGGCGTATTTAATTTCCTGTTATTGTATTTTTTCATATGAGATGTGACGTTAACCAGTTAATGGGGATTTTGTTGTTTCTGTCGTATGTCCGTTTGTTTCAGTTGACTTTATTTGTTGCTGTTTTGGTTGTGTGTGTAACAGAAGGCGTGACGTAGAAACTAAGGCAGTAAGTTGAGGAAATGGCCCCTCTGATTTTAACGACCACGTACAGTAGTTTTGTCTATGCAAGTAGGTCTAATTTCATTAAATTAATAATATTCAATGCTTGACGGAGCTTTACTATAGAATTACATATTTAGCTCAAAATATAAAAAAACGTTCCTCAGACGTCAGTTTTCATTCACACGTGGCTGATCATCACGTCAGCTACAATTTGTTTGAATTTTGTTTCGGATGATACCTCTGCGTACGGTTCGTTGTTTGACCACCATCGATGCTGAAAACGGTGCTCTGTAATTTACACTTCTCTCTTAAATTTCGCCAATCGATTTTTCACGTCATTATCGATTTTTTGAAAATGTAGCGTTCACAGCTTCAACGCGTCAACGATTTCACTACTTGGTTTCGGTTCTCACGAACACAATAACTGTCACAATGCCGAGACTCACCATGCGGTTTGCGCCGTCAGTTTATTTGCCCCTTTTAAACAAGCGATGATTCTCGATTGTTGTGGCATTTTTTGTGTAAATTTTATTTAAATGCAACAGGAATACCGATTATCAGGCATTTTTACAGCACTTGCATACCTGAGGCATCGTAATCTAAGGAAAACATTGTACGAATGTTACCACTATATACACATTTATGAGCTGCTGTTGATTTGTTAAACACGTGAATTTACAAAAAAAGATGAAGGTAGAAGAGGATGGAGGGATTATTGCCTTTGAATGTAGTAAAATAACGAATTCCGGAATGCGATCGTATTTTCAAAGTTGTAACCTACATTTAGTTTTGTTTTTGTTTTGAGCTACTAAATAGACTCGTCCGCCTCAGTTCTTTAGACCAGAAGCTCTCGACCGTTAAATGCCTCCCCCTCCTCCCATTTAAACGGTTATACGAACTCACGCCCTCACTATATTTTACAGTTAGCATGTTTGTGTGCGCGCGCGCGCATAATGTATTGTCTGCAGATAACTGTAGATATTAAAGTGAATTTCACCACAGTTTTATGAAGTGGAATAAATGGTTTAGTTATCTTTTTATATTACACTTTTTACTGATATTGTTTTATGACGAATTTTCGTCAGCCCCCTAGGGGGCGCCTCCCAGGTTAATCGCTGCTTTTGATTGTAGTGGTATTATAGGTTTCAGGTAGCGGTCAGCTGGACTGCTTTCCCGTTGTTTCATTGACTATCTTCACTGTGTTGTTGGATTTACCTTTGGAAGTTTATTTTCTATTTTACCTTTTACAGTAAGGTTTTCCATTTAACATATCCGTCTGATTGTATATCAAAAATAGGTTAGATGTGTTTTATCGGTTTTAATAACTGCAGTGCCAAGTAATAGTGCCAAGTTTTACACATGCCACTGAGAATACGTGTGTGTAGACCCAACATTCTTCTGCGATCTCTCCGTCTTAATGTCCTTCCGATTTTCAGACTGGTTGGGATTGTCATAGTATTAGCCAACATTATTTGTACTTTTTTTGGAATGATTTGGTCTTTCGATGCGTCAATACAATGGTACTAGGTTTCATTGATAGTAAGATACTTATTATATCTATACTGCATATTTCTGTACTAGATCAAGTGGTTAGTATTTGAACAAATATTATTTTCTCAAATATTAATCCTGCAGTATTTCCTCAAAACCGAGCACTGTTCTCTCATATCATGTTTTGTCTGGATGGAAGGATGTGTGTGTGTAAGAGAGAGAGAGACGGGGGGAATTCTAGAGGTCAACGTTCGAATACATTTTTGAAACACTCGAGTATATATATATATATATATATATATATCTCGACATCAACTTAGTAACGATTGTCCATATAGAAATCTTCATACCACCATGTCACTATACTAGGATTCAACTTATGACATGATACGGAATTTGTTTGTTTGTTTTTTTAATTTACAATCATAAATGTACGGCTGACGTATGGAAGAGAAAAACTAATAAAATCCAATTCATTAGTCGTGCTTCATTCCACAACAGAATCTTAACTGGCCAAATTGGACGAAGAATTCTGTAAAAAACGTCGAGTTCGCGTCAAGGGTAATTCTCTGTGCCGTATATTAATTTTTAGTTAATGCTTTTCTGCCAGAGTAAAATATCACAGAAACGTGTTATTACGAATAATAAAACAATAATAATTTTTTCTTTCTATTTAAATGACGGAATTCAGTCCGCGTGCAGCTGTACTGTAATAAAGTTGCAAACCTTTCCTGAGGTCATATTCTGTTATTACTATCGGTTTCTGCAGATTTGTTTAAGGCACGAGTTCAAGTGATGATTTAGTTGATAGTAATGGGAGGGATCTTAATGAAGTTATAAAAATGCCTGTCTTAATTTACAGTTCGGAAAATCTGATTTAAAGATATATTTGGTGGTACACTAATTGTGAAGTTGTGATAACATTAATGTTCCAAGATCAGTTTGATTTTTATTTTCTTGCGGAAACCGACCATTATATAGCGTTCAAAATCAGCATTTTTAGAAACTTTTCAGTATCTCGAAAGTGCTATGAAACATTTATTCTAAGATCAAAATATGAGAAATACAGGAGCCAGGAGGACTGCAGAGGCAACATATGAGACGGGGAGTGTAGGGCTGGAGAAGAAATCGTGGATCTTAACGATGATTTAACAGAGAGCGAAGTGACCGAAATAGACGACTGGCGGAGGGAAGCGTAAGGGCAGGAGTGAGCATCGACACTGTGACACAAAGCCATTGAATAAGGATTCTCCTTATTGTTATTTCAGCGATCAAAGTTGGTACCACCTTTGCCAAGAAATGACTTGCAGGAGAATAGGCACATGATTTGTTCCTCTTATTCTAGTACACATGATTATTAGGCCTGTTCACGGAAATTTACTACAAAACGCGCAATTGTATGTCCTTAAACCGCTAGAAAGACATCTTGTATAATTTATTGTCTATTAAAAAGGCCAAAAGAAAATAGAATTTGCACTTTTTAATAGTCGCAGTATTAATTGTTTATTTATTTGTTTGTTTTGTTTTGTTTTTGTTTAATTCTTCTACACGACGTTATTTCAATCTGTTTAAACGTGAAAAATTAATGTGTTCCAAATCGTACTTGATTTTTACGTAAACGAATTTGTCCGATAAACTCTAGGACTCTTAACTGCAATTTTGTGTAGGCCTACAGAATCTACTAAGCAATGAACAACGATGTACTGATGTATTTAATGATTAGTAGTTTTCAGTTTTCGTTTACTTTGTTATAAACTACAATTTTGTATTGTATCTGACTCTGATATTTAACTCGGTCGTTAAACCGCGAGTGCTTGATTAATGTCGATTGTCAACTGTTTGTGACAAAACGAGCGTTGAAAGTCATTGCACCTTTCTGTGTTTACGATCGTAAACTAAAAATCGATAGTCGCTTGGTTATTGTAACAAAGGCTTTCACCATTATCCTACTAGTGATGCGTGCTATCAAACTGAATGTATAAAAACGATGACCACTGTTTTAATTTCTGATTTTGTTTATTTCGTAAAGTTCAGTAGTGATTACAAAAAACGTCATCTACTTTGAAGTTATTAATTTGTTCTGATTCATAAGAGAATGGCTGGGTGTTGACTCGCTACACTACGCGTCTTGGGTTCGATTCCGCCGCGGACTAAATATAATTTGGCTTTTATAGGCAACAGAACTTAGACCGACGATTGATATTTCTGGCTAATAACCTTCTGCTGTTTGATGTTCGGTGCTTTTTTTTTTTCAAAATTTCGCGTGTGCTGTGAGGGAATCTGTAAACACGACGAATATCCAAAGAGATAGGATGGCACTCGAAGGAAGAAAAAGTAGAAGAGGAAGAAGCTGATTTGTACATGCGTTTCCTTGATTTAGTGTGCATAGCGGTAACCAACCGTAAATAAATCGTGCATTGAAGCAACATATTTCCAGACAGTTTTCACAGTAAAAGTATTTCCGAGATAAAAATAACTTCACAGTTAATCCGTATCCACAACACGACGTATATAGTTTACGATGTAAGGACGAGCTCTCTAGTACCGAGTCTCAAGTAGCGCTTCAAAATCTGAATCGAATGTCGTGTTTTTCTTTTTTTTGTTTGTGTGAGTAGGGCTTGGGCTGTTATTGGCGTATCACGGCGTAGAAATTTACACGGCTGAGCAAACGTAGATCAGTCATGTGACAAAAAGAAGTAACAATGACGAAGAGAAGAACAACAACATGACCATTAATAATAATAATAACAATAACAATAGAAATATTACAGTACATACGGATAAACCAGATATTATGTACTTGTGTACGTGCAAGACTTGAAGTCTTGCTCATTGACATTGCTCACCCGGCTAATCGTAATATGAATAAAACTGAAAAAGAGAACGCAACAAAACACGATCTGCCTGTCGATGAATACAAGAAGATTCACAGATATGTTGAAATAATACCACTTGATAACACTATGCAACATGATTTTCTATGTTTCTGTAGTCTTAGGTGTTCCTAAAGCATTTTTTTGCGCTGCTTCCAGATCTGCAATCCGTTTCTTTCTATCACGTACAGTTTTTTTGCAAATCAAATGAACTCATCTTTTATTTACACGTAAGTTTCACAAGGGGAAATTTTATTGTGGAGGAGGGATTAGTTGGCCACACTTGTTACACCCAGCTGGCTGTTAGGCGGGAAACAGTAGTTCATTGTTTACATGCTATAGTGCTGTGAGGTTATATTTGTGCTGTCATATATAGTTTGTAAACTTTCTGTAGAAATGAGTTCCCGGAAGTGTTTGAATAACCCAAACGTGTTCTGTTATATTTGTGGTAGCTACGTAATTGGTAAGCAAAGACAGGACATTAATAGTTTTGTGAGAAACGTGTATTACGCTTACTTCGGCATAAGGCTTGGTGATGAAGACAAAAGCTGGGCACCACACAAGGTATGTCGTACATGTGTTGAGGGACTGAGACTGTGGAAAAATGGTGCAAAAAAATCAATGACTTTTGCAATCCCAATGGTTTGGAGGGAGCCACAAAATCATGTTAACGATTGCTATTTTTGTATGGTTAAAATTCAAGGTCATAACGCAAAAAGTAAGAAGGATATACAATATCCGAACATTCCTTCGGCCTTGCGACCAGTTACGCATTGTAATTCTCTCCCGATCCCAGTTCGACCTCCCGTTCTTGAAGATGTGCTACTGGCGAGCAGCTCAGAAAATGAAAGCGATAATGCTGATGATTACAACCCGGAAGAAGATTCTGCACCAAAATTATTCAGTCAAAATGAACTTAATGATATTACTCGTGACTTGAACCTGACAAAAGATGCCGCCCAATTGCTTGGGTCAAGATTGAATGCAAAAAATCTTCTACTACCCGGAGTTACGTTCTCTTGGTATAGGTCCAGAGAGAAGGAATTAATGAAATTCTTTAAAGAAGAAGACTCTCTGGTTTATTGTTGTGATATTGAGGGTTTATTGAATTTCTTTAACGTCACTTACAATCCAAGTGAGTGGAGGTTATTTATAGACTCGTCCAAAACTAGCCTCAAAGGTGTACTTTTACACAATGGAAATTTGTTTGGTTCAGTACCCATTGCACATTCAGTTCATCTCAAGAAGACGTATGTAAATCTCAAAGCTCTGCTAAAATACGTGAATTATGAAAAACATTCTTGGACAATTTGTGGGGATTTAAAAGTAGTAGGTATGTTACTTGGTCAACAGTCCGGCTACACAAAAATGCCTTGTTTCATTTTTGAATGGGATAGTCGAGCCAGAGACAAACACTGGAAGAAGACAGACTGGCCCAAAAGAAAAACCCTCCAACCCGGTTCACAGAACATAATAAATGTACCACTTGTTCAACGAAGCAAGATACTATTACCTTCTCTGCACATCAAACTCGGATTAATGAAACAGTTCACTAAAGCTCTTCCAAAAGATGGTGACTGTTTCCAGTACTTGGTAACAAGATTTCCGAAAGTATCTTATGAGAAACTTAAAGAAGAAGGGATCTTCGTGGGACCGCAGATAAGAAAGTTAATGAAAGACAATTTGTTTGAAAGTACAATGAATCCAGTGGAAAAAAAGGGCCTGGGTTTCGTTTAAAGAAGTTGTTGTCAACTTTTTGGGCAACTACAAACATCCAGAGTACAAAACCATGGTTAAAAGAATGTTGCAGAGTTTCATGAAATTAGGATGTAACATGAGTGTAAAGCTTCACTTCCTACATTCACATGTTGACTTTTTCCCTGCGAACCTCGGCGATGTCAGTGAAGAACAAGGCGAACGTTTCCACCAGGATATCGAGGACATGGAAAAGAGATACCAGGGAAGGTGGGATGCCAACATGATGGCCGACTTCTGTTTTATGCTAAAAAGAGACGGCACTGGTGAAGGGAAACAATCACGGAAGAGAAGTTTCAACCCACGTCAGAAAGATCTTGAAGCAGTGAATTCAGCGAAGAAGAGGAATTAAATTGTCATATATGTGTTGTGTTTTCGTAATAATTATAACATTTTTAAGTGAGTGTATACCATTGTCTACTGCACCGCCATGTGTTGTGATTTTATGCAGGATTAAAACATAAACAATTTTGAAATCACAACCAAATAATAATAATTTTCCCTGTTCACAAAATTCGATTTTTTAAAACTTCGAAATTGAATTGTATAAAAACCTTACGTGATACAGAAAAACTAAAACCAGATTTCAAATCAGCATGAAAAATACTTTTAAAATCACCTTACAGTCTTAAAACATCGTACCAAAAGTTTTAAAATGCTGCATAGTGTAATTACAGCAACAGGTCTTGTAAACAGATGTTTGGTAACAAATTGTTTAAGCTCCAGTGCCAAAAGTAGAACAGCTGCAGTTTATGCTGGTAAATTGCCAAATAGTCCATACACATTTACATATGATAACTGAAGTACTGTACTAGAATTTGTCATGTAGGTCCTCTAACATAGTATAATCAGTATTAAAATGTGACAAATAATGAAAAATAGTAGTAGTAGTAGTAGTAATGGTGGTGGTACTCTATCAGCCGGTCATTACTTGAGTATCTTGTCTCGTTCCTGTTGTCGGTAAACCACAGTTGTCTCAGTATTTCAGTCAGTATCAATCAGGAGGTAAATAGGAAGTGGTAAACAGATTTATATAATTAGTTTCACTGGTATCTACCAACAGTGACTGTACTGAGGTAATTGGGAGTACCCAGAATAAGAACAACAAAACTTGCTAAAAATATGCTAAGATCAAACTGTTTGAGTAAAGTAATGTTGGCTCATGTCATAGTCAAGTATATGTTTGAAAGTTGAATTTTCGTGCAGCTACATCGTTAAAGAATCGTAGCCATCGAATTACGAGTCTAGGAATCTCATTGGTGGAGCGCAGTACGAATGATTCCGTATTACGAAAACTGCAGATACAGGGACGTAGCCAGGTGGTGGTCCGAAGAGTCCAGACCCCCCCCCCAAAAAAAAAAAGGAAAACTGAAAACTGCCCAAAGCTATTATAAGACTTCAGGTTAGAGAGTCAGTATCGTACATAGAAAGATGGGATTCAAGATACACACTTACATATGTACAATTTTTTAATGTTATTTCATTTTAGCCTTACAGGGTGCTGTTAAGCAGACTTCGTTTTCAAGAAATACAATTTAGAAACATAAGGTCGTTTTACCTTTTTCGATTTTAAATGACACAAAATATTGCCGCATGCTTTATCAGATTTTTGTATTAGAAATTATGTTGTGTCTCATAGGGACTGAGAAAATGAAATTCACATTTGAATATTCACGTTTGTTTATTAAAATGTGAAAACATAGAAAAATACTGTAAATTTTCCTATTATTCTGGTTTTTTCTGTTTCTTTGATTTCAGAGTTACAGATTGTCCTAAAACCCGAGTTTAGGGTTTTCATGTCTTGCTCCCGGGGAAAAATTTGGCCCATACATCTTTCTAGAAGGAAACATTCTGAAATAGGTATTCTCATCGTTGATTCCACGCTACCAATCCAATCTGGACCCCCCCCCCTAAAAAGTTTGGTTACGTTCCTGTTTAGATACAAAATACATTACTAAAACAGATTAAGGGGTACACCTGAGCTATTTTGGAGTTAACAGCGAGAAGAACAACCTGGATGGAAAATGTTTTAAGGCAAGGATAAAAGACTCAAAAGGTAGACTATATGAAGCAATACAGCCAGCTCAGTTTGGAGAACAAATACACACCCCCAAGTGCTCCTAAACCTGGGGCGAAGGAGCTAATAAAAACCGCCAAGATATTGTGGCGCTGTCAGGGATCGAACTGGTAGTCATGCACTGTATCTACTGTAGTAAAAAAAGAGCCCTGACCCCCATGTGGATCTCGAACAAATCTGTGTACTAAACAGTTATATAACCAGATTATTTATCGACTGAGTTGGAAGTAAGAGCATAACACTGGATGTAAAAAAAAGAAAAAAAGAACAAAACAACCCGGCATCCACTTGCAATACAGCGTTGTCAGATCATTAACGCAAGACCGTACCAACGAAATGACGAATTACACTCGCATTTGAACTCGAATCAAACTCGTTGATGAAATCTTCAAGGACTTCACCCAACAACACATCAGCGGAGAAGCCGTACGATCTCTCAGTACCGATTTAGATGGGACGTAAAATGCATAGGACATGATTTACGCATAAGTATGATGTAAATACAGTTAATTTAATAGCGACGACTTTTAACACCATACATCTACTACTGTAATAGCATTTTATAATATAATCGAACTTGGTTAGTCATGCAGACCTTAATTGTTTTAGCTTTGCCTGGTGTATTACTTATGTAAACAACAGTTTGATGTTAATTGTAAATAATATCAAATCTATTATCAAATTGTAAATAATAAAATCTATCATGATAAAGTTTGTTTATAACTGTTATTAGTTCATTCACTGTTATAAATAAAACTTTAATTGTATTGTTGTATTTATTTACTTATTTATTTTGTTTATCTGAAGTAATAAATTTTCACTTTTTTCCACAAATTTGTGTACATTTTATCGACACGAAACAATTTTTTTTTAGCAAGCCATTAGGTGGTACCTGCGCACCAACGGCACAACCCGTGCGCACGCCCATTATCGTCATCATCGTTATCATCGTAAATCTGTCCATAGACGTGTTTAACCTTTTCGCTGTTGTATTATCTCTTCAGCTCCTCTTTCTCTCCTTCAGATTCTTTAACACCTACCTTTCGTTGTATTTTTTATCTTTATTTTGTTACACTATTCATTTCTACTCACTGGTTCCCAAAGGAAACGGCAAATCCAATTAGTTTTTCTTATTGTAATGCGCTTTTTTTGTATATCTTCGATCTTTGATGCTTTAGTACTCCACATCGTCAGTTCGTCGTACTTAAACGGATTCACAGGTAGTTCAGACTCCTCCTCTCAGACTGGAGTAAACACCAAGAGTACATACAGAAACTACACTTAATTTTTAAGGCTCGGTTTAATAGTCTGTACTGTTGTGTGTGAAGGAGCCAGAAGAAGCGAAGCATATTGTTTACACCTCACCTGTCTCTTGTCGCCGATCAGATATTCAGAGACTGGTTTCTGCTGTCGTTTTCGTTGCGTATATGTAAAAACCGGTTTATAAATAACAGTCGTACAAAACTGTGTTGAAAGAAAAACCTTGAAATCTAACTAGCGTCATTCTTTCTCGCATAGTTCCAGTTCGTTGTGTTTGTACCCGAACAGGAAGCGTAATCGGTTAAACTTTTCCCGTGATTCCTGCGTGTTACCTTCTCCTTTGCCCCAAAATAAACAAGACTCCATATAATACTGAATCTGGTTACAGTATCAGTAACTGTCACGTTTGTTCTTGTGTTTCAGGAGTGTTGAGCGTGTACCTGGACGTATCACCAAAGTACCAGATCGTCAGAGTCGGTGACCCAGTGACTGTCTTGTGTAAGGTACGTAGTAATCTCGGTAAGAGAGTAATTTGTATGCTCATAGTTGTTTCTATTAAAGAAGAAGGGGTTTACGCACACTAATATATACAGCTTCTGCAATTTTTACAATATTCTTACAATTTTTTACAGTAGGCCTACACTAAATGGGGCGTTGTTTGCGACTGAAACATACGTAGTGTGAATGCGATAAAATATGTTTAATTATTTCACAGAGAGACTTGCAGTCTAAAAATGTATTAATGTTCCCTAGAATGTCATGTAAACTGTTCCCTAGGATATTGGTAATTCACTTTCAGCCCTTCCTTGAAACTGAGTTTTCTTCCGACAGCTCGTGCGTACGAACGATGGACGCTCATATAGCTAATGGTGATTATGGTAAAAAAAAACAGAAGTTTCTTCGCTTTATCACAAAAAAAACAAGGAAGACCTGGAAGTGATATAAATAATATTAAGAAAATGATCACTATAATAACAACATAATAAAAAAATATACGTATGCGCAACTTCACGGGGATCTGAAGAAATATTTATATTTCTTCTACATTGTTAGACTATATACCTCAGTAACCTCCGAATTCAGTATAAAACTACCAGTAAACAATACTAGACACTTTAGCAAAATTGATCTTAAAATTTATCATATATGTAACAACGGATTTTGACCAAATTTTGATATTCCAGGCTGAACCCAAGTAAATTTCTTTTATCCTGGGCTTGACGATTGTAACACATTATCAAGATGCCAGTGAGCTGTATCCGTGCGTTCATGAAGGCTTTCAACATAGTTCTGTAATGTTTGAATTCTGGTACACACGAACTGAGAGAAAAATTTAATGTGTCTAAATACAGAGTGGCCCATAAGTCAGTTGGCAAAATTGCAAATAGCACTTTTATTGTAGAGGTGCAGCAGCGATACAGATACAGATAACGCATACAGATAGTTAATAGCATAGTTCTCATGACCTACAAGAAATGCTCAAAGTGGCCTCCATCCTTTTCTATGCAAATTTGACATCTTCAAAGCACTGAAGCACAAATTATGTCCGAAATATTCAGGGACTGTAGGTGTTCAAATTCAGATTGAATGCATTCCTTCAATTCTTCCACATCACGAATCTTCCTCCACAAACGTTGCGCAAATAACTCAACAACATCATTGTAATTATGGTCCTGTTTCCACCACATCTGCAGTATAAAAACACGCTGCTCTGTAGATAGTTTTCTATTCATTGTCTCGCAAACAACACGAACAACTAACAACAAACAAGCGCTAACAACAGCATACACATCAACACCAACCTAACCTCAAATCTCAACTGAATTATGGGAACTACTATGCTAGTCAATCGAGCGTCTACATACTGCTAATGCCAACTGACTTATGGGCCACTCGGTATATTACACACGGGCTGTAGAAAAGGTGTGTCAAAAGTGGTACACACGGTAGAAGGGGTGTTAACAATGCAGACGAAATCAAACAACTATAAAAGCAGACGATAAAAGCGACTATTATCAAATATGATGTGCATAAGATAAAGTTTGTGCGAGGCCTCGAAGCCTCGTCAGCTTGTCAAAGTGGTTTCCGTTTTGTATGATATGCAACGCCGATCAGCTGGTCCACACTACCGGTGACTCATCGGATAACGGTGCGCAAACAGCTAGATTCCAGTACCATCAAGAAACCCTCGATTGATGTGGATTGATTTAGTATTTCACTTATGTCACAGGTGGCCATGGCCATTGTCTGAGGTGTAGAGAGGTGGCAGGCAATAACGAGTCAGCTAGTGGTTTTGCTTACCGGTAGAGTGCACTATTATCCGAGTGCGATTCTTGCAGTGAGGATTTAATTTCTGCCCCCCCCCCTTCTCGGGCTATAATAATTTTGCCACCGCTTAACATTTAAAAATTTATCCGTACATAAATAAAATATTTATTCAAGCTATCCACTCACAGCGTGTGCGCACGAGCTATTTGTGCAGTGTAGTGCAGTTTTAGAAGATAGATGTACAGTATCTGAAAGTGACTTTAGAAGATACGCGATTATTTAAAAAAATTACTATAAGAAAACATTTAAACACGCTTGAAACATATGTACGACACCAGTGGTTGCAATATTTTTGAAGTCCTCTCTTTCTTATATTAACTTTCTCGTGACCGTTGAGGAACAAATAAATTAGTTGTGTTAGTAGTATCTAAACTTCTGATATCCGATGGCGAAAACTCTTGATTATCCGACGAAGTAGCCGAGAGATAGGTAGACGTTATGGAATTCACAAGACAGATGCCAGTAAGCGGTTACATGGCTTTCAGTGCGTTGTCACAATAATGGTTCAAACTTCTTCCGTGGTCTCGGTAGTTTAAGGCCAATCCGGCAGCTAAGACAGTTCAGTTTTAGCGGGCCTTTTTGCTTACCACATCCAAAACAAATTCCCGGTTTTTGTTAAAGTCACAATTTTGCCGCCCTGGGCTACAGCCCATTCATCCCTCATTGCAAATCCTGCTGTGACAGACACACCATTTCTAAATTTATTACAAATTAGCGACAGACACTAATTTCTGATACGAACAGAGCTCAGTGGCATCTGGATAATATCTTACAATCTTCTGGCCCAGGGTGAAAGAGAAATATGTGCTTAGGTTCTGTGTGGAATATCGACAAAATCAGCTGTTTTATGTATATGATCATTTTAAGATTAATTGTGCTAAAGTGAGTTACTTTGGACTTGTCTGGTGATGTTAACTATCAAAACTACTACCGACTAAATTAATTCTTATGTCACTAATTTTTTCTATTTTATTGACAGACATTTCTATTAATAGTTGTGTCTAGTATGTATTGCGCGCACTAAACTATCGTGATCCTACTAGTGCGAATTTTATAGTTAATAAGTGTTTAATAAAACTTTAATAGATTTTTATGGTGCCTAATAATCTATTCTACTCATCATGATGAAGATTGCTCATGTCAATATTAACCGACTTCGAGAAATCGTAAATAACAACGCTTTGTTAAGTAATGAGCTTATTAGGAGCCTTTAGATAAACAAATTGTTTAAAGTTTTGTTAATGAAATACTACGATCCGAGAAAAGCTAGTCTATGCTTTATCGCGCCCATCATACGTGCTTATCGTTTCTCGATGCTTATTTATCATTTTTATTGACGTTTCCCATGGCTTTATCAGTGATTTAGCACCGTCAGTGGCATAATTGAAAAATTCATTATACCCTTTCTTGGAACGAACTGTAATATTATATTATTTGGAAAAAAAAAAATCTGAGGTGTTGGCGCCCTGTGTAAATTATGTACCAAATGAGTTACTGTTCTCATGTTAGTAAGATGATAACTCTCACTAGTCGGCGATAACGATTTCCAGTTAATTTCTAAGGACGCTGGTTATTTCTGGAGTCATTAGAATTGACGTTCATGAAAATAAGAAAAATTCTTCATTCATTTCCTGTCCGCTACAAATCGTCGGGTATTTGGGAACCAGTGAGAAAAAAGTTGGTAAAATTGAAGAAAACTGTTGTCCTGATATTATGTTTTGTAATGATGGTAAAATGGTATTGCTTAAATAATAATGTTAGCCTATATTCTATGTAATTAATTATTTTACTGAAACTCGTACGCTGTTTAGGGCAAATTTATTGTATCTCTTATAAATTATTATTAAATAGAATAAAATATATAATATAAGTTGTTATACACTAGCGGTATCATGCACCAGTGTGTTGTAAATTCGCGACAGACAGACAGAAGATGCACGGGTAGTCTTGCGCCCTGGTTTGTGTGCGTTGTCCAGGCCGAGCCCGATAACTTTCCCGTGGACGCCTCCCTTTTCGTCCGTATTGGCTGTCATAATTGAAATATTGGAAACACTTTTTTTATTTTACTAGGAACAAAACATGTAAATATAGCCGGTTCTTAAGCAGGAATGAGCCCCAAATAACCTAAAATTGTAAGCGATTCTCGACAGACCAATTATTGTACTAAATTAAGGAATGATGTCTTCAGGATCGAAGCGGTTCCCTGTACTTTGTGGCTGTCAGAAGGTGAACCAACAAACCACGCTCATGCTGAAACATAACTAAAAATTTTACTCAGAATGTAATGACATTGTTTCTTACAGTAACAAGTAGTTTATTAAATATGTTGTTACTAATGAAATCATAATCAGAAGAACTTTCATTGCGCTATTAAAACATGGCATTGTCATAAAAATATTCTCAGTTAGTTATTGGTTTTCAGTTAACAGCTAATAAAAGACGTTTTTAGCTAAATAAGTTGACACTTTTACTTATGGCCTTAAACGAGTCTATAAATACATTAATTAATGGTCAGTTTGCCCTCTGTTTTATTCTTTAATAAAACAATGTACGAATTGGATAAAGAATTGGTCGACTTTTGTAGTACGCCATTCACTTATAAAGTGTAATAATATTATACAATAAAGATTAAAAACTCAAATCCTGTTTTTCAAAAAACAAAAATAAACCAAAATATGTGCATACTTATGCGTGTGTTTATACGACTCACGGTAATGGGCATCTGCAGATTATTTTTGTATTATCAAGTTGTGAACATAAATGAAATATATTCTTATATTCTTAAACGAAATATATACACAGGAAAATTCTTCACTTTGCGAAGCGAGAATTTTTTTTACAATCAAATGAAGTAATATTTCATTTCGACCAGTGCAGTAAGCAAAACGCCAAGTCTGCAGGACCAACAATTTATTTTACCTAGTGCCGAAGATAAATATCGGTATGGAGATCCATACATGACTTCCATGTTCTAAGATTTATATTTAAAATCATATTTGAAATGAAATATTTCCATAGAAACTACGTCTTTCTACTGATTGCTTCAGCATTAACCACAGTACTGTGGTCACTAACGTATACCACCTCACGTTTTCGCACTCGATTTTCACTGATGATGGCAGTCGATGGCATTGCCGAAACGTCTGATTTTGCAGAAAACATTGGACTACGGCTAAACGGCCCGGGAAGGAATTTTAACAAAAAACTACTTCATTGTTGCCGGTAACGTAGTACACATATAACCGATCTTCACCAAAAACAATAGGTCTTGAGTACTCTACAAATAAGGGCTGTATGCAAAACATTATTTGATTCTGTTTGAATTTGCGGTTGTTATCGTTTGCCATAGAAAATACCCTTGTTAAAACATAAAACGTTTCAGGTAAACTACCCCTTTCCCTTAACCGATCTTCACCAAAAACAATAGGTTTTGAGAACTCTACAATTTAGGGCTGTATGCAAATAACCATTTGATTCTGTTTGAATTTGCGGCTGTTATCGTTTGCCATAAAAATACCCTTGTTAAAACATAAAACGTTGCAGGTAAACTACCCCTTTCCCTTAACCGATCTTCAACAAAATCAATAGACCTTGAGATCTGTATAATTCAAAAAAGTATGCAGAGAGTAGTTGATTCTGTTGTAATATACGGCAGTTATCGTTCGTTATAAAAAAATTACCCTTGTTAAAACATAAAATGTTGCAGGTAAACTACCCTATTCCCTTAACCGACCTTCACCAAAACCAACAGGTCTTGAGAACTCTACAATTCAGGGCTGTATGCAAAACATTATTTGATTCTGTTTGAATTTGCGGCTATTATCGTTTACCATAGAAAAAGTAAATATTGGTATGGAGAACCATACATGACTTCCATTTTCTAAGATTTATATTTAAAATCATATTCGAAATGAAATATTTCCATAGAAACTACGTCTTTCTACTAATTGCTTCAGCATTAACTACAGTACTGTGGTCACTAGCGTATACCACCTCACGTTTTCGCACTCGATTTTCACTGATGATGGCAGTCGATGGCACTGCAGAAAAGTCTGGTTTTACAGAAAACATTGGACTACGGCTAAACAGCCCGGGAAGCAATTTTAACAAAAAACTACTTCTTTGTTGCCGATAACGTAGTACACATAAAAAATTCTCCCCTCCACCTTCAACTATAATTTTTAATAATAGAAAATTACCCCCACCCCGTTCACCTAACCTCTTCATTTATAGATATTTCATCTACGTTTCTACAGTGGATTATTATGAGCTTCTTATCAGGATACTTTATTTATAAAAATTAAGTACTTTACTCTTGTTAAATCATAAAATGTTTCAGGTAAACTACCCCTTTCTCTTAACCGATCTTCTCCAAAATCAATAGACCTTCAGTCCTCTACAATTCAGGGATGCATGCAAAAAAATATTTGATTCTGTTTGAATGTGCGGCAGTTATCGTTCGTCATGGAAACATTTCTCTTGTTACAACTTAAAATGTTGCAGGTAAACTACCCCTTTCCCTTAACCGATCTTCACCAAAATCAACAGACCTTGAGTTCTCTACAACTCCGGCAAGTGTGCAAAAATTATTTGATTCTCTTTGAATTTTCGGCAGTTATCGTTCGTCATAAAAAAATTACCTTTTTAAAACATAAAACGTTGCTGATAAACTACCCCTTTCCCTTAACCGATCTTCACCAAAAACAATAGATCTTGAGTACTCTACAAATAAGGGCCGTATGCAAAAAATTATTTGATTCTGTTTGAATTTGCGGCTATTATCGTTTACCATAGAAAAAGTAAAAAATTACCCTTGATAAAAAACCGTTGCAGGTAAACTACCCCTTTCCCTTAACCGATCTTCACCAAAAACAGTAGGTCTTGAGATCTCTACAATTTAGGGCTGTGTGCAAATAATCATTTGATTTATTTGAATTTGCGGCTGTTATCGTTTGCCATAGAAAATACCCTTGTTAAAACAAAATGTTGCAGGTAAACTACCCCTTTCCCTTAACGGATCTTCACCAAAACCAATAGGTCTTGAGTACTCTACAAGTAAGGGCTGTATGCAAAACATTATTTGTTTCCGTTTGCATTTGCGGCTTTTATCGTTTGCCGTAGAAAATACCCTTGTTAAAACATAAAACGTTGCAGGTAAACTACCCCTTTCCCTTAACCGATCTTCACCAAAAACAATAGATCTTGACTACTTTACAAATAAGGGATGTATGCAAAAAATTATTTGATTCTTTTTGAATTTGCAGCTATTATCGTTTACCATAGGAAAAGTAAAATATCGGTATTCTGAACCATACATGACCTCCATGTTCTAAGATTTATATTTAATCTTATTGAAATATTTCCACATTGAAATGAAATATTTCCATAGAAACTACGTCTTTCTGCTTATTGCTTCAGCATTAACCACAGTACTGTGGTCACTAACGTATACCACCTCACGTTTTCGCACTCGATTTTCTGTGATGTGGCAGTCGATGGCACTGCCGAAAAGTCTGGTTATACAGAAAACATTGGACTACGGCTAAACAGCCCGGGAAGCAATTTTAACAAAAAACTACTTCTTTGTTGCCGATAACGTAGTACACGTATAAAAAATTCTCCCCTCCACTTTCAACTATAATTTTTAATAATAGAAAATTACCCCCACCCCGTTCACCTAACCTCTTCATTTATAGATATTTCGTCTACGTTTCTACAGTGGATTATAATGAGCTTCTTATCAGGATACTTTATTTATAAAAATTAAGTACTTTACTCTTGTTAAATCATAAAATGTTTCAGGTAAACTGCCCCTTTCTCTTAACCGATCTTCTCCAAAATCAATAGACCTTCAGCCCTCTACCTCTGCAGTAGTTGATTCTGTTTGAATTTGCGGCTGTTATCGTTTGGCATAGAAAAAAATTACCCTTGATTAAAAAACAACCGTTGCAGGTAAACTACTCCTTTCCCTTAACCAATCTTCACCAAAAACAGTAAATCTTGAGTACTCTACAAATCAGGGCTGTATGAAAAAAATTATGTGATTCTAGTTGTCTTGTTTGTTCATCATCTTCTTTCACAGCACTACACTTTATATAATATAGAATCTTTCTCTTGTGAAAACTTACTTGTCTATTCCGTCGAACGCGTTTCGGCGTCGTATTCGCCTTCGTCAGCTTAGAACAGACTGCCAGAACTTAGTAACGGTTGTTGCTTGGAAGGTATAGTGGGGGTGATGTGTAGAGGAAGGGGATTGGCGCGGGGATCCAAATTATTGTTTGTTTTATGTATAATTGTGTCGAAAAGTGTATGTGATTTATATTGTAATTGGTCGTTTAGTATGTTGTTTGGTTGCGTTGTGTGGTGTTTGTATATTTCATACTGTTCAGCTGTGTTGAGTTTTTGACCTTTGGGTAAGAGGTGTAATATTTCAAGATTAGTATCTATGTTGGTGTAGCTATGGTTATGTGTGTGTATGTGTGTGGCAAACGCAGAATGTATATTGTTGGAGAGGGCCTTTAAGTGTTCAGAGTACCATATGCTCCATAGACTAATTAAAATACCCTTAAGTAAACAAGATTATACTGACAAACTCAACACAATCAAATACATAGCAATAAAAAACGGTTACAACCCCAATTGAATAAACAAACTACACAAACGCATCAAAAACAAAAATAACAAAACACAAAATACCAACAACACACAACACAATAAATACATCACACTCACATACCATAACTCCAACACCCACAAACTTGCCAACACATTCAGAAAACACAAGTACAAAATAGCATTCAGAACTAACAATACCATCAAATAAACACATCAACGATACAAACACAGACATAGACAAATACAATCGAACAGGTGTATACAAATTAAATTGTAATAACTGCAATAGTTTCTACATAGGCCAGACGGGAATATCTTTTTCATCCCGTTACTCTGAACACTTAAAGGCCCTCTCCAACAACAATATACATTCTGCGTTTGCCACACAGATACACACACATAACCATAGCTACACCAACATAGATACTAATCTTGAAATATTACACCTCTTACCCAAAGGTCAAAAACTCAACACAGCTGAACAGTATGAAATATGCAAACACCACACAACACAACCAAACAACATACTAAACGACCAATTACAATATAAATCACATACACTTTTCGACACAATTATACATAAAACAAACAATAATTTGGATCCCCGCGCCAATCCCCTTCCTCTACACATCACCCCCACTATACCTTCCAAGCAACAACCGTTACTAAGTTCTGGCAGTCTGTTCTAAGCTGACGAAGGCGAATACGACACCGAAACGCGTTCGACGGAAAAGACAAGTAAGTTTTCACAAGAGAAAGTTTCTATATTATATAAACTATTTGATTCTGTTTGAATTTGCGGCTGTTGTCGTTTGCCATAGAAAAAAATCTACAGACAGACACACAGATAGACAGACAGACAGACAGACACTTTTCGAAAATTGACTTTTTTCATGTTTTGAGTGTAGTACAATCAGAATCTGCAATAATCTCGAACACGATTTTTTTGCCATCACTATACTTCCATTTCCTTAAGGAACATGGAAGTAAAATATCGGTATGGAGAACCATACATGACTTCCATGTTCTAATGTTTATGTTTAAAATCATTTACTTGAATTCGGTTCGATAATTTCTAACATGTTATGTGTGTTCCTTGTAAATCGTGTTTTATGTTTGACAAATTGAAGGATGTTTTATGTATGATTTTCTTTTCTGGATACTTTATTTATCAGAATTAAGTACTTCACTCTTGTTAAAACGTAAACCGTTGCAGGTAAACTACCCCTCTCCCTTAACCGATCATCACCAAAATCAATGGGCCTTGAGTGCTATACAACTCGGGTGCATATGCAAAAAATTATTTGGTTCTGTTTGAATTTCGACAGTTATCGTTCGCCATAGAAAAAATTCTACATACAGACACACACAGACGCTTTTCGGAAAATGACTTTTCTTCATGTTTTGAGGGTAGTACAATCAGAATCAGCCTTTATCTCGAACATGATTTTTTCGCGATGACCATACTTCTTCCATTTCCTTACGAAACACGGAAGTAAAAAACAGGTTAAGACTAAACAACATTGCTATCTTTAAACTGTTTGAAAAACGTGTGATAACATCCTGAAATCAATCCCAATAAAATAAAATAAAATAACACGATAAAATAGGCGTTATTGAAACATTATTTAGAAGATACTTATTGACTGAATTGATTTTCCTATATTTCATATATCAAACATATACGCTAATGCTGTATAATAAAACTGTTTGTATATTTAAATAAAAATTTATTCGATTCTGTTTGAATTTACGGCAGTTATCGTTCATGAAAAAATTTCTCTTGTTACAACATAAAATGTTGCTGGTAAACTACCCCTTTCCCTTAACCGATCTTAACCAAAATCAACATGCCTTGAGGTCTCTACAATATAGGGATGTGTGCAAAAACTTATTTGATAATGTTTGAATTTACGGCAGTTATCGTTCGTCATATAAACAATTAATCTTGTTAAAACATTAAAGGTGTCAGATAAACTACCCCTTACCCTTCACCGATCTTTACCAAAATCATTAGGCCTTCAGCTCTTTATAATTCAGGAACGTATGCAAAAAATTATTTGATTCTCTTTGAATGTACGGCAGTTATCGTTCGTCATAGAAAAAATTACCTTGTTAAAACATAAAATGTTGCAGGTAAACTATCCCTTTCCCTTAACTGATCTTCACCAAAATCAACAAACCTTGAGTACTTAAAACTTCAGGAACTTATGGCAAAAATTATTTGATTCTCTTTGAATATGCGGCAGTTATCATTCGTCATAAAAATAAAATTACCCTTTTAATACATAAAATATTGTAGACAGACAGACACACACACAGACACTTTTCGAAAAACGACTTTTTTCATGTTTTGAGTGTAGTACAATCAGAATCTGCAATAATCTCGAACACGATTTTTTTGCCATCACCATACTTCCATTTCCTTAAGGAACATGGAAGTAAAATTACCCTTGATAAAAAACCGTTGCAGGTAAACTACCCCTTTCCCTTAACCGATCTTCACCAAAAACAATAGTTTTTGAGTACTCTACAAATCAGGGCTGCATGCAAACAATTATTTGATTCTGTTTGAATTTGCGGCTGTTATCGTTTTCCATAGGAAATACCCTTGTTAAAACATAAGACGTTGCAGGTAAACTACCCCTTTCCCTTAACCGATCTTCACCAAAAACAATAGGTCTTGAGTACTCTACAAATAAGGGACGTATGCAAAAAATTATTTGATTCTGTTTGAATTTGCAGCTATTATCGTTCACCATAGAAAAAGTAAATATTACCCTTGATAAAAACCGTTGCAGGTAAACTACCCCTTTCCCTTAACCGATGTTCACCAAAAACAATAGGTCTTGAGATCTCTACAATTTAGGGCTGTATGCAAATAATCATTTGATTTTGTGTGAATTTGCGGCTGTTATCGTTTGCCATAGAAAATACCCTTGTTAAAACATAAAACGTTGCTAGTAAACTACCCCTTTCCCTTAACCGATCTTCACCAAAAACAGTAGGTCTTGAGTACTCTACAAATAAGGGATGTATGGAAAAAATTATTTGATTCTGTTTGAATTTGCGGCTATTATCGTTTACCATAGAAAAAGTAAAATATCGGTATGGAGAACCTTACATGACTTCCGTGTTCTAAGATTTATATTTAAAATCATATTTTAAATATGATTTTATTGAAATGAAATATTTCCATAGAAACTACGTCTTTCTACTGATTGCTTCAGCATTAACCGCAGTACTGTGGTCACTAACGTATACCACCTCACGTTTTCGCACTCGATTTTCACTGACGATGGCAGTCGATGGCACTGCCGGAAAGTCTGGTTTTACAGAAAACATTGGACTACGGCTAAACAGCCCGGGAAGCAATTTTAACAAAAAACTACTTCTTTGTTGCCGATAACGTAGTACACGTATAAAAAATGTTCCCCTCCACCTTCAACTATAATTTTTAATAATAGATAATTACCCCCCACCCCGTTCTATTTAATCTACGTTTCTACAGTCGATTATTATGAGCTTCTTATCAGGATACTTTATTTATAAAAATTACGTACTTTACTCTTGTTAAATCAAAATGTTTCAGGTAAACTACTCCTTTCTCTTAACCGATCTTCTCCAAAATCAATAGACCTTCAGTCCTCTACAATTCAGGGATGCATGCAAAAAAATATATGATTCTGTTTGAATGTGCGGCAGTTATCGTTCGTCATGGAAACATTTCTCTTGTTACAACTTAAAATGTTGCAGGTAAACTACCCCTTTCCCTTAACCGGCCTTCACCAAAATCAACAGACCTTGAGTTCTCTTAGTTCAAAAAGGTATGGAAAAACCTAGTTGATTCTGTTTGAATTTACGGCAGTTATCGTTTGTCATATAAAAAATAACCCTTGTTAAAACATAAAATGTTGCAGGTAAACTACCCCTTTCCCTTAACCGATCTTCACCAACACCAATAGGTATTGAGAACTCTACAATACAGGGCTGTATGCAAATAATCATTTGATTCTGTTTGAATTTGCGGCTATTATCGTTTGCAATAGAAAATACCCTTGTTAGAACATAAAACGTTGCTGGTAACCTACCTCTTTCCCTTAACCGATCTTCAACAAAATCAACAGACCTTGAGTTTTGTATAATCCAAAAAGGTATGCAGAAGAGTAGTTGATTCTGTTTTAATGTACGGCAGTTATCGTTCGTCATAAAAAAATTTACCCTTGTTAAAACATAAAATGTTGCAGGTAAATTACCCTATTCCCTTAACCGATCTTCACCAAAACCAACAGGTTTTGAGAACTCTACAATTCAGGGCTGTATGCAAAATATTATTTGATTATGTTTGAATTTGCGGCTGTTATCGTTTGCCATAGAACTTCACGAAAAACAATAGGTCTTGAGTACTCTAAAAATCAGGGCTGTATGCAAAAAATTATTTGGTTCTGTTTGAATTTGCGGCTGTTATTGTTTGCCATAGAAAAAAATCTACAGACAGACAGACAGACACACACACACAGGCACTTTTCGAAAAACGACTTTTTATCATGTTTTGAGTGTAGTACAATCAGAATCTGCAATTATCTCGAACACGATTTTTTTGCCATCACCATACTTCCATTTCCTTAAGGAACATGGAAGTAAAATTACCCTTGATAAAAAACCGTTGCAGGTAAACTACCCCTTTCCCTTAACCGATCTTCACCAAAAACAATAGTTCTTGAGTACTCTACAAATCAGGGCTGCATGCAAACAATTATTTGATTCTGTTTGAATTTGCGGCAGTTATCGTTTGCCATAGAAAATACCCTTGTTAAAACATAAGACGTTGCAGGTAAACTACCCCTTTCCCTTAACCGATTTTCACCAGAAACAATAGGTCTTGAGACCTCTACAATTTAGGGCTGTATGCAAATAATCATTTGATTCTGTTTGAATTTGCGGCTTTTATCGTTTGCCATAGAAAATACCCTTGTTAAAACATAATACGTTGCAGGTAAACTACCCCTTTCCCTTAACCGATCTTCACCAAAACAATAGGTCTTGAGAACTCTACAATTCTGGGCTGTATGCAAAAGAGTAGTTGATTCTGTTTGAATTTGCGGCTGTTATCGTTTGCCATAGAAAAAAATTACCCTTGATTTAAAAAAAAACCGTTGCAGGTAAACTACCCCTTTCCCTTAACCGATCTTCACCAAAAGCAATAGGTCTGAGGATTCTACAAATAACGTCTGTATGCAAAAGATTTTCTGATTCTGTTTGAATTTGCGGCTGTTATCGTTTTCCATAGAAAAAAATCTACAGACACACACAGACACACAGACACAAAGACACTTTTCGAAAAATGACTATTTTTCATGTTTTGAGTGTAGTACAATCAGAGTCTGCAATAATCTCGAACACGATTTTTTATGCCATCACCATAGTTTCATTTCCTTAAGGAACATGGAAGTAAAAATATCTGAGTTTTGTAAGTTATAGCAAAGACGTTTGTCAAAACTTATCTACGAAGTAGGACACATCATAATGCGAATTGGCATGTATTCCAGGAAGGAAGAAATCATCCTAACAAGGTAAAAGTTCCAAGCCCCACAACTCACATAATCAATAAACTTAATAACATTTTTTAAACTAAAAATAATTAATTCACTACCGACTCGGAACACCAGAGGCTGCCGCTGGGAGCCATTTTTACTTCCATGTTCCTTAAAGAAATGGAAGCATGGTGATGGCAAAAAAAATCGTGTTCGAGATTATTGCAGATTCTGATTGTACTACACTCAAAACATGAAAAAAAGTCATTTTTCGAAAAGTGTGTGTGTGTGTGTGTGTGTGTGTGTGTGTGTGTGTGTGTGTGTGTGTCTGTCTGTCTGTCTGTCTGTGTGTCTTAGATTTTTTTTCTATGGCAAACGATAACAGCCGCAAATTCAAACTGAATCAAATCATTTGTTGCATACAGCCCTGATTTGTAGAGTAATCACGACGTATTGATTTTGGTGAAGATCGGTTAAGGGAAAGGGGTAGTTTACCAGCTACGTTTTATGTTTTAAAAGGGTATTTTCTATGGCAAACGATAAGAGACGCAAATTCAAACAGAATCAAATGATTTTTTGTATGTAGCCCTGATTTGTACAGTACTCAAGACCTCTTGATTTTGGTGAAGATCGGTTAAGGGAAAGGGGTAGTTTACCTGCAACGGTTTTTTTTAAACAAGTGTAATTTTTTACTTCCATGTTCCTTAATTTGTATGGCAAACGATAACAGCCGCAAATTCAAACAGAATCAAGTACTCTTTTGCATACAGCCCTGGATTATAGAGTTCTCAAGACCTATTGGTTTTGGTGAAGATCGGTTAAGGGGAAGGGGTAGTTTACCTGCAACGTTTTTTTATCGGGGGTAATATTACTTCCATGTTCCTTAAGGAAATGGTGATGGCAAAAAAAATCGTGTTCGAGATTATTGCAGATTCTGATTGTACTACACTCAAAACATGAAAAATAGTCATTTTTCGAAAAGTGTGTGTGTGTGTGTGTGTTTGTGTGTTTGTGTCTGTGTGTCTGTCTGTCTATAGATTTTTTTCTATGGCAAACGATAACAGCCGCAAATTCAAACTGAATCAAATCATTTTTTGCATACAGCCCTGCTTTGTAGAATACTCACGACCTATTGTTTTTGGTGAAGATCGGTTGAGGGAAAAGGGTAGTTTACCTGCAACGGTTTTTTTTAAATCAAGGGTAATTGTTGTCTATGGCAAACGATAACAGCCGCAAATTCAAACAGAATCAACTAATCTTTGCATACAGCCCTGAATTGTAGAGTTCTCAAGACCTATTGTTGTTGGTGAACATCGGTTAAGGGAAAGGGGTAGTTTACCTGCTACGTTTTATGTTTTAAAAGGGTATTTTCTATGGCAAACGATAAGAGCCGCAAATTCAAACAGAATCAAATAACGTTTTGCATACAGCCCTGATCTGTAGAGTACTCAAGACCTATTGTTTTAGGTGAAGATCGGTTAAGGGAAAGGGGTAGTTTACCAGCAACGTTTTTTATCGGGGCTAATTTTGTCTATGGCAAACGATAACAGCCGCAAATTCAAACAGAATCAAATAATGTTTTGCATGCATCCCTGAATTGTAGAGGACTGAAGGTCTATTGATTTTGGTGAAGATCGGTTAGGAGAAAGGGGTAGTTTACCTGCAACGTTTTATGTTTTAACAAGAGTAAAGTACTTAATTTTGATAAATAATGTATCCTAATAAGAAGCTCATAATAATCCACTGTAGAAACGTAGATGAAATATCTATAAATGAAGAGGTTAGGTGAACGGGGTGGGGGTAATTTTCTATTAATGAAAATTATAGTTGATTGGGGAGGGGAGAATTTTTTATATGTGTACTACGTTATCGGCACCAAAGAAGTAGTTCTTTGTTAAAATTCCTTCCCGGGCTGTTTAGCCGAAGTCCAATGTTTTCTGCAAAACCAGACTTTTCGGCAGTCCATCGACTGCCATCATCAGTGAAAATCGAGTGCGAAAACGTCAGGTGGTATACGTTAGTGACCACAGTACTGTGGTTAAGGCTGAAGCAATAAGTAGAAAGAAGTAGTTTCTATGGAAACATTTCATTGCGAATATGATTTTAAATATAAATCTTAGAACATGGAAGTCATGTATGGTTCTCCATACCGATATTTTACTTCCATGTTCCTTAAGGAAATGGAAGTATGGTGATGGAAAAAAAAACGGTTCGAGATTATTGCAGATTCTGATTGTACTACACTCAAAGCATGAAAAATAACCAGCCCGGGAAGCAATTTTAACAAAAAGCTACTTCTTTGTTGCCGATAACGTAGTACACATATAAAAAATTCTCCCCTCCAACTTCAACTATAATTTTTAATAATAGAAAATTACCCCCACCCATTTCTCCTAACCTCTTCATTTATCGATATTTCATCTACGTTTCTACAGTGGATTATTATGAGCTTCTTATCAGGATACTTTAGTTATAAAAATTAAGTACTTTAATCTTGTTAAATCATAAAATGTTTCTGGTAAACTACCCCTTTCAATTAACCGATCTTCTCCAAAATCAACAGACCTTCAGTCCTCTACAATTCAGGGATGCAGGCAAAAAAATATTTGATTCTGTTTGAATGTGCGGCAGTTATCGTTCGTCATGGAAAAATTTCTCTTGTCACAACATAAAATGTTGCAGGTAAACTTCCCCTTTCCCTTAACCGATCTTCACCAAAATCAACAGGCCTTGAGTTCTCTACAACCCAGGAAAGTTTGCAAAAAATTATTTGATTCTCTTTGAATTTTCGTGGCAGTTATCATTCGTCATAAAAAAATTACCCTTTTTAAAACATAAAACGTTGCTGATTAACTACCCCTTTCCCTTAACCGATCTTCAACAAACTCAACAGACCTTGAGCTCTCTTTAGTTCAGAAAGGTATGCAAAAACGTAGTTGATTCTGTTTGAATTTACGGCAGTTATCGTTCGTCATATAAAAAATAACCCTTGTTGAAACAAAATGTTGCAGGTAAACTACCCCTTTCCCTTAACCGATCTTCACCAAAAACAGTAGGTCTTGAGAACTCTACAATTCAGGGCTGTATGCAACAAATTATTTGATTCTGTTTTTGAATTTGCGGCTGTTATCGTTTGCCATAGAAAATACCCTTGTTAAAACATAAAATGTTGCAGGAAAACTACCCCTTTCCCTTAACGATCTTCACCAAAAACAATAGGTCTTGAGAAATCTACATTTTAGGGCTGTATGCAAATAATCATTTGATTCTGTTTGAATTTGCGGGTGTTATCGTTTGCCATAGAAAATACCCTTGTTAAAACATAAAACGTTTCAGGTAAACTACCCTTTTCCCTTAACCGATCTTCACCAAAACAATAGGTCTTGAGAACTATACAAATCAGGGCTGTATGCAAATAACCATTTGATTCTGTTTGAATTTGCGGCTGTTATCGTTTGCCATAGAAAATACCCTTGTTAAAACATAAAACGTTGCTGGAAAACTATCCCTTTCCCTTAACCGATCTTCAACAAAATCAACAGACCTTGAGTTCTGTATAATTCAAAAAGGTATGCAGAAGAGTAGTTGATTCTGTTTTAATATACGGCAGTTATAGTTCGTCATAAAAAAATTACCCTTGTTAAAACATAAAATGTTGCAGGTAAACTACCCTATTCCCTTAACCGATCTTCACCAAAACCAACAGGTCTTGAGAACCCTACAATTCAGGGCTGTATGCAAAACATTATTTGATTCTGTTTGAATTTGCGGCTGTTATCGTTTGCCATAGAAAATACCCTTGTTAAAACATAAAACGTTGCAGGTAAACTACCCCTTTCCTTAACCGATCTTCACCAAAAACAATAGATCTTGAGACCTCTACAATTTAGGGCTGTATCATTTACCATAGAAAAAGTAAAAATTACCCTTGAAAAAAAAACAGTTGCAGGTAAAGTACCCCTTTCTCGTAACCGATCTTCACCAAAGACAATAGGTCTTGAGTACTTTACAATTTAGGAACGTATGCAAAAAATTATTTGATTCTGTTTGAATTTGCGGCTGTTAACGTTTGCCATAGAAAATACCCTTGTTAAAACATAAAACGTTGCAGGTAAACTACCCCTTTCCTTAACCGATCTTCACCAAAAACAATAGGTCTTGAGACCTCTACAATTTAGGGCTGTATGCAAATAATCATTTGATTCTGTTTGAATTTGCGGCTGTTATCGTTGCCATAGAAAATAGCCTTGTTAAAACATAAAATGTTGCAGGTAAACTACCCCTTTCCCTTAACCGATCTTCACCAAAAACAACAGGTCTTGAGAACTGTACAATTCTGGGCTGTATGCAAAAGAGTAGTCGATTCTGTTTGAATTTGCGGCTGTTATCGTTTGCAATAGAAAAAAATTACCATTGATTAAAAAAAAAACCGTTGTATGAAAACTACCCCTTTCCCTTAACCGATCTTCACCAAAAACAATACGTCTTGAGTACTCTACAAATCAGTGCTGTATGCTAAAAATTATTTGATTCTGTTTGAATTTGCGGCTGTTATCTTTTGCCATAGAAAAAATTTACACACAGACCAGACACACAGACGGACAGACACACACACACAGACACTTTTCGAAAAATGACTTTTTTTCATGTTTTGAGTGTAGTACAATCAGAATCTGCAATAATCTCGAACACGATTTTTTTTGCCATTTCCTTAAGGAACGTGGAAGAGAAGTAAAAAAGTCGCTTAATGAAGCGATCATTTTCGCTCGGAGTGAGCAGCAATTTTATTGAAATTTTTATTTATACCTTATTGTACTTTGTTCTCTATTGTTACAGTTTTTATTACTATAATATTGTGCAGTTATTATAGAATGATTTCTGTAATTGTGTGGATTATATTAACATGTAATAATTCATTGTAATGAGAAATGTGTTATGGTGTCGACAGGCGGGCTCTCCTGTGGAATACTGTCGCATCAAACTACCCGGTCAAATGGCGTACAACCTGAAACCAGGCAAACCTCCGACATCAGATGTCACTTACTATGGTTCAGGATTCAAAGCAGGAGAATGCGGAGTAAAGATCGAGAACGTGCAGGACAAGCACAACGGACAGATCACCTGCTCCGTTGGAACAGAGTCCGATACTTATGAAGTTTCAGCTAACATGACCTTAGTCGTTGCATGTAAGTATTGTCTGTACACTCTTGATTAGTTTTCTCTTTGAGTTACTTTTAGGTTTGACAGCATACGCGATCATTGCGGAACGAGATTTTGTGCAGCCATTCGAAAGTTATGTCAGAATCTTGTTTGGACACTAATTTCTGAACTATCTATAAAACTGGTTGTCGAGTTTGTCACTTGCTAGCTAAACATACAATAAAACGGACTTCACGCCGGATTAGTAACTAAAAATTCCAGCGTTTTTACTCCACAGATTTCGAATCCTCTTTAGGAAAATACCATCACCATACATGAAAAGCAGTGTTCTAAACCTGTTGCTAAGAAATTTTATGGAAACACTTCATATTACGCAAGATATAGTCACAGTTCATATAAACAAATTGTGTAACGTGTTAATCAACGAAATACTCGGGCTGGTGACCTGATTAAAAATGTCTTGGGTGTCGCGTTGACTGGTTCGTTTCTGTTGGGAGTTGATTATTTCCGACTTGCTGGTTTTGTGCATCGGTATGTACAGTTGTGCTGACAATACGCACGTATCGTTGAAGGATCAGCGGGATCCTCAGAATCTGGCTAAATTGTGTTAGTGGTACATGTAGGGCGTATGGGTTAAAAATGAATTCAAATAAAACGGAATCAATCAAATTTTTTATAGTAATCTGGAGTGAAAACCAAAGAAGAATATCTAATTATTCCTGTTCTCGGATCGAGAGAGCCGACATTTCGTACCGGAAATAATACGGCAAAAGAAATCAGAGCCCGTATAGAAAATACTAGAGCTGCAATTATTTGAAATTTAAGAAAATATTTTGTAGCAGAAACAGAAGATTATATCCTTTGGTAAGGTTTTTTTTTGTGTGCGCTATAATATCGTACCGAAACCTGGACTCCAAAAGAACTGCTTTAACATAAACTGTGCTTTCGTATCGAAGGATAGTGCGCCAATTTTGCGTTGCTTGTGTTTAAAATGTTTAAGTCGCCCGCCTGCTTCGCGAAGAAGTGTAGAGATATTGTTGAACGTAAAAAGCGAAAATTTCAAGTGTTTAGATTATGAGATCAGTTTGGTTTTAGGAAAAATATGGGAACAAGGGAGGCAATTTTGGCATTAAGACGGATAATAGGAAAACGACTGAGGAAAGACAAAGTGACATTTATAGCTTTTGTTGACTTAGGAAAGGCCTTCGATAACGTTAAGTGGAACAAGCTATTCAGTATTCTACACAAGACAGGACTGCCCTACAAAGAACGAAGATTGATCCAGAATCTTTACAAGCTCGTGACAGGCATAGTTCGATGTGGAAACCATAAAGAAGAAGCTAACACTGAGAAAGGAGTAAGACAGGGATGTTCTCTGACTCCATGTTTGTTTAACTTGTACGTCCAAGAAGCGATCGATAGAGTACGGGAAGACACCCATCTCGGAGTAAACGTAAACGGGGAAAAGTGGACACGCTTAGGTTCGCAGATGACATTGCAGTGACTGCAGAGAGCAACGAAGATCTACAAAAGATTCTTGACACAATGGATCAAGTAATGAAGAATTCATTCAATATAAAAATAAATGAACAAAAGACCAAAGTCCTAGTCTGTAGTCGGCAGGAAGAAGATCCAGTCAGAATAACGCTTGAAAATAATGTTCTCCAGGCAGTTAAAGAATATAACTATCTAGGAAGTAAAATCACAAGTGATGGAGGTAAGGAAATTACGTCTAGGCAGTAAGGAAATTATAAGCAGAATTAACCAGTCTAAAATTGCTTTCAACAAAAGGAAAAACCACTTCAAATACTATCAGCCTAAATATAAGGAAGAATCTAGTAAAGACATACGTGTGGAGTGTTGCCCTATACGGGAGTAAATCTTGGACAATTAGAGAAAGTGACAAGAAAAGACTCCAAGCATTTGAGACCTGGTGCTACAGAGGAATATTCAAGATAGACTGGAGGGAGAAAACGAATGAGGAAGTCTTTAGAAGAGCTTAGGAGGAGAAGAGCTTTCTACGAAATTTAAAAGGCAGAAGAGCTAAGTTTATAGGGCATATACTACGACACAATGGGTTGGTTAAGAGAATAATAGAAGGAACAATTGAAGGGAAGAATCACAGAGGACGACCCAGTTTAGACTACATGAAACAGCTTATGGTCGATATGAACTGCACATCATATTGTGAGTTGAAAAGAAATTCAGAGAAGCGTGAGAATGGCGAGCTGCTGCCAACCAGCCTATGGGCTGTTAACCTAGAAGAGATTATGAGAGGAGACCGATATTCTTGGGTTAATGATGAATGGGACAAATACAAGTCAAGTATAAGAAGAGGAAAGTCATGTTGGGTGATGACCTTGAGGGACGTGTTACAGTCATGACGATCTCCATCCTCAGCCCTAAGAACTATTTGTAACGTTTAGTTGTTGTGTAAGGTTTACTTTCGTACTGACAGCCCGCCAGCCTCGTCTGTCCTATGCAAATCTCGTTACTCTTGCATACTTTTCACATCCCATGTTCATGACAGTCTGCTTCGTTTACTGTAATCTTTGACTTGCTCAGCAGTTACGCAGTTAAACTGATAGATCCATTCTACCTGTGTCTCTCGCGTTGCCCTCTTAGTTTGTCCCTTTCGTAACGAAGCCCCTCCCTCAAACTTGAAGCTTTCGTGGGGTCTTTACAGAAGTCCTACATTCATTCGACAGTTTTTGGCCCCGTATACGTAATGTGTGTACCTGTGTCCGTCCATAATTACAGTATCGTTGTCCGCCATTTTCCTTCTCGCTCAGTAACAACAATTTTGCTATTCATTCTACGTAAAGTGTGAGTTGACTTGCAGAACGGAGCTGGAGTATTCTTTGTAGTGACGGATGATGAACTTCTTCATTGCTGGGCAGGTTTCAGCTGAAGTGTCCTCAAAGCTGTGCTATCTTGTGCAGCTCTTTATCAGTTCCCCGCAGCACTGTCTTTTTAAGATTCGTCAGCTTTCCCCTACCTTTTTCCGTTGCCCCTTCAACGATTAATCTTTGCACCCATACCCTTAGTATGTGTCGTATTCCATTAGCTTTTTTTTTCAAATGCGGTTTACGAGACTTGTTCTTTTTTTAGTGAGGGCCACTCGCCTTTCATTAATCATCCTCTCTAATTTTAAGCCGGAAGAATTATTGATATACCATTGGCTGGACTAATGAGGAATTCGAGCTATCAAAATATCGATAAAGCCAGGGGGGGGGGAAGCGAAATCCGTTGTGTCGAAGCCATATGCTAGTACATTCTTGGTTACGATTTTTTGTTTAGAACATTCTTCAGTTGCTGTGTCGTCGCCTCAAATGTTCCGCAACTAAAGTTAGCACAACAGTTGGCACCAAATAATTTATGTATACACTTTTATTAATTTGTTTAAGTAACATATACAATAATAATTTTAATGTACTTAAAAAAAAAACTTTTTCAAAACATTACAGCCCTGCGTGCCATGGCTTCCTCCACCATTCTCTTCTTTCTGCCTTCATTATCTTGTCACATCTATCCTTTCCAATCCACCTCTTCTTTCTGCAATGTTGTGTACTCGGTCTTCCTATCCTGTCCACCTCATTTCTCCCATTCTGCATCTTGATTCTCTTTGGTTGTCTATGTATGTACAATCTCTCCACATGTCCTTACCAACCTTTTATTTTAAATTTCATGTCTTACTATGTCTACTATTTTGATTGTCATTTGTTTCACTGTCATTCCATATTCTTCAGTGTAGTCTCTCTTTTAAGACCGGTAGTTTTCTTAATATTTTCAGTTCAAAAACGTGTAAGTTGAAATGTCTGTTGCCGTAAGAATAAACGCGTTACGGCTGGCCCGATCATAATTCTATACCGCTTCACTCCTTTAGTCATTTCGGAGATTATTTTACGCAGATCTGAAGGGATTTGTATTTGCGTGGTGCGTTCTTTTCCATTAATTACTGTCCTGTCTTGTAATATCTAGTGTTGCATTATTCGTCCTCTGCATTACATCATGCAAATTTTTCTGCTTCTCAGAATATGTAATCTCAGTTTCGACCATTAGGAAAACACTGGGTACATCTACCGTCCACGACAGCGGTCGTAGTTCATGACACAGTGCGCTTTTTGTAACAGAGGGTTGACGAAACGCGTAACGCGTGGTGCACGACTACCAATCTAAAGCTATCGGTTTCGATTCGATGTTACACCATTGTGTCAGGTTGCGTTTATCAGCCGCAGGTAGTAGACTGTGACAGCGAAGACATGGGTAAGGTTGAAACGTAGTGCGGGCTACAGCTTTATTTTATTTTGCAGTCTGTTACAAAAATGTTTAATTACGTTAAACAAAACTTATGTTAGTGGAGGGAAAGAAAAAGTACGTGTCACGTGACGAGTGGTCTTGCCTTACTCTAATAAAGTCTGTTTGGAAGGGCTAATTGTCTTGTGTTGTCCACCATCGTCGTTGGTATGTGCTGTTGGTCTGTTTCTGTGCTCTTGTGGTTATGTTTAGTTTCCTTTCGGACAGAAGTCACCTTCTGCGTGACGCGGTTTGGCACGGGACATTGATACTCAGGACTGTCATGTCCTTGAAGCGCTGTAGATGAATACCGTATGGCCAAATTCGTGTGAGGATTGTCTCGTAGGAGAGCAGATTTTTATCTAGGACATCTCACCCAGTACGTACGGCTAAAGGCATGTTACGTATTTCCTCACGTGAGACGTGTATCCAGATGCATCTCAAGTGACAATTGAGAGGCGTTATTAGCGGACAGTTATCTTGTCTCAAGCTGTTAACGTCAGTTGATATGGTTTCGTTATTTATTTGCCATTGCTTGCATACGTACTTCACGTTTCCAGCCTGCACATTATTATTTTTGTTGTTGTTAAACGGCAGAATGCGCATGTTCACGGGTGTGACACCGCTGACCTCATTACTACGTTAACGTTAATTTCGACAGTGAAAAAGAGACGCGGACAACGCATCGACAAACGTGTGTATTGGGCGCACTTACACACACGGCCTTGAAATATTTCACATATTATTTGAAAGAAGCTGTTACTATGGAACGGTGATTTTTCACTTTAGAGCGATGCAGAGGCTCCTGTAGAGGACTATGTACGACCGGTTTGGTTTGTAACTTGATGTATCCGGTGTCACTATAGAAGAATTCATAAATATTTGTATGGCAGAGGAAAATTTACTAAATCAGTGGTTACCAGTCTAGAGCTAGCGGGTTCGGTTAAAATAGAGATACGTTTTTTGGCTCCCAGTTGACTCGGTCTGTGGAAGTGAATACTTTTGTATATTTACTTAATTCCCAGGGGAAACGGCGTACATCTCATCTCACGTAGACAGCCAAATCTGCCTGGACTACAGTTTCTTCATGTTTCAAGTTTACTATTATGAAAGTTCGTTTCTCAATAGCGTTCTGTAAATTCAAGAATACGTAAAATTGCAGTAACTACTTCTTGTTTATTTATAATATGTTGGAGAGTTGTACATGTAATACTTTTTTTTGCATTGTTACTTTCATTTTGTGATTAGTTAGAATGGTCTAATTCATTTTTCTCCGGTCTAATTGGTTCATATTACGCACTGACTAGTAAAAGTCAGAACTAATCAGTAAGAGGTCTAGCTTAAGTGTTTCAAGGTGCAGAGCCTCAGCCCCCCCCCCCTCTGGGTTGTGGTTTAGGAGGTTCAGGGAGTACAGTGTTTGAGATGACTGAAGCCAAAAATGAGAACAATTCATAATGTAAACCATTATAGTTTTATTTATTATTGCTCTCATAATGTGGTAATATCAAAATATTGGTTAGGCCTGTGATGCTGAAAGTAATGTTTTAAATTTTGAACAGCCATAGTGAACATTTCTTATTTTCTTGTTAGTATTCTTTTACAGTATCGTCCAGTCTCACTAGGTCTTAAATAATTTTGTATTATTTTTCCACCATCAACAGTAGGTTCAGTAAATGTTTAGAGCAGCCAGTAAATTAATGTGTGACTTAAGCTATCTTTAAACAATATTTGAAACAGTGACTCGCCATGGATTGTAAAACATCTACTTCATTCAGTAAATTAGAACATTTGTATGGTACTTTCAAAATCTGTAATCTATTTTACAAATTTGATGGTACCTTAGTTTATTATCGAAATCTGAGTTTTTTGAAATGTCAGGGCTGCACAAAAAAGATGAATGACTGTTATGATCTCTTATCAGTTTCAGCTTTTCATCTTTTTGTTATCTCAGAGTCTACAGCACTGTAGCTCTGAAATTCAGGGAACTTTTAAATTTCGAATTTGTAAAAATCAGTATATACTGAAGGTCCAGCTTCTTCTGCCCAATTCACCCAGCATGCCTACTGAAGATGTCCTCTGAAACTAGTTATTTACAATGGAATTGAATTTGAAAATAAAAAATGAATTCGTTTCTCAGAATAGCAGTATGAAACGTTGGAAATTTTTATACATGATATACACAGAATTATTAACACATACATATGTATATCTGTTTATGGAATCAAATTTACAAGTGTAATTGTGAAGTAAATGCGGTTCTGTATTGTTTTGCATGCCTAGTACTATGAAAAAATTGTTCATAAATACTGTATACTGTAATTAACTTATGTTGTTTCTGATACCAGTTGCACCAAATCCACCAGAATTACAGCTAACAGCAGGATCTGAAGGACCAAATCATTACAAAGAAGGGGAAACTATAAAAGCGACATGTGTAATAAGGAATGGACGTCCGGCTGCAAACCTTACTTGGTTTATTGGTATGAGCTGGTTATATTATAAGCAAATACAATATTATTTGTACTTACAGTTAATATTTTGAAAATTTTTCTAATATAAGAGTACTTTAGCACAACAGATATTAATAATTTTTTTTCATGTCAACAAACAAACAAACAAACAAACAAACAAACAAACAAACAAACATCAACCAAGACACAGTTGTATATTGGATAAGTGGTGATTATATTTTTTGCCAAATATATAGGGAAAATAGTAAATCTTTTGTTCGTAAAGAAGATAATTGAGTGGAATTGAAATATGTAGTATTTTTGAAAAATATATTTACAATTACAAATACAGAGCATTGCCATCAAGTGGTCATATTTTTTCAGGTTTAACAAAAATTGCAAGACAGTTCAGTAGAAATTGTTTTTGAAAAATTATGCTAATGACTACCTGTTACTTGTTACCTCAGTTGTTTTTGAGACGATATTAATATTTCACCTTAGAATTATGGTGACCATACGCTAAACTGTGAAATCATTCAGAAACTATTATGAAGTGAGGTAAAATATGGTAAACAAGTGAGGAAATCTATGGGAAACAAGAATACTAATTTGATGAACATTTACTTAAGTCAGTTCTAGAATGAAAAACCTTATAATTTTAGCTAAAAAGGAACACAATAACCTAAATGCAAAAATAAATCCTAATTAACAAATGGTTCATTAAATATTTTCATTGTTCCACGGATAACTTGAAAAAGACACTGTGTATTTACAAACATTTCATTTTATGTTTTAGCTAGTAAATTTTGAATAGAAACTAGGATGTACCCCACTTTTCGTTCATCAGGCTTTGCTCAACAATAATTTCATTTAAAGACATCTAATGTGTTTTTTCTTCAGGTCATTAGGCCACACAAAAATCCCATAATAGTTCACAAGAACTATAACTACAACTTTGTCTTTTTTTATAAATGCTGCTGTCTTCTATCACTTTACAACAAATTAATGCATTTTAATTATTTTTTCTATATACAAAATTCAATTGTTTTGGGTCCTCTTGAGTTCTGTTTCCATCTTCTTTCACTATAGTTATTGTTTTCCAACTCTTCTGAGTTTTCAGAATCATTCTGAAATAAACTAATTTCTATAGCACTTTCAGAGTCTAACAAGTCTGTATTATTTTCTTTTGTTTTAATTGTTTCATCATTTTTCTGCTTGAAATGCTTCACTTGATGAAGCATTAGAATATACTGGCTTTGAGAAGACTAATTTTCATGTACAAAACAATCAACAAATATGCTTTTCCTGTTTACATACAATCTTTTGTTGCTGACACAGGATTTCCACTACAGAAACACCCTACTTACACAAGATTTTAAATTATGTTGTTCATGTGTTAAATATCAAAATTTTTAACTTGAGTGCTTTTTTACTGTCAGTAATCCTATTAGTAATTTCACATTTTTAAACAGCATTCAATAATAAAAATCTGAGTATGTAGAATGAGAATGCAAGAGCAGAAATTTTTATTTTACTGCAATTGTATATGGAATTCTGGTTACTGAATGTTGGTTTTGTATTGAAGTATCAATTTTATTGTCACAGGAGAAGAACAGATCAGAGATGGCCTTGGAATGCCAACTATTTATGATTCTGTGAAAGATGATAAACACACAATCGAACAAAATTTGACTCGTATGCTTCATGCAACTGATAATGGCAAAGAGTTGAAGTGTGTTGCTGAGCATCCAGGACTCAGCCCTATCAACAATGTGGACATGAAAGTCATCACTGTCAAATGTTTGTACATATACATAATATGTGAATTAGCACTTAATATATACATAATAATTATTAATATATTAATTATGAACTGTATGGTCGTAACAGTTAAAATCTACACTGCAGCCGCAGTTTCTTGTGTTTGTATCAAGTGATTTGTGTTTTGTAGTTAGTAAAATGTAAAAAAAGCGAATGTAAATGTGTGTGCACGCATGCGTGTGTGTGTGTGTTTTTTTATGCACTGTTCAAAGTATTTTGATTTTTTGTTTAGTGCTTTAAGAATACTTTGGTGTAGAAAAGTTCATGTTTTTATATACAGTATCTTATAAAACTATGTTTATACAATATACTGTAGAATATCTTATAAACTTTATCAGTGGTTTGCTTTATTATGTAATGAATAATGTATTGTAATGTAACTAGTAATGTGTTATTCATTTTTTTAATTGCAGATCCTCCAAAGCCGATACGTGACCGTGAACTACTTGAACAGTTTGGACTAGTTGAGGGTGCTGAAGGAAGGGTGAGTGTGATAGTTGAAGCCAACCCTCAACCAAGGTTCATTTGGAGTATCGGTACACAGAATCTGTCTGATGGTGAAATTGATTCAAGCGGCAGATTTGAAGTGAAACGTACAGTCAACAAGGTGAGATATGTGGTGCCAGGTAGTGGACTCAAGTACTGTCTTATTTGATTACTTATTTTAAATAATAACTGTATAGGTATTGTGTCAAGCAAGGCAGAGTGAATAACAGTGCTTGTAAGAGCATCATTGCCTTCATTTTTTTCACCACTTGTACAAGCCATTATTGAACATACCTTATACAATGAACAGGTTTTATTTTATACCTCTGTGTCATGTAGCTGATATGTAGCTGATACTTTTTTGTATAGTAGTTTCAATAGTGAGGCGTTAATCGGTTGTCTTAATTAGTTGCCTTCATTGGGCTCAGTTATGGTGATGTAAAATAATAGTGTATAATTTATTTAATATTATTATATATACACCACCAAAATCAGTAAAATTCCATTTTCAAATCAACGAATAAGGCCTTTTCGAAATATTAAAATTTGATCCTCAGTTCGTACACTGTAATGTTCCTGTTATGATGTTTTTCTTTAAATGTGTAAATGCTGTTAACTGTGTCTACTATCTCTCACTGTACTTCATTTTTAACTTTCCACTGCCATCATTATTGGGTGAAACCAAGCCAGATATGTATTGAAACAATTGATCATTTTCAAATATTGTCTGTTGATTCATCAATTTGTCATATTTTTTATGAAGGTATATATATAATTTTTCTAACTGTATAATGTCATTTTTATTATTGTTTATTTCCACTATTTCCATATTGTTGGTTATATTTGTTATACTATGATTCATACTAGTAAGGTGATCTGCTATGTTGGAGATTCCCGTTTTTTTATTATTAAAAGCTCTGATATGTTCCATAAATCTCTGTTTGAAATTTCTATGTGTTCTTCCGATGTATATGTAGTCACAGTTATTACATTTTATTCTGTATATTCCACTTAATTTGTATATATATCACAGTCTTTTCTATTCATTATTATATTATATATACTTTTATTTGGTTTGTATGCATATTTATATTTATATTTATCCAATTTTGTATTCTTTATAATGTATTGTAGATCTTGATATGTGTATTTGTAAGTTAGGTATGTTACATGTTCTTCTTTTTTGCATGCATTTATCCTGTCTAATTTTGTTCTCTTATTTAATATTGTTTTTTCTTTATATTTTTTATTTAATTTGTTTATAAATTTGCTGTCATATCCATTTTCTATTGCTATTTCTTTTATGATGTTCAGTTCCTGATGTAATTTCTCTTCGTTATTTATGTATTTGTATGCTCTATTAATCATATTGTAATATGTATTAACCTTGTGTATCCAAGGTTATACATATCCAAGGTATCTCAAAAAAGAAGAACATGTAACGTACCTAACTTACAAATACACATATCAAGATCTACAATACATTATAAAGAATACAAAATTGGATAAATATAAATATGCATACAAACCAAATAAAAGTATATATAATATAATAATGAATAGAAAAGACTGATATATATATACAAATTAAGTGGAATATACAGAATAAAATGTAATAACTGTGACTACATATACATCGGAAGAACACATAGAAATTTCAAACAGAGATTTATGGAACATTTCAGAGCTTTTAATAATAAAAAAACAGGAATCTCCAACATAGCAGATCACCTTACTAGTATGAATCATAGTATAACAAATATAACCAACAATATGGAAATAGTGGAAATAAACAATAATAAAAATGACATTATACAGTTAGAAAAATTATATATATACCTTCATAAAAAATATGACAAATTGAGGAATCAACAGACAATATTTGAAAATGATCAATTGTTTCAATATATATCTGGCTTGGTTTAACCCAATAATGATGGCAGTGGAAAGTTCAAAATGAAGTACAGTGAGAGATAGTAGACACAGTTAACAGCAATTACACATTTAAAGAAAAACATCATAACAGGAACATTACAGTGTACGAACTGAGGATGAAATTTTAATATTTCGAAAAGGCCTTATTCGTTGATTTGAAAATGGAATTTTACTGATTTTGGTGGTGTATATATAATAATATTATACCAAGTCAGTGGCATAATGTTTGGCAAAATAATTTATTTAATATTTTCATATATCTGTGAACATGTACATAGGTTGTTTTTTTTTCCACTTGAGCAGTGTAAAACTATGGCAGTTGACCTGTTTTTTCCATCTAGCTCAGCAGTCCAGAAATTCCACCTAGTTAGTACACCTAGACTTAGCAGAAGGGCATCAAACTGTTATATCAAAGTATCTGCGTACTTAATATTACAACAGCAAAACTATTCTGCTAAAAATTTTATAATGTGCTTTAGTAGGATAAGTGCTTTAAAAATTCTGAAAGATATATGTACTGATTAAAACAATTTCTGTTGACTACTTCTGCCGTATTGCATTCCTACTAATTGCTGTTGCATTTATTGATTTTGAGAAAGTGTTTGATTGAGTGAATAGGAATAAATTATGGTCTATTATGGAATGTCGCAGCTATCCAGAACATTGATAATTGTGATTAGCAGCCGAGGGAAGACAAAGACTGAAGGAATTTTAGTAAATAAAGGAATAAGCCAGGGATGTAGCATTTTGCCTACACTATAAATTGACAACATCTTCCAATCATGGAGACGAGATATTGCCTGAGGAATCCAACTTAACCATAACGCGGCTTTTGATATTGTATGCTGACGATATGCAGTCTTAATACAGAACACGGAGGATGAGGTCTATATTATTTACATCGTTTAAAATCATATTTGTAAACAATATGATTTTCAAATATTTAAGCAGAAAACAAAACTTGTGGCTTTTTGGGGGAAGTTTCCAGTCGGATCAAAATTGTTCTTGAGGGAACAGTTTTGGAACAAGTCTCTGATTTCAAGTACCTGGGTTGCACTATCAGTATTGGAAATGACAGAGGCTGAGATATCACTACAAAAATATCGAGGTTTTAGATGATGTGTGGCTTCATACATAGACCATTGAGGAAAAGACGAGGCTTACATTTTATAAAACAAGGGCAGTGCCTGTTTTACTATATGGATGCGAAACATGGGTTCATACACAGAAGATTAAAAACCAGATTCAAACTTTGGAAATGAAGTTTCTGAGAAGAACAAAGGGTTGCCTGAGACAGGATCGTTTACGCAATGAGAATATTATAGAAAGGCTGCAGGTATACTCCATAAATTATAAAATCATAAATTATAAAATCCAGACACATCGCAGGGAATGGTTACAGTGTCTGGACAGAATGGAGAATGGACAACTACCTAAGGTTGCGTTTCGATATAGACCCGTTGGTACAGGAGATTTAGGAAGACTGAGAGTGAGATGGAGAGATACTCTTTTAAGACAGAACAGGCAAAGTGCTTTCTCCGTGAGGTGCAGAAGAACAAGAAGATTTCTGCTCTAACATTAGCCACAGTTGCCTCAGCGCTCATTAAAAAAATTAGCATTAGCATCATTCAGTTACAGTATGCTAGGATACCAGAAAACTGATTATTCGATTAGTGAATCTGAAGAGTTTAGCCTTTGTTGGCATCGCTTCATGACTGACAACTGCATCAGATAACCTTCCTCAAGTTGGTCTCTTCTCATCTGTTAGTAATGCTATTCTTACTGCTTTCATTTGCTAGATTCTGTTTTCAGTTGTTGCCTTCATTATGTTCATTCACATTAAGTAATGTTTAGTCCTTGCATATGACAATGTGTAGCTGATATGTGTGGTCATAAGAATATTATTTGAACTCTTCCTTTTCTTGTCATGTCATCTTTTTGAATTTTTGGTTTATTTTGAGTATTATACAGAGTGTTTGAATGTAATATATTAGGTGTTTAAAAGAATGACCCAATTTTAAATAGTTATTTATGGAACCACAGACATCCCGCGAATGAATGGTGTGTTGGTTGAATGGGCGTGCCCTACAGTTTCAGGGATACTGCCGCCCGCTAGATGCCACTCTGCGTGTTGCAAATGTCCGTAAGCTCAGTCTGTTGCAAGATAGCATGCGCTCAACAAAAGGTGTTTTGCATTCTGCAGTTTAACAACATTGAGTCTGTGATTAAAGTCCATCGTGCTTTTCGTAAGTGTTTTGGGATTGAGCCGCCTTTCACTAAGAACATTCGTCATTGGTATCACCAGTTTGAAAAAAAAACAGTATGTTTGTGCAAGGATAAGAGTTCAGCTCAACCTCGCACTTCTGAAGAAAATGTCCAAAGAATTCAACAAGCATTTGAGCAAAGCCCAGGAAAGGTTACTTGCCGTGCCAGCAGAGAACTTACAGTTCCTCATACGATTGTCTGGCATGTGTTAAGGCGACGTTTGGTCTACTAGTGGACACTCTTTTGTGTTGGTGATAAAAGGAAACGTGTGGATTTTTGCAATGATCTCTTAACGGATATGGAAGATGACAGATTTTTACCATGATTTTTAGTGATGAAGCTAAGTTTCATGTTAGTGGTAAAGTTAACCATCATAATAAGCGCATATGGGGACTCCAGAATCCTCATGAAATCTTAGAGCATGAGCGAGATTCACCAAAAGTAAACGTTTTTTGTGCAATTTCTCAAACAAAGATTTATAGGCCATTCATTTTTGAGGAAAACACAGTGATGGGACTGAGTTATCTTGAAATGCTGCAGACCCAGCTTTTTGCACAACATCGTGAGGACTCTGATGATTTCATATTTCAACAAGACCTGCCACACTGGCACAAGAATGTACAGGAATTCCTGAATGACACACTACCTCAACCCTGGATAGGGTGCACGGGGCACCAAGACACTGCTCTACACTCTTGGCCTCCAAGATCTCCAGACATTACCCCATGCAACTTCTTCTTGTGACGATACGTGAAAACCTTGCTTTTGTTCCACCATTAGTAAGTAATCTAGACGAGCTCAAAAACAGGATATCAGCAGCAGTAGCTTCAGTCGAAGATGTTACCTTGTGAAAAGTGTGGGATGAATTTAGCTACCATCTTGATGTTACCCGTGCAGCTGGTGGAAGACACAGAGCATTTGTAATACCGGTTGCTGAAACTTGATGATTTTGTGAGTATTTTGTGCTTTGTTCCATTATTGTAATGTATTTTCATCAATAAATATAACTATTTAAAATTGGGTTATTCTTTTTGAAACATCTTGTATATGAATGCTGGGTTGTGGTGATGAAAAATAATAATACTAATAGTATGAATGCAAATAAAATGGATTGTTGGGCTTCTGAAATACCTACATAATGTACATTAAAACCAGCATAGCCATTGTTATTTAAATATGCTTTAAACAAGCATACAGCCATATTCATACCTGATATGAATTTTTGTCAGCTTCCAGTGGTTGTTTTGGGTTTGTTTTAGGAAAAAAAGTGTATTGTTTTCATTCATATGTCATTTTTCAGTGTATTATAACCTATATACATAGGTTACATATTTGGTAACAGTAAATAAAACCAACAAATGTAATTGGTTCCTGTCATTTACATTGATCTTTCTCTAAAAAGGTTTCGATGATTTTTGTGCTATGTGGTGTCTGTATCACTGGAAAGGTAAAAGGCTTGTACCTAGCTAAATTTTTAGGGGGATGCTTGTATCCGAATATTTGCAGGAGTGGCAGAAACAAGAAAACAAGAAATCTTGACAGTTAATAACAATGTTAACTGGGGCTCTGATCTGTATCTGTTAACTCAACAGAATTCACTTAATCAGTTACATCCATAAAATACTATATCTCTTACCTGCATTCTGAGGAACTCTACATGTGAGTGAAGAAGCAGTCAGTAGACACAATATATTGCTTAACTGACTCTTATAAATATCCTTGCCTAGTGGATATTCAACATTATTATGTATCACAATTTTTGTTAAGTGTCTTGCAGATTTCTCTATTATTAAAAACCAATATTAAAGTTTTGCTAAATTAACTACTCTTCACGTTCAGTTTAAAGTAAAAATGTTTTGCCTCCTATTTGTTTGTTTCATCATTAAAATACTCTTAATAGGTTAGTCCTATCTATGCATAAATGATATGTCTGTAATACATTATATTTCAGATTTCTAAAACAGTATGGTCAACAAATTTTCAGTTACATTGAAAATAAAAGTTGCAGTTTGTTTAGTTGTCTCTGTTCTGTTAGTATATGTTAGCATGTTACTTTTACCAAATTGTAGGGCCTACATGCAGGCGTAATAACTTTTAAAATTAAAATAATATTTTCATATGTAATGACGTTATTTTTGTGTGTGTATAAATCATTTTGTAATGTCAAAATTGGGGAAGGATGAAGAATACCAAGGGGAATGTAAGTGAGTAATGAAAAATTACATTGATTGTATATCATAAGGAGCTTGGATTGTAAATTTTTTTATTGAAACCATAAAAATTTTAAATTTGCTGCAAAAATTACTAAGTCATCTGTACCCATATTAAAAACATTAAGGCTGTGGCAAAGAAAAGCTAGGAGCAGTATTTTTTTGTTTCTTTCACTTCACAAGAAAGTTTTGCCTGATAAAAGTAAGGTGTAGACCATTTTGACAAGGCCACTGTTAGATGTATAATTAAAAATTTTATTAATTCTGTTAATAAATTAATAAAATACTGAGGGGGTGTTTCGTTGTTAGGAAATTGGTTTTACGATTTAAGAAAGAGAAGGAAGAATTATTTTCAGGTGGAAAAGACAGCTTTATGGACAGTTTTCCATAGTCAAAACTGTTTCTGTACACTTTCTTTTTCCATCCTTTGTATAGCAGGTCAAAGTTTATGCAAGCATGATGAGTATGTACAAGGAATAAGGTGGGGTACATGACAATGTTTAAGGGGATAATCAACTCGTAGAGTGCTTGTTAACATCACAGAAGCTCACTGGCCAGCTGTGTGCACCATGTTGACAATTCAAATAAAATTTTCAAACTCTTATTAATACAAACTCTGATTTATATTAATGTATAATGTGCTGATATTATGGAAGTGGGTCAGTTTCATTCAAGTTGTTGTTTGGATCATCTGTACAATTTGAAAAGTCAATTTGTCATCAGTAGTGTTTCTGTTGTCATTAGGTCTTATAATGAACTCTTCCCATTGAGCATGTCTGCCTTTGCCTATTTTTTTTGACACTTAAAATCATCCAGTCGTCACTTGTCAGTTCGGCATAAATGTGTTCAAGAACCTGTTTAGTTGGTTTAATACGTTGCGAGCTGCTATATTATTTTTTACTCTTGCCCAAGTAAGATCTATGGAATTAAGTTCTGTGTGATAATCTGTGATCATGCTACACCCACCGAATTTACCCAGGCTAGCTAGTGAAGAAGTGTGAGTGGTAACCAGAAATCAAATTCACTTATATAGTTTTTTTTGTTCCCAAGGCGCCACTCCGTGCAGGGAAAACCAACGGGCGATCATGGAGATTTAATCCCGTCCCAATATGGTTGACCACTAAACCACTTGATAAGGCAGTTTGCTCAAATTTACTATACCAATCATGTAAGGTATACAAAATAAGAAATCATATTCTATTTTATTAAGTTTTGCTTGTATCTCCAAATAACAATGAGAGTAAATGACTGTATATCATTAGCTGATGCCGCAATAATAATAAATATTTAAACTGACAACACCTTAAATCTAAATAACTTATGTAATACGCTATACTAATATATGCAGTATTTATGTGGCGCAGAAGTGATAATCCCTCGAAGAGTAACTCTCTGCAAGTCCGTGTCGAAACACCAGTCGTGGCACAGTTTAGGAAATTAATCAAGGAAAAAGATACACTCACCACAAGTTCTCCGCGTAATGCACGCACAATCGAACAGTAAGCGTATCGAAAGTCCAGGTTGGTTGCGGAACGCGGCAGTGGAATGCGGAAATCCGCGGCGGCGGAATTTGGAAATCCGCGGCGGCGGAAAGAAGTCTCCAGATGACAGCACCAAGCCCCAGGTGTGAAAATGCTCCAAAGTAACAGCAATCAGGGTCCCAGGCAGTTCAGTAATCAGAATTAAAACCCTGTAAATTCATTAAATAATAGTATTGTGGATATAACATCTTCCTATGCAAACATTGAAACACTAATTCATTCACTAGAATGTGTTTTACATTTTTTTTTTCACCAAGTTTATCTACCAAAATATTCGAAATACAAAAGGAAGTTACTAAATTTACACTCAAAACTTCAAAGGTAAATTTCTAAACATGGAAAAGTTACCCCTTAATTAGTAATACATTTACAGATAACAAAAATTTCACATTATCTACAACTTTTAATTATAATTAGTCAGGAATATGAACTGAGTAATAAATATAATAATTTATAATAATATAATTTAATTCAATAATTTAATAATAATTTAATTCAATAATATAATTTATTTAGCTGCATAAATTCGCTATACGCTTGTCCACAATAAAGTATTTTGCATGAAATTCAAAACATTGTATTTAACTACTATTCATTGTTTCGAAACCCTAGCTATAATATTTGGTGACCAAGTGTTTATATCATTCAAATAATATAATAAGATAAAATGTATGGTTTAGTTATGAAATTGCTTTAAATAAAGTGTGATATGAAATAAACAATACATTATCTGGGCAAAACAATTTGAACTACAATATTTACATTAAATTTCTCACGACAGCCTGGTAATTATGTCACTGTTAGCTTTAGTTACAACAGCTGTGGCGGCACTGCCTACTTGATCGTGCCTTTCGTCGCTACTCCTACTGAACTCTAGGTTCAAAATGTAATTGTTACCTTTTGATTAACATTATTTACAACAATATTAAATTATAGGGAATACTAATTACAAAATTACTTTCTACAGATATATTACAATATTAAAAGTTTACTTTGTACAAATGAGAAATACACTTTCACGTAAAGACAAGATATTGTGCTTCTCAATTGAGGGAGCATGTGCCGTCTCACACTTACGATATTAACCATAAATTAAGCTTTTAGTTACAAATAATTTATTAATAAGTTGAAGTTAAAATGTAAATATAATAATAATTCAATTAATTGGCTTGAGATATTCTGTGAGCACATTTCACTGTGAGGTTGACAAACAGTACTGTCCATACATGATTGGCAAAGTTTAAACAAGTACATAAAGTTATAATTTGGAACAATTTACACTCGCTTTTCCCGCAATGGAAAATAGATTAAGATATTTTCGGTAAACTGCCTTACCTTTTCGCACTTGGCTAAGTGCATAGCTCCTCACGTCGAGAAAAGGGTTGTTCTGCAGCGCTCAATGCTCGAACTTGACCAGCAATGACTCATTTCAAGACTGCCACAATCTTGGGTTCCTACATAGTTAGGCTTCCTACCGAGTTGGGGTCTTATCAGTTGCTGATAAGAACGGACCATCTGGGTAGATCGTAACAGCTGTGCTCTAGATATCGACATTGTTTGCATGCACAACAATGATAACAATACTCAGGTTGATCAGGCCTGATTTCGACAAAGTATTGAGCTATTTTACTGTTACAAATTACCCCTCAACTCGAAGAAAATTTCCTGAAATTTTCTTAAGCAATGAATCACTTCAGATCAGAAACATGCCAATTTCCCAAGTTTGATCCATCTTCCTTTTTAAGTTGATAGACCAGTGGTGATACCTTCTTAGAAATGATGAACGGACCTGTAAAGTTTGATGCCAGCTTGGTGGAAAAGTAGTTTACAGCGTTTGACTGGGGAAAGTTCCTCTTCAAAACCCTTTCACCTACTCTGAAGTCCTGTTGTCTTCTCCGTAGATTATACCTTACTGCGTTCTTCCGGTGTGCTGATTTAAGCCGGGTTTCAACATCCTGGTAAACATTCTTCAACTCTTCCATCTTGCGCCCATAAGATTCTGTCTCGTCTACTTCTGGTATTTCTCCATTTTCTTCTGCCTCCTTGGTCCTTAATGTCAGCTCTCGGCCGAAGTTGAGAAATGCCGGAGTATATCCTGTTGCTTCGTGCTGGGCCGTCCTCAACGCAAACCCAATCTTTGGCAGCTGTTGATCCCACAAACGGTGGTTGTCACCGACAAAGGCCCTCAACATATTTCCAATTGTCTGATTGACTATAATTAGTAAAATAGTTTTACCTTTTTCTTGTCCGTCTGGTGGCCTTTTCTCTATATTTAATTCTACGCGTTTCGGGACATATGCCCCATCATCAGGAATATCCCTTGGTGAAGTTCGTCGATCATTAAAATATTAAAAACACTTTATATACAATTTTACACACATAACAATAAATATAATATAAACATAAAAAATATACATAAAATCCCAAAACTTGAGACACACGCGATGTCGGTGGTGCGCACCATGACATGCTATAGTCGACTGTAGTGTTCATGTTGTTATATGTCGTGTACTATGGACCTTGTTCTATATTCTTATCGCTGTGTCGTATAATAGATTTGACTGGAAGTTCAATTGATCGTTAAGGATGACTTCTTCTGTTTTTTTATTTTTGTAAGCCTTATATATTTCGTATTCTTCGATAGCATTCATATAATTTCCTTTTCTGCATATATGGAGGGGTTGAAAGTTCGTTGTGAAATCAGTATAACTATGGTTTTTGTCCATCAGATGGCGCGCATAATTTGACATTGTTTTACTAAATTCTTTTTTAGGTAAATGTTCTCTAAATCGTTTTTTAAAAGGTCTACCAGTTTGGCCAATGTAAAAGCTATCACAGTCATTGCATATTATCTTATAAACGCCCGTCTTGTCCTAAACCGATTTTGAATGTTTAGGTAAGAGTATCTTATTAATGTTATTATTAGTTCGGTAAGCCATTTTTATATTTATCCCACTGAATACTTTGTTTAAAATTTTGGGTAGGGTGTTACCATATTCTGATGCTATATACCTAACTTTATTTCTATTATTTTCTTGTAATTCTATGTTGTTTTTCTTTTTTCTGTGCTTCTTGACTAAATTATCCACAATTGAGCTTTTATAACCATTGGCTTTAGCTATGCATTTGATCGTGTTCAGTTCTTCGTGAAAATCTTTGTCTTCTAATGGTATGGAAAGTAACCTATGTATTAAACTATGATATGCTACCATTTTCTGAGAAAAGGGGTGATGTGATTCAGCATTTATCGTGAGATCCGTGGTTGTCGGTTTTCGGTATATTTGGTATTGAAAATTTTCATCTAGTCTTGTAATTGTCAGGTCGAGGAAGTTAAGTTTATTATTTATCTCCATCTCAAGTGTGAACTGTATGTTTTTATTGACACTATTCCTGTATAATTTTCTATTTTCTATTTGTCGTATTGTGCCATTAAAAAATATAAATGTATCGTCAACATAACGTGTATATGATATTATTTTCTTGGAAAGTTTATTTACGTTATTGAGGAAATATGTATTCTCATAGTGGTTTAAGTATATGTCGGCTAGTAAACCAGATAAAGGTGACCCCATGGCTAGACCCTTTTTTTGGATGTAATAATTATTATTAAATGTAAAATAATTTTGGTCAAGTACAACTTTCAGTAAATTAACTAAATCATTGATTTCTTCAGAGTTACATATTTTGGCGTTAATAAGATTTTCTTAAGGATAGTGAGAGTTTCTTGAACAGGGACATTCGTATACAAGTCAACAATGTCAAAAGATGCTATTTTATAATTAGGTCGTAATTTAATGCTTTTCAATTTGTTAACAAGGTCAATGTTATTTTTTATACTATGGTTATTACTTATCTTTATACTGTTTTTTATTTTCACTGCAAGTTTTTTGCTGACATTGTAGCTCGGCGCAGTTGTGAAACTTCAGATTGACTCTTTCAGTTGGATTTGCTTGGGGATGCGTACTAGCATTGTACAATATCTTGGTCTTGTATTCGGTCGCTAAAGTCTTTAGTGCTCTTCCGCTCCATTGTCACAAATAAGATACGTGGGAAAGCCGAACATGAGGAAAATATTCTGCTCCAGGTGTTTGGCTACGAGAGATGAAGTTGCCGCCCGCAGGGGAAACAAAACAGTAAACTTGCTAAAGGTGTCAGTGACCATAAGAATGTATTTGTAGCCTGAAGTGGACCGAGGTAGTGGCCCTAACAGGTCCGCCGCAATCATTTTCCATGGTCGATCTACTCCTCTTCGGGATCCCATCATTCCAGCTGGTCGTTGGTTGTCACTCTTTGTGGTCTGACAGACTTGACAGCTTGCAACGTATTTCGAAATGTCCTGTCGCATCTTTGGCCAATAGAACTGGTTTTGTACTCGTGAAAATGTCTTGAAGGATCCTAGGTGACCTGCTGTAGGTTCGTCATGACACATATGGATGATTTTGGCTCTATCCTCTTTGGGGATGACTCGCTTCCATTCCGAAGTGATATCCCATTGCGCTGTTCGACTAGGGATGTGTTTCCACAAAAGGTCCTTTTCCACTCTCCAAGTGGGATACTGGTCACCCTTCTCGGTCACCTCCTGTAGCATCTTCTTGTCCCATCCATCTTCAACTTTCAGAACTTCGGAGACCACTGGAACCATCTCCTGCTCCTGCTCCACAGATCTTGATAACATATCTGGAACCACGTGCTCTTTCCCTTTTCTATGGACTAGAGTGTAGCTGTATGGTTGAAGTCGAAGTGCCCATCTGGCTAGCCAACCTTGGAGGTCTTTTAAGTTATGCAACCACAAAAGGCTGTAGTGGTCAGTAATAATTGTAAAGTGACTTCCCTCAACATAAGGTCGGAATTTTTCCACCACCCATATGACGGCCAAACACTCTCTTTCTGTCGCCGAAAATTTTTGTTCAGTTCTTGACAGAGTTCTAGATGCATAAGCGATTACTTGCTCTCCTTCTTGAGTGAGAACAGCTCCCAGTCTTTCACCTGATGCATCACATGATATAATGAAGGGTTTGTTAAAATCAGGGCATGTCAATAATAGGAGCTTTAACCAGGCAACTGCGTATGTCTTCAAAAGCATTTTGGGCCTCATCTGTCCATGTAAACCTCTTGTTTTTCCTTAGCAGGGACGTGAGTGGATAAAATCTACTTGCAAAGTCAGGGATAAACCTGCGGTACCAAGAGGCCGTTCCACAAAATTGTCTAACTTCCTTTTGGTTTCTGGGCATGGGAATCTGAACAATAGCCTGAACTTTTTCTGGGTCCACACGTAAATCTCTACTATCAACCACGTATCCGAGGTAGCGTAACTCCTTGCGACAAATGCAGCACTTTTCTGGTTGAGAGTCACGTCCACAGCTCGAAGTCGATTGAATATCTTCTCCAGAACTTCCAAGTGATGGTCAAAATGTTGAGTCACTACAATTATATCATCCAGATACATGAAAACATGTCGTTCTAGGTCCGCTCCTATGATTTGATCGATGAACCTTTGCCAAGTGGCAGGCGCATTATGTAAGCCAAACGGCATTGTCACAAATTCAAACGTCCACGACCCTGTACTGTAAACGCTGTTTTTTCTCTACTGTCTGCGGCAAGCGGGATTTGCCAACAAGCAGATTTTATATCCAATGAGGACAGGTATCTAGAATCTCTGTCGTAACCTGCGGTAGAGGATATGCGTCTCATTTTGTTACAGCATTCAATTGACGAAAATTAACACAAAATCTTTTCGATCCGTCAGGCTTGTCTACCAAAAATATCGGTGAAGACCATGCGCTTTTTGATGGAGTAACAACTCCCAGTTCCAACATTTTGTCCAGCTCCTCATTCACAATCTTCTGTATACTAGGGGACATCAGATAATACCTTTGTTTTATGAGCTGGGCATCGCCCGTATCAATCCGGTGTTCTACTACACTCGTCCGTCCTAATGGTTTTGTCTGTTGTTTGAATTGGTTTTCAATAAATTCCTCTAGCCTTTTCTTCTGCTCAGGATCAAGATGTTGTTCAGACCGCAATCCCCCTTTTGTCCAAATCGATGCCAGTCCCACTTTTGTCGGTGCAAATTCCCAAGTCCTGTTGTAAATGTCTGTGACAATTTGCATAAGGTTCCAGAAGTCTATGCCTAGGATAAGTGACTGGTTCAAACTCGGTACAACAACGACTCGTAGGTTTCTTGTCCTAGCCTCAAGAGTAACAGGAAGGTCAACAATTCCTTCAATCATATGTTTTTGGCCATCCGCTGTTTCCACATATTTGTTCTCAATAGGTTTCAATTGGCTGGGAACCTCTCTAATATCCAAAGTCCTTCCTTACCCAAAACTGAGTGTGAAGCTCCTGAATCAAGGAAGGCTCTAATTGTTTTACCAAATACCCGCACTTCCAAGTATGGTCGGGGATCTCCAGATTTAGAATAGAGAATGTAATTGATTTTTATATTAATTAAACTGTCTTGGAAGCCAACTTCAGGAATCAAGCTGACTTCCTCGTCTACAAGTTTTTTGGCCCGCATTTTGGGCATTTATTTTTGATGGTATCTTGCTCTCCGCAGCCGTAGCAAAATTTCTTTTTAGCCTCCTTGCAAGTAGCATGTCGATGTCCTATTGCTCCACAGTTCCAACAGTTAACACTTCCTTTAGTTGGTGCAACCTGTCTGATACAAGAAATTTGTGGGGTTCTTCTTTTATGGGGTTCAGCATATGCTAAATCTGGTTCTAAAACACCCATAGTTCGATCTACATTGCGGGGTACAGTAACCCTAAAACGTCCTGCTTCTGCCTTACGTCCCATCAGGCGTAAATTTTCCAGGGTTTTTATGTCATACAGTGCTAGTCGATCTTGAAGAGTAGGGTGCAGATTGTTCAGAATCTGAGCAAGTCTGACTGATTCTGGGGTGTCTATTGACAGTCTGCTATACAACCCCTCCATGGCAGCAATAAACATATCGATTGACTCCTGTTCTCCCTGGAGGCGATTAAATATCTCTTGTTGCAACCTAAAGTCATAGTCAGGAGTTCTAAAAAACAATTTTCATCTCCTGACCTAATTCGTTCCACGATTTAACCCTAGATATGGTTGACCTATACCAAACCAATGCTTGTCCAGCAAATAAATCAACAGCTGATTTAAAGAGTTCTTCATGCATATTAGTTCTTGGTATCCAAGTCACGTATGAACAGTAAATTATTATAAATAAAAATAAAAATAAAAATAAAAATAAAAATAAAAATAAAAATAAAAAAATAAACAAATAAATAAACAAATAAAAATAAATCAAAGAAAACATAAATTTAAAGAACAATCATAGTGTCACAAACAACACGGATTTTATTAATAAATGTAAAAATGTTGATATACTACCAAATTATAAGTTAGCATCGTTTGATATAGTAAATTTGTATACCAACATACCAGTAAAGGAAACACTAAATATCTTAAAAGAAAATTTATTAGAGAATAATAAATTAAATATACAGACGATAAACGAGTTAATTGGTTTACTTGAAACTATCTTAGAACAAAATTACTTTGCTTTCAATAACCAATTTTTCATTCAGGACGATGGATTGGCCATGGGTTCACCTCTCTCTGGTCTATTGGCTGACGTTTACTTGAATTTTTATGAAAACTCATTTGCTCTCACATAACAAATACAAAAATGATATAATATTTTATGCACGTTATGTAGACGATACCTTTCTAATTTTCAATGGTACTGTACGACAGATCGAAAACCTAAAACATTATATGAATAATATTAATAAAAACATTCAATTCACGTTGGAAACTGAAGTGGATAATAAATTGAATTTTTTAGATTTGTCTGTCACTAAACACGTAAATAAATTGAAATTTAATATTTATAGAAAACCGACTATCACTGATGTGACAATACATGCTGACTCTTATCATCCATTTTCGCAAAAGTTGGCAGCTTATAATTACTTTATCCGCAGATTGTTGGCAGTACCTCTCAGTGATGATGATTACCGTGAGGAGGTGAATACCATTAAACATATAGCTTTAGCTAATGGTTACCAAAACACGTTGATTGATAATCTCATCAAGAAACATAAAATTCGAAAATCCAAGCCCCCAATAGATAAGGATACAAAAATAACATTTATTTCTACCGCATACACACATATAATGCCAAAGATTCTAACCTCCACATTTAATAAATTGAATATTACTGCTACCTTCAAAACAAACAATAGTCTATTAAAAATACTACGTCATAGAAAACCCATACCTTTAGAAAATAAATCCGGCATATATAAATTATCATGTAACGACTGCAACAGTTTTTACATTGGTCAAACGGGGAGAGGTTTCCTCAAACGATTTAAAGAACACACACCAAAACGTCACCTAAATAATCTCACTTTGTTAAATAATATCAAGTCCAACTTTGCCCGCCACTTAATCTTACACAATCATAATTATACTGATTTTAAATCTAATTTAATACCCCTACATGTGTGCAACAAAGGCCGTTACATGGACGCAATAGAGGAGTTCGAAATATACAAAGCATATAATAACATAAACAGCCGAGACTTCATATTGAATGACCACTTAAATTTTAAATCCAACCCGCTATACGATACAGCTTTGAACCTGCTTAGGCGTAATCACTCAGATAATAGTTCAGTGTCCGATCGGCTTCGTCGTGGTGCGCACCATTTAGGAAGCAAGTGAATTAAATAGTGGACAATTATGTGTAACATGTGTTTTTAACGTTTAACGACCTCAATAGAGCGATTTTATCTGATGATGGAACAGATGTTCCGAAACGCGTCATTTTAATCGACGTAACGAAGTCACACGACGGATATAAGGTGATTTATTTATAATAATTTACAGTTCTTCATGGGTTACACCCCTAGCTCTACGAATCTCTTCTACTTTCTCAAGAAAAGCACCCACACTTTGACCACCCTGACCATCAAATCTTAGTCCCCACTTGTACACGGGAACAGTTTTTGTGTTTGCTGCCAAGCTCTGAGATTGCTGGATCAGTTGGGGTCTATCCTGATTGGCTAGTACAAGTTCAGACGGTGTGCCGTTGTGTAGTATCAACTGGTTTCGCCAAAGGGAGAGTGCTGGGTCCTAGTGATGGCTTCTTACTGTGACCAGCAACCGAGGCTTCTTCAATTGGTAGAGTCTCTTGAGTAGCTGTAGTTCTGGCTGGTCCTTCATCTATCTTCGGTTTCTCCACTTCAGGTGTGACAAAAGAATCCAATAGACTCTTCACCTTGCGTTGTAGCTCCATCCTCTTCTCCTGCAGTTCCTCTTCTTGGGTGTCCTCAGCAGCTGGAATCGGAATGCGTTCAACTCGAGGGTAGAGATGCCACAGCCTCGCCACTATCCTCTGATATTCGTCATCTTTGAAGTTTCCCTCATGTTGTTGTACTAGATCCTCCAAGTCATCTAAAATTAAAGTACACTCTTCCAGCTCTTCATCAAATTAAAGTGAATTGACGGAAGCCTCATTTATTGGAGTGTTTTTCGACATCGCCTGCGTCAACCGTTTCCTAAGATCATTAGCCGAACCATCAGTCGAAAGGCCTCGGATCTTGAGCTCATACGCCAAAGTTTTCAAGCATACAATAAACCTGGAAAAAATGCCAACACAATTGGTATAAATTTATCTCAGATGTTACGGATATAGATGTCTTCACCAGAAAGAAGGGCCCCACGTTGGGCGCCATTTGCTACCCACCGAATTTACCCAGGATAGCTAGTGGAGAAGGGGGTGGGGTTCCTTGATAGATATTAACACCACCTATGTCAGTATCAAGAAGTGTGAGTGGTAACCAGAAATCAAATTCACTTATATATAGTTTTTTCTTTTTTTTTTTTATTTCACCAAGTTTATCTACCAAAATATTCGAAATACAATTAAATATTCAAAGTACAAAAGCAAGTTACTAAATTTACACTCAAAACTTCAAAGGTAAATTTCTAAACATGGAAAAGTTACCCCTTAATTAGTAATACATTTACAGATAACAAAAATTTCACATTATCTACAACTTTTAATTATAATTAGTCAGGAATATGAACTGAGTAATAAATATAATAATTTATAATAATATAATTTAATTCAGTAATTAAATTTAATAATTTAATAATAATTTAATTCAATAATATAATTTATTTAGCTGCATAAATTCGCTATACGCTTGTCCACAATAAAGTATTTTGCATGAAATTCAAAACATTGTATTTAACTACTATTCATTGTTTCGAAACCCTAGCTATAATATTTGGTGACCAAGTGTTTATATCATTCAAATAATATAATAAGATAAAATTTATGGTTTAGTTATGAAATTGCTTTAAATAAAGTGTGATATGAAATAAACAATACATTATCTGGGCAAAACAATTCGAACTACAATATTTACATTAAATTTCTCATGACAGCCTGGTAATTACGTCGCTGTTAGCTTTAGTTACAACAGCTGTGGCAGCACTGCCTACTTGATCGTGCCTTTCGTCGCTACTCCTACTGAACTCTAGGTTCACAATGTAATTGTTACCTTTTGATTAACATTATTTACGATATTAAATTAAAGGGAATACTAATTACAAAATTACTTTCTACAGATATATTACAATATTAAAAGTTTACTTTGTACAAATGAGGAATACACTTTCACGTAAAGACAAGATATTGTGCTTCTCAATTGAGGGAGCATGTGCTGTCTCACACTTACGATATTAACCATAAATTAAGCTTTTAGTTACAAATAATTTATTAATAAGTTGAAGTTAAAATGTAAATATAATAATAATTCAATTAATTGGCTTGAGATATTCTGTGAGCACTTTTCACTGTGAGGTTGACAAACAGTACTGTCCATACATGATTGGCAAAGTTTAAACAAGTACATAAAGTTATAATTTGGAACAATTTACACACGCTTTTCCCGCAGTGGAAAATAGATTTAAGATATTTTCGGTAAACTGCCTTACCCTTTCGCACTTGGGTAAGTGCATAGCTCCTCACGTCGAGAAAAGGGTTGTACTGCAGCGCTTCTGCAGCGCTCAGCGCTCGAACTTGACCAGCAATGACTCATTTCAAGACTGCCACAATCTTGGGTTCCTCCATAGTTAGGCTTCCTACCGAGTTGGGGGTCTTATCAGTTGCTGATAAGAACGGACCATCTGGGTAGATCGAGTTGGGGTCTTATCAGTTGCTGGGTAGATCGTAACAGCTGTGCTCTAGATATCGACATTGTTTGCATGCACAACAATGATAACAATACTCAGGTTGATCAGGCCTGATTTCGACAAAGTATTGAGCTATTTTACTGTTACAACCATATTGTTCGAAAATAAAATTTTTGTAGAACTTTTCATAATTTGTTGTGTTATTTATAATTATTAAATGAGTTTATATGTATTTTCACTAAAAAATAGTAATTTTGTTGTACAACCATTCTATCATCGCTGACTTTCAGATGTGGAATTCACATTTTGTGTAATTTTGTATTATGGTAAAGGCATTACCTATCAGCAAAAATTATTTGGAATGAGTTTCATATTCAGCCACTTCTTTTGAATTATTTCATTAATTTTTTCATGTTGTGGTAACTATCTCTGGCATCCATGAGACCAAGTCATATTTTTTACATGGGTGAAATGTATATATGATCTTTCCAGAAATATATTTATTTGGTCACATTTTCTGAATTCTTGAATTGTTTACAAATACATGACACATTTGAAATTAATGTTATATTTTTGTTTGAAAATATTTGTGTATGTAACCACATGAAAACTTATGTATTTGTTTGAAAATAACTAAGCACTTATTTGAAAACCATCTAAATTCATTTCTTTATTAATACAACTCTGAATTTTTCCAAGCATTGTAAAAGTTTCATGTTTTCAAGTTTTTTTTTTATAGAATGAACAGATAATTCCACACTTATCAGCTGCTTTATGTACGATTTCTGAGCATGCCATTGTATATTTTTCATTTGAAACTGAATTATGCACATTCATAATTATGCACTTGCTTTGAATTTTTAATAGAATTCCTTTTCCTAAGCAGCACTGAACAGATCCTTTTGAGGACTGCTTATTTTTAAAACATAAAACAACACTAATTTGCAAGTAACTGCTGACAGATTTGTTAAGATGAGGTTACTCACTCCACTCCAATGTTTCTCCTCACTCCCCTCATTACTCTACTTGGGACCCACTCAACATAGTGCTTTTACAACATTGACAATGTGGACAATGGTGATACGATATCAGTTTACTGCAGTTGATGTGTCTTTGTTATTGTGTATAGAACAGTGATTACTTCTCTTATCGGGGTATCTCGAGGTGATTATTTTGGGTACTTCTTATTTACCTCAGTTCTTGTTTTTACTGTAGTTAGGTGCCAAAGGTCCGTCTCTAGTTTCTTTCACCTCCATACATAACGATACTTCTTGTAATGCTTTTTGGGTGTTTAAATATATATTTTTTCATACAGAATAATGTTTATCTTATGAACGCTGTTCTGCCTCGTGTTCTTCTCTCTCGACCTGAATGCCTTTCACTGTCATCTAAATTTTTATTCAAGGTTTTTGTTGTATAAACAACTTGTAAGAATTTGCTTGTGAGAGATAGACTTGTTGTTTTTTACTCATGCTTATAAACTCAGTTTGTTTTTATTTTTATAGAGTACTAATTGTGTAGGTTATAAAGTGGGAAATTTTCAGTTTCCAGATATTAAAAAAAATTGTTAATCAACAACATTGAAGTATGTAAAACTATATTTCATGTTTTAGAAATAAATTATGTAAATGTCACTGACAAGAATTTTTAAATTTCCAGTTCTAATAACTTCACTGTTTTTAATGAGTCAAAAACATGAAGGTTTCAGTTTTTTTACTCTAGTTGATTGGTTTGTGTCAAACGTATGTTAGTATATAAGATATATCCCTGTGTTAATATTTTAAATAGGCTAATATATAAAAATTGACTTTATGTATTTCATTGTGTTTAAATCTTCTGAAGAAGGCCAGGACCCACAAGGGGCTGTGAAGTCAATGATGACGATGACGATGACGATGATGATGATGATGATGTTTATTTATTTCATTGTTTTGATAATTACTTGTTTATTTCACTTGAAATAAAAACTGTGTGTTATGTGCAACAGGGCGATGGTAATTGGGAAAGTGTTCTTGTAATTAAATCTCTGACAAAAGAAGATGTTGATAGAGAGTATACTCTAACAGCACTGAATGACTTTGGAAATCAAACTTACCAGATCTCCATTTCAACCAGCCCAGAACCAAAAGGTATGTTTATTATCCAAAGTCACTTACAATGAAGATGTGTAAATTTTGTGTTAATAATTTAATACTGTATGTAATAATTTAACATTTGGCATCCTCTTATGGTACCTATCTGCTTATGAAATTAGCTACAGATAGCTTTCTTGTAATCATGACTTTTTTAATGTCTTGATCCCAACTCTTTCTTTCTCCATACCCTGTGGTGACACCCTTCTGATGTCAGTTTTCTTTCATTGTGCTTAGATTTCCATGGTGTGTAAGCAGTATTTCTAATTTTCTGTAACACTTGCATCCATTACCTTTTTACACATTAGCCTTTCATTATATTGAGATTTTATTGCTGATTATGTTAATACTATTTAATCTATTCGTTTCGCCAGTCAGTAATTTCTTTTTGTTTCTCTCTGACATTATCTGTTCATTATCTAATTTTTGAACCCACTAATTAACGTACTCGTAAACATTCTATTTTATATTCTATTATTTATTTCTCATCTTTTGTTTCCTGGTCTCTTTTGAAAAATATATTCCACAGTTTCTACTTTGTGTTGTGTAAATATAATTCTTCACTTCTACGGTTAAAAGTAATAGTTGCATGTAGTAGATCTTCTAGTTTCATCCTTAGAATGCAGAATTGTAAGCTGTATAGTGTTACATATTCTAGCTTAAAGACTGTAATTTTTTATCTGTATACTCAGCATATTTGAGAACTCCGTGTCATGCAGTCTGGCAGCAGGAGCTGGTGACATGCTGGAATGTCATCTAACTAACTAAAGTGTATCCACAAAATGTCTTTCAATTACCTTGTCTATGGTTGGTATAGGTTAAGTACCCACAGTCAATATGTTAATGCATGTTGTACATAAATTTTAAGATGATCATGATACAGAACATCCTTGCTGTAGGCTTTGGTGACTAAAGATTTTCGATTACTCATATTCCTTTATTACTTTCACACACACACACACACACACACACACACACACACACACACACACACACACACACACACACACACACACACACACACACACACACACACACACACACACACACACACACACACACACACACACACACACACACACACACACACACACACACACACACACACACACACACACACACACACACACACACACACACACACACACACACACACACACACACACACACGGGCGCGCGCGCGTGCACACATACAGAGAGAGAGAGAGAGAGAGAGAGAGAGAGAGAGTTTACAGCTTCATTTATTTTGGCTTCTTTAATGTTGTCATATTTTTACAACCAGGACTGTGTCACATGACTATCAAATCTATAAACAATAATTGTGTCTATTTGCTACCTTTCCTTGTTTCTAGTGGACATTTGATGTAACTAGTATTACTGCATTTGAACGTCCAGTTTAAAGCCACTCCTGTCTTATATTTCTCTGTTTTAATATTTCTTTTCTTATAAGTATTTTTGAATACTGCGATAAAATCTACTAAATATACTAGTTGCTGATAGTGCTCTATAGCAATCAAATTTTTCCTGTTCTACCTTCTTGTCTTAAGGAGACATAATTATAATATTCTGTTTTTCATTCTTATAGAAAAAGTTGCTCATTGCAATGTCTTCCAATATTAATACTGAAACCTTCTACAGTTTTGAGCCATGCTTTTTTTCTTTTTCTTAGTCACTCACTGTTTTGTGGGTTTCACAATCCCCTTCTTTACAATGTATCTTGCTAGGTTTTGTTGAGAATCATTTAAAATACAATTATCTGGTTTCCATTGTTCTCCTTTGGTGATCCCACATAACAGATTTTTTAAAAATTAGTCTTCTGTTTTGCTTGAAATCTTCTCTTTTACACTGGGAGTAATTTAATGGATATTTAAACATAATTAATGCGGCCCAAGTCACTGTATGATAATGATATTATTTTAAGATAAATTATATCATTAATGGATATGTTTGTACATGCTGTTTATCGATGTATATTTATTCACTTCCAGTTTCCAGTGAAGTCACTGTAAAGATATCTTAATATTTAATGTCCCTAACTGGAATATTATTTATTGGATGTTAAATTGTGTGTGTATGTTTCTGTAGCATCTTATGTACTTGTAATTTATGTTTTTATGGATTCATTACTTTATATCTAACATGTTTATAGTTTCTTCATAAGCTGTACTTCTACTTACTCTTACATTTAGTACTCCAAATACTGTATTTTATGTTACAATAATGTCGTCAATAATCAACCATAGCTTTTGTTTTAATCGAGATATATTTATAGATTTCTGTATGTTGAAAGATCCAGTTTGTGATTTTTTTAATGAGTATGTGTGATACAAAATTGTACTAATGTCTGCCCGATATCGTGTATAGAATTTTCTTCATATAGTCTGATAATATTAGTTTGCACTTTTCCAGTTCTGATTTAATATTATTGGCTAAGCTGTCTCCCATACTACTTCTTATTTGATGTTTGATTTAATTTTCAAAAAACCTGACACTTGTTAGGCATGGTGTCATCAATCAGTGCATATACTATATGACATGCTGCAATCTGTTTTTAGCTTTAACGTTTACTTTAATAAGACCTTCAATTATAAATTCTCTTTTACTTATGGTATTTACATGTTTTCTGTATATTGGAGTAAACCTGTTTTGTTCTGCTTTTCACTGTTCACCCTATTTCATTGTAAATCTGTATGGATGCTAACGTAATCCACACCTGTCTCACATATTTAGTACTTCTGTGTTCAGTTTTATTTTTATTTGTTATATTACTGTAATTATCTCATTTTTTATTCCTTTAAAATTCTATATTATCAAACCTGTAAATGTTTTGATTTTTTTTATCTTTTGTCATTTAAGCCATCTGGCTGTGTCATGATTACACACAGTCTTATTATACCAAAGAGCTAACACCCAACCCCAATTTACGGAGTATCAATTTCTAATTATATTCGCCCAAGGCTAATGAATAATATATGTTGGGTTAAATTTTTTGACACGTGAGACCAGTCTGCCCTATTGGCAATACTTATGAATTGGAAGTGTTTTATTCAACATCATGTCACAAGGCTTTGTTAATGTTTGTTTTAGCTTCTTTTAAGTTGCCAGAACACCCCTAATACCTTCAAGTCGTACCCCATCAGCTTGTAGGACTCCTTGTTGGATATATGTTTTGTCTTATTGTTATTATTATTATTGTTTGTATGTTGTACTTTTACTGATTCTCTTCTCTATATACAGTAGACTCTCGACTATCCGGCTCGCGACTATCCGACCTCCGTACTATCCGGCCTATTTTGGAACCTACGTGCCGTATCTAAAACACAAGTTGCGACATGAAAAGCGCGGATCTCCCCCCCCCCATCATGCTGCCTGCTCTTTGTTTCGTCAGTTGTGTATCGGATGTCATCAAGTGCGGAATACGTTTGCCACTGTTCCTGGTTACGTTCGTAAATTGTTGTTTGGTGTGCTTCGTTGTTTTTTTTTTTTAATTGAAGATTCCGAAATGCGTGATAAACGAAAAAAAGTTGTAGTGACTATGGAGGAGAAACTACGCGCTATAAAACGACTGGACTCTGGGGTAACGGCAAAAACTATTTCTTCGGAGTTACGAATTGGGAAAAGTACAGTTGGTGACTCGAAAAAAAAATTGAGCAGAAATTGAAAAGTGCTGTACTGCCTAAGCTAGTGGAAGTGGAATGAAAGTAAGAAACCCATGCTGAAAGGTAAGCATAAAGAAGTTGAGGAAGCTTTATTTTTGTCGCATGAACACTTAAGAGGAAAATACTTCCTTGTTACTGGGCCGATATTTCAGGAAAAAGTATTGAAATTTAAGCGACAAATAGAAGGAGAATATTCAGAATTTACTGCCAGTGATGGATGGTTAGATCGGTGGAAAAACGATTCGATATTCACTAGATAACCATAAGTGGGAAGGCTTTATCTGCTGATAAAGAGGCTGTACCTTTGTTCAAAGACTATCTTTTTAAGCTTATTGAATAGGAGGGCATTTCTGGGGAGCAGTTGTACAACTGCGATGAGACAGGTTTAAATTATAAGATGCTCCCTAGAAAAACGTTTCCATCAAAAAAAGAAGCCGCTGCATCAGGATACAAGAAAAGCAAGGAACGACTCACCATCTTGGCTTGCAGTAATGCAAGCGGCAACCACAAGCTTAGGTTGATTGTAATAGCAAAATCAAAGAAACCTAGAGCTTTTAAAAAACTGGAAAATCAGGAATCACTACCTCTATATTATACACATCCAAAGAAAGCATGGATGAATTCAGAAATCTTTAAAACCTGGTTCCAAAATGTATTCGTACCAACTATAGAAAAACATTTGAAAGACAACAACTTGCCAAGAAAAGCTGTGCTAGTTCTTGGCAACGCACCTTCGCATGTGGCCACTGACGTACTCACAGATGGAGATATCAAAGCTTTATTTTTACCAGGCAATGTGACGCTGTTTGTCAGCCGATGGACCAGGGCGTTGAAATGCTAAAGAAAAAGTATTGCCGGGGTCTTTTCAGTTTGTTGATATCAGCGATTGATAACAATGAAGACTACTTAACCAGTCTGAAAAAGATTAACATGCTGGATGTCATAAGGTGGTTGGCCGAAGCATGGGAAGAGATTCCAAACATATCACTTGTAAGGTCTTGGAAAATTCTTTTGGACCATGAAGGTGGACATTTCAACCTTGAACCCATGTGTGAAACCGAAGTGGAATGGAATATGAAAACGATAAACTTGTTTCGTTGCTGGTACCGGGCTGTGCCGATGTCGATGCAGAGGACATTAGAGAATGGATGGCAAACGACGAAGTTGATGAAATAACTGACAACGATATTGTGGAAATGGTGACACAGGGAGAAGGTGAAGAACTAGTCATAGAAGAAGAGGAGGAGGAGGCATCTTTAGATGACAGGACAAATATCATCCCACATTCGGAAGGGTTCAAGACGATTGAGGCAGTGCTGCAGTACATTAGTCAGTAGGAGGAAGTGACGCCAGCTGATGTCATCTGGTTGCGTCAAGTGGAGGAGGGGCATTGCGTCGCGGAAGAGGGCTAAAAGGGAGAAGCAGTCATCTATCAAGGAGTTTTTCAGAAACTGTAAGTTTTGTCTCTTTTATCTTAGGCCTACCTTTTCACATTTGTGTAATAATTTATCAGTGAACAGTAAAATAAGTTTAAATAATTTTTTAATAACTACGTTTTACGTTCATGTTTTGTTGATTTTAAAATTGTATGAATTCATACTGTACAGTGTACATCATTTTATGTTTTCTGCAATTAAGTTAGACATTATAAAATTTATCTTAAAATGTGTATACAATATTTTTATTCTTGGAGATCCTTTTTCTGTAATACATTTTAAAAACATACAGTACAATACATATCAAACATTTATAAAGTACTGGCCTGTACTAGGAGGTCAGAAAATATAAATAAGAGCGGGTTTTGGTATAAAAAGTGTGTTTTAATGGTATGGGTGGGGCAGGAATTGAGTAATTATAGAACTCCGGCCTATCCGGCTTTTTTGTTATCCAGCCAGCCCTTCCGCCACATTAGGCCGGACAGTCGGGAGTCTACTGTATATTCAAACCACCACCATAGCCTTTCTGCTTGTATACACTGTATTACATTCTCTCTGGCTTGCAACATTGAAGTTTTGATTTTTCCATAGTGCATTTTCTTCAGGCTTGTAATTCTCCTTATTACCTTTCTTTCAAACCTGATTACTTTATGTTCATCATTGATTGGCTCAGGCATGTCACTTTGGCAGCATATGCAACTAGGTTTTATTACTGCCATGTATATTTCATCTTTGTTTACTAATACTCCTGCCCCCCATAAACTTGTGGTATTTACTATATGCTCATTTTATGTGTCTGTTAAAATTTCTATACTTTTCTTATTTTTTTCATTCACTATCACTGCTAAACATTTAAAATTTTTGTACTATTTTTACTCTCCCCCCCCCACACACACACATCCATGTATGTATTACAATAGCTACTCCCCTAAACCATCACTTGGAAACATTCAGCTCGGTACTTGAAGCTTGCCCTTAGAGTAATGTAATGGTAGTAATGTATGTAGTACGTTCATACTTAAATATTTAAACTGTACCCAGGGGTTAATGAAATATTTATTGTCAGTATTTGTTCACTCACAATTACTGACTGTACTGACTGATTATCCTCACTGTAATTGTTGGTCGTGAGGATAATCTTTCTGGTACTAATGAGTTATTGTGGAAAATTTTTAATCTTTAATATGGAGTTAACAAAATAGCAGATACTCTGAACATTTTATGTTGTAACTATAATAATTTTATTCATTAATAAGAAATGTTTACGGATTTGTGCATAAATATAAAACCGTAGTATGACTGAGTAAATAATTTTGCCTTAAATACATATAAATACATAATGCTTTTTATCTTACTAAACAGTGCATAAATACAATGCATATTATGTTTGTGTATAAATATAAATGAATTTCTCTAATGACTTGTTAACAGCTGTACAGGAAGTGATATGAAATAACCCCATTATGAATCTTTAGTTACGGCACCCATGAGCCTAGTAAGTGTGAAAAATGCTAGTCATAGAATTCAGCATAGAATACGAATTTGGGGGATTGTGCAAAAAACTGCTGAATCTTTAAATTTAGCAGCATGAATGTTAACAGTTGAATAAAGGAATTTTGAAAAGAAAATCTAATTTCTTGGTCACAGTTTAAGGCTAATGCATTTCTGTGAAATTCATGTAAGAATAATTTTGTGTAAAAAAAAAAGAAACAAGAGGGACCAAGGCAAAAAGTATTATTAGGGAACGATTTGAGTGATGGGAAAAAGACAGAAGTGTTACAACTGTGGGATAAATGGTCATCTATAGGGAGACTGTTGGGAGAAGAAAATACCGAGAGAAGAGTGTGATCACACCAATTGGAGAAGTAAAGCCCCAGAACGGCACACAGTTTCCACATTACATAAGACCAATGGAAACTTGATCGTTAATGGATTTTCGGAAGGTAAAACAACATCATTTACACTTGACACAGGCACTACAGTGTCTATTGTGCGCCCTGACTTAGTCAGCAACTGCCAGCCTCTAATTAGCTCTTGTACAATACAGACTGTGACTGGAAGCCCCGTCAAAGTATTAGGAAAGGTAGACGTTTGTGTACGCGTGGGTCTTCTTGAATTTAGGCACCAAATGCTCGTTGCAGACATTGGTCGATGAAGTGTTTCTTGGCACGGACATTACGAATGCCTATGGATTCGTTGTTGACTTAAGGGAGACTGTCCTGAGGGTTGACCAAGAAAAGATAAAGCTTTGCATGGCTAAAATGACAGGGTCTGCCAACCATTCAATCAAGCAAGTGGCATTGGCCAAAGAAGAAGTCAACAGGTCTGGTCAAGAGGAACCTTTCCTATTGCAGGTGGAAATGGTTGAAGAACTAGCAGAAGAAGTACAAATAAGTGTAATGGCAAAAGAAGTGATTGGAAAACCAACTATGAGCGTCGAGAAAAGACTCGTGCTTGTTCCTGATTTATTGGAAATGCCCAGGTGAAACGTTGCTGAAGATGAAGTCATGCAAGAGGTTGTTGACGAGAACCAAACAGACTTGGACCAGCTAATGGCATATAGGTCATCAGTACATGATGCAGCGAGAGTGATTCCATCAAAACTAGCGGTCGAGTGGAAGACTCGTATTCGAAGAACTGGAGAATTATCCTTTGGAAGGTTGTTCACCTAGATTGCCTGGCCAAGTGTTACTTCAGAGATGGTTTGCCAGTTCGGGATGAACAGGCTTAAGGAGGGGGCAGTGTAACAAGAAGCCTATCGAACAGCCCAGAACATTCTCCACTTTTCCCCATGTCCAGTGTGGCAGGTGTTGCTCCAGTCAAGGCCGCTCTCAAGTAGGGTCCAGTGTATTCAAGAACACTTGAGATATGCATTAAGCAGCATGAAGCGAGGATGCAAAATTTGTAGAATGCATGCGCTAGCTATAAAAAGCCAAAGCCATAGTAGCCGGCTTGTCGGTTCAGTGGTGTTGAGCGATTTCTTTAGCGCGGATTGAGTGTTTGTGGTGAAGTGTTGTAATTAGTGCAGAATTCTTTGTAGTTGACATTATTATTGCGTGTGGACAATTTAACTTGAATTGTTGTAAGAGTCTATCTTGTTGATTACAAATTATTAATTGTGATAATTAAAACTGGTTATTAGTGATTTCATTGGTGTCTCGTATTTTGTTTTCCACTGTAGCATGCGACATCAGTTAGACAGTCGTAAAAATACGTTTGAAATATGAAATATAGGAAAATCAATTTAGTCAATAAGTGTCTTGTAAACAATGTTTTAGTAACGCGTATTTTTATTGTGTTATTATCGTTTACCTTAATGGGACTGATTTCAGGATGTTACCACAAAGTTTTTCAGCCACTTTAAAGATAGTAATGTTGATTAGTCTTAACTTGTTTTTCTCTTTTGTATGAAGCCAACTTGATCCTGGAACCCCTGCTCAAGGCCAAGTTCTAGATACACCACTATTTATAAAGGTTGAATATATATGAAGAACATATAATTAGAAAGGCAACAGAAAGTTGGAACAAGAACAAGCTGGAATTTCTCATTATTGGTAGATTGTATTCAAGAAAAATCCTACATGTGATTGGGTAGGAGAAACAATAACAGAATTGGGCAAATTGAAGACACCAGTTTAGTTTGGTTTAACCCTTAAATGTGCAATTTTTCTAACTCTCTTAGAAATATTTACGTCCTTAGCATAATTACAGAGCTGTGGGAAAGTATGTAAAAAATGTTCTTTGTCATATTTGATATTTGAACTTTTATTGGTATTATTGTGGTATTTGCACATTTGCAAAATTCTGTGTTTGATGTGCCTTCATTCTTTGCACTTGTGCAATGATGCACATTCAACATGTACAATATAATACCAAGTTATTGCGAACTGAGTAGTGTGTGCATGCGTGTACGTGCACATTGAACTAACAGCTGGGGGGATTTTGCAGTTACCAGATTAATTAAAAACCTCTTATTATGTAATGGAGTAATTTGTTAGCCAGACTTTACTTACATTTTGTAGTTCTCGAGATGGGGACTGGCACTATCATCATCGTTGCTGTTGGTGTCCTGATCGTCATACTCATTATTGCTGTTGTGCTGATTGCTCGTGCGAAGGGAAGATTGTGTTTCGCAGGTAAGCAATATTTTGTTTTATAATCACCATATTTGCCAACAAATTTGTTACATCTTGCAATAAAATTAGGTTCAATTTAGTTTTTTAAGAAATGAACATATTTAGTGAGTTCTTGCAAAAGTATTTAGTGAGTTCCCCTTCAATTTATTATTAGTTGCATTATATTTACAACATTATAGATATGTTGGAACAGTATTAAACGGATACGATGGTATTAAAAATGCTATATTAAACGTTCATAATTGACATTAAGGTAAGTGATTTGTTTTCAGTTTTCATAACTCTAGTCTTTTTTTGGCATACAGTGAGAATGATCAGTCCTGTCTAGTGACTGGTTTTGTGTATGAAACATACCTTATAAAATCCTTGAAACAAATTAAACATAATTTAAACATACATTTCTACTTGAGTGGCGTACTTTAAGAACAGTGCTAAACTATTATGTTATGGGTTCTGTCAGGCATCATTGTCAGTATAATTCATCATTGTTTGAAACAAATTAAACATAATTTAAACATACATTTCTACTTGAGTGGCGTACTTTAAGAACAGTGCTAAACTATTATGTTATGGGTTCTGTCAGGCATCATTGTCAGTATAATCGGCAAGGGGTTAGATGCTGACACTTGTTCCAGTTATGCTATCTCTCCACAGCTCTCCAACAGTGCTCCATCTACCTGCTGGGATGTACGCATTGTATAATTTGGTTTGGCAGTCTGTGAGCAGTATATTTTCCATATGAAATGACTAATTTTATCTATATTTATTGTCTCTGTTGCAGAAATACAATGTGAAAGTTTCCAATTATATATCTTTATTTCTGTATTTTGTCTTACTTGTACACCTTAATGTACTCTAGGAGCTCATTTCAGAAGCCCAAATCTCGTGTACATTTTGGCCTCTGATGACTCAAGATTCTTGCCCAACTATAAATGCCCTGACTACGACACTTCAGTCATGTTTCTTCACAATATTCTTCTTATGACCCCACGACACTTCAGTCATATTTCTTCAAAATATTCTTCTTATGACCCCACATAGTCTGGAATTGAGCAAAACTACTGTCATATACTCCAAAAGAAATCAAACCATATCTGTCATAAAAAATTGCTAACTTGTTTTACGATCACAATTTTATATTAGGTTGACCAAACATTTGACACTTTTTAAGTCTGTACCTTTTTAACAGTCGTATAAAGTTATGTGCTCAATGTGGCTTCTGTTTTAACACAAATTCTAGTGTTTGTGTTTAACTTGTACATCAAACTGTGTACATAGGTTTATAAAACATAATAATTTAATATTAATACCTTTCACCAATTCTTTTCTGATTCTGATTCAATAAATGCTACCAAAAACATTGTGTTTGATGAGCCTCCATAAAATACCTAATGGTGTTGATAAGATAGCTGAACAATCTCATTTAATTAGGGTACACCTAAGTAGATTTTTTGTGTATTGTAAGTTTTCTGATAATCCATAAAAACCAAACTTTTTCAGGTTATACTTTGTAGCAGTTGCTTTGTAATTACTTGCTTGAGAATGAGAACATAATTACAGAATCAAATTCATTGAAATCTAATCTGTATCCTTGATAAAATACCATATATATTTTGAGGCCTGTTACCTACAACTTCTACTGAAAATTGTATTCATGGCTCAGAAGAATGATCTGACAACTTTCTGATTGTTGACGGTGTTGTTGATATCTCGTACTACTACTTATACATTTTGGTTGCTTTACAGTGTGGTCTGCTGAGCATCATAGTTCTGTTGTTGAAATGCATTTAAAAAACAATGATTCTGCTGTTGTAATGCAATATTTATTTTGTATATGTTTTAGTATAAGTTCGAAACTCATTTATTCCCAGAAAGAATACTTTATTGATGTGGTAAGCAATTGTAGAAACACTGATTCTGCTCAAAAAAATAAATCTAATGGGGGAATATATAAGGTTGCTCCAAAACGAGAAGCTCTCAGATGAGCCACAACATTTGGTTGCAAAACAATGCTCGTACACTGGGGATATCAGAATTAAATGGCAGGATTTTTCAGGCAGGTCTTGAATTTCACCCATACAAAATGAGCACACAGTAGACTAATTTGAATGGAGCCATACTAGCTGAACATCATGTGAGGTCAGTCTTCAAAATGTGTAATGAGACTCCATTGGTGTTTCAAATGATAATGTATATTGTCATATCTCAGATTACATCTGTAAGTGAAATTTTGTTTTCTAGTTTCACCATTAACCTATGTGAACTTCATTAGTAACTGCTTCACATTTAACTGTGTAGTGTACAATTTGAAACTTACGAACTGTGAGCTCATAATTCTGTAAGCAGTCATGGCAGCAATGTCTACTTGATTTGTAACAGAGTTGCATACATTTTGCAACCAAAAGCTACAACAGTATGTGACAACAAACCAATTTCATTCCAAATTGGCACTATTGTCTGTATGACAAAAAGGCATCTATGGATATTCTAAAATAATTCATTCCTAGGTATTTCACATCCATAACCAGCATGGTAGCACAACCTTATTATATGGATTTGTTTTTTCTTTACGGCTATCTCAGTGTCTTATAACTCAACTGCATTCAGTTTCTGAAATAAAGAATTTCTAGCAGACTATGTAATGGCTTTAATGGGAGCTTAACTGTATGAGGAAGGGGCACACCAGGGGTTTTTATGACTACCTAGTTTTTTTCAGACCAAAACTGTCATATTGTTGTATCAGATTTTTTAAATCACATTAATCTGACTAATGTCCCCTGTATCATCTCACTTATGGAATAGGCAGGTAGCATAAAATCACATTATTTTGGAACACTGCAGTGCCACAAAAGTAATAATTTAGTGATTTAGTGCTAGTCTGCTGTGTTTTAAAAGCTCTGTTTTTAAGTTGTCTATCTATGTTGTCCTATTTTTTGTTGTGTATAATGCATCCTTGTTTGATAGTCAGCGGATTTTAAGGTGTGATCTAACAGATTATAAAGTCTATCCGTACACCTGTATTTAATCTATATACAATCTACAGCATTGTACCATAAAATTTGAGAACACTTTATCTCACTGCTGTAAGTAATCACATGAATTGCAATTACTCTTTTTATAATCAGCGTTCAGTCTTTCATAAATATCATATTGCACTGTAAAAATAAATCTTTTGCAAGACTGAGTGATACTGGCTAACCAGCTTTCATCATCTAAGTTTTTTTTGTCTGGCTGTCTTTTCGTTCTATTTTTGGAGACTTTCTGGCTTGACACTTCCTTATTGGCTTTAAAATAGTTGTCACATAGAACTTGACTTTTATAAAAGTCTGATATTTGAAAGTTTTGTAATTTCTAATTAAACTTCCAAAAAATATAGAATCTCATTGGGTAAAACACTGATGTTGAGAAAACAAAATCTGTATTAAATTGTACAACATTGTTATTCTTAAAAATACACTGAAATTTATGAGTGAACTTGTGGCAATTATTATGTACCTGATATTCCAGTTGGTATTATTGTCAACTGTGGCATTACAAATTTCTAACAAAACTAAATAAATGTTAACTTTCACTATACACATTTTTCTGCTCCTGTGACAGAATGTGTCTTTTTCTAAACACATTCCTTCCTCTAGCATATTGTGTACCCATATCACTTTAAGATATTCCCTTTCATTTTGAAAACATGGTATAAGAACATTATTCTGTGTTGTTTACACAAATGAGAGTCCCAGTAGCCATTCATTTTCTTATTTTTCTCTTTTTCTCTTCTACTAATACACCACAGTATGCTACTGTGTGTTGCAGTGTAGTACCAAGTTATTAGATGCTACTAATTTAGTTTGTTTCAAGTTTGCAGTTTGTTTCTGTCACAAAACATATTCAGAAGTTTTTTTTTATATGCCATGTTACAATTATTAATATCCCACAATGCTAGTTTGTTTTCCCTTATCTGTGGCTTGTCCATGGCAGTTATGACTGGTCACTTTATTTATGAGTAAATTATAAGAAATGTTTATCATCATCATGAACAACATGAACAAATATTCGATTTTTTTTTGTTATGTTATATATGGTAAAATAGTATTATTAACCTATATTATTAGAGCCTCATATTCTTATATTCTAAATATTAATTTCTTACTATATCATTGAATTGTCGCCATTAATAAGCTGTCAGTCAATAGTAACAGGTGCTGTCATAGTATAAACAGTAATCATAACATGTGGTATCCCAGCAGTCATGGAGATACCAAAGTATGTATAAAAATTAATGGCCCATCTGTATTCAGAAAAAAATTTCTGTCTGCAGTTATTATAGTTAACTTTTTCACAAAAATATTAACTTTAAAGAGATACTTGAACACAAAAAAACAGCTACTAATTTAGTTTGTTTCAAGTTTGCAGTTTGTTTCTGTCACAAAACATATTCCGAAGTTTTTTTTTATATGCCATGTTACAATTATTAATATCCCACAATGCTAGTTTGTTTTCCCTTATCTGTGGCTTGTCCATGGCAGTTATGACTGGTCACTTTATTTATGAGTAAATTATAAGAAATGTTTATCATCATCATGAACAACATGAACAAATATTCGATTTTTTTTTTGTTATGTTATATATGGTAAAATAGTATTATTAACCTATATTATTAGAGCCTCATATTCTTATATTCTAAATATTAATTTCTTACTATATCATTGAATTGTCGCCATGAATAAGCTGTCAGTCAATAGTAACAGGTGCTGTCATAGTATAAACAGTAATCATAACATGTGGTATCCCAGCAGTCATGGAGATACCAAAGTATGTATAAAAATTAATGGCCCATCTGTATTCAGAAAAAAATTTCTGTCTGCAGTTATTATAGTTAACTTTTTCACAAAAAGATTAACTTTAAAGAGATACTTGAACACAAAAAAACAGCATTTCATTTCATTAATGGTACAGATCATTTGTGACAAATTACATATTAAGAGTCTGAAAAATTTTCAAATATCAACCTGTTCAATCTATGAAATAATGCTAAAAAAAAACAAATTATTAAAGTTTGGAACTTAACAGCTTAAGTCAGGTCCCTTTGGAGGGGGCTGCAGTAGCTCATTAGCCACTGGATAAAAAACCTCAAGCAGTAGATGTAAGAGTGATGTTTAAACAGTGGTAGCTAGGTATCAACTTTGAGGAAATTTATTGTAACCGGATTCAAAGGTGAACAAACGACACAAAGAAATATAATATTGTCTATGAAAAATTTGATCAAATGCACTAGCACCAGATTGAGCATTTTCAAACGTGCCGTTGTACAATACTTACAGCATTAGTGTCAAATGTTTATTTTATTTTTAATTCTTGCTCCATGCATTTTGTGCCCATGCAACCATGACTTTTTTACAGTATCTTTACTTTATTGTAATATAGGTTGTCTGTATACAAGCTTGTTACAATAAATGTTAAAATACAATTAAAGCCCTATTATATTTTATTTTCAATTCGTGTTTGATTGGTTTATAGTAAATAATAGTTTCTAATGTAGTGATTAATTATTAAAACTTATTGGAACAAATGAAAGCAGCCTTAACATTCAAGATCCACTGTTTTTATTGTGAAAGACAAAGATTAGACTATAATGTTTACAAAACAAAGCCAAGGCACAAAAGTGAGATGGTTGTGATTCAATAAATCTCAATCTGAAGAAAATTTGATCAGTGCTCTGAATAAGTAGATAGTGAAGACATGTCAAACCATCCAAAGAACCAGTGGTTGAAAGAAATATGATGTTAAACATAACAGAACCAAAACGGCTAAAGGTTGTGTTCAGCAACTGGAGGATATGGAACATTGTGTAAGTCATTGACTAGTTCACAAAATCAATTAGCAACGTGACCAGTGATTAGAAGATCAATGCCGTCTATACACTAAATGCCATGGATCATTAGATTACTAACTTACCAGCATGCTGTTAATGCTATCAAAGCTTGTGAACTTTAAAAGTTGTATATGTTTACTACAGAGCTCTCCTTTTTCCATGAAAAACAATGACTCCACCAAATAAACCATAACTCCTTCATTGACTGTTACTTACCAGATCGAATTGATCTAGAACAACCACACTTACAAAATGAGTCTGCTTTCTTTCTGTGGTGTCATACGCTTGACAAGAAATTCAATAAAACGATTTAGTACCAACTGGATTCGTTCAACATGGATCAGATTGAACTGTCAACAGTTACGGTTTCAATAGCTTCATCACCAGCACATAGGTTACTACAGTATAAATATGGTTGCCTATTTTACACAACATACTGAAGATGAATATAGACCACTGTAATATAGGCAAATATACTTCCTGGACTCCAGTGATGGTGTTACCAAGCAACCTGAATATCTTCTTAGCTGTGGAATCAGCCTAGCGCTAATGGAATTTATGGAACAAATTATTTGATTGCAGACAGATTTTATACAGTCCTTGTTAATGAAGATGATGACAAAACCTTTCCAGAAAACAAAATTGTGTTGTATCAGAAAAAGATAGTGCATGAAACACCAACTGCACATCCTTCACTTATTCACTGCTCTGCCCAAAAGGAACAATCAGGTACTTCCTAGCTCCTGCATCTGTGTACACCTTATGTCAGCTGTCTCCATTGCATGCAGCATGAATTAGCACGGTACCAAATTGTTTTCTGTAGAGGACATTTTGGTGTTTTAGCTGTTCAATTTCATATAGTACAATTATGTTTACACAATTTTGTTGTCATGGGGTGTAACAAACATAGCCAAGTTTGCTGTTTATATAAAAATGATTACTGTAGAGCTGCAATCAGTGGAACATTGTTATCGAGAACATTGGTTATCCAGACTGCATGTGGAACAAAATATTGCTAACAGCGGCCTTTGTACTGGAATGCAGGTTGTCCTTAGTTCTGACCTGTATCAACTTTATTTAGGACTCAACTTAAATTTTGTAATTCAAGTGATTCAGTTGACATGTACCAACCTGCTGTACTTGTTTATTTTGTTCACCTTTTGCATTCCATCATCTTTGTTGCATCAAGTAGGTCAGTCCCTTGTCATATTCGCTCAGTAGTCGTCTGGTACATATCTTATATTACCTGTTTTTTTCTAAAACTTGAAGTGAAAATATACTTATTCTGTGTACAGTGTGTACTGAAAGTACATCTGTTGACCAATAACTTATTTATTAACAGAAGTTGAAAGTATGCACACATGTACACTGAACTTTTGCAGAAGGTGAATATTAAAAATAATCTCCATTGCAGTCAACACATTTGCACCAACATTGCATCCACTTCTGGAAAGCACTTTGGAAAAGCCTGTGGAGCACCCTCTGACCCCCTAATTGCATCTTTCATCTCTTCTGTATCACAGAATCTGGTACTCGAAGGGCAACTTTCAGTGTATCAAAGAGGTGAAAGTCGGATGGTGCAAGACGAAGGCTGTAGGGAGGAAAAGGAATCACTGACTTCATTTGTGCAAGGCATTGTTTCCTTGAAATAGCTAGTGGCTAGAAATGTGCGAGGCCTAGCATTATCATGGGGCAGTTTCATGGTTTGAGGTTTTTTTTCTTAGGATTTTTTATGGTGATGGCTTATCTAAGTTTTTTCAGTGACACAATGTGACACTCACTGTTCATTGTTGAGTCCTGTTTAAGATAATAAAATAACTCCTCTCTGATCCCAAAAAACAAGAACCATCACCGCTATGGGCTTCTAACTTTTAAACTTCTTAGGCATAGGTGAAATGCTCCATCAGTTGCTTATTAGTCCCAGGATCCTAGTGATACACCTTACCCTCATCTTCAGTCACAAAACTAATAAAAAATGTTCTCAAACATAACATTCTGATCTGACGAGCTGAGAAGCTTGAAAGCGCTAATCGGAATAATTTTTCTATAGTGGTGTGCAACAGTGATAATTCTGTTTGTGATTATAACCACTAACACAACTTTCTTCATTAAAAAAATGTTCTGTTCTTTGGCTTCAAACTTGGACATCAGTTCTGAACACACTTCCACCGCTTGTGTCTTTCAAAGCAGGTGTTGACTAATGAGGTGTCCTCTTGGCATACACTTTCCTATAGCCTAGGTTCTTTATAACCCTTAGCACAACATTGTGTGCACAATTTGAGCTTGCAACAATTTTGCATACTGTGATCTGCTGATCTGTACGAATCAAAGCATCATCTTGCTGCCAGTTGTCACCAGTCACTAGTCACTGGCCTTCCACTATGTGGTTTGTTGTCTGTGCGAGTTCCCCCTCCCTTAAATGTATTGACCCATCTTTGAACATCACTCTTGTACAATTCTGTTTCTCCATACCTGTTTCTGAACCAACCATGAATTTTTGCAGCTGTACATCCCTCTTTAGTCAAGTATTCAGTGTCTACCCTCTGTCTATGCTTCACTCCATTGTTAATTACTGTGAACTCAAAGAAAAATTTATCAGTCAAAGATTTAAGTATACTCTCTCAGTAGTATGACTTTCAGACACTTAACGTAATTATTACAGTGACAGACAAACAGGCTTTCCTTTCAATACAACCAGTGGCGGCTGGTGAGAATTTAGTTTGGTGGGGCTGCACTAAAATTGTCAATTTTCAACATTTACCATTATCACATATTAGTGAAATTTATATACTGTTACTAGGTCTTTTACCTGTATTGAAGCTGAAGCTGTGACAAAACATTGGTCCAATCCTCTTTGGTGCTGCTGCTGCTGTTGGTGATGATATTTATGATTAAAATTAATTATGATTTAAGTTCTAAACACTAAAGGCCTACACATTAAAATTCAAACAAATTATAATTTTTAATTTACACATTAAACTTATAGACATTAAAATTTTCAAATAAAAATATAATAGTTATGTTCTTAAATAAAATCAGAAATTAATCGCAGTTTCTTTCACAATTGTATTTAAACATGAAGTCCATTCTCCTTTCTTTACAACTGAAAAACTTATTGATAACTTTGTCATTAAAATTAATAATATTTTAAATCATTTCTTTTTGTGTGCTTAACATTGGTAAAGCAGCAAGATGCTCTTGTGTCATTGTACTACTTAGGAAACTCTTATCTCTTTTCAACGTGGAGAACCACCTCTCGGGCTCAGCAGTAGTCATGGGAGTAGTTAGAATTATTTGGAGCAGAGTGAACACTTCTGTGCAGGACTCGGCAATTCCTGTATCCAACATGATTTTGTAAGTTTTCATAACCTCTGAATTACTGCGGAATTCTTGCCTCTCGTACAAAACAGATAGTTCAGTTACCAAATGTTCTGTACACAAGAAAGTGTAAGCTTCAATAGTTTCAGCAAATTTGGGTGAATAATTTATTTTGTCTTTAGAGAGGGAGAAATTTAACAGTTTTGCTGCTGACAGATGTTTATTAAAAGAAAATCTCTCTTTTATCTGATAACAAATAGTATCACACACCTCCTTTGCAGAGACAAGATTATGCAATAACGTTTTCCTTTTCTTCATGAGTGGAGTGTCTTCTTGTTGGTCAGTAACAGAAGGAAGTCTATTTCTTTCATTCATGATTGCCTCAAGAAATTTATTTACTGCATTATAGATACTACTGGAGTTTGGATTATGATGGTGCAGCTGGTTATATAAAATATCCACATGAGACATGATGATGAGAAAATTTTAGCCAAAGCTTGAAGTCCTGGTCATTCAGCATATGGAGAATACCTGCAGTCGCTTGCACAGTGGAATGATTTTGGTCAATTTGAAGTTTCTCAAAGCATACTATTAGACTTTCCTTGTTTTCAAAAACTGTGTTCACTAACTGGCTTTTAAAATTCCATCTTGTGTTTGATACTCGAGGTATTCGTTTAGAAATACTGTCTAGAATAGATAATAGTGAGGGTAACTTTGAAAAAAATGCAGGTATAGCGGCAAGACTACTGAAAAAAAATACGAGCTTGTGAGTTTGTGATGCTGCCTTTTCTATAATTAAATTTAATTGATGTGCATAACAGTTCACAAAATGTGCATATTTGTGTGACTGTTGAAATATTTTATGCACACCTCCCTTCTCGCAACTAAAAACGGGGGCTCCGTCGTAAGTCTGAGGTATAAGTTTGCCACTGTCGCCATTCAGGACTACATTTACCTGTTCTAAAATGCATTCGGCTAACACTTCAGCATTTTGGGTTTTTGGGTTAAAAAATCCCCAGAATCTTTCATGCACAATTCCGTTCAGTTCATAACGAAAAACAATAACTTGCTGCGTAAGACCTGACACATCTGATGTATCATCCGACATTACTGATAAAAATTTAGATTGTTTAATTTCCGCGCGTATTTCATCACAACACCCCTCAAGCCCCAAAGCAGAACAACGGGCGACAGTGCGACATTGTCGCAGAAAGGAAACGAGGCCTGCAGAAAGATCGTCCACCGCGTTAACGAAAAACGCGTAAAAAATTTGCTGCATTAAACTATCTAAAAAAAATAAATTGTTGCATAAAAACAGATACGAATAAACGAATCAATTCAATAACAAAATCTATGTTTGTGACTCAATAATATACCGATAAATTTCAGATGAGAGGCCGAGCGATAAAGGTTACATGTAATCTATTGAAGTGAGTGCGCCGGCTGCAGCCGGCAGACTGAGTCACGCGGCCGCGCTCCAGTGTAGTAATTCACAATCCGGATAGTTGTGTATTTCTGGACTGATTTTCTATATCAACCTAAAATCAATATCCTATAATATCAATATATTTAAATGTAATTTACAAATTTATTCAAATAAATCCTGATAGACCTTATATTTTCGAAAACCTAAGTCTAAAAATATCTCAATTTTTGTCTCCTGAAATTTTAAGGATTATTATTTTAATACTTATATAGAACGGAGAGAGCCGTTGCATCAAACAATTTTAACTACATTACTACTGAAATGCTTGCAGAAAGTATTTGGTTTTCTTAAAATCCGTTGCAGAAAGATGAAAAACCTTCTGCTTTTAAGCCCTCAAGGATACAGTCTAGAAGTTCGTTCGGAATTGTCTCAATTCTGAGACGTTCCCTTAAATACTGTTAGACTTCATAAAATGACTTTTAAAAGACTCGTCTAACTTTCCAGCAAATTCTAACAATCCTTGAAATACACCAAGATTTGATGACTGTGAAGTTTCATCATGACCCCGTAACGTAAGCTCAAATTTTCTGCAAAACTTGACGCAGTCAATAATTTTCGAGAGAATTTCTCTGTTCTGTCTCACTTTTTCATTGTGTTTGTTGGTTTGTTGTTTGTAAGAGTCACTTAACTGATGTGCAGTGTTTACTTTTCCTAACATAGCTAAATTAATTACATTCTTCATATGTTTTGCAGAATCTTTGTGTTTTTTTACTTTCTTGCCTAATATTTGTCCAAGTTGCATCACCTCCAAATAATAAACAAGGAAAGCAAAATAGTGCATTCTTTTCAGGACAGCCACACAACCACTTATTTTTGAAATAAATGGACACATTAAATTTCCTACAATAAGTCTGATTTCTGCTTCACGATGACTGAGAAATTAATAAATCAGGAGTCTCGCTACCTAAAGTCTTAATTCCATTCCTCTCTGGTAACGATAACGATGAAAAACTGATGTTTTCAAATATAAAATACTATTTCTATTTGTATTCATATTTTTTTAAAAACTGCAACGATAGAAATTAGCACAGTCTACAAACACGGAACACGCCGTCAGCAAAACATTTGCACGCACACATTAGATTTCTCGACAGCTTCGGGCTGGACTGAATGCAGCCCAAGTTTGGCTTGTTAACAAAGCGTTCTCCCATCACGTTCCTCAAGCTCAGACGCAACGCGCACTTGTCTAAGTAGGGCACAGCCTGCGCATGCCATATACACGCATCAATTTACACGACCATCAGTTGTGGCTGAATGCGAATATAAAATTGTATTTCTTATACTGGCGAATCTTTGAAGAATACATAATTTCCTAAATAAAAAGTTATTTAAATATGGTAATTAGTTTTCCTATGGACGAGCCGCCACTGAATACAACTCTCGTATAAGCGTAAGTGGCAATTTTAAATTTAGTTGAAAATACTTATAATTGTGCAAAAAGAAATTAAAAGGAAATAAATGGATCCAGTTTATATTGTTACAACATTACAGAATATGCTACGTGTTTCTCGGCTATTCCAGCGGAGTCCAGTTGTAATGTGTGTGTGTGTGTGTGTGCGCGCGCATGCGTGCGTGTGTATTGGTGATATTTTGAGATGAAAAACAAATACGTGACACTTGTCACACGTCAGCAACGAGACTTTTCCAGATTATACCGCTCCGTGGGCGCTTTGTTCAAGGCCACAAACAATTACATTCTAGTATTTTCTATTACACCATATTATGGAATATGCTGGAATCTCAGCGGGGTATAAATACAAGACTTCAGCGGCGCTTAGTTCAGTTTGAGTTGCGATTTATACCAGTGCAGTTCGAAGTATTGTGGCGAAGTGTTATGTGTTTTATAATTAATTGTGCAGGACTCTGTTGGTAGACATTATTTTTGTGTGTGAAGAATTGTAATTTGATTTGTTGTAAGAGACTAGCTTGTTGATTACAAACTGTTTAATTGTGATAATTAAAGCTGGTGATTACTGACTTAATTGGTGTCTTGTATTTTGTTTTCCACTGTACTATACGACGATCAGCAGACCATCGTAACAGTGATGTCAGAAGTGGGATAGAATCTTTAACAGTGGAAAGAGAGCAGACTTTGTAGAAAAACAGTGTACGTTGTTATTGATCTATTAACATGGATACCAGCCAGATGATAGAAGCATTCCAAGCAATGTGATGGCAAACACGGGAAGCAGAAGAAGCAGAAAAACGACAAGACGCAAAATGTAAGCATAAAAATGAAAAAAGCAAATATGTCAAGATTAGAAGATTCTATTACAAATGCAATAAAACAAATTAAAAAGTAAGTCAAACATTTAGTGAAAGAAATAGTTGCTAAAGAAAGACAGTTAATAAACGCTGAAGAAGATCCAAAAACTAAGAGTAACAAAACAGTGCCATCTGTACTGGGGCCAGTTTACACAAAGGCCCCAACATTTGTTGGAATCACTCATTGGGGAACTTATGTTCGCCAATTTGAAGGTGCTGCTCGCTTATATAAATGGACAGAACAAGAGAAAGGGCTTTCACTAATTCTTGCTTTAAAAGGAGCTGCTGCAGCACTAATACAGAAAGTGCCACCTGACAGCCAGAACATCTATGCCGAATTAAAAAAAGCTCTGGAATTGTGGTAAGGTGACCAGCATTTGTGCAAAGTGTACCATGTTCAACTTCAAGTGAGGCGACAGCATTCAGGGGAGAGCCTTCAAGAGTTTGAAGCGAATGTCGACCAACTGATGAGATTGGCTTATCCCAAAGAATCGGAGGATTTCAGAAGTGGATTTCTCTCATTATGTTTATTGATGGTATCAGAGATAGTCAGTTACAACAAGAATGGCACGGCATGATAATAAATCAGACACTCTTGTTCATGGTCTCCGTTTTGAAGCTGCCCAGTCAGCGACCTACATTAATCAGAGTATGCCATCACGTTGTAGCCAAATGGATCCAATACCACAGTATCATCATAGCAGCTGGCATAAAGAGACAATTCAAGAACAACAGTATAAGAAGTCAGCAGCGCCACAACGATCTTTCGAACCAAAGGATAAAGACAGAAGACAGAAGTGTTACAACTGTGGGAAACATGGTCACCTACAGGTAGACTGTTGGAAGAATAAAATACAACAGTATCCATTGTGCCCCGTCTTAGTCAACAACCGCCAGCCTCAAATTAGCTCGTGTACAATAAAGACTGTGACTGGAAGTCCCGTCAAGGTGATAGGAAAGGTAGACATATGTGTATGCCTGGGTCTTCTCGAGTTTAGCCACCAAATGCTTGTTCCAGACAAACAGGTTTAAGGAACGAACCTGTTTGTCAGTTCGGTACGAACAGGCTTAAGGAGGGGGGCAGTGTTATGACATTACAGAACATGCTATGTGTTTCTCGGCTATTCCACTGGAGTCCAGCTGTAATCTGTGTGTGTGTGTGTGTGTGTGCGTGCACACGTGCGTATTGCTGCTACTTTGAGATGAAAGACAATTATGTGACACTTGTCACGTGTCCGCAATGAGACTTTTCCAGATCATACCGGTCCGTGTGTGCTGAGTTCAAGGCCGCAATCAATTACGTTCTAGTGTTTTCTAGTACACGCATATTATGGAATATGCTGGAATCTCAGTGGGGTATAAATACAAGACTTCAGTGGCGCTTAGTTCAGTTTGAGTTGCGATTTATACCAGTGCGGTTCGAAGTAATGTGGCGAAGTGTTATGTGTTTTATAATTGTGTGGGACTCTATTAGTAGACATTATTTTTGCGTCTGAACAATTTTAATTTGATTTGTTGTAAGAGACTATCTTGTTGATTACAAACTGTTTAATTGTGATAATTAAAGCTGGAGATTAGCGACTTAATTGGTGTCTTGTATTTTGTTTTCCACTGTGCCATATGATGATCAGCAGACCATCGTAACAATATAATTAAAGTGTTAAGTTCAATGATATTCAATTTAAAAAGAAAAATATGCAACGTATAAAATATACTTGGTGTTCTTCACAGGAAGGATAGAATGAGCTCTTGGAATCAGGAAAATTATTCATTTATCCAACATCAGCCGAGGAGCTTTCATTTTTCTTTTGATAATACACTTTAACTGGAAGTTGGTATAGGCATGGCAGATTTTAAAACAACTATTGACTGGCTGCAACAGCTTAAATCTAGATGTGAAAAGTAGTGGTAGATATTTAGGGTGGAATTTGTTGGCTACTGTTGAAACTAATAGTTTTTAAATTGAAATTTATAAAGTGGTGATTTAGAAAAGTGTGACAAAAGTTCAAATGTATATAGCAACAAAGTGGTCTGTATTAAAAAAAAGAACAGCATTTTTTTTAGCCTTCAAACTTGGAACCACAGTCCAAGAAATAAACCTGCAACTTCCGTTATAGTATGGCATTATCTACTTACAGGTTGCCTCAACTATGGATAGTCACATAAAATAAAACCATAAACCATTTTTTTGTTTGTTATAACAATTTGGATTATAGGAACAAATTTTCATTAACTGGAATAGTACAGTATTTGTTTCTAAAATTTAAAAATGTTGGATGATTTTAAACAAATATGGAGAATGGGGAATACTCTTCATCCATTTGATAGCACTGTTATCGTGTATGTCAAATTTGCTGTAGGAAAAAAGAATTATAAAGTTTTGCGCCTTTAATTTCCTCTTACTGAACGTGACCTTAGTCCAACAACCAATGAAACAAGAGATTTTTGGAAGTGTTCAAACACTTTTACAGAAAACAATTGTTGCAATAAAGAAAATGAAGTTGCAGTCTTGCAGCTGTATATAAAGAAAAAAGTGTGAAATATGTTCACTTGCAGATGCTTGGGACTCTGTAATGCACTATGCTGAAGCAGTATCTCATTGAAATTATAAGGAACTATCTACAGTGAAATTCATTAAGATAATAACAAATTAATATAAATTTGTCTGAGCTAATGAAGACTGTATTTCAATCTGATCAAGAGAATATTCATACCTGACTTTTGAATGTGATATTGGTGACCCGGTGTACCAGATTTTAGTTGGCAAAAAATTAAGAGATATAAAACATCTGTGTAAGGAAACAAATGAGAAATGTGTGATGATGGGATCGAAGAAATTATTAAAGAAATTAAAGGAGAAACAGGAGGGATGCTGTAACATTTCCAGGAGCTAGCATGTGGGGAATGTATGCTGGGAGACAAACAAAATTATGATTTTTTTTTTTGTAAATCACAAAATCTTCTATTACTGTTATTTGCAGTATAAATGTAATTTTATATAAGTTCTGTAAATCTATTAAATTTATAGTTCTGGCTTAAATTATTTGGAAAATCAGTTTTAACAGACATCTGATTCTCAGTTTCATCTAGATTGAGGCTCTGCTGTATTGTGTACTCAATTCACAAGGTCTTGCATGGTATATGTTAATGTGATTATGTCTAACATATATTCCTATGTCAACTGCTATTCATAATCTGAGATATTCCTTGAGGTATTCCTTGGACATGCTATGTATTATTTTCACACACATCCACACACGTGGAGAGAGAGAGAGAGAGAGAGAGAGAGAGAGAGAGAGAGAGAGAGAGACCTAAATCATTTACATAAACCTCTGGCGCTGAATATTTTTTTGCTTGACTTGGAATTGTCTAAAGGTGTGTATGTGTGCACATGTGTGTGTGTGTGAGGGGGTGGAGAAACCATTGTACTGTGCTTATTAATATGGAAGCCAACCAAATATGTGGGTAGTGTTGCAACACTAAGTTTATCAGTTAATTTGAAATATATATATATAGCTTCAAGCTATAGTTTCATCGACCAGTTGTGGGACAAATAAGGCTGCTTAAAGAAACTATTACTTTCCTAACAGATACTTCCTAAGCTTATAAAACAAACACTGCTTTTGAATGTGATGTTTATTTGGCGACTGCATTCCATTTCATTGGAGTGTTGTAATTATAAGCATTTCCAGCTCGATGTCTTAATTATAAGAACCACTGTATAATTATAAGCATTCCATCTCGGTGTCGTAATTATAAGTACTACTGTCTGGGCTGTCAGTCTACTGTCTGGTCTGGGGTGTACTGACGGACACCTTGTCAGTAAAATTTAAGTCCTTTAGACAGTGAAGATGGCCTCCAATGGCAAGGTAGGAACACCTGTGTTAAACAATAGAAGACCGTGGCCTGATAGCCCGGACAGTAGTTCTTGTAATTATTCCATTTCGTTGTTTCTCACACAGTACTGTAGAGATGAACATCAGGTACTCATCCATCACATTTTAGTTAGTAGGACAAAGGAATAGTCTGTACAATTATTCATGTCTCCACACATCTCCTGCTATAGTTGGTGCATGAAATTTGAAGTAACAAATGTGAATTACAGTTAATGAATACAATAAGTGCATTAAATTTTTGTAATGTATTTGTGTAATGTTTTTGTAATGTATCGTCAATATATTGAGTACATCCTGGCTGCGGATACTGCAGCTAGCTGCTGGATGTTGTACTAGACATGCAACCGTCACGCTAAACACAAAAGCTGTGCGGTATGCCTTGGTCCTTAACATATTGTGGAGCAGAGGTTTATTTATTATATATATTGAGTACATTAAATGCATATAGTGGATTTGGAGTGAATGTATTGAGTACATTAAGTACATATAATTTTTGCAAAATAAATACATTTTTTAAGAGTACTGAGTAGATAATTAGGAAAACTTACTTTCTGAAAGACAAAATTGTGTGTTTCCATATCAAAAGTGTAGGAATGAGCTACATAATAATAGTTAAAGATGAAGAACAGTTAATAAATGTGATACACGTACTTTTTTAAACTGTACATTTCGTAATGCACATGTTTTTTTTTTGCTTGTTGACAACATATGAATAGGAGTGCTGTAATTTTGAGGGTGATGTAATTAAGTAAGTAAGAAAGTATTTGTAATCTATGACTTCTGTGTGTGCGGACAAACACTTTTGAGCATACCTCATCTTCAGATTAAAGAAAATGCCTCCTGTTTATTTCTTTTGCATCTTCTGAAACAAGATTTTTTAGCTTGATAATGAAATTTAGTTGCAAATGTAGTTAACAGTAAGAATTTATTAGGCAAGGATGCACACAAGTGCTAGAGTAGTGAATATTTTGTGTGTGTGTGTGTGTGTGCGTGTGTGTGTTTTGGTGCTGTGTACAAAGGATGTGATTAAAGCAACTAAAAAATACTGAATTTTCTAATAAATGAAATCCAGGATATATTGGTGAAATATTGTAGTGGTAATAATACAAAGGATATGTCAGAAATCAAATGGGACATTTTTGAAGAGAAGAGAAAGTGTTGCTGACAGTACAAGGTCAGAGTGACGTTATCAAGCAGAAGTGCTGGAAAATGTTAATAAATGTTTGTCAGATTGTGTTAACTGACTGTATCTTAACAAAGCAAGTGACTTCAGGTAAGGAAGTAGATCGGAAAATCTTAATTGAAGATGTGGAATGCTACTGACATAGAAGACGTGCAGAAATGGGATTGGAAAACCACACAAAGAGCAATACCAAAGACGAAATTAAGTTGTTCAATCGTCTCTTTTGAAGAGACAAACTGTTTCACAGTCATTGCTGTATCAGTATTTTGACAAAAAATATCCATTAAATTCTAAACTTAAACTATTTATTCATACCATGGTATGTAAGCGATCTTGATGTGTGTGTAAACTGTAATGTATATAAATTTGTGGAATAACTGGGTATGTGTTGATATGTACTTTCACTGCACTAATAGTATGTAACATTTCCGTGATACAGAGAGTGTATGGGATGAGATTGTTGCACTGACCAGTCAGCTGAAAAAACACGAGTTACAAATGTTCACTGTCGTGGATTTTTACGTAGTTATTCCAGCCCCTTCACACCCACAGACAGAATTATATATAGTTGACTTCAAGTGTACAGTAATTTAACTGTAAATATATGTGTATTCTCTTTAGAGTATGTTTCTAAATATCAGCCGTGAAAAATAGTATTTTCTTATTTGATTTCAGGGGGGGATGCTGAAAAAGGGGGTACCCCACCCCCAGAAGGAACAGAGAACCCCACTGTTAATCATCATGCAAGTAGCGAATACATCAATAACAGCCCAGAAATGAAGAAAGAAAAACCAAAAGAGGATACACCTGTATAAGCAGCTATTTATTGTATAATAGCTAGATACAGAATTCATTCAACTGCTGATTATGTCTCAGCAACATTCATACCATATGAGTAAAAATTGATAAATGTTTCTTTTTTGTGTCTCGTCTAAAAATTCATACATGCGGCTCAATTCTCATAGACTATAAGAAATTTGTATTTCATAAAGGAAATTGTATCCTCTTTAATTCCATACCAGTGTTGCTTGGTTAGCCAGTCATTTGAAAACACAAAAATTATTTTAATTTAATGATAATAAACATAATAATAATAATTATTATCATCGTCATCAGTATGGTAATAATAATATGATTTCTTATATACGGGACCGAACTTGTCTTGTGATAATTATAAGTATAGTCTGATGAAAATTAGTTATAGTAAACAGAGTTTATATGATTTAGATGTACAATGTTTGTATTGCAACATAAAAATGTATGTGGTTGTGAAAAAAGGATCTAACTGAAACAGTTAATTTTGCAAGTTTAGGCATTTTTATTTAATTTAATAATTTTATTAAAATTTTGAGTAATAATTTTGCAAAAAAAAAGTGTTGTATATAATGAAATAAATCTCTTTAATAGTTAATTTGTTAAATTTGTGGTGGGAAATTGATTATTTTGGAAACACACACACACACACACACACACACACCACTCAGTGTGGTGTTTGGAATGCTGTAACAGCGTTTTCTCTCATTTGTTTGAACATATCTGATAGTTTATGTGAAGCCTCTAAGTTTATTTATAGAAAATGATTTTAGGATTACTTGTGTATGTAACCAAAAATTAATCTGTTATAGATGTGAACTTTGTGATTCGTGTTGTAGTGTGTGTGAATTGAAAGGAAGAGAGACATGTTTTTATTTATTTAATGGTGCTGACACCATATTTTGTATATAGATTGTCTCAATGAAGTAGTAAACCATGTATGGTAACATATGAAATGTTTTTAATAAAAGTAACTTTAAAACATAAATCAGAATTGTGCTGCAGTAAAACTCATTTATAACCTCATCACAGTAACTATAAACAAATTCTAGTTCGATATAATAATCTCAGGAAAAGATTCAATTGTGCATGTATTTCTGTCTTAATTTCCATTGTTGTCTATTATATATACGTTTGTTTCTGGATTGAACTGTATTGTCATTGTGAGTACGCAATATTGTCATTGACAGGATCAATATTTTGACATTTTGCTGATATCATTCTCGGGATATGAAATCTTGAAAGTCTTGAACAGTTAATGATGTGATATTTTTTTAGAACTATATAAATGTAAAATTTTAGGGAGGTAGTGGAATTTGTTTATATTTCTTGGCAGTGGGTGTAGGTCATCCTATATGTGACTTATTTGTTATTTCGCCTGTGTGTCCGCCTATATTTGTTATTTGGCATTGATTAATGTAATTGTCCATGTGCCTGAAGTATAGACATTATTTCTTTTCCTTTTTCGAGATGAATTGAATTCTATATATGAAGCGTCTCATAAAAACTGACTTATGAATGTGGGATGAATGTGTGTAGTTGTTCTGTGGATTCTGGGATGAATCCAGAATTGATTATATGGTGTGTGAGAGAGTTGTGTTTTGAGAAGGCTTGTGTCTGTTAATAGCGTGACTTAACTTGATGTATGGATTCTTCGTCTAATGGTGTGGGTTATTCAACACAAGTTTTGTTTTGAAGCAGACATCTACTTCTGGGTGTGTATTAGTAATCAATCAGATATGATTTAGCTAAACCACTGCCTACAGATACAAACCAGGTTATTGTGTTAATCCACAAAGAGAAACACAGTTTGTTTGAACAAGCAGTAACAGCTACCTGACACATCAAAAATAATTTTAATTAACAAGGCAAATTTCTCTTGCTCTAATTATAATGATAACAGAGTTCAAAGCTGAAAGTCAGAGTCCTTCAAACCATGATGGACAATCTTTAGAAAATCAATACAAAACAAACACCCTACTCATGCATAAAATAAAACTGTACATATATACAGTTAACAAGATTATGAATCTCAAGTAATACAGAAGGTGCATGTATGCAAACATATTTTGACATCTTGTAAATCTTATTATATAGTTGTTAAGATGAAGATAACATTTATACTGATTTATAAATTCCCTGTGAAGTTTGTTATAAATGAGTTTATCTGTACTTTAAAGAGTATATTTGCTGATTGCATGAAGTTAAATTTTATTAGATGAATTAACCATTTTCCCAATTCCATTTTATTTTAACAGTTACAGACTCAAATAAAATTGCCTGATATTTTGTTATTTTGGTATTAATTAAATTTAATTTAATTAACTTGTAATTTATACTACTTTCTATTAATGAATTAATTATAATGTAATTGGTTAAGTACTCTGCAAACCACATGGCAGCTCAAAATAATTTGCGAGTATAAAAGTATGAATCCACTTTATAACATAATACATGATTTCATTACTGTGATTATTATTTTTACTTTTGTTAGAAATAGGATATAACAAATCTGACTGTACACCTTCCAGTTGATTGTCCTTTTACATCAAGTAAAAGAACATGATGTTGTTATCTTTATGTTGAATGTCTTGGTTACATTTTTAATCAGTGACCAGTTAGTTGACTCATTGGAGAATACATCCATTCCATTTATATGTATGCTACATACCTTGCAACACTGCCATTCAGCAGGGAGCTTACTTCTGTAATTGCATTTCTAGAATCCAAAGCTATTGTAAGCTATTGTGTAAATTGAATTACCATATACAATACACACACACACACACACAGTACATGAACAAATACATATTTACATGTATATTCCTTACACTATATACATACATGTATTATATTTATACAGAATTGTTTTAGTGTTCTTAAAATAGTTATACAATTTTTTTTTTAATTGTGTAAAGAAATAATTATAAAACTACTAAATTTTAAATTGGGTTTTAACCAGTGTTGCCGTGTGAAGATTAAGTTGAATAACTTGAAACATATTGATGGCTCAAAAGTAAAATATCTTCAGTAAATTTGTATGCGAGTATGATTATGATATGCAATTTAAAATTTGTTCAGGGGACATAACTTTTTTTTAATATCCAGTGCTTTAAAATAGTAAATGAGTTACATTGTCGAGTACAACATTAAAACTGGTTTTGTTTGTGGCAAAGCCTAAAAGAATTACTGCAGAGCCTACTGTGTTTGTGTACTCTATTTGTGTTGTTTTTACTATAAATACATTGAAAAATAAAAGAGCTCTGTCATATATATATATATATATATATATTACATTTAATATTTATATATGTATTTGTATTTATATTTACTAATCTTAAGTAATGTGAAACAATGAACAAGATATTTTATTTTAAAAATTGATATGGAGAATTATGTATGTTTGTAATTTTTGTCTAAATTATTCTGTTATAAATATGGTAGAATAATTTTCACTCCATAATATGTATAAAATATCAGACAAGAGAAGTGGATGCTACTATTTTTTCTTTGTTGGGTAACAGCTTTTGAAACCTTAGAACCATCAATATTTGTTACATAATGTTCAATAAAATGAGTTTAAAAAATAAAATTTACTGGTATGCCATTACATAAATATGTAACTTATGTAGATAACTAATAATTATTTGTTCAGTAACATGTATTCACAGTGCAGGTAATTTTGTTATGAATTAAAATATTTTACAGAATAACTGTGTGTATGGTACATGCACACTTTCAGACATCTTCATTTTGTTAAACAGATAAAGTATATCTGATTTTTGTTCTTCCATATTTTATTAGTCAAAGTCTGTCTAAAACCTGTGTATCTACTGCAAAAAAGTTAACTGCACGTGAATTTGTAGACATTATGTCACTGCAAAATATGTACTATATGTAATATAAGTAATTAAGTATCGTGCATTTCATTTTAAAATATTACTACTGTTAATTTTTATTTAAAAAAAATTAGTTTTATGGACTTTCCAAAATTTGTCAGTTTGTTGATAAAGATTTATTTTTCTGTACGTGGAAAAAATTATTATATTTGTATTAATAAAATAAAAATAAAACACTCAGTTTTCCTGCCTATAGTATGTTGATATTTTCAAGATTATTTGTGATATATAAATACATGTAAAAATGATGACATTTTGTTGTTGATAATATTAAGGGAGTAACTAGAAGAGAAGTACAACTGAACAGATTTTTTTCTATGGAATGTTACATTCTCAATTCACATTCCAACTGTTTAAATTACCTTGTTATTTAAGTATATTTATGTACTTAATTTTAAGTGTTACTTTTACAATGAAATTAGTTTTAAGGTCTGTTGTTTTTTTGTATGTATAGTTAGATGTACTTGTTTATAAGTCCATAAGTTTGTGTGTATGTGTGTGTGTGTGTGTGTGCGTGTGCGCGTTTTATTTAGTTTTGATAATAGTTAACATAGGTAATACGGGGTAGGTGGATGAAATCTATAAAAACTTATACTTTTTAATAGAAATTTTAGAATATTTTGCATTGTATTGCTATTTTCTGACAAGTTAAGGACATGATCTGATAGTATTTATGTTGTGGAAATGCGCAAAGTATTTATGTTGTGGAAATGCGCAACACAAATATTGATGTTACGGAAATCTACTTGACAAATAATTAATGATATTATATTTTCAAATTGATTTTTGTTTGTTTGTATATGTACAACCACATCACAATAAGGATCTGTTGGGTGTAATACCATGATATTTTTAATGATATTAATGTATTTTAAATATACAGTGGTTAAGTAATTCACAATTTTGCACTAGAAACCAAGGTAAAATTCTGTGTCGGATTGATTTTTCTAAGTGTTATAAATCATGTGTTGCAACAACATCCACATATACTCACATGCCATTGTTGTACAGGCTTGATCAGCTTTTACTGTCATTATCACATTAACATGCCAGTGCTTACTGACTGTTGAAATTAATTACTGTATATTTTGCTCCATTCTGTGTCCATGCAGGCAACTATGTCGCACACACACTTCAAGGACACTAATATTCACAGACATTTGTGTTTATTTACTTAATATAATGAAATTGTAACAGACTCATAATTGTAAAGTGATTTCACTATATTTGTGACTGGTTATTTGACTTATTACCCTCCCACAACTTCATCATATTGAGATTTTGTTTTATTGTTCAACATTATAGTCGCTAGTGGACTGCCATAAAATTTTAAGCAGACTTACTATGCACTAATCTTAAGGTAATTAACAATTTTCTTTATTTTAGTGGGTTTCATTGATGTAAATGGAATGCTTTTCAGCGTCTTTGTATATGTGTGTGCTCAACATGCATACTCATGTACTTGCATATGGGAAATAAAACTTCACACGATTGAGTTCTTTCTTTAGTAGTTGACGATGTTTTCACTTTTTATAACATTCGAAATGGTTCGTACAGAACTTTCTAAATTAGGATTCAGATACGGATGTTAAAATCGTTGTTCTTTAAATTGTGCATAAATGTTCATTATGAATGAACACTTAATAAATTGATAATTAGTTAAAAATATTTGAATCATTGTTTTTTGACTTGCAAATATGTAGTCTTAAAAAATATCCAACAAGATTGTGTGTGTGTACGCGTGTGCGCGCACGTGCGTGCGTGCAGTTGTTATTAAATTTTTAAGAACTAGAAAAGAGTATATTATTGTAGAGTACAAATGCTGCTTTTTGTTAGCTATGATTGTGATTTTTCACTGAGAACTGTTCAGTAAGAGTTCATGTCTGATGTGCCTTTGACACGAAGAAACAAGATAGATTTGAGCCCAAATTGTTTATTTATCTATAAAACACGAGTTTTCTAAATACACATATTAGCCAGAATTAATCATGTGTATGATTCAGGTTAATGGATATATTAAAAAATTAAATCATTACATATTGCTTATATCCTGCGAAAATAACATTTTAAGCACAACTTTAACATATATATTTTATGAAATAACACTGTTAAGTACGTATGTGTATGGAAATTATAGTAGTCATACAAGCTCAGTTTGTGCAAGTAAGTTAGTAATGACTCGATGCGGAACTGCTGTGTGTGTGTGTGTGCGTGTGTGTGTGTGTGTGTGCGCGCGTGCGTGCGTGTGCGTGTTCATACGCAACTGGCTAGAATACGGATATAAACATAATATATTTTCTGCTGTTTCTCTACGTAATGTGTTGTGTAGCCTTGTACATTCCTTATCAGATAGTAAATGTATCTATGATTCAACATATTTCTAATTGCCTCTAGCGTGTTCTTATTGATTTCTATGGAGTACTTTCATGTATCAGCAATCTTACCAGACCTCCAAAATATTTCTTGACTCTATTTTCTGGAGCTGTAGTGTTTGCTTTTTTTTATATATTTAGTGAAATGTATGTTCTGACAATTTACACATCAATTTAATAGGCAAGACCCCAAATGAGTAGAAATTAGTGAAATACCGTATACAGAAAATACAAACAACATTAGCTTATATGTGTGTGATAACTTATAAATGGATGTTTAAACAGTCATTTCGAATGAACATTCATTTTTTCTTGTAATAATATACAAGCTGTAATTAAAACAACATGTATATTTTGCAGAGGTCTGATTGTGTATGCTATCTGGATCTAGTGGTTTAATAAGACTCATCGCTACTCATCTTGTAGTTTTGTCGTCACTAAATTATGGTAAAAAACCATTAAAACAAGTTTAATTATATTAAACTTTTTAATGTTGAGACTATTGAATCATATGTGTAATGTATTTAAATGTTATGTATGTATATCTATTTAAGACACGAGAAATGAGGGTAAAAACCAAGCATGAGGTAAAACAGACCAGTTACTGATTATTAAGCTCATAATTTGATTATTCAAGAAAAAGACGAACCGAGTTTCTTAATTGATGTTTAGGTAATCGGAATGTTTTGGCTATTATATGTTTAATAAACCAGTCTGAACTGTAGCTTTACGTTAGGTGTAGTAATGTGTTATTTAATTTTATGATATTGATTTATTATACCCATCTGAGGTATATGTTGTAGAGTAGTTAAATGTGTACATTTATTGTGTCCGAGTATTATGCACATTTGCCCTAGCTTCACTTTCACAGGTGCAACAGTGGATCAGCTTTAAAAGTAAAAGTTCTCATGTCGGTAAGATTAAAATAATCTTCACTGTGGAAGGTTGCAGGTTGCTAATTCAGTGCACGGTTTTCATCTGTCATTATTTTTTTTCAACGATAAACTTACTGTATTATATGTGAGTTACAAGAATTTACACGTATTGTGTTGTATAATTAATTATTCTTACTGTCAGAAATGAATATGATTTAACTGCACGGTAACATTTGGTAGGGTGCCTTACATTATCCTACCTTAAAACAGATACTAGCATTACCCTAGTATTTTACTGCCAAAACCAAATGCAGAGTGTTATTCATAATTGACTTAGTTAACTTTAAATTACCAACTATGCAATGGACTCATTCAGGGAGTAAATGTACAATAATAAGTACATAAGTGTTAACAATCATTGGGAATGTCATTATTGTGTTCTAAAGTGGCAGTGCGTTTTTATCTAGAAGACGTATCTTCTATTCAGTTGGTTTGTTCTTTGACAAAGACAGTTACCTGTATACTTTATATGTAAATTCTTGTTAACCACATTCTGAATTTATATGTATAATCACATATAACTTACTATATCCTCATTGGATATTTATTCTCACACATACATACACACACATACATACATATATACATACATGCAAATTCTAGTATTGTAAACTATAACTATTATTATTAATAAAATAATTAGTTATTAATCTTATTGTATGTATGTTCACATCAGAAAGAGTAAAATAAAAATGTATATTTATATTCGAACAAAATTGTATAGAAATAACTTATATTATGCGTCAAGGAATTTCACTTTTAATATTATAAAATATTTTAATATAAATTTTTATAACAAACGCCTTAAGATACTATTGGCAGCTTCAGAATGTAAGATTATAATTACACAGTGTTAGCGATGTCATTAATATGTACACTGTATTAGTTTTACTGCATATACATATGTGTGCGTGTGCATGTGTGTATTATTTTTGTACATTTTATTATTGTGTGATCTGACTTTAATAAATATAGTTTTATTATAGTGTTGGTTTACTCTGGACTATCCTGAAGAAAATTTTACTGTATTTTTATAGTGATTCACAAAATTTTCTGTTGAAGAGGAGGAGGCATGATAAATGTAGAGGAAACTACATTAATAGTTAATGGTTTTTAGAGCAAAAAGATGATGACTTGTGAGAACCAGAATGTTTCCTTATGATGTAACAAAGTCAACAGAAGAGGAGTTAATTTACTACTAGCGTACCAGCGTAGAACTTAAGTAAAGTAGTACTTAAATGTGGATATCAGTATTTGTGAATCACTGATGTGTACAACAAAACTTTGCTCTGATTTTCATATGCTTGTGATGCAATAGAACTATCCACAAAGGAATCACAGTATCATTAATAAATATAGTTTAATTACATTTTTCAAGCTGTTAGTTTTAATATTGTTCAGATCCACAAGTGTTGGTGCTTCCACAGACAGTCCATGAGTCTATCTTTGGGTAAAGACCAGATCTGGAAATAGATTTTCAAGTCTTATTTACGAACATGACCCCACCTCACCAACAGAAAGACAACAGAAATGAGTAACAGCATGTATTTTTACCATCGTCTAGTATAGTATAGTTTGATTGTTTTCTGAGATGAATTATTATTATTATTATGAGGGCGATTTGAAAAGTTTGAGGCCTACCATAGAAACGAATGTGTGGCATTTCTGTTTTTTACCGCATCGTGGCACCATGTTTGCCAAATGAACAGCAGTGAAGCGTCAAGTCATTACCCCGTCACTTACCCCATTGAGGAAGTCCGATTCTTCTAGGTCCTCAAATTAACCGTTTACTGTCGCTTTCAGCTCATCGTCTGAGGAAAATCGTTTCCCCCTGAACATTTTTTGAGGTTTGGGAACAGATGAAAATCAGGTGGCACTAAATCAGGCGAATAAGGTGGATGGTGCAACAGATCGTACTTCAACTCGGCGATTTTGTCATAGACACAACGCATATGTGAGGGCGTGCATTATCCTGATGGAAAATGATCTTTGCTAAACCTGGTCTCTTTTCTCGAATTTTTACATTTAATTGGCCCAAAAGGTTAGCATAATACTCTCCTTTTATCGTTTGACCCTTTTCAAGGCAATCTAGTAACAATATCCCCTTAGCATCCAGAAAAATGGTTCCATACACTTTCCAGCCGACAAAATTGATTTTACCGTTTTTGGAGGCAACAATCACTATGCATCCATTGTTTCGACTGGTTTTTGTTTCTAGAGTGAAGTAATGGACCCAAGTTTCATAAGTTGTTACAAATCCACAAATAAAATCTTTTGAATTTTTCTTTAAACGGTCCAAACATTCCTGAGAAGCTTGCATTCGCATGCGTTTTTGGTCACTTGTCAACAAACGCGGCACCCAACTAGCATCGACAGCTTTTTCATACCTAATTTCTCAGTAAGAATGTGATGTACCCTTTCATCTTAGCTGCCCACAGGCATAACAGTTTCAGACACCTTCAAACGGCAATCTTCCAAAACAATATCGTGCACTTTATTGAAGATTTCTGGTGTAGTGGAACTTTTTGGACACCCAGTACGCGGGTCATCTTCCAAACTTGCACGACCACGTTTAAATTCAGTAGCCCAGTTTTTTCAGTGTAGTAAATGAAGGTCCAGCACATTCTTCATCTCATTAAAAATTTCTGTTGGCATTAAACCTTTCTTAACAAAAATTTGATGTTCAGTTTTCTCCATTTTCAGTGTTGCTGTGAGATAACCTTATACAGCTGTTTCTCCGCAACAATGACTTGACCCGACTTGATGCTTACACAGCTGTTCGTGGGGCGAATTTGGTACCACGATGCGGTAAAAGACAGAAATGCAACACATTTGTTTATATGGTAGGCCGTGAACTTTTCAAATCGGCCTCGTATTATTATTTTTTTTTAAATTTAAATTGCAGTTTGAGGTACAGTGAACACTTCAAACATTGTAATAGTCAAACTACCTCCTTGTATACCATACCTGGTTCTCTTAAACTATTGTATTGGTACAAAAAGAAACCAGCTAGGTAGTTACTCAAAAGTGTGTTACTTGAATATTTCCTACCAGGTGTCTATTGGCAATATATATTTGTTTATGTTACTGCAGAGGACTATACTAATGACTGTTTGTGTAGTGGAACCTATTGTATCACAACCCACTGCCACTGTTATCATAACAAAATAATGAGAGAGCAGAACTTACTTCCTTTATATGCTGATAACGAATGCCCTTGATGACACTTTTGCACGTTGAAGCAGTACAGTTGGTAATCTGGACTGCTGTAACATAATAGTCCATTGATTAATTCTGAATGTCCAAATTGACAGTAATAGTTATATAGCAAACAGATCCGTCTTTTCCACTATCCCTTCCCTGAAGTAATGCAGGCTATTCTGAAGACAACTAACCCACTAGTTCATGGCTTAACATGTAATGCAGGAGAACAGCAAGCATTCTCACATCAAACAGTCATGCTCAAAAGTGTGTGTGTTGAATATTGCTAAGCTATGAGTATGCTCGGCAGAAATATATATATATATATTTATTTATATTTATTCTATCACTTTCTGCTACAGTTCGTTTCTTGATATATATAAAGTATTTAAAATTTATAATTATATTACCTCAAGATGTTCTTTTCCTTATTTGGAACATGTTTCGAGAGTTCCTGTTCTCTCACCTTCAGCCTTCGCCATCTTGTTTTGCCAACAGAAACAAGATGGCGAAGGCTGAAGATGAGAGAACAGGAACTCTCGAAATATGTTCCAAATAAGGAAAAGAACATCTTGAGGTAATATAATTATAAATTTTAAATATGTGTGTGCATGCGCTTGTGTGTGTGCGTGTGTGCGTGTGCGTGTTTGTTACTGCTAGAGGACTGTGCTAATTGCCACACAACTTGCAGTACAAGTGGTGTGATACTTATGCAGATTAAATGTTAATTGAACCAGGTTATAATTACTTGTACTGTCTTTGTAAAATCTGAGTTTACCTCCTGCATCTCCTGTCTCATTCCGCTGCCTGTTATATGGATCCTCTTCAACATTTCATGTGGTCCGCAGTTAGTATCATCCATGATTTCTTAATGTACTGCAATCTTTGTCTTCCTCTGTGAATATTAGAGACTCTAAAAATACTGGAAAGTAGTGGATAATTAAAAATCAGACATCCTACACTAATAATAATAGTTAACAGTAAAATGAGTCAGAATGTGATAACAAGGAACAAGAACACAACAAAAGGATATCAAGGAGGAGGAGTGTATATTTTATTACTGGGACAGCAGGGAACAAGGGTGTCTGTGGTAGATTAATACTGCAAGTAATTTTATGCAATTGGGGGGTTTTTTTTTTGCAACCTGTGTAAGTGAATACGTGCATTCTCTGTCCAAAATTACATTCATAACATATTTGTAACACAGTGTGCCAAAAAGAAAAACAAAATGTGGAACCTGAATATATAGGTAAAAAGTTAATATATATTGTTAGATACTCATACAAGTCTTTCCACTTACCTGTTTAATTAAAATGTAATGGTCATAAATTATGCTGCATCATAGAACTTGTAAAATATCACTTTTCCTAATAAAACATAATTATTGCTGAAGTAATGCTGTGATTTGAGTATTCGAGTATGTTGTACAATCAAATGTATTTTTTTTTGTAATTCTAGGAATTTATAATTGTAGGATAAACTCTGTGACTTGTCCTAAAATTGGACACTATATGCATAATTAATACCAGGATTCCAGGTGACCTACACAGAAAATAAATTGGCTCAAGAAAAAGCAGATACATAATAAATTTGGCCACCTTAATACATGAACTGTTCATGAACAAAGATAAAATGTAAAGTTACATGTGATTGGATACGTTTGACATATTACATTTACAGATAATGAAAGGACAAAACATTTATGGTACTAAAGTATCAGGGTATTACAGCTGCTATATCATTATAAAGTTTGTATATAATGGAAGTTATTAAATTAAAGTGGCCACCACCAATATATAATTCAAGTGTAAAAATGTTTCATAAAAATATAAATATTAAAAAATGTATTAATAGTGACTTAAATTATATAGAATAGTGGAGTGAGCAACAAAGTGGGAAGTATGAGAATTTGACAACATATTTTGACTTTCTACCAAATTTTATGCATCTTGTCATCTTTTTGTCATTGTTCTTGCGCAGTAAGTTATAAAAATTGTAATTTTGCCATTAAAAATATGTATTCTAAATTGTGTTACCTCATTTCGAGATCCAATTTAAAAAAAAAAACCTCTGCAAACACCTTTGTTTAAAAAGAATTGAAAGAGAGCTTCACTATATAACATTTTGAGATAGATTATTTACACAACATGATGGTTTGAAATAGTTACAAACAATATTCTTTCAGATTGGTTTTGAGGCTAATTATGTGTGCCATTTATTGACCGTTTCTTAGGGCATGGCAAGTGTTCAGTACTACAAGTCTGTTAGAACACTACACATTATTCTGTTCATGTACTTCACGGTGATACAGATATTCAATACTCTTTTCATATCATCGAACTGTCATTGCGCACTGTACAACATCCTATGGACAGACTTCTAAACATAGAAGTATAATATAAAAAGTATAACATGAGATTTACAAGTGTCGCTATGCTAATGATACAAATTTTGATGCAGTGAACAAAATAAGGACACAAATGGTTAGGACAAGTGGATACAATGGCAGAAAGTTTTCAAAAGATTACCGCATGTCAAGGGACACTAGCTTAAGGATATAATAAGAATGAGAATTACAAGATGATAATGGAATTCTGAGGTGGTAGTATAATAAGGTCCCTCAATACACCACATTCTGTGATTAATAAATGTGAATTGTACAAAAAGGTGGGTGAATTTATGAGTATATCAACGCTTCAAATTTTTAAGTGTACGTTCATATTTCATATTTAGTTTTTTAAAAATATATTTTTGGCACTGTGACACGAAATCCATTATGTATTCAGGTCATTTCCAGACCCAATCCACATAAATTTCATAAAAACTAGTATACTTCAGACATCTTCGTTCCCTGATATTCTGACAAACAGTTTACACCTCTGGTTTGTTTTTTTTCCGAACTTTTTTCATCATGTTTTGACTTCTTTTACTTTTGTTCGTTATAATTAAAGACAATTTAATTTTCAAGCATCCATTACTTTTAGGTCAATTAGTTTTTTAGTGTCTAATATGTAAGGAGGAAGTCCAAGGTTGCAGTATATTTGGAAACCGTGATTAAATGAGGGAGGGCATAAGATAAGAAGGAGAGGAAACCACAGGAGTGACCAGAATGGAAGGTATGCTACAATCTATGAGGGCCATATAAATAATTAATGTGGTAACTGTCTTTACAACACCTTACTCTACTTCACTGAAAGAATGGTAGGAAAGATGGGTGGGCTTGTCTGCTATGTGACTGCTACTTGGTTACTGTCAATGTGGGATTATTGGTTTAAAATTACATCACTTCAGCCTTCAATGTTGACAACAAACAAAAGTCTTTTAGGTCTTGGTAGTGACGAATTAAACAAAAATTACAATGCTTGTTCATCGTGGGCTTAAATTTGAACTAAAGTTTAATAGGTGGTGGTTACTGTTAATAATGAGTAGGCTACCATATTTTTTAATGAAGATTCAGTAATCTCTTTACCAGTAGTCTCATACAAACATAGACTTGGTGAATCTCGACTATAAAGAGGTATGCAGGTGAATATTACATGTTGCACTTTCAAGTGTTTCATATGTTACAAACATCTAATTATAAAATGAGTATTATCATGGTTATCCAAATGATACCAGTGCCTACATTGCACTGAATGACATCTAAAATGGGAGCAGTATTTTGTTGCGCATAAAGTAATATTTTTGAAATATTAAAGAACATTCTGTGAGTTTAATTGTACTGACCAGTTGGTGTATTTTAATATACCAAAAATTTTAATAAGAGATCTTGGATGAGGAGAGAGCAACAGGTAACTACTGGACTTCAAACCATAGACATTGTACCTGTTGTAACACAGAAATACCAAAACAATCAGAAACCCAAGTAAAACAGAACATTATTAAACTAACGGAAAGCAATATATCACTGTCCTTTCAGCACCTTTAGTTTATACTTTGTGCTGAAAAAGTAACAGACTTTTTTTATTAAGCTAAGAGACAGTTCATTGTTAGTTAAGAATAATGTATTAGCAGTTGTATTGTTAGCAGCACATATGATGCTGATTTCTTATTATAAAGCTTTCTTTTATTAAATGCTTTTCATGTGTAATACACAACCTTATTAAAACCGTTATATAGAAGGTTATAAATTTTACTCTCTAGCTTACAAAGAAAAGTAGGTTCAAGGAAGTTGTGTCTTATGATTGTAAAAACAAGCAACAAGATACATTAAAAGTCGTTATACACAGTCCTTATATATATGTGTGTGTGTATAACACAGCCTTAGATTCAAAATCGGGAAGGCTGAGGATGGGAACACAAAGTGTCCCGAAACATGTTCCAAATAAGGAAAAAACATCTTGAGGTAAAGTTATAAATATTAAATATATTATATACATTAAGAAATAGACTGCAAAAACCTGCTACAACAGATATTCACCATGAAAGCCTGCGCACAAGCATATATGTAAAATAAGGATGATGTATTGTATTATGAGAGCCAGGTAGTATTTATTTATACAGGAATTTATCATGAAGTATGAAGTATCTTGTTGCTGCAGAGTAGTATTATTTGATTTTGGGAAAATAACAAAAAGAAGGTTGGAATTGTCTCACAAGTTTATAAGTTTAATGCAAACTTATGAGATTGTATAGAATGTTAAGGATCTTGTTATTTTATTTCTATAGTTTGAAATTCCTCACTATCAGTAAATCATTTCAAGAAAATCAATAATAAAACTGTAGACTTTATACTTTCTGGGTTATATACTCAGTTACTTTCCGTAATTTTAGACCATGTTGGTTCAAAATGTAATAAATTATTTATGTGCTACTAAGAATATAACATTTTTAAAGTTTTATATTACTACAATTATATAATTTTTCATCAGCATTAGTTATTATTTCAACACACATCAGATAACATGTTTGTATTTAGTCTCTGTGAGTTTAAAAAGTGAACTCAAATAATGAATCTTCAAAATATTTGACTTTTTTTAAAGTTTTTTTTGGTGATTGGAAAAGTAGCACCTGCTTTATGGTGTGTCCACACAGATGAATTATTTAACAAGGATGCCACTAGCTGGTTTGTAATACCCAAGGTCTTATTAGAGTAGCAACACTTTCATTATTATTAACATAAGAACAAAGTTGGCAGCTATGTTATCAAGTAGTACAGATAGTACAGCTCTGCATTGCGAATTCACAATATGGGAAAAGCTGTAAAAGCAAAGGTAGTAAACACAGCTGCACATAATAATTTGAACTGCAAAAACTTTTCAGTTGCAATGTAAGTCAGGCTAGATGATGTCGGTGGTTTATAAAGCAACTTGAGGCATTGTGTTGGCTACTTACTTTCTGAGACTAACATCTGACGTATACAAACAATGAAAAAAGTTATTTTCACAGTGACTTTCACATTTCAAAACATATTGGAGGTGGTATTTATGGATACAGATTAATATATTCTTACAAGTATAATGTATTAGTTAATGTTCATTACAATTATGAAACACATTTTCTATTAATTTCCACAGATCCAATTTCATTTGAGGTTTATACAGAAATGTTAATCCTTATTGCTACAAAATTGTATGCAATGCACAGTAATAGAATAGTAACCACAGTGCAGCAGTTTTAACCTGAATTTGCAGTTGTTTGTCACATCTTTCAAAACACGTGTTAAAACCTGGCTACTTTAATTCCTCAGATCCTACTGTGTCACATACCTGAGTGAACCTATCCACATATATGTACAAACTCATACATGGCTTTAAAAAATGGAATTTTTATGAAAATAAAACAAGAAACATGAAATGAACAAGATGAAGAAGACGGGTTCTTTAAAAGACGGGTATGAAAACCTGGCTGCAGATACTGCAACTAGCGGCTGGTGGTGCATTGTATTAGCCATGCAACGTCACACTAAACACAAAAGCCGCACTTGGTCCTTAATGGACTGTTGAGCAGAGGTTTATTTATTATTTATTACATGATAAATAAAATGTGTGTGATGATTGTTGTAACTGTCAGCACTAAGTAAAATCTTAGTGACTCCTATCTTAGTGACTTATTATTAATTATAAGTATAACACTACCGACTCAGAACACAAAGTTTTATATTGGTAAAAATGTAAAATTTTTACCTTATATCCTGAACCAGTTTTCGCTTATTATAAGCGCCACTGGGAGTGCTGTCTGTCTTGTTCTTGGTGACAGCACCGTCTTTTGAAAGATTGATGTGTGTGTGGGGTGTGATATGTTTGAATAATATGTGTAATTTGAATTGTGTCTGTTCGTTTACGGTGTCGTTTTTTATGTGTTTGTATATTTCTGGTTGTTCAAGAGTGTCTAGTTTTTGGCCTTTTGTGTGTACGTGTAGAATATCCATGTTACATTTGATGTTTGTGTATGTGTGGTTTGCTTCAAAGAGGTGGTTTGCAAAAGTGGATTCGGTAGTGGAGTGTAGTGCCTTTGTGTGTTCAATGTATCTCTGTTTGAAGCAACGTCCTGTCTGACCTATGTAGAATTTGTTGCAATCTGAGCAATTTAGTTTGTAAGCACCAGGTAGATCAAATTTGTTTTGTTTTTTGTGTGTGTTTTTATAGTGTGTGTGTTCTGTTTTGTTTGTCGTTTTGTATGTGATTCTGTATTTTAAATTTGTGGGCTATTTTTTCAGTGTGGTTATTGATGTATGTTAGTGTTATGAATTTGTTGTTTTCTGTCTTTGTTTGGTGTTTTGTGTAGGAGTTTATTGACTATTGTTCTGTTGTATCCGTTGGATTCTGCTAGATATTTTATCGTGTTTAGTTCGTCTTTGTAGGTCTTTTTCATCTAGTGGGATGTTGTTTAGTATGTGTATCATAGTTCTGAAGGGAGCTAGTTTGTATTGTATTGGGTGATTGGAGGAGTTGTGTATTAGTGTGTCAGTTGTAGTGGGTTTTATACTGATTAGTGGTGGTATATACTGAATTTATGTCTGTGTTCAAATTTTGTGATGGAGAGGTCTAGGAAGTTCATGTTATTGTTGTACTCCATTATTATTATTACTCCATTTTTAGAGAGATTTTCATAATATTATAACAAAATTGATTCTAACTGCACAATTTTCAAGATAAATATGACTGTGAGTCTGTATGATCTTTAGAGATAATGTAATATTTTTATGTAATAATTTTGAAGTTAGACCTATTAATATTAAGTTCCAAAACTTCATGTGGTGGATGTATATATGAGCAGCTCAGTGTGATGGATTAAAGACAGTTTCACTTGCCATGGCACCGTACCACGTACTGATGGCCTTGCGGTCCAAAAATTGACTGAAATGTAAACACAGAAAGATATAACAACTAACGAATAGAAGGCAGCAGACCATAATATTTTACCCTTTCTGCCAGATTTTTAATAAATATTCGAAACCATGATTATACAGGCTCAGGAGCAGTTTTCAAAGCCTGAGGGAGACTGGAGACACTACTGAAACACTGCAACAGTCTTTTTGAAGGACAAAAAACAACCTAAAATAAAAATAGAGTTTGTGAAATCATAAAAACAAACATATACATATATTGTTCTGGGGAGGGGTGAGATACAAGCAAATTTTATATACCTGATACTAATGACTGATGCCTGTTGAATAATCAAGTATTTTTCCACCAAAGTAGGAATGTTTATTATAAATTTATTTCAGCCATGTGTCAGAATGCAGCAATGTTAATAAATTTTATTGAAATAATTTCAATTAAAATTATTTCATTTTGAAAAATATTGAATTGACATCAACACAGCTACATTTTTGGACTATTGTCAGTTTAAAAACAGTAGCTTGACATGGTGTGTCATGATCTTATGCATCACATTAATCTTAATGAAAGTCGCTGAGTTGGTAAAAACATATCTTTGTAATAAGAATGTAAATATGAAAGTTTGTATGAATTAATATATATTTTTTTAATGGTATCACTATGACTTATGTTAAAAAATATGAAAAATAATATGTATATTTGTTTTCAGATGAGGAAACCCAACCACGCCTAGCTGGAGAATCGTAAGTAACCATTCTTGATATTTGTAATTAAATACCAGGAATATTAGTTTTAGGAATATTAATAAGAAGATGAAACTTTATAGTTTTCTGAAGATTGTAGTTTTGTTGTACAGAAGAAAATATTTAAGGTAAAGATTTATGTCTTTTATAAGAATTTTCTAATTTTGAATATTAAATTTTGAGTAGTTTAAGTTTTGAATGCTCAGAAAAACATCAGGAAGAAAATAAAAACCATTTATGTGGCGCAGACACGAACATTATGTCTTGTTTACTACCATGTTGGCAATTGAATGTATATGTATGATGTGTATGGGGGGAGGGGTGGCATTACAAGGCATTCACAAGTATTCTAGACATAATAATTATCATTGGCTTAGAACTGGTTAAATAGAAAGATATTACTAGCCCAGAATATTTCACTAGTTAACTATTGCCTTGGGAATTATTAATATAACTGATTGTTATATTTGTCCCTTTATAAACAGAACATTAAAACTCTTCATCTTGACAAAACATTGTTTATATTTGCTATTTTCCTATAGCTCTCAAAAATAGTTGCTGAAAATATTTCAGTTTAGCAAATATACTGATTTCATAAACATTCATGTTTTGTTATCTATGTTTCATGAGGAAATTTAAACTAAAAAATATATAAGTATACTAGTAATTATTTATAACACTAATCCTTTACTTTTGACATTTTTTGGAGTTTTGAATATTACTCTTGTAGTCCATAATTATGGTTTCTAACTTTTGTATACAGTAAACCTCAGCTTAATCAAAACCATTGTAGTGGAAAAATAGTAACGTTGCAGTAGTCAGGAAACAAAGGAACAACACTGCTGGTTAACATATTACTTAATAAAAGATACAGTACTTTTATTGTCATCATCAACATAAGAAAATATGTAAAAAATCTCATTAAAATGATTTTGATTGCATTTATTGGTTATATGGGTTAAGAGCAAAAAATAACGCCCTACCCAAAAATCCTGTTATTCAGAATGAGTCTGCCCCCTCTGTTTCACTTAATTGGGGCTCTGCTGTACTACAAGAGTCAGTTAGTTATTGTTGGTTCAATAATTTGCATTCTTCAGTTTTTTACGGGATGAAGCACGATGAATCCAGGCCCGTTCCCTGATGATCTCGAATGTCCTGCATCCTGTTTTTCTGTGTTCATGTCACCTCCGAAATGTTACTGGCATGTCCTCTGTTGCTTGAGCCTCCATTATAGGTTTACTAGGCAGCCAACAATTGCGGAAGATCTCACACATTTGTTGTAGATCGTGGAACCTTTATAGATTTGGCTGACAAACGTGATGACGTAATCTAATGCACTCCAACGAAACTTTGATCAGTGCGTGAATAAAAACTATCAATGATTTCTAATTAAGTCTGTGATCTATTGTATTGTTATGACGGTCTCACTATGGTACAGTGGAAACAAATACAGACACCAATGAAGTCACTAAATACCAGCTTTAATTAATCACAGATAACAATTCATAATCAACTCGTACAATAATTTAAGTTCAATTTGTCCATACACAATAATAATATCTAATAATAGAGTTCCACACTAATTATAACACAATAGCACTTCGACAAACACTCGATCCATGCTAAGGAAATCGCTCACTGTCAACTCATTCACAAAGCCAGCCTCTGTCCGTATAACCTATAGTTGGCTTTCCAATCCCTTTTTTGTCGTAATACACATTGGTACTTCCTCTGTTAGTTCTTTTTTAATTTCTGCTTGCAATAAGAATGATTACTCTTGACAACAAGTGTTGACTTCTTCTTCAGTCAATGCCCCTTGCTTGATCGAATGGTTGGCAGACCCTGTCATTTTAGCTATGCAAAGCTTTATCTTCTCTTGGCCAACCTTCAGGACATTCTCTCTTAAGTCCACGATGAATCTGTAGGCATTCATAATGTCCGTGCCAAGCATTACTTCATTGACAATGTCTGCAACGAGCATTTGGTGGCTAAAATCGAGGAAACCCATGCGTACATGTATGTCCACTTGACCTAATACCTCGATGAGGCTTTCAGTCACAGTTTGTATTGTACAAGAGCTAAATTGAGGATGTTGGCTGCTGAGTAAGTCAGGATGCAAAATGAACACTGTTGCGCCCGGTCAACAACTGTAAATGTCACCATAGAATGAATTGTTCTGGAAGATCATAGAAAGGTCTGAGGAAGTACAAACCAGTTTGAGTGAATACCCCTCTCATGTCATCAGTGGGAATTAGGTGTGTAGCTCTTAGGTTTTCCTCAGTCTGATACCCTTGATTTACATCATTGGAGTGATATGAAAAAGAAAGTTGTTGAGTGTTGCAGACAAAACAGTATTGTTAAATTTTGTGGATAGTAAAGCATTAAAAAAAGATGGTGCACAAAAGATTGGTGTTTCACCCAGTGTAGTATCAACACTAATAAAGAATAAGGATCATAAAACATAACATTAAGTTTCATTAAGTGGTAGAAACTGATAGAAAAGGCTAGAAACATGTTAATTTGGTAGATAAAGTCATTCTCCAGTGAATGAATGTGGTGCAAGGTAAGAACCAGCTAGTGCCATGAGAACTTACTAAGGAAAAAGCAGTAGAATATTGTTACGGCGGTCTACTTGATCGTTGTTGGTACAGTGGAAACAAAATACACTACACCAATTAAGTCACTAATCACCACCTTTAATTTTACAATCAGAATGATCACTGTTGCACACCACTATATAAAAATTATTCCGATTAGCGCTTTCAAGCTTCACAACCCATCGTAAGATCGAAATAGACAGGAAATATGTAAAAACAAACCCTTCACCCCTCTCCCCCACCCTGCTCACACACAACAAGCTATAAATTAATGACCCTTCCTCACCCCCTAAACCCTGCCCCACCATCTGTACAGTTACATATTTTTCTAGCAAATTCCTTGTGTTTCAGTGTTGTGTGTGTGTGTGTGCATCCTTTTAAACTACCCTCTTCCTCTCCACACACATGGGTCAGTCACACACCCTTATTTTAAAACAACCAATTAGTACTATGCAATATAATTCTTAATCTTATCTATCTGTTATTTACAGATAGATAAGATTAAGAATTATATTGCATAGTACTAATTGGTTGTTTTAAAATAAGGGTGTGTGACTGACCCATGTGTGTGGAGAGGAAGAGGGTATAACAGATAGATAAGATTAAGAATTATATTGCATAGTACTAATTGGTTGTTTTAAAATAAGGGTGTGTGACTGACCCATGTGTGTGGAGAGGAAGAGGGTAGTTTAAAAGGATGCACACACACACACACACACACACACACACACACACACACACACACACACACACACACACACACACACACACACACACACACACACACACACACACACACACACACACACACACACACACACACACACACACACACACACACACACACACACACACACACACACACACACACATACACACACACACACACACACACACACACACACACACACACACACACCACTGAAACACAAGGAATTTGCTAGAAAAATATGTAACTGTACAGATGGTGGGGCAGGGTTTAGGGGGTGAGGAAGGGTCATTAATTTATAGCTTGTTGTGTGTGAGCAGGGTGGGGGAGAGGGGTGAAGGGTTTGTTTTTACATATTTCCTGTCTATTTCGATCTGACGATGGGCTGTGAAGCTTGAAAGCGCTAATCGGAATAATTTTTATATAGTGGTGTGCAACAGTGATCATTCTGATTGTGATTTCAACCACTAACACAAATTTCTTTCATTAAACGTCTGTTTAATTTTACAGTTAAACAGTTCGTAATTAACAACGCAGTCTCGTACAACAAATCAAATAAAAATTGTTCACACGCAATAAAATGTTAACTAATATTAAACACAATTGTATTACAATTATACCGCCCGATTATAAAACGCAACACTACTAATAACCACTTGAACGTACACAGTAATGTCGCGAATATAAATGAAAACTAAGGTCGCTGCCGCCATGTATTTATACCTCCGCTTACAGACCAGAATGTTCCAAATTGCGTCTTAGTGCCAGTGTGTACTACGTAATTAATTGCGGCCTTGACACAGTCCGCGGGGCTGGCGGCTTCGAGAAAACTCTCGCGAATGCGTCTAGAGTCACATATGCCACACACATTAGAGCAAGATTCTTCTGGCACATTCGACAAACACGTAGACTGTTCTGTAATGTTGTAACAATATGTAATTCATATGTAAGGGTTCCAAGCAAGGAGTGGTTAGGCAAATCGAAGAAGCGCCGTAGTATTACAATAAAAATTATTTTGAGAAAGTGGAATAATTGAGGCATGCACTTCTTTTAAGTTAAGGTTTGAGGCAGATTGCAGCTAGTTGAAAAGCACAGTTTTTCTAATGATTTTACTAGAGCACAAGCATGGTAATGTTTTTAGCATTGATGAAATTGGATTTTTTAAAATGTTTCCAAATAAGACACTTACTTTCAAATGGAATATATGTTTTGAAGGTAAAAACAACAAATGATAAATTGCTCTTACTTTTTGAGCCAATATATCAGGGAAAGGTTACAGCGGTGGCTTCAGCATTTCAGTGGTGGGTCAGACTGACATCTGGGTGAACCACTGTAAAGTATTTTGCATGGATGTGAGTTCATAAATTGAATTTTTGCAACAAGACTGGCTGGTATCTAAACTGTACTGTATTTGTTACAGTACATTTACTCCAGTATATTATTTCTGGAATACATTGAGAAATAATTTTTTTTTAATTATTCCATTGGTCGGAATAGTAAAGACTATTTAATGCCACTTATACATTTCACTTATTGCTATAAGTGATATACCTATACCCTATTGCTATAAGGTATATGTACCTTTCCAATAACTAAAGAACAGATAAATTTTGAGTTACTGTACTATTTTTTGTGTTATGCCTTTAAACCAGGTTCTTAAATTTTAATTTCTACATTCAAAGAATCTGTGTCACATATATAATAAACTGCTAACTGCTTCACTGAATCTGCACATGTAAGTTTCTCTTATTGTATCGAGACAGTTTATGCAATTATTAAATTGTCAATTATTATTGAAACACAAACATTAGGCCTGAAGTTGGGAGAGGTTACCAGTTGTAAATAGCCCAGACTTGTAAGTCAGAAATAATCTACAGTTACTTTGACAATGTGTTAATTATCCTTATGTGGAACAGTCAGAACCTACAGTTTTTTTAAGTTCAGCACGTACAAATCTCACACAGTTTTGAAATTAATGTCTCATTTAACCAACTGTTCTGAGTTATCCTAAACAGTCTCTAAGTTCATAGCATGGCTTATATTGGAATTTCACACGTAAGATAATCAGATGAGAACTTGAAAATTCCAAAAATATGTGTAAATTAACTCATGTGAATAAGAAAGAAAAATTAAGAAGTTGTGACTTCATTCAAACTTAAACTGAAAACTTCTTGAATGTAGTTAAGCAATTCATAATTGATGTTCTGTTCAACACAAAGTACTGAAACCCACATACCAAAACAGTATAAGGTTTATGTACCCAGTAAGTACAGCAAACTTGTGGCAATAACCAGTGACTTTTATCCCTGCAGACATGATAGATTTTCGGGAGAGAAGTGGAAAATTCATAACCCCCTTTAAAAGAATTATTTTTTGTTTTTATTTTACTTTGTGTAAAAATACATACAGTTTTGTGTACTAGTACGGTAATCTGAATTCTACAGTGTATGGTCAAGTCCATTTCGGAAAGTAATCAAGTTTACACAGAGGCAATGTGTATTTTTTAATCAGAAACTAAAACCATCACTTTAAAATAGACCATGATTGTGGTTTTACAAAATGTATTTTTTCTTTGATTTTTATACCACACTTTTAAATGATCAAAGTAACATTAAAAATATTTTTGACTGGCCTAAATAACATCTGTTTTGATCTGTGCATTCAATTTTTTAAGTACTATTTAGTAGAGGATCTTTTTTCATTGTTAGTATATTGTAATTCTTTTTTTTGTTTTATGTGCTATTTTAAATGTTTCTCTGTTTATATTTTACATTTGAATTTTTATTACAATAGATATATTTTATGCAGTTTCTTTTGCCAGTTCAATAAATGCTATATTTTCCTTTCATTATTCCGTTTGTATTTAGAGGTGTTTTGTACATTTTATTGAATACTGCATGGAAGGTTGCCATTGATGGTTTGAATAATTGGGGGTAATCTGGAATCAGAATAATTAGGAGAATTGTTCGAAATTTAATTTAGCAGATGCGCCACAAAAAGGACAGTTGCACAGCAAATTTAGGAAACTCACAAATAAGCATCTATATTTTCATTTTTTATATTTTTTTTGCTCATTGATTTTTTGAAATTAGTTTTTCTGGAAAAGGATTGAATAAAGCAAAACTGGCTGTGTTTTTATCCTTTTCTTTTTCTATATATTTTACTTTCTAAAGCAAAAACTTTATAAAAACATTGGCCTCATATTCTGAATAGCTCTACTCTAACCTTCCTCAATTTTTATAAATTTTTTGTACAATTTAAAAAAAAAATAGAAGTATGTGGAACTACAGTAAAATGCCATTAAAATGCTATGACTTCTTATGCCATCTTGTATAATATGCAAGTTTTGTCTGGTCTTTGCACATCTCAGATGCAGATCCTTTATAAGTATACCTTGTTTGTTATGCTTAAATCCAGCATAATACACTTTTGTTGTTAGAATGTTTGATTCATTTTCATTAACATTTGAAACAAATTGGAAAAAATTAGTATGTCAGTATCTTGAACTCACTTGAGTCATCACCTACCTCAGGAGCACAAGACTGGTCACATCTCAAGATAGAAAATTATAACAGTGTTTGTTGCTGTAAATTCTGGAAAAATGTTTCTACTCAGGATGAAAAAATCAGTTACTCCTTGTTAGGGAAAAGTTACATCCTATAGACCAAGGGAAAAGTGCGTGTACATTTATATCACAAATTATATTATGTTGTTGACAAGAAGTAAGTAAATATGGAAAAATAAATAAAATAAATGGCACTACTGCAAAATTTAGTTTCTTTGCATACAATTTTGTGTTTATGTATGTCAGTAATGCTAATCTATATATGAAAATTATTATATATCGTAGTGCTGTTATGTGTTTGTGCTACTTGGTTGACCCCATCTAATACATGGTTTTCACACGGTCCTGTGAAGAGCATTGTAACAGGGGTTTACTGTATATACACACTATTTAGCATACCTGTATAGCCACTGTAACTGTACTTAGTCTCTTTCGTTTCCTGCACACATCCGTTTTGTTCAGCAGCCAGAACAAAAAAAAGTTAATTACGATACAAAATAAACTGTGCTTCTGTATTTGACAATACAATTTTTGCAAAGTAGTTCTACCAGTGTGCAAACAAGTGATTATTGTACAAAGTACAAAGTTCTACACTGAACAGTTATACTTTGTTTACACCTAAAAAGTGCAACTCTTCTATCATACACCAATAAACTGAGTACTAAAAGTAATTAATTTTGAAAAAAGAGAGTACTATCATGACCACAAACACAAATCAAATGGCACACAGATCCATGTTTCTTCAGTTTTAAGAAATTATCATACCATAGGCATGCTGATATGCTTATGTTAATAACATTAAATTCTCAACAGTATTGAAATTCTGATTGCAAAGGTTTTCCATTATCTACATTGACATTGAACATATTATAAATCTGGGTGGGTGGCCAGATGGTGGGCCAAGAAAATTTTGGGGCATGGGTCTCCCCTATAGCACTGGCCTTGAAAAGTTACCTCAAAATTCAGGTGATTGGAAAAAAGCAAGCAGCCAAAATGTTTCAAAGGAGTGAAGTGTTTAGTAGTGGATTATTAAGACAACAATAAATCATGGATGACAAGACTTTTGTGCAGTGGATAATAAATGAATAATAATCGATAAACAAATCATAAGACAAAATATTGTAACGAGAATCCTATCGAATCCCCCCCCCCCCCATCCAGTATGGCAGGTGTTGCCGCAGTCAAGGCTGCTCACAAGCAGATCCTAGAGTACTCTACAGAATACGTGAGATATGCATCAAGTGGTATGAAGAAGGATGGAAAATTTCTAGAAGGTGTGCACTACCTATAAAAAGCCATAGCAGCCGGATTGTCAGTTCAGTGGTGTTGAGCAATTTCTTTGGTGCGGATCGAGTGTTTGTAGCGAAGTGTTGTTGTATTATAATTAGTGCGAAATTCTTTATAGTTGACATTATTATTGAGTGTGGACAATTTTTGCTTGAATTGTTGTAAGAGACTATCTTGTTGATTATAAATTATTAATTGTGATAATTAAAGCTGGTTATTAGTGTTTTCATTGGTGTCTTGTGTTTTGTTTCCACTGTACCATATGACGATCAGGTAGACTGTCATAACAATATCTAAATTGCTTTTTTCAAGTACAGTTATTGTACAAATCTGCTATATCAAACAATGAGCAAACATTAAACTTGTTCCCCCTTCAACACACACACAAAAATTTAACTATTGACTAAGATATAATAAAAAATATTTAAATAAATTATCAAAAACAAATTCTCAAGAAACTCATTTTCACACTTGAAACATTCAGCCAATTAATACTGTGATACGTCTGTTCAATATCATTCATGCTATTTTATTATGAACCCATCTTGGTTGATTTTTGTTTGTTTGTAATTACAGTATCTTCTTAACAGCTAAAAATATCTTTTAATCAACTTTAAAAAAGAATGATTATGGTATAAAAAGTATAGTATGATAAAAAAATTAAATGGTAGTAATTTTATACATGTAAGTTTATAAATCTTGAATTTTTTCTGCGTAACTGTTGGTTTTGATACATAGAGTACAAAGGTATAAGGAGTTGATCCCTATTACGCCCCGCGTTCTGGAGCGCCAAATACAACTTTGTGCAATTATTTATTATGCTAACCGTGATTTAATTAATTAATCTGTGATTGCCGAGCCCCACGTTCTTTGGGAGCCAAATACAACTTTAATTGGGGATTAATTATGCCAACAATAATTAATTAATTATGTAATTATACTAATTGGTAAAATGAGATCATGTAATCACTCAATTAGGCTACTCATATCAAACTGATTGAAGCTAAGTGATCCGTTAGTTCTTTGATGTTAGCATAATTACTGCACTGAGACTCTAATTATTGTATAAATTAATAAAAGCTACTATAAATCATTCAAGTGACATTACTTTCTTGTTCTGAGGTAACTTTGACAATAATGAACGCATATATTCTGAATAAATAAACACCTATTTATTAACATCATTAAATAAAGAGACTTCAATATATATATATATATATGGATGATTCCCTGTAAATAACTTCATAAAAAGAACACATGTATATATATCAAATGACAATGCGAATCCAATACGTTGTTTGCTGGAAAACATACACATACATATATAATACAATCAATATATAAAAAAAACACAAATAGTCAAACAATAAATCTTATACTAATGCGTTCATTGCTTGCCTCAGATGAATAGCGTTAATTATTTTATCATATTTAATTTAAATACTCAAGGGTGTTTTCTTGAAAAGAGACAGGACAGTAGAGTTCTTATGATAAGAATAGCATAAAGATTACTTGTAAAGTGATTTATCCGATATTTCCATCGGTGTAACTCCTTCTCGTCGGTGGTCCATATGTGTGAAGTTGCGTAGCTGTGATGTCACTAACACTCAACACACGCGGATCAGATTCACTCGCGCTGTGTGTATTTTCTGTTGATTCGGCTGTTACTGTTAGAGTCTATGAAATCATGTGTCGTGTGGTTAAGTTCATCATTAACTGTGGTGTATATATCTGACTGTCTATTGTTCAACTTCTTGTGTGTACATTAATGTATAGTGTCTTTGATACCGTGGTGTAATTGTCCCAATTGATATTGTATCGCTTCGCACTATACAACGTTACGATTTCGTTGTCCGGTAAAACATTAACAATAGTTCTGCGAGTCGGTTATTGATGAAACTGCGATTGGTTAGATCAGTTCTGAATTAGCGGTAACTGAGTATGATAAAGAACTCGAGAGTTATTAAGCACTGGTGTATGTTGCATGATTTAGTCGCTGTAGGTACACTATTACAGGATACTTGCCAATATCGAAATGTTTAAGTCACTTAATTATATACCGCGTAGCAGAGTTTCAAAGTCCAACTGCTGTCCGTATGTTAACCGAACTGTATTAAGACTTAGAAGATTTAAGTTCCGTGAAGACTGTTAAAGTGTACGATTAAAAGTATATGAACGACTGTCGAAAAATATATGAAGACTGCCGAAAATTGTATTAAGACTGACCTCCCGCGTGCTCTGTAAATAGTTTTTATTAAGCATCGTTTACCACAATGCAATCTTCTGGAAGACACGCTTCAGGTCGAACATGATAGGACAGAAGAACTCCTACCCTTATGCAAGACTATCGTTCTTCACTTCTCATTCGTCGTTCCCGTTGCCATGATGACGACGGTCCTCTCCACCTGTCCTCTGGGTAGATGCTGGGTTGTGATTGGGTATCCTGTCTCCCCACAAGTTCGCGTCGAAGGCCACCGTACTCTTTTCCTGGAACAAGAGCAATTTCTCGGCTGTCGATCAGGTCTTTGTCTAAGCGTACTCCGGACCCTGCCGCTGTTCTCACGCGAACAATGTGTCGTATTTCGTTATTGTTTCACTATCCTTGACCCTTTTCCGTTAGCTATCCGGATGCAGCGTGTCGTCGTTTCCAAGACGGCACTCCTTCTCCCTGTCGTAAATATCAGTTGTCGCCAGTAAGACGTTCCCCCGCTGTGCACAAGTTCGATTCCATTCTTTAGATATCGATGTCAGTTCTCATACAGGGTAAATACCATTGTGCACTTACACCCTTTTCTTACTGCTGGTACACTTCAAATTAACCTTGCAGTGTGTGTCCGTCACAGTTTCTCTGTAAATTGCTACTGACATAGTTTCCTTTTATCTTGCATGTTGCAGGTTGTAAATCTCGGTTGAGTCGAGTCTGTCACGGCCAACCTTATTTCCCATTGTAAAGTTATGTGAAGCGTATTCGTATTGTCCGAAGCAAACGTTCAGTTGACACTTCGTTAAACTGTTCCTTATTTATTGCTCTTGGCTTGTGTTGGGGTGTCTTGCTGTATGTAACGTCTTTTCGATCATAATTTAAAAAATTTTTAATTCTTGGTTGTTACATAGTCCCCAAATCGGATTGGATGTTGGATCAGCAGAAGACATTCTAATCCGATTTCTGCGCTCTGTGTTTGTTGTGGGAGTCCCCTCTGAGAAGGTCACGGTCATTGACCCACTTTCCTCTGCTTAGGGTATACGGGTATATATTCCCTATATTTTGTTGTAAACTAACTCTGGGAATTTATTGCCGTGCATCTGACGAAGGATGAACGCATTTTCACACATTGTGCATATCTAATTAGATATGGAATTATTTTACAATAATAATAATAACTGTGGATGGCTGTGTCATCCGCTTATAACCTAATACATGAAATAATGGTTTTCGACATGAAATGTAATTATTCATGTATCGTTTAAATATCGTTACGATAGTTAATGTCCTTAGTCTATCTTGAACATTTAAAACACAATTTACGAACCTGCAAATACATATTGATACATTCATTATTTATTATTGAGTATCACTCACAATACGTATTACTAACATTTATACTGATTATATTGATTATAAATTTATATACATTATTTATGAACAATTAACAGTTCATTTGAAATCATTATGATTATAGATAATTTCGCTTTATACCACTCAGATTTGATTAATTAATCTTACATCATTGTGTGTCCATAAAAAGCTCGTTATAACGTCTTTAGCAATTTATTGCTGCACACTCGATCGAACTTTTCGCACCATAAGTGTCCTTTCTATTGAAATTTTCATTAACATTGGTTATACACATGTAATTAATGTCATTAGATTGTCACATCGTGACTTAAGAACTTCATGTACAAAAAAAAATCTTTAAATTACACGCTAATAAGTTATACATTATATCGTTTAGGCTAGTTGGACCGGTTTTCGCGGGACATTCACCCTATGCGCTGGCCCACGCCCTCTATAGTCCAACTAATTGTCGACGCAACTTTCGCTTTCCTGTGAGACTTGTACTTTCATTTCGTAATACTTCTTCAGCAGACGCACATTAAATTTCCCTCTCACCTTGCCACTGCTATCGCACTCAGTGAGCTCGTATGTTGCATCGCCAAGGACGCGATTAACCTTGTATGGTCTTGTATACAACTCGAAAAACTTGTCGATCCTTTTCATTGCGGCGTCAGATTGGTGGTAGCTCCTTAACAGCACCTTATCGCCGATAGCAAATTTAGTAATTTTCTTACTATCATTGATGCGCTTAGCATACTTCTCTCTTTTTTCCTTTATTTTTACAAATACGTTGATATTTGAACTGTATTTACTGTTGATGACTTCTTTGTCCAGCCACTTCTCCCATGCGCGGGTCGGCTTCTTTCCTAATTGCGCCTCGTGGGGGGTTATTTCTATTGTTTCGTGGTATGTTTCATTGATACATGTCTCAATCAATCCGACGTATCTTGACCACTTACTATGCTGGTCGTGTACAAAGATCCTGAATAGATTTCCAAGTTGGCGGTTAATCCTTTCGGCTAAGTTCGCGCGAGGATTCCTTATCGCCGTATATCTCGGTTGTATATCCAGCTCCTCGAGACCTTTAATCCATTTTTCCGCGGTAAATTGCGTGCCGTTATCAGTTAAGATGACCTTCGGTCATCCAAACTTTGCACAGTAGTCGTTGATTCGTCGTAATGTCGTGGTGGTTGTCGCTCTTCGTAATGTGAATAACTTGACAAACTTTGTGAAGTTGTCCACCATGACAAGTAAGTATTTGACGCCTCCTGTACCAGTTGGTAGAGGTCCATAGTAATCGACGCTCACGATGTCACCTCTAGCTGATGGTATCATAGCCTTTGTTCCGCCAAACAGCATCCTGTTGTTTGTGTCCTTGTATCTTTGACATGAGTCACAAGTCTGGATATATGCTTTCACTTTCTTGAACAAGCTGTCGATCGTGAAGTGCTCCTGTAACATTTTTATACACCTTTTCGGGCCTAGGTGTCCGTACATTTGGTGTATCTCTGCAATTAAGTCCTTCGACACGCTGTCAGGAATGTATAGTTTCCATTCGCCGCGTTGTCGTCGGTATAACTTATTGTTAACAATTTTATAAAATTTGCTTAATTTATTATCTACATCGTTATTCTTAATCTTATCTATAAGTGTTCTGAGTTTGGCATCTTCATTCTGGTATTTACCGATATCTCTAATTATCTTACCTATTTGTTGATTCATTTTAATAACTAGATGATTAATTAAATACTCGTGCGTTTCCTCGTTTGTCTCCTGTTGTTCCGCGTCAGCCGGGTATCTACTCAATATGTCCGCAACTACATTATCCTTTCCTTTACAGTGGATAATGTCGAAATTGTATTCTTGTATGGCGAGAATCCATCTTGTAATTCTCGAGTTGTTTAAGTGGCACTTGTGCATGAATGTTAATGCTTTATTGTCCGTGATTATCGTTAGGGGCTGGCCAAGTATGTACATTCGAAACTTATCCAGACATCTAACGATACTTAGGAGCTCTTTCTCCGTCGTGAAATAATTACGTTCTGCGCCTTTAAATGTTTTGCTTGTAAAAGCGATCACGCCAATTTCTCCTTCTTCATCGATCTGGTAAAGCTGGCCACCATACGCAAAATTACTAGCGTCACACTGAATATAGTATCTTTGGTTCGGCCGTGGGAACCGTAGAGTTACTGTGTTTATAAATAAATTCTTGACTCTCTGGAAACACTCGTCCACTTCTCTTGTCCATGAAAACTTTCGTCCTCCTTTCAGCAGTTCGTGTAAAGGTTGCGTTGTTTCCGCGTATTTACTCGTGAATCTATTGTAAAAATTGGTGAGGCCAAGGAAACCTTTGAGTTGTTTTGTATTCTTCGGTGCCGGGAAATCCATAATTGCCTTTACCTTGTCATCGGTTGCTTGTATCCCCTTTGTTGTAAGGCGATAACCAAGGAATGAGATTTCTCATCTAAAGAATTGTGATTTGGTGAGGTTGACAGTGATATTTGCCTTATTGAGGTTGTTTAGCAATGTTTCTAAATGATTTAAGTGTGTTTGTATATTGTTGGAGTAACACAAGCAGTCGTCCACGTAGATGATTTTGTTCTTCTTGACTTCCTCCTCGAGAGCCACATCCAATCCACGTGTCAACGCCGCAGAGCTGGTGCTAAGTCCAAATGGTGTCACTGTGAATCGGTAGCATCTCCCTTCGTGCATAAACGCAGTGAAATCCCTACATTCTTGTTTTAATGGGACCTGCCAGAAGCTACTGGATAAGTCGACTGTCGATAAGTACTGCATATCACCACATCTAGCCAATATCTCATTTACCGGGGACACTCCTTCGTAATCGGGTACAGTCACGCTGTTCACTTTCCTTGCATCAAGGCACAGGCGAACCCTCCCATCCTTCTTGATTACCGTCACGATTGGATTGACGTACGGGCTGGCGCAACGTTCGATTACTCCATATCGTAACATCCGGTTAATCTCCTCGTTCACCTTGTCTCTGTAAGCAAGCGGCACAGGCCACCCTCGTTGAAAGTAAGGTGTCCTGTCCATAACGTGAAACTCATGCGTGTAACCCTCTATTTTTCCTGGGCACTCCCTAAAAACATTCCGGTTCCTTACCAAAATCTCCTTCAGGCGTTGCAGTATTCCTTCATCCACGCAGTCTATGCTCCCAATCTTTTCATCGATGCATCGCAGTACTTCCTCTTCTTCTTCACTGGTTATCACGTCAATGTTCATGATTGGTATTATATGCTCCTCTTCATCAGCGTTGTTTCTTATATTAATTACTTTGTTTCCGATGTCGATGCGACACCCAACTTCTTGTAGAAAACTAATTCCTAGTATGCACGGTTTCACTAATTCTGGTATTATCAAAAACACACATTCATATCGGATACTATCAATCTCAATGTCACACAATATTTGTCTCTTAACTAATTTGGATTTATTTCCTACAGCCCTTATGATAAATATATTCGTTACGGGTAGTGTCTCATATGGTCCTATACTCTTCTTATGATTATTAAACCACGTCTCCGATAATCCGTTGACGAGGCATCCTGTATCAAGCAAAGCTTGTACAATTATATCATTATTAAATTTGATAGTAATTTCGGGACATTTCAGTACTTGTTTATTAATAATTTCGTCGTCCTCTTGTAGCAGGTCCTTTCGTAAATCCGGTAGTAATATATTTACATTCTCACTAGGAAGTAAGTCGTTTAAAAATTCTATCTTATTCTCTAGTTTGACATATTTTTTTTTTTTTTTTGTCACCATTACCGCTCGCCCTCGGGGTGGTGTCATTGACCGTTCTACTGGGGCCTGCTTCTGCTGGCGTAAACTGCACCGTATTGATGTATTGCTTGTTGTCAAAACGACCCCTCGGCTGTCGGTCACTTTCACTTTTGTTATACTGTCCCTCTCTCTCTCTCTCTCTCTCTCTCGGGTTGTTTTTTCCCTCGTTGTAGGGTTTATAATGCGGCCTGCGATTGTTCTCTCCGCTTGACTGGATACTCGTAAATTCCGTAATTAATGCTTCAAAATTTGGTATACTTGTAATACCACGTGTGACCACGGCGAGCTGCAAATCCTTCCCAAAATGACGGGCTAATTTCCGGATCAGCTGCGTATCGGTCAATGCTGGCGACAGTTGCCGGCTTTCTAGTAATATTCTTTCTACATATTGGATGGCTGTGATTGGCCCATTCCACTCATATCTGCCGTACTCAAGATTGTCGCGTATATTGTCCTGGCGTTCTTGACCCCAGTACTTCAAGGTGAAGGCTTCTTTAAACTCTTCGTACGTGGAGATTTGATTCCGTATGACACGCCACCATATCCCAGCGTCCATCTCCAAGTGTCTCCCGATCCATTTAATGTCATTGTTGTTGTAGTATTTTTATTGGATCTCTGGCAATTCCTTCAGGAATTCCATCGGGAACCTGTCAGTGCCGTTGTACTTTAATTCTGCATGTGTGTGTCCATTAATCCTACTGATTATCCCCGACTCACCTTCAATTAGCTGAAGCTGTAGCTGTTCTATTTGTGACTTCAATTCGTTGATACGAGTGGTTTTCTCCCTGGTGCTCTCATCCAGTTTTAGTTCCGCCGACTTCTGTCTCCCATCTACCTCACTGATCTTCTGCTGTATCGTGCTGTTTACGTCTCCCTGTTCCTGTTGTAATTGTCTTACTGTTTGGAATAGTTCGACTCTCAATTCCTCCTGCTTCTTATGATTTTCTTTAACGTGTTTCTACTCTGTTGTGGATCTTCTTGATGCTTGTTTGAGTATTTTGGGTAATACTCTTTAGTTCCTGTCGGTCTAATTCTCTAGTTTCTCGTACCTCTTCGAATTTCCTGTCTGTGTCGTTCTTTAGCTCTCTTATGGTCTCGTTCTGCAGCTTCTGGACCTCGTCTATCTTCTTGTCACAATTGTTTATATATTCACGCATTTCTGCGCGTATTTGTGTGACTTCCTCCTTCTGCTTGTCTAACTTTTCTTCTAGTTTGTCGAACTTCTTATTCTGCTCCTCGAACTTTTCATTAGTTTCATCAAATTTCTTACTCATGAAGTCCATTAATGCACGCAACGTCACCTCTTCCTGCGGTTGTTGTTGGGATTCCTGTCCCCGCGCTCTGACGTCTGACGTCTCCTCGGTCATTTGTGAATAGGTTGGCGATTCCTCTCGTTCGACATCAGGTACACCCTGTTGGTTATTAATATCGAAATTCATGGAATCGGAACTACTGGTCGTCATTTTTGCAGCCTTACTCCGCTTTAACATTCAGTCCAACTAGCTTCACACTAATAATATTTGTTCTTACAACTAACATGAAATATATACGCTTATCCTATCTACTGCCTGCTCTTTGCCGTGCGATGGGCGCCAAATACAAAGGTATAAGGAGTTAATCCCTATTACGCCCCGCGTTCTGGAGCGCCAAATACAATACAACTTTGTGCAATTATTTATTATGCTAACCGTGATTTAATTAATTAATCTGTGATTGCCGAGCCCCACGTTCTTTGGGAGCCAAATACAACTTTAATTGGGGATTAATTATGCCAACAATAATTAATTAATTATGTAATTATACTAATTGGTAAAATGAGATCGTGTAATCACTCAATTAGGCTACTCATATCAAACTGATTGAAGCTAAGTGATCCGTTAGTTCTTTGATGTTAGCATAATTACTGCACTGAGACTCTAATTATTGTATAAATTAATAAAAGCTACTATAAATCATTCAAGTGACATTACTTTCTTGTTCTGAGGTAACTTTGACAATAATGAACACATATATTCTGAATAAATAAACACTTATTTATTAACATCATTAAATAAAGAGACTTCAATATATATATATGGATGATTCCCTGTAAATACCTTCATAAAAAGAACACATGTATATATATCAAATGACAATGCGAATCCAATACGTTGTTTGCTGGAAAACATACACATACATATATAATACAATCAATATATAAAAAAAACACAAATAGTCAAACAATAAATCGTATACTAATGTGTTCATTGCTTGCCTCAGATGAATAGCGTTAATTATTTTATCATATTTAATTTAAATACTCAAGGGTGTTTTCTTGAAAAGAGACAGGACAGTAGAGTTCTTATGATAAGAATAGCATAAAGATTACTTGTAAAGTGATTTATCCGATATTTCCATCGGTGTAACTCCTTCTCGTCGGTGGTCCATATGTGTGAAGTTGCGTAGCTGTGATGTCACTAACACTCAACACACGCGGATCAGATTCACTCGCGCTGTGTGTATTTTCTGTTGATTCGGCTGTTACTGTTAGAGTCTATGAAATCATGTGTCGTGTGGTTAAGTTCATCATTAACTGTGGTGTATATATCTGACTGTCTATTGTTCAACTTCTTGTGTGTACATTAATGTATAGTGTCTTTGATACCGTGGTGTAATTGTCCCAATTGATATTGTATCGCTTCGCACTATACAACGTTACGATTTCGTTGTCCGGTAAAACATTAACAATAGTTCTGCGAGTCGGTTATTGATGAAACTGCGATTGGTTAGATCAGTTCTGAATTAGCGGTAACTGAGTATGATAAAGAACTCGAGAGTTATTAAGCACTGGCGTATGTTGCATGATTTAGTCGCTGTAGGTACACTATTACAGGATGCTCGCCAATATCGAAATGTTTAAGTCACTTAATTATATACCGCGTAGCAGAGTTTCAAAGTCCAACTGCTGTCCGTATGTTAACCGAACTGTATTAAGACTTAGAAGATTTAAGTTCCGTGAAGACTGTTAAAGTGTACGATTAAAAGTATATGAACGACTGTCGAAAAATATATGAAGACTGCCGAAAATTGTATTAAGACTGACCTCCCGCGTGCTCTGTAAACAGTTTTTATTAAGCATCATTTACCACAATGCAATCTTCTGGAAGACACGCCTCAGGTCGAACATGATAGGACAGAAGAACTCCTACCCTTATGCAAGACTATCGTTCTTCACTTCTCATTCGTCGTTCCCGTTGCCATGATGACGACGGTCCTCTCTACCTGTCCTCTGGGTAGATGCTGGGTTGTGATTGGGTATCCTGTCTCCCCACAAGTTCGCGTCGAAGGCCACCGTACTCTTTTCCTGGAACAAGAGCAATTTCTCGGCTGTCGATCAGGTCTTTGTCTAAGCATACTCCGGACCCTGCCGCTGTTCTCACGCGAACAATGTGTCGTATTTCGTTATTGTTTCACTATCCTTGACCCTTTTCCGTTAGCTATCCGGACGCAGCGTGTCGTCGTTTCCAAGACGGCACTCCTTCTCCCTGTCGTAAATATCAGTTGTCGCCAGTAAGACGTTCCCCCGCTGTGCACAAGTTCGATTCCATTCTTTAGATATCGATGTCAGTTCTCATACAGGGTAAATACCATTGTGCACTTACACCCTTTTCTTACTGCTGGTACACTTCAAATTAACCTTGCAGTGTGTGTCCGTCACAGTTTCTCTGTAAATTGCTACTGACATAGTTTCCTTTTATCTTGCATGTTGCAGGCTGTAAATCTCGGTTGAGTCGAGTCTGTCACGGCCAACCTTATTTCCCATTGTAAAGTTATGTGAAGCATATTCGTATTGTCCGAAGCAAACGTTCAGTTGACACTTCGTTAAACTGTTCCTTATTTATTGCTCTTGGCTCGTGTTGGGGTGTCTTGCTGTATGTAACGTCTTTTCGATCATAATTTTAAAATTTTTAATTCTTGGTTGTTACAAGAGATCCTAGTGTACATCCTGTTGGAGAGTAATTATGCATATTCTTTACATTTGTCAAAATCTGTAAAGTGCTTCTGTTTAGAAGTTTTCATATAAACATAAGTTTAATACACATATTCCATTTGATTTCAGGAGTGACACTGAATCAGCAGATCATGGTGCACCAGAACGTAAGGCCAAATTAAACATTAAAAAATCTGTGTTCAAGAAGAAAAGTGACAAAACTGGCCCAAACAATGAGACAGTGAAGGTAGGTGGATCATTGCTAAACATAATGCCAAAAAAGACTTTTAACAGTTTGACTGCTAATAATAAATTTAATGATGTGGCTCAGGTGCTAAGAATTTTTCTTACACTAAAACTTACCTTTAGCTTTCAGTGGAATGTCCAAAACAATAAAATGAGTTTTTGGTTAAACATTTGTAACTGGTCACATTTTAAAATGACCACAGCCCAGGCCATGGTCAGCACCCTGCTGACGTCCTGACTGACTCGTTTACCGCACTGTGTGTCAATACAGCTTGGTTTTTACACTTCTGAACTTATGTAGTTCTATAGTCTTTGTTAACAAGAATGCTACAAATTTTTAAATAAACTATAAAAATACCTATTTACATTTGTACATTCTTCAGTTTACTTTTTAGTCCAGGATTTCACTAATGATAATTGTCAAAACATTTAACTGGGCAAAGGCCAGGAGAACCAGCACAAGCTTCACAAATAAATCTTGTCTGCTTCATTATTCCTTGTCTTGCACAAGATTGGCAGTCCTTTGTTTTTGTGCAATTAGTGTTTCCCTTGAAGCCAAACTTTGTCAGGGGATGAAGCCAAAGGTTCAGGGGGGGTTCCATATAGAGGAAGAGCTGGTTGTGGTTCTTCTGGTCAGGGAAGGAAGTTCTCTAACACATTCAGTCTAAAATCATAAATGACATTTTCCTGTTGGCACTACTAACGGCATTCTTATTGTGTAGCAGGTGAGAATTTATCAGTAACATGTGTACAAAGTGCACAAACGGTTTCTTATATCAGTGAAGCAATTTTCTCTCCGCTGGGTAGTATGTCTCTATCAACTCCCTTCATGAAAGATTTGTACTTAACTGTTGGGAGTGGCTTTTCATGTGTTTCTCTTCTTGACTTGACAAACTCTACCAGTTTCATTCTTGTATTCCATTGAAATGTAGTAACAATACATTTGTCCTTCCAATTGCCAACTAACACTCCTTCAGCATATCTACCTATAGTTTCTCCCTTTTTTAAGTTGGCTGTCTTCACATCTGCAGGCAGATACTTCTGGTCCATCTGTAAATTGTCAGTACAATATGTTTCAATGGCCACAAGCTTTGATGCCAAAACAAAAGAGTTTTAATAATTGTCCATGTATAAAGCATGCCCTTTCCTTAGTTTTCCCTCCATCAACTTGAAAATGACATTTGCTGAGTGCCCATACCCTCCCATATCATCAGAATGCCACAATACACTAATAACTTCAATATAAGTCCATGAGGATTATTCAGTGTATAAAGTTTGATAAGATATTTGTTTCTTCCCTTTTGTGTTCTACATAAATAATAGATGACCCCTCAACCATGCTTTCATGAAGGGACAGTGGTAAAAAACACTGCCATTTTGTTATTAAAAGAGTCAGTCATAAACTATACTTTCTTAAGTCTGTTATCAGGCTCTTCTATGCAATTGTGAGAAAATACAAACATCGCAGTATTAGTAAAAATCTGTCTCAACTCATATATCTTGAAAAGCACGTTAAGCCAACTAACCAGTGTGTTTTCCAATAGTCATTCAAACTAGATAGTTTTATAGTCGAATATGTAACAAAAGTGCTATAAAAGTTTTTGCTATAGTGCTATAGTTTTTATAGTTTGCTATAAAAGTGCTATAGGAACAGTTAAATCTTTCCATTTTGCAATATGAGATTGGGGTGACACAGATGCAGAAGGAAACACGTCAAATCAAAAAGCAAAAAGTTTTCTTCTTTTCTGAATGTGATTGGTCTCATTCCTTTAGTAAAAACTGACCAGATAAGGTCAAGACTAAAACTAACATTAAAATCAGACCCTCATCATTACTTTCTGATTCTTGTCTCATAGGCTTCATCATCGGTACTACCATGTGAAACAGCTTCATCATAGGTATAATGAACTTCAATTGTAGGCCTTCCACTTTTCCTTGAAGAAGAAGCCATTATGGTTGGAAAATATCAGTATGGAGAACCATACATGACTTCCATGTTCTAAGATTTATATTTAAAATCATATTCGAAATGAAATATTACCATAGAAACTACTTCTTTCTACTTATTGCTTCAGCCTTAACCACGGTACTGTGGTCACTAACGTATACCACCTGACGTTTTCGCACTCGATTTTCACTGATGATGGCAGTTGATGGACTGCCGAAAAGTCTGGTTTTGCAGAAAACATTTGCTAAACAGCCCGGGAAGGAATTTTAACAAAGAACTACTTCTTTGGTGCCGATAACGTAGTACACATATAAAAAATTCTCCCCTCCCCAATCAACTATAATTTTCATTAATAGAAAATTAGCCCCACCCCGTTCACCTAACCTTTATAGATATTTCATCTACGTTTCTACAGTGGATTATTATGAGCTTCTTATTAGGATACATTATTTATCAAAATTAAGTACTTTACTCTTGTTAAAACATAAAACGTTGCAGGTAAACTACCCCTTTCTCTTAACCGATCTTCACCAAAATCAACAGAACTTCAGTCCTCTACAATTCAGGGATGCATGCAAAAAAATATTTGATTCTGTTTGAATGTGCGACAGTTATTGTTCGTCATATAAACAATTACCCTTGTTAAAACATAAAACGTTGCAGGTAAACTACCCCTCTCCCTTAACCGATCTTCACCAAAAACAACAGATCTTGCGAACTCTACAATTCAGGGGTGTATGCAGAACATTATTTGATTCTGTTTGAATTTGTGGCTCTTATCGTTTGCCATAGAAAATACCCTTTTAAAACATAAAACGTAGCAGGTAAACTACCCCTTTCCCTTAACCGATCTTCACCAAAATCAATAGGTCTTGAGAACTCAACAATTTAGGGCTGTATGCAAATAATCATTTGATTCTGTTTGAATTTGCGGCTTTTATCGTTTGCCATATAAAATACCCTTGTTAAAACATAAAACCTTGCAGGTAAACTACCCCTTTCCCTTAACCGATCTTCACCAAAAACAGTAGGTCATGAGAACTCTACAATTCAGGGCTGTATGAAAAAGAGTAGTTGATTCTGTTTGAATTTGCGGCTGTTATCGTTTGCCATAGAAAACAATTACCCTTGATTTAAAAAAAACCGTTGCCGGTAAACTACCCCTTTCCCTCAACCGATCTTCACCAAAAACAATAGGTCGTGAGTACTCTACAAATCAGGGCTGTATGCAAAAAATGATTTGATTCAGTTTGAATTTGCGGCTGTTATCGTTTGCCATAGAAAAAAATCTACAGATAGACAGACAGACACACACACAGACACTTTTCGAAAAATGACTTTTTTCATGTTTTGAGTGTAGTACAATCAGAATCTGCAATAATCTCGAACACGATTTTTGTTTGCCATCACCATCCTTGCATTTCCTTAAGGAACATGGAAGTAAAAACAGTAAATATATACATCATAAAACTTATACCTACAGTACATCAAAACATCAACACTTTAATATGGAAATGCCAAAAAAATAAGAAACGAAATGTATCAATACAAAGCAAGTAACTTCAGTATTATGCTGACAAAAAAATCATACATCTACGGTGGAGTGTGAAGGCACACTGAAACAAAATATTGAATAGAGAGCAGCACGACCCAGGCCATGGCTAGCGTAGTGGTGACTGTATGCAATACAGCCCAGGCCGCGACTGCCAGGTTTCCTCTATTTTAGAAAGAGATTTGCAGATTTAACACTGGTGCATATTTTTATTTTTAGGAATTCAAATTATAAAAACAAGAAAAAATTTACATCACATTTCATTATATGAACTTATCAGTTTGTATGGTATTTTAAAAGTATGTATGTTATTTTAGTTTAAATACAATATCAGCAGCATTTGTATGATATATTTTAAATTAAATTTTAATAGTAGTAAATTTTAAAAGTTGATATAGGTCTTGGTTACTTATGAAATGTAGCTTTCTCTCTGACATGGGGTACAAGGATTCTAATTGAAGTTGTATTAGAATGTGTGCCCCTGATATTGTGCCAAGTCCTGAAAAAGTTTGCCTGTTAGACCAAAACTAGCCATATCGTGGGTGATTCATTTCATCATCTCTTCATGGGATGAATATTGCATATTTGATATCTATAATTATGTTTAATATTATTAAATAATATATTTATATTAAATTAATATTGTTTGTGCTTGGCTGAACAGAGACAGCAGTGAGTCATTGTTCTTATTGTCTGAATACACTTTTCATTTTTTACAGCCTGACAATGCAGCTATACCACTGGACCCAAACCATTCTAATGAAGGTGTCGTGTATGCAGAATTAGATTTGCAGGCACACAGACCTGGAATGGCTGTAGTTAGAGGAGATGATGACAAAACTGAATACGCTGAAATAATACACACCAAATCGGAACAAAAGTAAATGTACCAGATACAACCGTCTTGACAACCTATACCAGGAGTTTTAATGCATATTTCACTTTTTGGCTGTGGATGTTAGAGTCATTGTTTTACTGGCAGTTAGAATTAAAGCTGTTTTGAAAATAATAATAATAATAATAATGAAACATATAAAGTGTCTGATTATAACAGTGTATGCCTTAACTGAATTGCCTGTATTAGTTTGTCAATGCTTGGTATGTAGTTCTGACAGTACTGACATTTCTGTTTGTACAAGCTTGTACGGAAGCATTTAAGCTTCCACAGATTTTTACATAGATAGTAAATTACATATAAGTCAGTTGTATACATACTGTGTGTGTGTCTGTGTGTGTGTGTGTTTCGAAAGTGTTATAAGTAATGTGGTTCCAGTCACATTCCATTTTATTAAAAATTTGAATGAATAGATGTATTTTGTATTTAGTAAATTGTACTTATTTGTGACTGAGGGGTTTTGGTTACAAAAACATTGTGCTTTGTGAGAATGTGTTTTGAATACACTGCTCTGGTTGTTGGAGAAACGGTAATAATCAGTTTGTAATAGTAAATTATATGAAATAGAATTTCCGTATTGGATTAACAATGTTAAATGATAATTTGCACGTCTGACGTATTATACTTAAGCTACTCACTGTATACTTTCAGCTTCATGTATTTTTAAAAATGTTTCTTGAAGGTGAGCTCTGATGTTTTTGTGTATCTAAATGGTATACTGTAATATAGTAATATAGCATTATTGAAAACAGCTTTTTTGTGTTATATACCTTTAATGTGTGAATGTGTTTGTACAGTAATCCCCCAGTATAATGGACCCCATAAAAACGGACACTGCTTATACTGGACATATCTAAGAAAAATGGAATGTTGAAAAATCAAAGATAAATGGGCTCAAAAAAAGATGCTTATCGATGCTGGACAACGTATGTAGGCGTGTAGGGTCATTGAGCCATCTGATGTGTTCCTTTCATCAATGGTCTTGTCTCCAATGTGCGTCTGTCTATTAATAGCCTACACATTGTTCCTCCATATTCTAGGATGGCTGCCTGTCATAACACTCCTCTTACCTAGATTAGGGTCTATCTCAGTCAGTTGTTCTAGACACAGTTGATTCGTATGGTGTTGTTTTCTTTCATTTGTGCTAACTACTGAGTTCCAAGTTTTTATACTGTTTTCTCGTTACAGTACAACTTTTAGGAGTTTGCTGTGTCTTTAAGTAAACCTACTGTAGGCCAGAAGAGAAAGTGTAAAAATCTAGTTCTTTGTGATAAACTGACAATTATAGAAAAGCTGGGTAAAGGAGGTTCATTGTTTTTCATTTGTGATGAGTTTGGCATTGCAAACTGTGTTGGACATTAGAAAGAAGAAAAGTGAAATCTATAATTTTGTACTCAAGTTCAATGTGTATAAAGGAAAAAGTGAAGTGAAACAAATGTGGATGCCTTCTGATAAAACAATAGATGCTGTGCACAGGTGGTTTCCCAACTTCAATCATCAAGATTGACAGTGCATGGAATAGAAATTCAGTTCAGCTGGAGAGAGATTAAATGACCAATTGAGACTTAAGAATTTCAAAGCTAGCTCAGGTTGATTGTTTACATTCCATGAGCGTCATAAAATTTCAAACAGGAAAATTCATGTGGAAATTCCCAGCATTGATTTTGATTCTGTAGAACCTTTTAGAAAAGAGGTAAACAGTTTAATTAAAAAAGAGTGTTACAAGTTGAACCAAATCTACAATTTCGTTGGAACAGGACTGTTTTGGAGAGCTGTATCTCAAAAAATGCAATCATCAGTAACTGAAAAATCAAGACCTAGCATAAAAAAAAAAAACAAGGAACATGTGTCAGCTTTGCTGTGTGCATTGTGGGTGGTAGCCACATGCTTAAAACTGTCATTATTGGCAAAAGCAAAAAAACCCATGTGCCATAAGAAACATTATGCACGATCTACCACTTCATTATTACAGCGCATCTAAAGCATGGAGCACAACAGCCATAACAACAAATTGGTTTCACATGAAATCTGTACTGGAAATAAGACAATACCAAATCGAACATTTGAAGATCCTAGAAAACAAAGTAAATGCCTTGACACTGCTAGATAATGCGTCTACCTATCCTGATGTTGAAACACTTTGCAGTAGAGATAAAAAGATGAAGTGCATGTTCATGCCAGCAAACACAATGCTGTGTTTCAGCCAGTTGACCAAGGCGTGATCTACATGGCAAAGTGGACCTACAAAAAGAAATTTCTCAGTGAAGTTTTAGAAGTCAAGGGGCTACTTGATGGAGAAAAGGAAAAAAGGACAAAAGTCACTTCAAAATTTAAAGTCATCTAATATACGATCTGTGATCTATATCTTTACAGATGCAGTAAAATAAATAAAATCTACAACTTTAGCAAGTGCATGGAAGAACTTAGGCCTCCAAAAATAGATGAATGTGGACCAGAAGATTTCTGTGAGACCTGCAACAAGGAAGAGGAGAAGCTGTGTCAGGATATTGAGTCCTGGCTTGAAGCAGATAAAGATGATCCTGGTTATCACATCATGACTGAAAAGTAGATTGCTGATAGTTTAACAGGCATGCCAGAAAGTTCAGAGGAGGAAGATGATGAAGAAGATTCTCAGTCAAAATTTAAGTGAGCAATGTAAAATACCACTTGAACTTTGTCACTGAGTATGTTCAGCAATTAAAAAATGAAAACATATTGCCCTATTATGATCACTTGCGCACCTTCATGAGTTATTGATTAATCAATCTCAAACAAAAATTAGTAATTTTTTTAAGCCAGTAAATATGGAAAGTGACTCTGACACATAGTCGTCCTGTTTTTGAAGAAGATAGTCATCGGACAATTTTTTTTATTATAATTACAAGTATTTTATGTAAAATATAAACTGTTCATTATAATGGACTATGTTTTTATTACAATTATGTATGCACTATTTTGTATAAGATATTGCTTTATATAAGTTTTTTTTGCTTTTATTTTCAGTATTGCTATGCTGATGCACTGTTACCTATTTTACATAAATACAGTAAAATAAATAGTTTCTACTTTTGTTGACATAGTTTAAATGAGTCATATACATATTGTAAGGCCTACTTGCTATATATGGTTACAATGAACTTTAAATACAACGGACACCTCAGAGCTCCTATTAGTCCGTTATAACGGGGGATTACTGTATTTAAGTCAGTGGTGGCTTTTGCAGTAAATACTGTAGAACCATCGGTCAGTTGGAAAATTATATTGTACTGTATCTGAGTAAATTCTATTTTAATCAGAGTAGCTAAATGTTTATTAACTGAACTAGACTGCCACGGTCTGCACAAACCAACCTGGTGACAGAAATTCCTGTCCTGATTTGTGCATGAGTCTTGCTTACACATTCATTTGATAACAGCAAACCAGATATTTTGTTTTCCTGTAAAAGAGCATTGGAGTTCCAGTATTTGCAGCTGGAAACTAGCTCCCTTCTGCTCTTGACCTGCTGTAAGCAAATAGTGAGGAAGGGAGGGGATAAGCAGCATCTCATTGTAAATCTTAATATTCATGAACATAATATTATCATGTGTAATCATACATTGTAAATTTGTTAAAGTGTTTAAAAATTATTTAAAGCTAAAATGTATACTTTTTTAAAGACAATGCTGAACATCAAAGTGGATGAAAGTGATGAAACAGAAAGAGTAAAGATTGGAAAATGTGAAGTAAACTTAATTTTAAAATTCAAATAGTTTTATAATATTAATTTAGTATCACACAGAACAACCAATAATTTTACCTGAGAGTTGCCACTGATTTATATAATTAAATTATAAAAATATTTTAACATAACTTTGGATTATTGGTAAACTCTAACTTTGATTTATTAATCGTATATATCATAGTTCATTTTATTTCTACCATTATTTATAAGACTGAATTTAACACACACAACTGGCTTAGAAATAGACCTTGGTTAAGTGATTGTGGAATTTTGCTGAGATTCTTAATAGTTTTGGGCGGGCGGGGGGGGGGGGGGTAGCTTGATCCCCTTGATCTCCCCCCCCCCTAGTTATACTACTGTCTTTATTATTTTTTTAAATTTATTGTTGGTGCAAATGTTATTTTCCAAGTTACATTTGATTTTATTACAAATGCATTAACGTGTAGATGTGTATATTGTAGGCAGTAATGTACACGTGCATGCAGGCAGTGGTAGTAACCTGTACTTATAGAGCTCTGTATCACCATTTGTGTTGTTGATCTTATTTACAGAAGTTGAAAATAATGTAACCAATATTTCCAAAACTACATAATTATATAATTCTACGTAATAATGATTTGAACCTCTGGTGAGCAACCTTTAGTCTATTAATTGATTTAAATTTTATTTTTAATAATTTCTCTTGCAAATGAGTTTCTCTTGAGTGAGCGTATGCATTGTGTGTGTGTGTGTGTGTACATGCGCGCACGTGTGATGGGGGAGATGAAGAGCTGCTTATATATTTATATGAGTTATAGTGGTGATAACATATGCAGTTATAAATAAATCAGATTATTATAACATAATATGTATAAGTTAATTGACTTACAATGTAGCAAATGTAGATTACTGTTTTTACCCATTTAATAAAAATGTATTGAATATAGAACAGTTACATGTGCATTTATCTAAATGTGTGTATGTGTGTTTAAAATGTTTTAATTTTAATGTTGGTTGTTTTCAAGTTATGTTTTGTTTAATAATGTGTAGTTGTATTTGATATAGAAATTGTACTTACTTGTGACCAAGAGTGAAGAGTGCCTGGAGTGTATAATGTGATAATGTGTTTAAATATTATGGTCTGAAATGGTAAACCATACTGTTTGTTATAGTGATGAAAACTTCCCATTTCATTTGATTTCTTTTACTAGTGTTATTGTGTTGAATTTTCAATACTTAATAATTGTTCTCACTTCTGATGTATCTTCTGCATCTTAACTTTGAAAATATGTTCAACACTATTACAGAATTTGTTTCATTACTAAAGACTGACAACGACTCAATTAACTGCTTAAGTGCTTAAAAGGAGCTGAAGAAACGAGAAATTCATACATTGATAATGTATTATTGCAGTGTACTTATATTTTCTCAGAATTTAAGAGAATTTTTGTGCCATAGGCTTTAGCTTTTAAAAAGAAATTATGAAGATCATTCAGTAAGTTAAGATAAAAACACCAACTTTTTAAATATAATTTATTCAGTTAACTTAACAATTTACCTACTTTTTGAAATAGTCTGCTATACATTTTCCCCTCATTGCTCTGCTACTCCATTATGTCTGCAGCAAAGAATCCTACAAATGTTCCAGTTTCCACATTTCCATTGCTATGAAATTTTATTATACATAAAAACTCCTTGAGAGGGCCAAACGAAAATAAATCAGATGGGGCAAGGTTTGGACTATAAGGTGGGAGGGCAGAACCTCCCGGCCTTATTTTTTCACCAGTTTGAAGTATTGATGTTGCAGTATGGTGGCAAGAATTTCCTTCAGGAAAAGCACTCTTTTTTCATTACATCAGGCTCCACTTTATTTTCAAGCAGGTCTCTGTAATAGTCACTGTTGATAGTATGCAGTCCTTCCAAAAATTCACAGAATTTAGAGCCCATAGTAGCCCAAAAACTGACAGCAGCAACACTTGTCTAGCCGATAGTAGTCTTGAATTTTTTTCTGTCTGGAGAACTGGGATGCTTCCAATCCACGCTTTGCCGCCACTTGGATTCTCGATTATATTGATGAATCTAGGTCTCATCATAAGTCCCAAAAAAATTCATTTTCTTCTATCAAATAATGTTGTTTATGTTCTCTAAACATGTGAAGTCTGGTTGTTTTTAGAACAGTATAGAATAAATTCACCTTACTTTTATGTTTATGAAGTGTGTGTGTGTTTTATGTATTAAAAATTGTATGTAGTATATAGTACATATTATATACATTTTATTTATATTATATATAGTATGTATTAAAAAATATATATTTTTATAGTACGCATTAGTTATAATGGTTATATCCTTATTAAAATTGGTTGTATAAACATATAAAATTTGTAGATTGTGTGTGTTAATTGAGCTATACGTATACTGTAGTCATTTCTGGCTGCTAATTTTGCACATATTTTATTTTCAAAGGAAACTGTGCACACTGATGTATTTGAATAAAGTATTTCAAGTTTAATGTAGGAGCAATCACATTTCATGTTGTATGTGTGTGTGTGGTATTGTAAGTTACAGTATCTGAGGAATGAGATTAGCACCAAATAATTACTATGCTACATTACTATGTTTCTGTATTATGTTCTATGTTACTGTGGGCCACATTTTTAACAAATTTCATTACATAAAACGAAAAATGTTTGAAAAAACAAGTCATATTAAGTGATCAATTCCACGTGTTTCCACAGTAGCAAGAAACATTAACATGAAGAGGACGTCCTAATAAATTCATATAGGATATTGTGTCAAAATAGTAAAATGATCTATGTTTGTTTGCTCTTCAGGTCTGAAATTAAATACAAGTTGATGGAGACAAGTTGTCAATGGCAAAAGCTAAGGCAAGGGGTTCACTCATACTGTTGATTTCCTAATCAACTGATGTATTCTCCATATTTTGATTTTTCATTTCTAATTATTGCACTGAAATCACCATAATACAGAGCAGTCGTATTGTGCTTAAATCAAATTTATTGTGTATTTGTAGTGGATCAATTAAGTTTATGATGTTTATAAAAGAGTGTGTATTACATAACATGTATTTTTAAGATTTTGATTAAGTTATGCTTAAAGAGCATGTAGTTACTAAATAAATTAATTTTAAGTATGTTTATTAGTTTAGATTTGTTACAGTATAGATATCAAAACATTCCATTAGTGTAATAAACGTAATTTTAGCAGTTGGTGCCACTCATATGTGTAAACGATTTGCACTTGGGGTTTTTTTTAATCTCTTGAAGGATACTGTAAAGAAATTATTTTTTAATAATGTTAAGAATGTGTATTTTTTAGAAGTTTTAACATTATATAATAAAGAAATGTAAGATCTTATTTTGCTTGTAAGTACTTTTATGAACCTCAGTCTAAGACCCCTTTATTTGTACAGTAAAATCAATTGTGTATTGATCATGTCATTTTAGAGGAAGTGCTACTGATTAGGAAACCTGTAGAAATTATTTGGTTATTTTTGTAAAGCTGAAAGCATCACATTGGTAATTCATTCATTTGTAACTGTACAGCTTTAAAATTAAACAGGTGGGTTTGGTGCATGTATCCTTTAAGTACTGTCATTAACTTTAAATGGGCAAAGGATATACCCATACAAAAGAAGCAAATATTTAAGCTACAGGATATAACTGAGAAACTGAAATCTGCCTCAGATGACTAAACAATGACATTTTAGCAACAGTGTGAATGCTATACATCTATAGGCTTTGCAGCATAAAAAGTTATACAGCTTAGTTGCAGCAGGAGTCAATTTGATAATTTGAATATTTAAGGTGGCCAGGTAGTAACGTCAGAAAATCTCATTCTCAAATTATTTATTCATTGCAGATATTTCAATTATTAACACCACGCGTCTGTGATTGTACTTTGGTCAACTTAAAGAGGAATAGTGTAGCAGTTTGTTGTAGTTAGTGATTCATTTAAATATTGCTGAGTTTGTAGATCCAATGATGTAGACCCAATGAGTTTGTAGATCTCTCATTAGAGTCTTCAGTTTTATGAACTGCTGTAGTAAATTAATATTTGAAGAGATTATGGTCATCTTATTGGGGCCTTGAAATGAACATCTTTTGGCCATTGCAAGAGTACCAGTAGATGTTATGTTAAACTATCAAGAGCACTGGAGAGGAGTAGGAGACAATAAAAAGACTTAACAGCCACGTGAAAAACACTAATATAACCTAACCAGTAAAAAAATTATTTCTAAGTCAAATGAGGTCACACCAAAGTTTATGGAACAAGTGTAATTTCTTGAAATAAATCAAGGTACTGATGCCAGGTTTGCAGTTTAATATCACTGCTTGTCTCAGGAATTACATTTTCTCAGTCTTTATAAACAATGATAAATCTGTTTGTTGGCTACTGGAGAGCAGTGGAAAGGATGCATAGAAGAAAACGGAGGAAGCAGTAGACAATTAGACCACCAAAAATCAAAGTTACAAAAGTTGGATTTTTGGACAAAGGTACAAAAGACAGAAGTAAGAAGCAAGTTGCTAATCTTTCAAAGACAATCAATGCAATGAATAAAATGTTATTATTGTTGTTATTATTTTGTACTGCATTTAAGATACATGTCTCAATATTTTATAAACGATGTTTCTTGGAATCTCTCTCTCTCTCTCTCTCTCTCTCTCTCTCTCTCTCTCTCTCTCTCTCTCTCTCTCTCTCTCTCCCCCCCTCTTTCACACAAACACACACACACACACACACACCTCATATATTAAATGTTACAAGCAGTACTTCAAGTGGAAGTATGACTGAAAATCGAATTATTGTAATCTTTGTTGTGTACACTCTGTACATACTGTATTTTTGTGTGTATAATGCTCCCGTGTGTATAATATATACTCCCAATTTATTGTCGTATTGTAAATTAGCAGAAAATTACACCCACATTTTATTGCAGAATGTGTGTATAAGGTGCATCCGTATTTGTGATGAGGAACAGTTGAACAAATGTACTAGGACATGGAAAAATATACAATGTTTGAATATTATATATGCAGGAAAAGTGTTCCATACACAACAATAGAGAAATGTACTTACCATGCTTATTTATTTGTAAACACAAAACAGAAATATTAAAAATCATAAAATTTAAATAACTTAAAACTTACACAAGTCATGGTTTTTAACTGTGAACCAAATTACTAGTAAATTTCATTTTACTATTACTAGACTCAAGCCTTCTAGTTTGTAATGACTTTGCCAACTCTATCATACACAATCTGACCATACATGTGCACCTACATTTTTGCATCTGGGGAAAAAGCATGCATGATACATGAGAAAATATGATAGTTCTTATAGATTCTCAAAAATAATGTGATGTGCATAAATAAGATTCTCAAAATGTGCATAAATAAGTTTGGTTCACAATAGTGAAGCACCTGATATGCATAATGTAGCTGTGACAATTGTGAAAATGTGATAGCACTCTTATAAGTGGAAGATTGAAGATGGGACTTGGACTAGTCTACATGCTTCTTGCACTATATTTAGATTCTGTTAGAATAAAGAAGGGTTTTAACCACTCTGTGTTTGTAAAACCAATGAGATTTTGGTGGCATTCAGGGTAGATTGTGCTGTGTATTGGTGATGTAGTGATGTATTGGTCATCACTAGTAGTTCTGAAATTTTTTCTACAAGTGGTCTACAAAACTAAAGCTACAAACATTTAATACATTTCAGATCCGTAAATGATGTCAGTATAACTTTTTCATAAATATAAAATTATTCAATATTCACAGAAATTATTAAGAAAGTAAAAGAAATAATGATAATTTTTTTATTTACAGAAATACACTCTTCATATAAATTACTGTCTAAACTACAAATAACCAGTAGTGATCAATATAAAACTGAGAAGGTTGAATTAGATTGCAGATTATAAATAATTATCCAAAGCCCACTGGATCTGTAAGGCAACTGCACTGTCAGAAACCCCATTGGTCCATATGTGGAAAAGCATTAGAGGAATCCCCAGAAAACCCACTGGATCTATTGATTCAGCACCGGTATCTTATTTTAATATAACAATTATGAATACATTTTTTAATTGTTTTAAATAATTACGTGACTACAAGCAAGTATTTCTTACTGAATCGCAGTTACTTTGTAAAATGTTCATTTCTAATTGTTTCTGGTACTATTAACTGTACTTTTACATTCTAATGCTGGAATTATTGCAGTATGATATTTTTGGGTTATTGTTGCTGAGTGGAATCATATTGTCATTAGAAGTGTTCGGGTTATGTAAGCACAGTATTGTTATACCACTACAGTGCTGGCTTTCAGAACTATCAAAATTTGTATGTAGTTACAGTACCACACTATTGGAGTTAGTAACAGAGGGGAGTCTGAATGTAAATATTATGAAAAATGTTTCCCCAGCTCCTAGCCTCACAGCCTCACAAATTAACAACTCCTACTTTTCATTTTATTCATAAAAATATTAATATTTTTTGTTCTTTGTTTTTTTTTTTGCTCTTCATGTTGTAGGCAATGTTGTTTGTTACATTTCGTCTCTCCTTTTTTGTCATTCTCAAATGTATTAATACTATGTTTATTCATTCAATAATTATTATATATTAAAAAATAAAATGCTTTAAAAATGAATCACTTCTTGAAAACAATTTATTTTTGTAAAGATAAATTTCTTGGATAAAAATAGTTTTCTTATTATTTTTTAATAAGTACCCCTATTAATTGTACAGTTGTACACTAAAATATTCAGTGCACAGCACAGATTAGCTGTTAATGACCAAAATGTGTTATGTGTCATATTTAGAACTCTAAATATTTATGTTCCTTGTTGTTAGGAATTAATGTTTTGTAAATTAATATTTTAGTGAAATTAAATTTGCCAGGATGAAGAAAATAATGATGAGTAAGCGGACTGTAGTTTAATACATTTATTATGTATAAATGTTACAATTTAATTTCGCATTCGTAAGGTTAGCTAAGCCTTGTACGCATTATGAAATCTGGAAGGTCACATTCGGTTAAAAAATGTTACATTATAAAGGTGAGTCGCAATTACGCAACACTTGAAGAAAAATAAATGAAATGTTGTAGGGCCTAAGGCCTACATAATAAGTCGCGACATTAAAGAAATGAAATGACAGCCGAAGCAACAAGCGTAAGTCACGTCTGCTGCGTTCGGACGTTCGGAGCACTGTAAAGTCATGTTCGCCGAAGCGAGCATGGCTGGACCATGATCAGATTAGCCAACCTTTCGATTATACAATTCCCACACTAAATACCAACATTACTGTCCATAACTGCCTGCAAAAATCGAACGATTTTTTATAATACATTTTTTAATAATTTATATTATAAAGAAAACACAACATGTACGTTCTTACTAATAGATATCAACCATCAGTAGGTTGTTTTGATCATCGACATTGAAATGTTAGATAACAATATTATAACATTAACCTGCTCAGAGATAAAATCTTAATAATAATGATAAGGTTAAACAGGCCACAGTTGGCTTGCAACTGATTTATACATGAGTATAAATGTGCATGAATTAGCAAAGATGTATACAATACAAAACATGAATAGTGAATAATTTGATAATGCTTGATAATGAATAATCGGTGACTCGTCACTTGATGGGTCCGATACAAATTGCAAATATGTTATGCAAGTCATGATTGACAGTCCAAGCCAGTCAAGGCCAGCTGATTTGTACATAAAAGTATTGAATATAAAATGAATAGACAAGATTATTACAAAAGTTATATGCATATAAAAACATAGATTTAGCATAACGCTGTAATATAATAATTAAATAGTGCATGCTATACCAAACAATTGCAAGAATGCACAAATAAATTGACATGCGAAAATAGATTATACATTGTTGAATAGTTGCAAGTATATAAACGTAATGACATGTATGTCATAATCACAAACATGAATAATAATATATGTGCAATACATGATCGTAAAATACAAATACAAAATATGTGTAAAAATATATGCGTGGTGCATAATCATAGACAATAGATGCGGGTACAATAATATGTTTTACATAGATACAAAGTACATGATAAAATACAATAGAAATATGTGTGTTGCATAATTACAAAATGCATGAATACAAGGCATAATAGTATATAATAGTATAAGTGACAAATACAGTAAATGTGTTCATACAAAAATGTAATGCATGTGTTGAGCAATTACAAGTAACACATAAAATTCATAGAATAGTGAAATAGCAATGCACAAATATCAATAAAAAATGTGCAGCAAATATGCATACATGGTTTGTATAGCTCCAAATCCATGTGAATATTAGATAACAAAATCTATAACATAAGAACAAATACCACCAATAGACATGACACAAACCACTACCAATAGCAAATATAAGTATACAAAGGACATAGTATATGTCTTACAAAATTATCAATACATGTAAATACAAAAATAAGTAAAGTATACCACAATTATAATATAATAAGTATAAATATAATAACATAGTGCATGTTTGTACAATTACAAGATACATGTGAATTTGATATATGAGATATACGCTATAATGCAATATCAACATAAAAATGTTTGTGACAGCACATATCACCATAATTGAAGTCGGCCAAATTATCAAACAATTAAGTAATGAAAGCTTGTGGCCAGGTAAAACATAACATTGTGCTGAGTAGTTACATTGACATCGTGTCTAGGCCTCGTCCCACGCTGGCAACAAACATAACTTGTGAATTGGTCTGTGAAAGGTGCCAACAGGCGTACGAACGTCAACTACTCTGATTAAATTGTCTGGTCCGGGAAATGTGGCTGTGATTACCCCAAATTTCCATGCTAATGGAGGCAAGTTATCCTCGATTAGCAGGACCAGGTCACCAATGGAAACGTTTTCTTTAGTGAACTTCCATTTGTGACGCTGTTGCAATTGGTGTAGGTCAGGCGTTCTCAACCTGGTGCTCGCGAGCACTGTAGTGCTCGCGTAACTAAAAATGGTGCTCATCATGGATGTATAAAAAAGTGCTCGCGAGCAACAGTGACCCCTAATTTTCAATTATGAACTATGTAGCCGGCCGTACAGCTGTTGTCCACCAACAACTGAGTATAGCAGAATACTGTTTGGAAACCTTTGTTACTTCTAAGAGCACTACTTGCAATGGTTTCCGGAATTGTCCGTAGTTTACAAGCCGATACCAACTCTATTGTTTGCAGCTTTAAAAGGCAGAGACAGCCTACGAGGGGTTTATTACTGTAGGCGCCAGGTTGTCTCATCTTGTAAATGGGCTGTTAAACACGTACTAGTACCCTCAAAAGAAGCGGTTATTCAAAATATTTTAATTTTATTGCCTCTGAAATCCCTAAACTTGGCAGCTTTAAGCACGTTCTCACACAAAATAGTCACGTAGCATTTTACACTTAGCTCAACCAATCAATTTTCAGATTTTAAATAGAAATTTCGAAATTTGCCAATGAATGTTTCTGCGTGGACACTTCCACTTACACGAGCGACATTTGTGACTGGAGTGACATAGTGTAGCGGTGTACACCAGTTTTGTGACGTATTTTGGTTGTAGTATTGCTGTTCTGTTATGTGTGAAATACGCGTAATTATTGTCAGTTTGCAATTTTCCTTTCGCCTCGAAGTGTGTATTGAACGTTCTTAAAAAAGAGACATGGATAAATTTGTAATACGAAAACGTAGTGAAGAATCGATACCTAAGTTACCTTCTTCATCAACCCAAGATTCCAACAAAAGTAGCGAAGCAAAAAGAAAGAAACTGTATTCTTTTCAAGGTAACTGGGAGACAGATTTTTTGGTGGTCACTAATGACGAGAATACCGGAGTTAATTGCGTTTTGTGTCATGCACCTTTATCGGGTTTCAGAAAAGCAAATTGTCAAAGACATTATGAAACTCATCATAGTGCGTTTTCTGATCAATATCCCACGGGATCAGATGCAAGGATACATAAAATCAAAGAGTTAAAATCACAACTCCAGCATCAACAGAAGTCTTTTTCATTTAATATTAATAGTTCTGTTAACAAACTTTCAACCGAAGTGTCTGTATCTGTGTCTCATAAACTTGTTCAGCATGGGATGCCATTTACAAGTGGAGAAATTGTGAAGGAGTGCATAGTTTCCGCAGTGATAACTCTCGCTGAAAGTATACCTGAGAAATACAGAAGTGTTTTGATTAATGCGGCAAAAAATGTGCCACTTAGTAATGACACTGTTGCCAGGCGCGTTGACCTCATCGCGGCTCAAATTAAACAAAAAGCACTCCAGAAACTTTCTGAATGTAGTTATTTTTCTCTTGCTGTTGACGAATCAACAGACATTGCTTCTGTAGCACAATTGGCGTGCTTTGTATGTTGTATAGATAATGTGGGAATTGTAGAAGATTTCTTTTTAACAATTTTACCGCTCCCGGGTACAACTACGGGGCAAGACATTTACAACGCTGTCGCGAATTTCCAGAAACCTAATGGCATTGACTTATCAAAGTTCGTGTGTGTAATATTGTGTAATACTGATGGCGCACCTTCCATGGTAGGTAAAAATAAAGGATTTGTCGCTCTTCTGAAAAATGATGAACATTTTCCTCCCTTTGTTCACTATCATTGTTTAATTCACGTTGAAAACTTAGCCAGTCATCTTATATCTGTTCCTGAAATTTCAGAACAGTTAAAACTGATAGTTAAGTTGATCAACTTTTTGGTTTCTAAACCCCTGAATAAACGCTTACTAAAAGTCTTCTTGCATGATTTATCAGCGCCACATTCAGAACTAATCCTACATGCGGCTGTTCGTTGGCTAAGTCGCGGGGAAGCAATTACAAGGGTCTGGAAAGTTTTCGAAGAAATCAAAGCATTTATTTCTGCCAACGATTATGTCACTAAGTTTCCAGAAATATTCGGGGATGATTTCAAGATCAATCTTGCTTTCATGGTAGACCTATTTCAATATCTCACCGAGCTGAACAAACGTCTTCAGGGTCAGAAAAACACAATTTGTGAACTGAAAGAAATTATATTTTCCTTTCGATCAAAGTTACAAAGATTCCTTGGGACGGCAAGTAAAAATGACTTGGTTCATTTTCCTGAACTGGCACATACACTCTCGAGTCATGGTCATCCCCACTCGGAGTGTCCTAAAATTGTCGTTCTGGCAATTCAAGATCTGTTGAAAGAGTTTGCTACACGTTTTCATGTACTCGAAGAAAGTGAGCCGTTGTTTAATATGGTGCTCAATCCATTTCAATTCAATGTGGACTCTCTCAGAAAAATTCAGATTATTCAACAGCACAAACTAGCTCGCGCGGAACTTGAATTATTAGAGCTCCAGTCCTCTCGAGCCTTAAAATATCTTTTCGAAAAGGAAAGGATCACAGATTTCTGGGGTGCAAATGATACAATGAAATTTGCGACATTGCAAAATGCTTCTCTCAAATGCTTGGCGATGTTTGGGACAACCTACCTGCATGAAAAATGTTTTTCATTAATGAAATACATCAAGAACAAAGCACGATCAAGATTAAATGACTCACATTTGGAGGACTGTTTACGTGTGGCTGCAAGCGACTTCTCCTTAGATATTAGTGAAATTCTGAGTAACATTCAGGGCCAAGGATCTCATTAGCCTGGTGAGAATATTTATTATTATTATTATTATTATTAAATTTGCATGGTGCTCTCCCACTTGCCCCGGAGTATGAAAGGTGCTCTCAATCACAAAAAGGTTGAGAATCCCTGTCTTACATGATTGTTTGACCTTGCAATTAGGTGAAAAATGATCTGGTCTTAAACAATTAGTGCAGCATTTATGCTTTAATATAAATTGCCCTCGTTCCGATATGCTTAAATTGCAAAATTTGTCACACATATAAATTGGGTGACTTGCCTTGCAGCATGGGCATGAATAATTATTAGAAATCAAATGATAACTTTTAAATAGAGTGCTGCCAGCAGAGTTTCGTAACTTAGGTTTTTCAGACTTATTATTAAATTTTAAAATTGGTTTGTTAAGCTGCTGTCCAGCTTCTATGGGTAACGTATTTTCTAATAATTGTCTACGGGCATTTAGAAACTGTATAAAACTCTGAAAATTAGGAAGATTTTCAGAATCTATAGATTCTTTCCATAATTTAAATGTGGAATGATCAAGTTTTGTTGACAATAGCTGTATAGTAATGAGTTAAAATGAATCCACTGACAATTGCATAGCTGTCAGAGAACTGACAGAAGACGTTATTGTATTTATAAATTCTGCTAAGCTCTGTAGAGAGTCCTTGGTTGTAGACTTCACTTCTAATAAATTTTGAATGTAATATTTAGCTAATATGAATTTATTGTCATATCTAGCGGACAGCAAACTTAACGCTATTGAATAGTTTTCATTACAAATAGGCAAAGCCTTGATTAGATCTAGTGGTTCATTTTTGAGAGATGAATACAAGTAATGTAATTTTTGCACTGAAGTTAAGTCAGATCTAGCATGTACCAAGTCTAAAAATATCGAGTAAAAGTGCTGCCATTCGAGAATGTTGCCTGTGAAGCAGGTCAAACTTATAGGTTTTAATTGAATGTTACTGCTTAATGTTTGAGATTCAGTCTGGATGTTGAAAGTGTCTATTAGTTGTAAGATGTTAGCCTCGGTTGAATATAAAAGCTCTTCAACCTCGACTCTGTCCTCTTGGGCAGCATTTATGTCTTTAGAAATTAATTCTATCTCAGACTGGACCTCATCATAATTTATTGCTAAACTCTTTAAACTTTCTAGTCTCACAGTTAGAAAATGTTTGGTATTACTATTTTTATCAAAATTAAGTACTGCAGAATTGATTCTCACTATGGCAGACTTTAAGCCGCCTCTCTTTCTAACCAACACTCTTAAGCCTTCTTCTGTCATTTTATGCACCTTTTACTGATGGCGTTGATGTCGTACCTTCTGTGAGATGTCTTGCAGCGTTGAGGCCGTGGAGCAAATGGTAGACACGCATGGACTGGATGGATGACTGCTCTCAACTTGGAACTGCTCAATCTGGCGTGTAGGCGTTAACACGTGGATTTTTATGTACTGGTGTTGTCTATGAAGCTCAATGACGACGACGAAAGAAATGTTGAATAAATCCCGACACGGTCGGATCAGCGAACATACTGAATCGCCTGTGATGGCCAGAAATTGAAGTAAAAAAAATGATGAGAAGCCGCTCGGTAGGGTATAAAGTTGTGAAAGAAGGTTAAAATGATGAATCCAGGCGCGGAGTGACCAAAAAAATGTTAGGAATTAATGTTTTGTAAATTAATATTTTAGTGAAATTAAATTTGCCAGGATGAAGAAAATAATGATGAGTAAGCGGACTGTAGTTTAATACATTTATTATGTATAAATGTTACAATTTAATTTCGCATTCATAAGGTTAGCTAAGCCTTGTACGCATTATGAAATCTGGAAGGTCACATTCGGTTAAAAAATGTTACATTATAAAGGTGAGGCGCAATTACGCAACACTTGAAGAAAAATAAATGAAATGTTGTAGGGCCTAAGGCCTACATAATAAGTCGCGACATTAAAGAAATGAAATGACAGCCGAAGCAACAAGCGTAAGTCACGTCTGCTGCGTTCGGACGTTCGGAGCACTGTAAAGTCATGTTTGCCGAAGCAAGCATGGCTGGACCATGATCAGATTAGCCAACCTTTTGATTATACAATTCCCACACTAAATACCAACATTACTGTCCACTTGTAATGACTGTTTTTGTATTGCATTTAAGATATGTATCTCAATAAATATATGTATAAAATATTAAACCAATAAATGAGCTGTTGGATACGTAATGAATCTTAACAAATTTGTGGTAACTATTTTTAAATAGACATTTTATTCCCAGAATAATTAGAAAAACCAGTGTTCCCAGTAAACTTAAATGTGTGTAAATTTAATAAAAAACTGACACATGATCATTATGCATAAGTAGGCATGCATATTGTAGTTTTCTTAAAATGTTTATAAATGTATCTATAAAATCGTAAGTCGATTAAATTTATGTAATTCCATCTTTGTCACAGTAGCGGACTAAAGGGGGCGGGGGCAGACCACCCTGGGCCTCACTTAGTAGGGAGCCTCCAGATTTGGAAAATTAAGTTTTTTTGGTAAATTTTCTAATTTATTTGCAAATGTTCTATTGTCACGTCCTGAAACACAACACTAGCAGAGTTCCAGGATTGAATCAATAGATTTCAAAGATTTTTTTATATTATTTTGAAATTTACCCTAAACCCTACCTCATAAAGTGTTTACAGATATTAAAAAAAAGTATAAAGGTAAGTTTATTATTATAAATATATTCATACTAAAAAGGAAACGACAGTTGTACCTAGCATCAATACCTCACCACCCGGTCGGAAGTTGCAAATTGAACCCCAAACAGCATGGATGGCAACAGCAGCAGCAGCGACTCAAGAAGGCCATCCCTTGGTATGAACATATAAATGGCAGAGTGAAATACTGGGCGATAACATGTAGGCATATGCCAAAAGAGATTACACCAGTGAACAGTATTTAACATTTCAGGACACCAACAATTTATTTAAAATCTCTCAACAGAATTTTACTGAACAGTGGATTATTTAGAGTGTGGAAATTGGGTCAGTTTTTTGAATGAACGAATTCACAAACAAGTCCATTTTAGAAATTTTACTTTATTTGCACTAAAACTGCTAACTGACTTGAAAGAAAAATGACACGTATTGACAAATTGATAACCAATGATAAATTTGTTTTTCAGTATATAAGTTAATTGTATATTATAAAGTATTGTAATAAATTTAATGCAATCTATAAATAATACTACTTCTTGAAATTTTGTATTTGCAATATGGAAGTGGATTTTTATTTTAAACAATACTACAGCTTCTTATAATGTTTCTTAACTAAATGTATCAATACCGTAATTAGATAATAAATATATGTTACTGGCCAAACTAGATTTCAGGACAAACTAGTTTTTCTTAGGCAATCCAAAGCGCCATGGGATCAACTGGTTTGGCCTAGTCTAAATTAATTTATCCTACAATTAAGACGGAACCCCCAGGATAAATTGATATTTCCTAGTGTGAACCAGTCTGGCCCACAGTCGCCTTTACTAAATAGGACAAACTGGTTGAAGCTAGTCAAAAGTGATTAAAAAAAAGATAAACTGGTATTTCCTAGTCTAAATGTTCAAATGAAAGAACAATTAAATAAACTGTGACTTAGTATGTGCCTCTCATATTTATTTACTTGATTGTTACATGGTCTCTCATATATATTTATTTGTTGTTACACGGTGAACTTTGATGGCATTTTGAGTTACAAAGTTTAGATTTCTTTCTGCACAGACATCTGTTCAATGAACAGTTCTCGGTACACCTACATTTGATAAAACCTTGTCTTTTTCCAACGGAGTATTTGATGTCTGCAGTTCCCAATGAAATTTCATAATCCTGATTAACACTCTCTTGTGTAGAAATTTTTGAGGGCAGATATTGAATTAGGTTCTGGAAATAGAAAGCAATCAAATAAAATACTGATGAACATTAAATACTGGCCTGTTAGGCCTTGTTCGATTGCTGTTATAATTTTTCTAGATGTTTTGCCACCCTCTGGAGGCCAATATTGGTAGAATTAAGAATAATAACGTTTGTCACAAATGACCATTGCTTGTTTACATCTCCAGAGGTAGTGTTTGGCCCACGTTATCTGTGTCGAACATTATTATTTTTAATTCTACTGATGATGGCCTCTGGAGGCTGGCCGAAACATTTAGAAAAAATTATAACAGCAATTGATCATGGCCTAACACCCTGATATTTAATGTTAATGATACCAGCCATGACAGCCTATGATTTAAATTAAAATAACGATGATTTATGAAGCCAGAAAAGGTCAGAGTAGATTAGCAAACTCCCTGAGCTGCAGAGAACTTTCTGGTGATTGAGCAAAGTAAAGCAGAAAATTATTAAATCTGTCACTTTGTCATTATTGAATGAAAAAACACTTTATTGTACAAAAAATATTTAAAAAAAACACCAACCCCGTCAAGCAATAATATTTTGACAAGTAAATATTTGGATTAAAATTGCCTTTAATTTAATGCCAGACATAGGTTTTAATCAGACTTGGGATTAACAATTAAAATAAAACGATTAATCATTAAAAAATTGGTAAACTTTTTAACTTGATTGTTAAATTTTAAACGAAGGTGATGGGGAAGAACTGGCACGCATGGATATTCCCCCAGAGGTTATAGCAACGTTTATCGTTGTCACTCTCGACTAAGGGATTTCCCGACAGGGTAGGCTGGAACAACGTTCATCCTTATCACTTTCAACTAGGCTCAACCAGTTTGCCCTATTCAGTAAAGAGCAACTGTAGGTTAAATAAGTTCAGACTAGGAAGTATCAGTTTATCCTAGTAGTTCCATTTAATTTTAGGATAAACTAGTTCAGACTAGGCCAAACCGGTTGATCCCATGGTGCTTTGGATAAAGTAGTTTGGCCTAGGAAAAACTAGTTTGTCCTAAAATCTAGTTTGGCCAGTAACATATATAACAGTCAAATGTTTTTGTTATGTATTTATTACTTACAGATAAATTGGATTATAAACACCCGTCTTATGGGAAGGGGGTGATAAGATGTATCATACTCATTCATGTTGTCTGGATTTGTCCTGCAGTAGACACATTTGGGGCATCTTATATTATCTGGTGATAAACTATGGTAGATAGTAGTTGACCTCTTCATGTTAGCAGTCAACTCGGCCAACCTGCTAGTCTTGCAGCTCACTTTCTCATCATTGCCAGTATAGTTCTTACCTCTACATTGCTCAGATCTTACCAGTCTTATCAAAGGTCTTGTACTGCCTTTCACTGATTAGTTTACTGTATATGAATCATCTCTGGATCATCAACACTACAGCTTCAGTTACACTACAACAGAAGCACAAACTTAGTGTCTCTCTTCATTGTATCTTTGCCATGTACTTTGTTTACTTATCAACAGTGATTCTGGTTTAATACAACATTATAGATTTTAGTACTTTAATCAACAAATAATGGTTGCTTGGTCTTGTTTGCCACCATTATTTTCAATAATCCTTCCCAGTGCTGGTTTTACTATAGTAGCTTCACATTCAGGACCATTTATTTTCTTGCAGAAGGTAGGGGTTGTGTCAGTCATTGGGTCCAGATACTTAACAGTATTTTTTCATGTATTAGGCTATTTTTACTTCCATATGTTGTTAACCTTCAATTAAATCCATGTATGTATATTGCCTTAATCATTCTTTGGATTTGCATTTGTTTTCTATGACAGGACAGCAATCATGACTTTGACTGGTATACCTGGAAGCAGTGGCGTAACTAGGAGCTGCTTGGGAGGGGGTGAGACTAGCCTAAAAGTTGGACTCACTATTTTCCTCAGGAAAATGGAAAATTCAGGATTTTTCGATTTTTCCCATATCTATCTGAATTTTTCTTCATTTTAGAATTTCTTCATGTCTCAACATTTTTGACTAATCAATGTGAAATATAAGGATTGAAAAATATGGAAAAGCATTGATTTCAAAATATTCTATCTTGATTAATTATTATTCAGGTTAAAGGTAATAAATCTCATGTCATCAGGAATTGCATTAATTCTAAAGTTGGATTCTTAATAGACCTTTGAAAGTAAATCTTTCTGAAGGTATTTTGAAAAACCCTGTTTTATTACCCCTTTGCACTTTAAGGATAAACTTTAGTTTTAAGTTGCTACAAGTGTGTTTTAAGCCACTTATTGTTTGTGTTGAAGTACTTTATTTTTTAATGTAAAAGCCAGCATTAAAATGTAATTTTTCTGAATTAAAGTCAAGTAACTGCTAGATTACCTGTGCAAAGATGAGGGTTCAAATGATGGTGATATTAGACTAAAGGAGTCACTACATAGACAACCCTATAAGGGGAAGTGTGTCTCAGTAAAAAAAAAAGAAGGTAGATTAATAGGCTTCTGCCTTCATTTTCTGGCATATGATTGTTTTTTTTTTAATGCTGAAAATAAGTACATTATTTAGCAAATGTTGAGTGATTGTCATTATTAAGTAATCTCCAACTTTTATTTTATTAATTTACAAATATTGTAATTCCTTTAATTTTTCTACAATCATTTAAAACCCTTACATTTACAAACACAGACACTTAGAAATTGATTTATGTTAAGTGGCTATGGAATTAAACTGAAATTTTATAGCTCTGGGGAAGATTGGTCCCCCTGATTACCCAACTGTAATTATAACACTGCCTGGAAGTCAAGACCATCATTTTCTGTGGAATCCTAACCAAGTGCCTTAATAGTGAAAAAGGCATTAAAACTAATAAACGACCTCTATTCTTTACACTGTGTAAATCTTCATGTCATGTAATGTCATTAATAATGGACTCTCATGTTTATTTTGAGATGTTGTGAGGAAACTTCAGATATGAAGTAATTGTGAATAATTTTTTGGATAAAACAGGTAAGGTATAACTATCTTAGGTAATATGTTTTGGTTTATTAATCTTGGCAAAAGAGATGAAAAATTAAAGGACAGAAAATTCTTTAAAAAAATAAATTGTTTCCTAAAATCATTGTTTTGTATTTTTGTTTATAATAATACTCTGAACATTACTGGAGGAACATAAGTTTCCAAATCTTCATGTTATTTCAAAAAAAATTCTAGTATTAAGGACACAACACTTATCAAAATGCGATATAAAAAGTACAGATCCTTTCAGGTGTGGACATACTAAATAATACTATGCAACATTTAGCTGGAAAAGGTAAAAAAAAGCTGCATTAAGAAAATTATTGATGCAATTAAAAGTAGTGAATGCGTAAAGTCTTGGGACACCTAATCAGATAATGTAGAATTTGACTTACCACCCAATTTTCAAAGATTTTTTTTGGTATCCTCTGCCTCAATTAATAATAATAAAATTTTAAGTATAGCTTTGTTCATAATTTTGTATTTTCAAAAAGCTTGTTTGAAAATAAAGCAATTTGGAATTGAAATTATAAAGTTAAAATGAAATGTAAAGAACAAGGAGTTTTGCTGTTGACAGCAGCATATTATCGATTTGATGCTGCTCACTGCTACACGAATTGATCTTATATTGAATATAGAAGAATTATTTGTTTGATAGGTGTCATGGACACTTATGGGCCATTGGCCATTGAGATTCCTAAACATAATAAACAATTGAAATTGTTATTGAAATGTGTAATAAGGTACTAAATAAAAGTTTATTTATGAATTTGTCATAAAAATACTACAGTTAAAAATATTGAGGCACTGATTAGTTTTAATGTCTTCTAATTGCCCATTTCTTACATACAACCCTGGACCAGTGACAACTCTCAGATCCCTACAGCGTTCCCTGGACTTACAGAGGTGCTGTAATACCCAACATGGGAACCTACTCACTAGACATAATGTCAGTCAAGTGAATTCAGTCATAACTTATTACACAAGGAACTGACAGTACTATAATAGTTATAGAAGACAGTGACGGAACTTGCACAAACAATTATGACAGTAATATGAAGTAATGTGGAAGCTACATTAATGGATATTTTTACAGTACTGCAAAATACTGCAATACTAAAACCATAAACAAAACTCTGTTTTTCATTTTATTTCTGAAACACAAATTTTTGAATAAATGTGAGTGTATCATGCAGTAAGATGTCAATATTGTTTTTATAGTGTAAGAAGGAGACATTCTGATAGAGGGTACTGAAACTTTTTAATATTTTTACAGTTATTATTGTTCTATGATGCTTTCTGATTTCTAAGAGTCACTGTTCTCTAATCACTTAATACATTCCTTCTCTTTGTAATCTTTTCCTCTAATTGTAACTTCCAACATGCATACCCTGAAGTGTTTCATGCCTTTTACTGAAAGCCTGGCTAGCATTGCAATTAATATAGAAGCATATTCTTTTTCCAGAGTCATAATATTTACCAGTATATCTTAAAATAATGCAAACATTGTGCATTAAAAAAGTTTAAAGAACAGGAGAAAATGTATGTTTAAAAGGTAACGACACAAATATTTTATTTCTTTGAATTTAGTAGTTAAGGCTATTGCTAATATTTTGTATTTAAGAGTTTCTATTATTATTTAAATAAATAAAATCAATTATTTGTTTATATTTATTTTATATTTATCTATTTTATATTTATTTTTTAGTGTGTATATATATATATATATATATATATATATATATATATATTTTTAGAATGTGTGATGTAGATTCATGTTTCACCTAATCATAAGTGTGTATGTAGGAGGTCTACAGCTTATTTCATGAAATAACGGAGGTTTCAATGCAGGGTACATAAAAAGACTAGAAAGTAATGCAAATCAAATACTTTGATGTCTCTGTCACATTTCCAGGTAGAATAGAATTAGATTCATAGCTGAAACAGTGAGGAGAGTAGAATAAAGTGAAATGTGAATAGAGTAGTATAAGTGAGTATAGCAGAATAGTGAAGAAACTAGAAGAGGAGATGTCCTCAATTCATTGATCATGGCAAGTTTACTTTTATTATTAGGTCTGAGTAAATTGAAAGTGTTGAATTTCTTACTGTCTGTTTGCAATTTCTATGACCTACATTAAAAAAGAAAGAAAGAAAAAGAGCCAAAGAAATGAAAAGATCCATTTTCTTCTTTCATTCTTTCACACACATGTTGTTCAATGCATACATTGCTTATCATTTACCATTAATGAAATATTAATGCATTTTTTCTTGCATTCAGACTTCACTAACTTTGTGTGAATAACATACAATCAGCTTAAAATGTTTAAAATTATCTGCAGCATGATCAGTATTACACTGTGTATAGATTTCTAGATTGAAATCAAAGTGCCTGTCAAAACAGAATTGACTTTACATAGGATTCACTTGCTAAATATTATACCTAAATGGCATTCAGTGCCACTGAAGTATGTATTAATATCATATGGAAATTGCTTAATATTGTATGTAACCTGTATATCTTACTTTGTTGTTGATGTAACATAAAATTGAAGTTCTACTGTAATTTTTTGTGAAAAAGACCAATCTGTAGGCTTCCATTGGAAATCCAATGTAATGTAAATTATAACAAATGTGTGTGTGTGTGTGTGTGTGTGTGTGTGTGTGTGTGTGTGTGTGTGTGGTGATATTGTTAATCCGTTATTGTTAAGTTGGTAATCTTATTATATAATAAACAGTAGCATGGCGTACAAGTAACCGCTGTTGCCAGCGGCAACAATAAGACAAAAACACAAAAAGACAATAACAACAAGACAATAACAAAACAATAAGACAATAAGACAAAAACACAACAACAATAAGACAAAACAAGAAAACAATAAGACAAAACAACAAGACAATAAGAGAAAATAATATTAATTATATTACAGAATAAATACTTTAGTTAAAGAATAATTTGAAATCCAAACAATATTAGTAAGGAAACTTGAAGATAAGCGTAGCATTGCTTTTGAACTACTGGGCGCGTGCACCATCTTGTGTTGCCGGCCCAGACATTGGCAATGTTTTACTGCATACGGTCATTGACCTCATAGTAGTTGTCACTGTACAAACTGTGGAGGGGACACACACTTGTCAGTCCAATGTGTTGCTGCTGTATAAACAGGCAAAATGCTCAATTAGCAACTATGTTCGTTTTCTGAACTGACGTGCAGCAGATACTACGTACTTATTTGTGTTCTGATTTATTTTGTGTAAGGATAGTGAGAGTCAGATCCCGTTGAACTGGGACCCTCTTCTTCTCCCAGCGAATGATAGAAAATGCTGTAAAAAGAACACTTGGTACAAGAAAAAATTCAAATTAAATTTTAGGTTAAGTTTTAGGCGTATCACAACCGGCAACAGGTGGTATGTACCCACGCCATGCCACTATAAAAACATAGTGTTGTATTTGGTGCTTATTTAGATTTGTTCAGGAATTAGTCTGTTGTTTTTGTGATGTCTGTCATCTGATAACAGTGATGTGATGTCATTCAGTTATAAATGAAGGTTTTCTAAAATATGCATTTTCACCCTTTTCTATTGATTTTATGAGTTTAACATTTTATATGTCAGGAAATGGATATTTTGAATTAATGGCATGCAATGCTTTGTTGTTTTTGTAAACTGTTGACTTTAGGTACATTTTCTTGTGTTGAAGGTATCGATTTTCCTGTCTGGTCCTCATATATTCAGTGGTGTACCTAGGCCACTGGAGGCCTGGGGCGGATTTCTTTCTGAGGCCTCCATCCCATAAGACGGGTGTATATAATCCAATTTATCTTTATGTAATATATAACAAAAACACTTTACTATTACATGTTTATTGTCTAATCACTATACTGACACATCTAGTTAGCAAACTTTATTAGAACCTGCAGTAATGTTTGAAATAAAAATCAACTTTCATATTGTAAATACAAAGTTTAAAGAAATAATAGAAGCAGTATTATTTATAGATTGCATTAAATTTATATATTTTTGTATAATATATAATAAACTTATATACTGCAAAAAAAAAATTTATCATTGCTGCAAAAACAATACTTGGCAATTTTTGTTTCAAGTCAGTTAGCAGTTTTAGTGTGTAACACATGCTATGTTACGTATCTGTACAGTTATATGTGCAGTTGTCTTCTATGTCATTCATGGTTTTGTTCACTCATGCAATATGTAATGCACTTTTTTTGTGAATTTGTTCATTCGAGTAACTGACCTGATTTCTGCACTCTGAATTATCCACTGTTTGCGAAAAATTCTGATAAGAGATTTTAAATAAATTGTTGGGTTTCTTAAACACAATTTTCCAAATCTGGAGGCCCCTTACTAAGTGAGACCCGGGGGGTGCCCCCCTTTAGTCCTGCATATATTTGATTGTTTAGGGGATATTCTACTTTCATATAATTATACTGCTTCTATTTAGGCAATCTGTTAGGTGATCCATAGTGAAGTATTTGTTTGTTTCATATCCTGTTTGTATGTTGATTTTTTTTAAGGTTTTTGATATTTTGTTTATGTTATGGCTGGTGTATGTTATAAGAGATCCATCTTATACTGGAGCTAGACACTGTGTTGTTTAATTGTGTTATGTTTTTATTATACATATTCTGTTCCATTTTAGGTATATAATATAATATAATAATATATATATATATAATATAATATATATATATTGCAACGATACAGCCATGTGCTGTATTGGGGATTGATTTAAATAAATATAAAATTTGTAGAATTATTATAAGTTAGGGGTAAATGGACAGGTCTGAGGTTGTAAAAATATTTCATTGTTATATTAGGGGAGAAATTAACCTGTTTCGACAGGCAAGGAACACCTGCTCGATTGTATGTGTGTTACGCGTGTATCTTGTGTGTGTTAGTGATGCATATACAGACAGGAATCTCAGCTACCCTCCCCAAGTAATTGCTAAAATAATTACTTTAATTATTTGTGTGAAAACTAATTAGTGTATAAACAAACAAAAGGCACCAAAGTGTGTGTAAATTTTATAGTTATCCCCAGTGAGAAAATGACATTAATAGGACACACTATGTGAAGTCAGTGCGAAATAAACGTGCCACAAATACACAAATTGCAATAAGACGGTCAACTTAATACAGTGAGTGCTTAATCACATTAGCTATGATTTGTGCTATCTTGATTCCGTGCAAAACATTGCCATGTGCAAAAAATAGCAAATATATGAAAAGGTTCAGGAGTGGGGACTATCATGTGATCTGCAGGTATCGAAAGGACAATTTCGGAACCAACAGGTGCGGAATCTTGAGAGGGTATAAATTTAGGGTTCGACTGAAAACCCTTCTCTTCATTTCAAGACACAGTTGCAGTCGGACATGCTGTCCGTCGGCAGAACAGTTTTTATTTTATTACAAGTCTCATTGACGAACGAATAAAGACGTTCAGTAATTATGTTAACAATATTTCGGGAAGCGTAAAGTACCAGGGCCGTTTAAGTCTACAAAGAGTATCTACGGAGAAGCTACAAGAGCGACGAGGGATGCTGGACGTTAGGAGATGTTTTTTGACACCTAACCGATGATTGAGATCCACCTTGCAGCAGATAGCAATTCTCTGAGACGGACCACACACTGCTGGAGAACGACGTTGGACTCTGGACATATCCAGGACCACGCCAAGCCAGAAGCAACGGAAACCCAACTCTGGACAACGCTGGACCCCGTCAATAAGTCGTAAGATCATCAAAACTCGAGGTGACATGCATAATGCATTTATAAATGATTTTTTTAAAAGAGCTCATAAAGACTATATAAAAAGACAATAAATTAAAACAAAAAGAAGTTTATAATTAGAAATAATATATTAGAATCTTAGATAAATGTTATATGTAAAGATATACGATCGCATATAAAGAAATAAGAAAAAAAAGAGTTTAAATTTGAGATAGTATATTTTTGTTTATCAAAGTAAATAATTGAATTGATTTGATATTTGCATTTGTAGAAAAGAATAATTTAAATTTTGAATATAAAACAAATGCCAGTCTAAAAGTAATTAATATAATTTTAAATTTAATTTTTAAACATTGGTATAGACTGAGCAAGCTAAGGTCAGATCTGAATTAAAAGAATTCAATTCAAATTACATTTTAATTTTATTTGTTTTAGTAAATCAAATTGAATAAATGTCTAGATTAAGATTATTAACATGTCTAGATGTAAGAGTGTTTTAAATGTGTGTAACACCGTATAGTTTAAGAGATAAACACTTAATAAGGAGTGATATCTTGATCGAAGATTATTAACGATGTTTTATTATTTATAAGGCTTGATAAAACAATAAATATGAATTTTTAAATACTCATAAATCTAATACTCTTATTATAGTTACACCTGGTATTGTGATAATTACTTACAACCTGCATAGATAATTGTGTTGTTATATAATTTTGTTGCCCGTTAACTTGGGGTTCGACACGCTTACATTTAATAGTTGGTATCGTTGTAATATATATATTATAACAAAACATTGTTATCAATGTTTATCGTTCTAACTGGAGTACGCATAATAAACGTTATCTGCTACAATTGTACATTTAGAAGGGTACAGATAAGATTTTATATAGCAAACAAAACAGATAACAGTCCACCTGCATAAATATGTATAATTTTGTCGGCACATGTCAGAAGTGTTTTAAAACTTAAATAATAAAAAAAATGACAAAAGATTAAGAAGAACTAGGTTGACCAGTGAATAGTGCGGAAATGTAGCTTTATTTAGACACCAAACACATAACGAGATAGTGAGAGTGTCGTGAACTATAAGCGTTTTACTATTTCACACCTTTCGCGGTGCTAATTAAAGATCGCGTGTATACATAGCTAATAACTGTGTTCAAGACACGTCTAACAAACAACTTTGTTACCTAAATAAATAAAGGATTGTTGAGATATTCGCCGATAGAAACTCATTTGCACACGTGGCTTTGCCCTATAAACAGTGAGCCAAAACGAGCATCTGGCTCATTCATAAAGTATTCGTTGAGTCGTACACACGGAACGATACGCTGCAGAAGACGCTTCAATGAGACCGGCTGACACCTGAGTTACTACAACGACGTACTACGGACATCAGACTATACCCGAGGCCAGAGACGCTGTGTCCATGACGATAAAGGAACGACGCCTAGCCTAGCTGTTCATACACCGCTAAGCGACGCTGACGGAGGTTTCAAGAGGAATAGCTGTACTCAACGCCGACGCCTGAGACCCGTGTACATCTGTGTAACATGAAATCATCAAAACAGGTGACCTGATATGGTTCAGGGTTCATAATAATGTTGTAAAACACAAAAAGTAAATGAAAAGCCGCTATAAGCGAAATTGAACAGTTTGAAATAATTGATAAACATTTAATTATATAGGCGGTATGACTAAAGCCTAAAGACACTTTTAAATGTTGTACTGTATATCATATAGAGACATTTATTCAAAAAGACAGAACATTTAGATAATGTGTGATTATCATAATAATATGTTAATAAGAGTGCAGAAAGACTCTAAGCAAATGTTTTCATGAGATTGTGCACTGTATAAAGAATAATTAACATAGAGATAACGATAACTATAACCCTTGTTATATTCATTTAAAAAGTTCGTATTTTATTTTCTCATGTATAAAGAACAGGGTTACGGATTTCATAGAATGAAATCAATTCAGTATTTCCATTTTATTAAATAATTATTTCAATATAACAAAAATGATTTTTATAAATTAATTATAATTACCGGCAGACAGTGTGAAACTGCTCATATATGTGTGTATATTTCCATGTTATATGTTTTGTGTATATACTGTGTATTGTATGTCTTATTTTCAGGAACTTATAAATTATGTACTAAGATATATGATTTTAATATGTGATTGTTAGACGTAAGCATTATAACAATATATCACTAGAGAAAATATGTGTAAAGTAATATTCAAGAAAGAATATAAATTAGTGGAACCCGCCGTAAATTGTGTTAAATATTTGAAATTCTTTTTATTATTATGATTTGTTTAAAGATAAGCACCTTGAGGGTGACAATTATAATCATTGGAATGATAGACTAAAAAGGTAGTTTTCATTTATTCACAATTTATACAACTCAGCTTCCTAAAATAATTCTTTTGGAAACACATCGTCCCAACTCGTTACCTGATACCTAATAAGCCCAAATCCCACACCTAATAGCAGGCAAAGCAGAAAAGTACCATATACTGCAGGTAAGTGTTGGCATGATATACCCTAACCAGGTCCATGTAAAACTCATAATCCATAATGAAAGAAATCATAAAAAGATGTGTTGCAAAAGAAAATGTCGCTTCCAACGTGGGGCACGATTAAATAAATAAAAAAAAAACAATACGAAAAAATTAAAAATTAGTTAGAAGTTAAATAAATATAAATTCACGTAGAACAAATATTTAGAGTTGATGTGTAATTATTATAAAACGTGCATTTATATGTTGAATGTAGCTGATAAGAACGTACAGTTAGCGTTATCAGTAGAGTAAACAAAGGGGAGCTTAGATAAATATTGTGGTTATCAGAAACTGATACTACAGGCGCCCAAGATAATGGTTGTATGTTGATGAATGAATGACTACCAATACAGTATTTAATAATAATCCAAATAATTAATAATATACAAATTAATAATAAATATTTTAAAATCGGTTCACCAAATTAAAATTAAACATGGCACATAAACAAGAGGTCAGTTTAGCCGACATAATGAAGAAGTTAGAAGCCAGCAACGCTGAAAACGTAAAAAGGTTTGAAGAAATAAAAACTAGTGGTGCTGAAACTATGAGAAGATTGGAAGCCAGCAACGCTGAAAACGTAATAAGATTTGAAGAAATAAAAACTAGTGGTGCTGAAACTATGAGAAGATTGGAAGCAAGCACGTCTGAAACTATGAGAAGATTGGAAGCAAGCACGTCAGAAATTCAGAAACTATACGCGTATAATGCTGAAAGTAAGGTAGAAATTATGGAACGAATGGAGACCTTAGAAGGTAAAGTTAAAGAGTCTCTAAAACAACAAGCGGTGGTGATGAATGAAAATTTCGAAGAGCAGCGAAAAAGACTACAACAAAATTTTAAATCTATGGCCGACACACTGGACCAGAAACTCGAAAAAATTACGCATCGACAAGATACCAAGATACAAGTCATCAGCGAGTTGGTGCAGAGTAATGTCAGGAAGACCATGAAAATTGAAGAAGAAACAAAAAGTCTAGCCGCAGCAGACGACACCATCAAGAAATCTATCCAACACCATGACAACAGGGTAGATCAGCTGGAAGTCAAGTTAAAAGGTGAAGTAGACCGACTTACACGAGAAGTGAGAAGACTACCAACACAAGCGTTAGTATACTCGACCGTACCTAGAGAAGAGAGACCCATTAACTATTTTAGAGGATCCAGAGGGGAAAATCCCATTGAATTTCGTATCAAATGTGAGAAAGAAATAGATAGTATTGGATCTATTCTCAGTGACAAAGATAAAATAGACTTTGTAAGTCGTTACTTAAAAGATGCAGCAGCCAGTTGGTTCACGATGGTGAATGACGATTTAAAAACGTATGAAGAATTTAAACTAGCATTCGAACGGAGGTATTGGAATGAATACATACAAATGAGAATACGAAATACACTGGAATTTGGTAAATATAATCCAGGTAAGCTGTCTGAAGATGAATACGTCATTATGTTAGTAGAGAGGAGTAAACATTTACGTCCCGCTTTAACACAAAAAGAATTAGTCATTAAGCTTGCTAATCATTTCAGCAGGAACATCCAACTAGCTATACATGTTCAGGGTATAGCTACCATTGAAGATCTATTAATACTTTTAACACAGATGGAGGGTGTAATCCGTGAACGAGACCCACCAAGAGGAGTTCAGCGAGATAACCGGAACCAAAATCAAGATAGAGGTACGTGGTATTCGCAAAGATATCGCCAAGAAGATAAAGGCAGAGAAGATAGACGTACAGACGAGGAAAAATATCCGAAAAACAAAAATGTATCATATGATAGACGCCATGAAGATGGACGAACATATGATAAGCAGGAGCAAAATAATGAAAGAGGTAATTACAAAGGAGGTTACCGATGGCCGAATTCGTCGAAACGATTTTCGAAACCATGGACATCCGATAGGAATGCAAATACGCAGGCGATTACCGTTGAGAAAAAACAGAAAGAGACACCGAGAAACACTGATGAACGTAATAAACCGTCCACATCGAAGACTGAAAATCAATGACTACATTCTGGAGTCTGTATAGAAACACATGAAGCTAAACCACAAGATGTCAGGGTACTTAGCAACATAACATACAAACCCGAGAGAGAAGTACAAGAATTACTACGTAATCTCGCTAGAGAGCAAGATAAAGATCAGCGATTACAGAATATAAAAAATAATCCGTTACCTATAAATTATTGTGTGAAAGATGGAATTTTATTTAAGCTTATTAATTATGATTGGAAAGTTGTGCTATCTCATGACATGTTACAGCAATTAATTATGCCATGTCATCGTAGTCTAGCTCATGCATCTCCATTGAAGTGCTATTTAACTATGAAAGAAGCCTTCACCTGTAATAATATGTTCAGAAAAATTAAAATAATTGTTAGGAAATGCCATGATTGTCAAACAGCCAAACATCCGAATTTAAACACTTGCGTTGAAATGGGGAGTATCAGAACTAAGAAGAAGGGGGATATAGTTGCACTTGATTTCCTTGGACCACTCCCGCGATCAAGTCGTGGGTACCGCCATATAATTGTGACGGTAGATGTGTTTACCAAGCTAGTAAAGTTATATGCTGTACGAAGACCCACCATGAAATCTGTTCTGAACGTCATCACCCAGAAGTATATACCAAAGTATGGAAAAATGGATAAAGTGTTGACAGATCAAGGTAAGCAGTTTGGTAATAAATTATGGAAGGATGCATTGACAAGACAAGGTATAAAACCTATACTTACATCCATAAGGCATCCACAAACTAATCTTGCTGAAAGAATAAATAGAGAGTTAGGCAAGTACATGAGGTTATATTGCTACAATCAACAGAGTAAATGGCCTGACTATCTACAATTTTTCGAAGATGCAATGAATCACAATTATAGTGAAGCTACAGGATACACACCGTTAGAATTAAGTGAGAATAAAATACCTAAAAGATTCTGGCACAACATGATTAATAAACCGGAAAATTATAATGTAGATTTGCCAATTCAAATAAAAATAAACAGAGCTGAACGACAGTTATATCATCAAGCAGGTAAAAGGAGAGACCGGTATAATAGAACTCACCGATTGACAAGATTCCAAATTGGTGATAAGGTATTGATAAAGACAAATCCTGTGGGAAGTAGTATATTAAACACTTCCAAGAAATTCTTCAGATTATTCTGTGGCCCATATGAACTAAGGAGTCGTCTAGGACCACACACCTACATGGTATATGACCCAGTGAAGAAAAAGGACGTCGGAAAGTACCATGCGTCATCTCTGCGTCATTATATCCAATAATACCCATATGTGATTGTTACTTTAAGATAAGATTTTATATTCTTTCTAATAAACATGTAATATAACTGACTGTGTATGTACTAAACATAGATAAAAAAAAAAAAAAAAAAAAAATGTTCTGTAAAGCACAAACAATTTTTTTTAAAGCAAGTGGGGGAGTGTTATAACAAAACATTGTTATCAATGTTTATCGTTCTAACTGGAGTACGCATAATAAACGTTATCTGCTACAATTGTACATTTAGAAGGGTACAGATAAGATTTTATATAGCAAACAAAACAGATAACAGTCCACCTGCATAAATATGTATAATTTTGTCGGCACATGTCAGAAGTGTTTTAAAACTTAAATAATAAAAAAAATGACAAAAGATTAAGAAGAACTAGGTTGACCAGTGAATAGTGCGGAAATGTAGCTTTATTTAGACACCAAACACATAACGAGATAGTGAGAGTGTCGTGAACTATAAGCGTTTTACTATTTCACACCTTTCGCGGTGCTAATTAAAGATCGCGTGTATACATAGCTAATAACTGTGTTCAAGACACGTCTAACAAACAACTTTGTTACCTAAATAAATAAAGGATTGTTGAGATATTCGCCGATAGAAACTCATTTGCACACGTGGCTTTGCCCTATAAACAGTGAGCCAAAACGAGCATCTGGCTCATTCATAAAGTATTCGTTGAGTCGTACACACGGAACGATACGCTGCAGAAGACGCTTCAATGAGACCGGCTGACACCTGAGTTACTACAACGACGTACTACGGACATCAGACTATACCCGAGGCCAGAGACGCTGTGTCCATGACGATAAAGGAACGACGCCTAGCCTAGCTGTTCATACACCGCTAAGCGACGCTGACGGAGGTTTCAAGAGGAATAGCTGTACTCAACGCCGACGCCTGAGACCCGTGTACATCTGTGTAACATGAAATCATCAAAACAGGTGACCTGATATGGTTCAGGGTTCATAATAATGTTGTAAAACACAAAAAGTAAATGAAAAGCCGCTATAAGCGAAATTGAACAGTTTGAAATAATTGATAAACATTTAATTATATAGGCGGTATGACTAAAGCCTAAAGACACTTTTAAATGTTGTACTGTATATCATATAGAGACATTTATTCAAAAAGACAGAACATTTAGATAATGTGTGATTATCATAATAATATGTTAATAAGAGTGCAGAAAGACTCTAAGCAAATGTTTTCATGAGATTGTGCACTGTATAAAGAATAATTAACATAGAGATAACGATAACTATAACCCTTGTTATATTCATTTAAAAAGTTCGTATTTTATTTTCTCATGTATAAAGAACAGGGTTACGGATTTCATAGAATGAAATCAATTCAGTATTTCCATTTTATTAAATAATTATTTCAATATAACAAAAATGATTTTTATAAATGAATTATAATTACCGGCAGACAGTGTGAAACTGCTCATATATGTGTGTATATTTCCATGTTATATGTTTTGTGTATATACTGTGTATTGTATGTCTTATTTTCAGGAACTTATAAATTATGTACTAAGATATATGATTTTAATATGTGATTGTTAGACGTAAGCATTATAACAATATATCACTAGAGAAAATATGTGTAAAGTAATATTCAAGAAAGAATATAAATTAGTGGAACCCGCCGTAAATTGTGTTAAATATTTGAAATTCTTTTTATTATTATGATTTGTTTAAAGATAAGCACCTTGAGGGTGACAATTATAATCATTGGAATGATAGACTAAAAAGGTAGTTTTCATTTATTCACAATTTATACAACTCAGCTTCCTAAAATAATTCTTTTGGAAACACATCGTCCCAACTCGTTACCTGATACCTAATAAGCCCAAATCCCACACCTAATAGCAGGCAAAGCAGAAAAGTACCATATACTGCAGGTAAGTGTTGGCATGATATACCCTAACCAGGTCCATGTAAAACTCATAATCCATAATGAAAGAAATCATAAAAAGATGTGTTGCAATATATATATATGTATTTATTCACTGGTATACAGAATGATAAACATATTATTTAACATACATAGTGACTAAGGAAAGGGAGATAATATACCAAACAACAAAAGAAATAGGCTGTAAAAAACATTTTGATAGTGATTGATTATTATTACTTTCGGTAGTGTTTGGATCATTATTGTTAGAAATTGCTAGGTAGCTTTACCTCAAGCTGACCTTAAACATTTATGTAGGTTTACTAAATCTGGTTTATTATTCCATAACGGTAAGTTCCTTATTTTATCTTACACTGGCCTTGCATGCTATTGCTAGACTACTAATATTTTTGTTTGCATCGAGAAATATAACTAACAAATTCATGCACTCGTGATTATAATATTATGTAACCCAAATAAACATTTCCGTTGAAATAAGTTTTGCTATAAACAAACATGTTGAGCACAATGATTACATAAACATATATTTGACAATATAAAACTGGTGAATACAATTACTTGGCCTCCTCTACAACTTGTTCTTCACCTTAGATGTTCTCCATGTTTCATCTGTCCCCGTAGGTCTAATCTTACATCCTTTTACCATACCCTGCAGCTGTTGATCTCCCTCTCCTTGAACGATCCCTTACATTGCCTCTACAGTCAATACTCACATACCGACCAGTTAGTTCTTTTACAATTTGTAAACGTTATAGTATCTTGATTTTCAAGAAGATTTTTGAAGTTATCAATGAATGCCCTCAACAAATATATACCGGTATTCAAAATTCCAATGTAAATCCATTACGGATTAAATATGTAAATTCTGAAGTAAATGTTAGTTGAAGATTTTTACCCATATTGAATTGGTTTGTTTCTACAAACAGTCTTGAATTGACCAAAGAATAAACCTGAAAGTTACAGTTATTTAAAATTTATAAACACTATTATGCCACAGGCAGTAGTACTTGAGATAAAGATTTTTAACGATTTTTACCTTATTGCTAAGCTAGCTTTCACTCATTGTGAGCTTCATAAGGAGCACTGTCTGTTCTGTTTTCCCCTTTATTATCCTTTATCCTTTATTGCGCTTAAACCAACAACCCATTTTCGTATAGGTATGTTAAAGAAATGACGTGTTCCTATCTTTAATTACATTTAAATTTTAAGCAATAATCTAAGCACTATTTTCTTCGGATTCAGTTACTAATATTCATAGACTTTTATCCGGGAATGTTTTTTTCTACCTTCATTTTTCAAGCAATTTGTAAAAATATTTTTTGTAGATGTGTACATCCATTTTGTTGAGTGTACTATTCTCTGTCTCTAACTGTTACAAGAAGAGGAAATGATATAATATGGATGTTTAAAACATCTGTAATGTTACACACACACACACACACACACACACACACACACACACACACACACACACACACACACACACACACACACACACACACACACACACACACACACACACACACACACACACACACACACACACACACACACACACACACACACACACACACACACACACACACACACACACACACACACACACACACACACACACACACACACACACACACACACACACACACACACACACACACACACACACACACACACACACACACACACACACACACACACACACACACTGCTACAGTATATCTAAAAATTACCCAAATATTCTTCTGAACATTTTTTGATTAGTGGTTGTTTTTGTTTAATCTTGTCTATATCACCATCATCATCATCAGGGGTGCTACAACCGAGGGCAGGTCCTGGTCTGCTGCCTGCTGAAGGAGACCTCACCAATGGTCTCTGTCCGATGCAACCATCAGATTCCTGCCTTTCTGCATCCTGCTGCACTCCATCTCGTCACCTCAGCTTTGGTCTTCCCACTTTCCTTTTGCCCTCTGGGACATACAGGAAGGGATGCACTACAGAGTCCTGGATTCCATCCTGTCAACATGACCTCCCAATCTAAGCTGTCGTATCTTTATCTTTTTGATTATGGTAAGACTGTTCATCATCATCATCATCATCATCATCTTCTTCTTCTTCTTCTTCTTCTTCTTCTTCTTCTTCTTCTTCTTCTTCTTCTCCTTCGTCTAGGATTAAACTAAGGATGGTTTGTTCCGGTCTCAAACAGGCAAATATTAGAGCTGGTCACTCCAGCGCTTCCTCGGACGTCCCACACCTCTCCGTCACCTCGGCGTATAGTTCCATAGTCTGGAAAATCGGGCTGGACGTTAAGCCTGAAGGTGGCAGCCCCACCATACGTCTTACCCTGCGATATTCTAGTAACATATCCAGGGGACATATTCACTACTAAATTGCCTCAAATAAGGACTAGCCGGACGGAGTAAAGGAACACGCCTAAAATTCTACAAGGTGATGGCCCTTCCCACACTTCTTTATGGGTCAGAGAATTGGACTTTAACGAAAGGCCAGGCCAGTCGCATCCAAGCGGCTGAAATGAGATTTCTCAGGCACGTGGCATGGTATACTCTCCATGATCATAGAAGAAACACAGATATACGGCAGGAACTGAATATTATGAGTATACTCGACAGGATTGCCTAGTATCGACTGAATTGGTGAGATTGTCACTTCGGAAAGATTGTAAACTCTTTCCTTGGAGCGTTTCTCCCTAGACTTCCATCAAACTCCGAAACCTTAAAAATTTCATATGTGTCTGACTACACTTTGTGTTCATCACTGGTTGCGGTCAGTCCAGTACAAACAAGCTCATCGTTTTTTTTAAAACTGTATTTTAATACAGTTTTAAAATACATCGATTACTGTATTTTGCAATGAAAGTCTGAATATCACAAACACATTTGTTATAATTTAAATTGAAACCACTTAAATATCAAATATCTCAGCCCCTGTCATTTGGTCCAGAGAGTTCCACCTTATGGAATGTTGTCACGTGACTCATCCGATGGCCAATCTCTTGAATCGTAGAACAAATCAGAGGTACGAAATTGTTTTCTGGTGGCAGCCGTGCTATACACACTCCCAAACATACGAGAGGTGCACTTAAAAGACAGAAAACATTTATTCTAAATATCATATTAAAGAACTTGTGTTTAGATGTAGGTTTTTACTTAACAACCTTCGTTTTGCTACCCGGTTGGTTCGTGACTGCCGATATGCGCTTTTGAGAGCCTATCTGCCTAGGTGTTTCCAAACTGTGGTCCGCAGGATCCTGCTGAAGTGTGAGTGTTTCGGTCCGTGGCTCAAACATTTTTTTGCGCAGCTGGAAATGTTACTCTGTATCACGTTCGTGTTTTCCGGCGGGTTGTAGTGTAACCAGGCAAAATATTTTACGCCTGTGTGCATGTAATTTCATTATGTGAATTATGTGTGTGTTCATCTGTGCCAGAGAAATGTTGGATCATCCCATGGTAAGTTACAAGCCAGCAAAAGATAAATATTTATGCTCGTACATACTAAAATGAAAGAAAATCCAAACAAGTTATTCGTGTATTAAAATGAGTCCATTAGCTCGCGTGCCATAAGATGTCATCTCAAAAAGAAACACAATGATGCGGGAATCAGGGGCGTATTTACGGGGGGGGGAACGGGACGGACTTCCCTCAGAGGGTGAAAAAAGTTGACGGATTTTATTAATCTCTTAATTTTTAGGCTGTGTTATTATTTTTTCAGCTGTTTACGCTAACATAGTAGTAACTCTTTTTTTTTAACCTATAGGCCGACAAACAGGTTTATTACACAGCAGTGGCGGAGGCTATACGTTTGATATATGAAATATAGGAAAATCAATTCAGTCAATAAGTATCTTGTAACTAATGTTTCTATAACGCGTATTTTTGTTGTTATTGACGTTTACTTTAAAGGGACTGATTTCAGCCACCTTAAATATAGTAATATTGATTAGTATTAAATTGGTTTTTCTTTTGTATGAAGCCTATCCGACCCCGGATCCCCTCCCCCCCAGGCCCAATTATAGATACGCCACTGCGGGAATGTCATGTAATGTGTTTGCTACAAGAGTGGAATAACGTAGCGTGTTCTGGCCAGACGATGTGCGCAAAAACCATCGGACAAATGGACACAGGAACATAATCCAGGGGGCAAAGTTGAGACACGTCTCACTGCTCGAACTGTGTGAAATCACGCTGCGTTGGGTAAGTTTCAAACAAGGTGTTGCGCTCTGTATTTGTATCGCATTTGTACGCGGTGACCGTAGTCTTATGGAGTGTGTGACGTACGAGACTCCCACTCACAGCTGGACTGTATACTGAAGACATTTAGCACATGTCCAACTTGTACAAGACTTCGAGACAGCAACTAGCAACTTTGGTTAGCTGTCTGTGACCGACGATGTTAGAATGTGTGCGACTCTCTAGTTGTTGAAACGTATAAGTTGGAATCGAACCGGAGTTAGTCGCCCAGAAGTTTCGCTCGTAAACCGCTCAGCTATCGCTGGCCCAATTCAAAACGCATTGTAATTAATAACAACACGCCCGTTGCCCGCTTCACTACTAGGAATAATGTACATAGGAATTACAATGTAGAGTAAATGGACAATGTCCTTGTAAACTACTAATCTAGTTACTCGCCATATCCGCTCTGATACCTGCTCAGCGTATTAATTAACGACCTGCAGTAGAAACTCAACACACACACACACACTAGACTGGCTTCCTATCGTGACTGAACGAGCCACTGTTTTATTGTTGAACGTTAATAATGTAACAGAGCTTCCTTTTCTTTTTTTATTTTCAGAAAAGTAATACATTTTTGCAGGGATTGCGTTATATATAAAATTTGAATTAACTGATTATTAAATAAAATATTATACTCGTCCTTATATAAAGTTAAAATTGTTTCGTTTCGTTTTTATTACAAATGAATGGTCGTAAACGGATTCCTTTACGTTTAAAATAGGCCCCTTTGCCACCGAGAACTTGACACTTGAATGAAGCATCCTTCACGTTGTGGTATCGTTTGTTCTGTAATTAGGTCTCGTACCTGTTACTCTTTTTTGATCTTTACCTTTATAGGTGAACCTATGAACCGGGGCGGATTAGAAACGCGTGGTGCCCCCCCCCCAATTCAAAATTCAACCTTTTATCCAATATTTACACTGACGAATAGCATACATGATTTCGAAAGTTAACAATTATTTTATTATAGTTTCAAATTACAACAAATATTTAGCTAAATAGTGATTACAATGAGCATAGTAGTTCTTAAGCTTAGAAAATACTAATCGATCCATTTTTTCTTGATTTTGCCTTAACGAAGACTTGTATAATTTCTTCTAATTCGAGCGATTCAAGTATCTCGCTATCAATATTCAACCTAGCTAAAGAAAATAATCTCTCATTTTCCTTAAGTGAACTCAATATATCTTTAATGTGTTTTAATACAGAAAATGATCTTTCAGATTAGCAGTTAGCAGATTTCTATCGTCAAAAGCAGACGATAAGCTATGTATATATTCAGAAATACATCTATCATTTTACAATCAATCATCCAGTTTAATACTTTGAGCGGGCAAACTGTAGTATCATGGAATCTTCATTCAAATGTTTGAAAAAAAGAACCTCTTCCTTGCAGTGTTACTCGTGGCACAAAGTGCTTCAATTCTATTAGAAGATAGTTAGCAAATTGTTCGAGTAAACTTCTATAAGAGCATTTACTTGATTTTCCAACTCGACACTCTCCATTGTTAATAACTACATAAGAAAACCAAACAATTGCGTACTGTGATCATAAGGTTTGCTTCGCTTAGTCAATTCAGCTGGATGGTGCCCCCCTGGTGCCCGGTACTGCAGCATACCCTATCGCTATGGATTATCCGACACTGCGTATGAATGGATATTCTAAAGTAATTAAAAAACTTTTCACCAACATCTTTCAATTCACTGAACAATATATAGAACGCACCTCTACTTAGCCTATATACTGGATGGACCCAGTGTCTATTTGTAGCTGTTTTATTTCGTTTAACGCAGATAATAACATAAATACGAAAACGTAACTGATTCAGCGTGATCCGAGTCACAACATCACAACACGGTACCCAATACGAGGCCGTGGGGAATCCGCGCCGCCGAACTTCCGCTCGTGTGAACCGGCCCATAAGCTTCCATGTTCTTGCAAATGGAAATACATGATGTGTAAATGAACAATGATAGCCACTGTCCGAGTTAACAGAATTATTAGAACATTGGAGGCATCGACTCGAAATTATGAGACGTACTATGTAGTGGTTCACCGAGTGATATATGTGCGTGCGCGTGCGTGCGTACGTGTGTGTGTTTGTGTTTCTTTACAAATGTGTGAGAAAAATTGGTTATCAGAGTTTTTTTTTACCGCTGACAAAGAAGAAGAAGAAGAAGAAGAAGAAGAAGAAGAAGAAGAAGAAGAAGAAGAAAATCTACTTAACATTTCTGTCCCTTGAGTATTTCAAGAAACTCTCGAGAAACTCTAATCCATTGCCTACGATAGCTCACAAAAAATGAATGATTTAAATGATTCTTTTTTTGAAACTCGTAGTGTAAATTGCACATAATGACTGCTCGCTTGTTCTTTTACATAAAAAATATTCAGTTATATTGTAAGATATTCTTAAAAAACTGATTAAAATTGTCTTAATGGAAAAAGTCATAATTTCGTTTCTATCGGTCAGCTGAGAGGTAGAGAGTACACACATTTTATGTCATCAGAACATTCATCATGCTAAGTCGTGTTCGTTAGCATGTAATAAGAAATATTCTGTTGCCATTTTATGAAATGTTTTATTACACACGAGTTGTTGTGATGGGTAAGATCTTAGTTACCGTCATGATATTCCATAACACATGTAAAACATTAATAAAAGCTTATGTTCCTATATGTATTGTGAGATAGATGTCTCTTAGTAATATATCATGCTGTTATATAGTACAGATACTTTTTATTAGAAAAATCTGAATTGATGCAATGCAATGAACTAAGGAAATAACTGTTATAAAGATCATGAAAGATTTGTGTGGTATCTTCATGCTGACATTTTGAATCATAATTTCTCAAAACAAGGTGATTTGTGCTAAATATTTTCGTTGTGCCTAATCTTACGACAAAAGCGTCACCCGGACAGTAGCGTCAACCTTACAATAAAGCCAAAATATCCCACATTATACATAAATTCCAACAACTCTACTGCTTCTCGGAATACAATGTAAGTTGTCTGTCGAGAATAGAATTTTGACACGCAGAACCATCATCGTCCTATGAAGTCCATCTGTGGAATTGGGCTGGACCACCTGACACAGGGACTGCAGCGAAATATCCTCAGAATTCTTTGTGGACGCTCCATGATATGTTGGCCACGAACATATCTTAATCCAACCGTAGAAGAGGTTAGCAAGCGACTGCTTCAGCCAGATCTAGTCACATCGATCCGAAAATGTCAGCTGTCTAATGGAGCCATTTGAAGCTGCAAGAAGACTGAAGATGTAGTGTCCTAATCGAGCAATCTTTTAACATTACACAGTATTAAATCCTTAAATTCGTAGTGACCGTCAATCAATGAATTTTTCAGTGAAGGGTTAGTGAGGATCGGTCAAAAATATAACACAAATTTTTAACTTATTTGTGTCGACGTTTCGACAATGTTTATTGTCATCATCAGGACCTGTGTTCGACATTGTTCTGTTGTGTTTGACATTTCTTTTGTATTCATACACAGGTCCTGATGATGACAATAAACATTGTCGAAACGTCGACACAAATAAGTTAAAAATTTGTGTTATATTTTTGACCGATCCTCACTAACCCTTCACTGAAAAAAACTACACAGTATTGTTAACTTAAGGGTACCCAGAAGGCAAAACAAATTTTTTCACATTTTTATTTTTTAATGAAATATTAAAATACAAGGTTTTGTCTTTACAGGAATATATAATATATAAGGGTTTAAAGATTTTTTCATATTTAAATAAAGTATTGTGATATATTTGCAGACAGTATCGAGTGACGTTGAACCAGCTCATGGATTGTGCCCTACTGGTCCCAGCTCTTGATCCAAGTACAACAGGTCGATGCATGGCAATAGAGAATATAGTCACAAACACAGTATGTCACCTGCAATTATGTCTCAAATCAAACCTATTTTTAGAGATTTATCTAACGAAAATCTTCTAAATAAATGGCTTCATGGGAAAACTCAAAACATACATGAGAGCGTGAATTACATAATTTGGACACGGATTCCAAAATCAACATTTGTGGGACTAGAGACACTTTAATTTGGTGTTTTAGATGCAGTGGCATGATACAATGATGGCAATGCTATTAAATGCTTAGCTTTTGAGAAACTGGGAATTAATCCTGGTACTCGGATGGTTAAGGCATTGCAAATGCTTGATGAAGAAAATATACGGACTTTGGACAAAGCTATATCAGAGTATGAAAAAAACGCTAGACAGCAAAGAAGACTAAAAAGAAAGAAAGAAGAAGAAGAACTTAGTGATCGCCCAGACTATAATCCAGGAATATTCTAAGTTATCTTATATAAAGTTATTATAAAGAACGTTTTTTGTTTTTCTTGTTTTTTACAGATTCAATTTTTTTTCAGGAAAAGGAACATTTTCTCAAAAACTATTTAACCAATCTTGTTGAAACTTTAAGAGGATTACTGTACAAAGACATATTTTAACGATTTGTTTTAAAAAAATAAGCTGTAGAACTAATTTTATTTTATTTATAAAGTAATTTTTTTCTTACGTTTAACGTAGATGAGGAAATAATTTTGTTTGGCAAACTAAAACTTCAATTTAAAAACAACGCCATTAAAATATGTAACAAGGATCCATTAGGTAGTACAAAAAAATTGATAGAGTTAGTGCAAGTAGTTCCTGAAAAAATGTTCCTTATGTTACCATTAACTGGTATTGGGATTCCGGGTACCCTTAAGGAGTGTTGCTACTGGATTGCCTTTCTCCCTCTCCATATTGCATTTACTTTCCTGAAATTGCGTCTTGAAAGCAAATTTGTAAGTACAAAATTAAATTTAAAGAAGCGTTTCTTCTAAGTAAAGTCCATGATGTGCAGTTGGCCCTTTTTCTTCTGTACCGTATATCGTTGGCTAGATAATTGTTCAATCGCTTTTAGAGGCAGTTTCCCATCGAAACGGCAAAAGGGACAGATCTGTAATCTGTAACAGCCTACATGTCAGATTACAGATAATCTGTAATCTGCAATGTCAAAATTATGATTATTTCTAGCGGTGAATCTCACATCCGACTGTCACTGTCTTCTTTCTGCTTATGGCTGCTGTGCATATAAACCTGAAAGACTTACTTGTGCTCGACGAGCAACAAGACCCCCCCCCCCTGTAGTTCCTGGCCCGTTGAACCACGTACATAATTTCCAGCGTTGAAATCCTAATAAATATTTATCCTTCCCCATAGTAACGAATTTTATTTCAAGTCATTTATCTAACAATGGGCACTGTACACGTACTACTATAAATTCAAGTTTCAGAACGTTTGAAAATCATATTTCTTACTTTAAAACAGTGGTTTCCATCTTAAAAGAACCTGATGGTCGCACTTAAGTTCAAGAATTCAATGGCAGGAAGCACCATAAGCGATCAATTTTCGAGAAGTAACGTAAAAATAAAAAAGCGTATTTAATTGTAAGTAAAAAAAGATAATGTATACATTTGACGTGTCTAACTACATATTGTCACGGGATTACACAACATTCTACACGTTTCTCGGCTATCCCAGCAGAGCCCAGCTGTAATGTTGTGTGCGTACGTGACGCTTAACGTGCGTCAACTATCGAGCCAGTGTTACGTAATACGGAACATTCTCGTACATTCGATAGTGCTGTTCGACAAGCTTCTCAACTAACCCAACGGTGCTGCCTCTGGCCGCACTGAAGTATCCTCTAGAATTTCCAAGTACTTGCGCCATCTTCCTGCCTTGCGCCTTGCGGTTTCCTTCGAAACCGCTTCCTGTATATATTGCTAGTTGTCTGGTAGTTGAAGGATGTTTCAAATTTTTTACCCTAGTTTTGCTGTTATGTCCTTTAAGCAAGATAGGATGAGGTAGTCTTCGAATTTTTATTCAGCTACCAGTTTATCCAACTTGATTTAAGATACCTACAGTGCACAGTAACTTAAAAAATGTCTGGATCAAACATATTTTTAGTTTCTATGCGAATCTTATTCACATGTGACAGTTTTTGTACACGATTTTTTGATCGATATAAAATAATTAATTTGTATTTTCTTCAATTAAGTACTTTATTACCCCTCTGAAAACAAATCAATAATTTAAATCATAAAATGTGTCTAAATTGCGGTACATACGTATATCTAAGCACGAACGCGGTGTCCATAGCCTCTGCTGGTGAAATGATTTGTATTCTAAAAGCAAAATTTGCGGCCGCTATGTCTAGTTGCGCATCTCTTTTGAAATGTTTCTTTTTTAGGACCTGTAGCACTCATCTTTGGTTCATTTTTGTAGGCAACGAACAGACTGATACAATTCCATTTACTGTGAACATCTACTGACACGTACTTACTAACGCGAACCCTTAAACAATTCATAAAATACATTTAACCCTATCAGCGTCTGCAGAAGACAATGGCTTATCTAGAACTTGGCAAGGGGGGAGGGGTCCGGGGTTTGATCAAGTCGGCTTCATACAGAAGAAAAAACAACTAAAGGCTGTCTTTAAAGTGGCTGGAAAACGTGCGATATCCCATTGAAATCAATGCCATTAAAGTAAACGACAATAACACAATAAAAATACGCGTTACTGAAACACTGTTTAGAAGATAGTTACGGACTGAGTTACAGCTCTATATTAGTGTAATCAGCTGGAAAATAATAAAAGAGCATACAAATTAATTGATTAACAAAATTCGTCAACTTTTTTTGACCCTCCAAGAGGGGTCCGGTCCCGTTCATACGCCCTGGAAGAAGAAAATTTGTGCCAATTTTTATATGATTTATTTTATTAATAATTTATATGTAATGTAACATGTCATATTTATTGCTGTTGTTATTGTTAAATTTTAGATACCTATTGATGGTGCCGTTACGTTTCCACAACTTACCTTCTATATTAGAACAAACTAAATGGTAAATAGCAAATAATAAAAAGTCTAAGCCCCCGAAATCCGCTAGAACCATTTCTGAGCTTAATTCAGTATTGTTACGTAATACGGAACATTATTGTACAGTCGATAGTGTCGTTTTACAAGCTGTCGTTTTACAAGCTTCTCAACTAGCCCAGCATGCGAGTGTTTCTGACAAGGCCGCGCTGCAGTATCCTCTAGAATTTTCGAGTGCTTGTTAAGGACGCATATTATGGAACCCTGGAGTCTATAAATAGCCAACATCTGCCGCTTAGAAGTCAGTTTACGTCGGGCGATTCCACGGTGCGTTCAAGTGGTTATTAGTGAAAAGTGATTATTGTGCGAGGCTCTATTACTTGTTACTCTTATTGCGTGTGAACAAATTTAACTTGAATTATTTTACGAGTATAATCTTGTTAATAACTTGTTGATTTCAAACTGATAATTGAGATTCATTAAAGCTGGTGATTAGTGACTTAATTGGTGTTTTGTATTGTTACGTCATCACAGAACAATCTACGTGTTTCTCGAACGATCCATTGGAATCCGGCTGAATGTTGTAGCGTACGTGATTTCAACGTGCGCTTGGGAGACTTTTCTAGACGCCGCCAGCCTCGCTGACTGTGTCAAGGCCGCAATTAATTACGTCGTAGTGTAGAGATAACGCGTAGTTGTGGAATGTTTTGGTCTGTGAGCGTTGTATAAATACAAGGCGTCAGCGGCCTTAGTTCAGTTTATTGTCGGGCGATTACAAGTGATTACTCTGTGCGTTCAAGTGGTTATTGTGGCGAAGTGTTGTGTTTTATAATCGGGCGATATAATTGTAATACAATTGTGTTTTATATTAGTTGACATTTTATTGCGTTTGAACAATTTTTATTTTATTTGTTGTAAGAGACTGTGTTGTTAATTACGAACTGTTTAACTGTGATAATTAAAGCTGGTGATTAGTGACTTAATTGGTGTCTTGTATTTTGTTTTCCACTGTACCTACGACGATCAGGAGACCGTCGTAACAGTGGTGTCAGAAGTGGGATAGAACCTTTAACAGTGGAAACTTTGTAAAAGGCTATTGTAAATTCGTAATTAATCGGTAAACAATAGATCGTTCGAGAAACACGTAGATTGTTCTGTGATGTCGTAACAGCATTTTGTTTTTCACTGTATCATACGACGATCAGTCAGACCGTCGTAAAATATATTTAATGGTACAACCGTTATTAGTATGTCAGTATAATAATGAAGATATAAAAGATGTTAAACATTGGATATTTACATAAAATCATCAGTCTGGAAACTGAGGTCGATCTGCTGCAACCATGTCCACATCGAGTTGAAAACACTTAAACTTAATTTAGAATAACAAAACAAACAAACGTAACAAACTTAGGCAAACACGTATGTTTGTTTTGTCTAGCCGAGGGATGGAAGGAAATATGACGAAAACAAAAGGCGACTTGTGTTAATACGTGTTCCATTGTACAAATAAATTGAAATCCACTGTACGTTTATTACTGAATAAGTGAAAGATTTTTTCTTAGGTTTCTCCTGCAAGACCATTCTCAGTTAAAATAATACTTTATTATTCATTTACTTCTTCTTCTTCTTCTTCTTCTTCTTCTTCTTCTTCTTCTTCTTCTTCTTCTTCTTCTTCTTCTTCTTCTTCTTCTTCTTCTTCTTCTTCATAACTACAGCACAACGTGAGCCCTTGCCTCCAACACCAATCTTCTCCAAAGTCTCCTGTCGATTACCATATCAGTGTAACTCCTCCATCCATTCTTCTGAGATCTTCTAGAATCATCCACATCATCCAACCATCTTATCCTAGTTTGGTCCCTCTTTCTGCTTTTATAGACGCCCTCAGAATTTTCTTTGACATACGCTGATCATGCACCCGATAACCATTGTATTCGTTGAGCTTTTATGAATCTTACAGTGTCCTCATGATTCAACAGCTCATCTGTCTCCTGGTTATTTCTGATTCTTCATTCGTCATCGTTTTTAACCGGGTAATAAACACGTCTTAAGATCTTTCTTTCAAACCTTCTTAGTGTTTCTTGTTCCCTTTTTTATCAGCGTCCATGTCTCGCCTCAATAAGGAACAACCGGTCTGATAAGTGTTTTATATATTTTTATTTTTGTGTTACGGTTAATGAGTTTGCTTCTCAATAGTCTGCTGTTGGCATAATATGCCCTATTCCCTATTTGTATCCTGCCATGTATTGTCGTGTTTATGAAACTATCATTTTAGCCAGGTATCTGAACTTATTAACTGCATCAAATGAATTATCCTCTATGCATAAATTATATAGATTTCTTCTCCTTTCTGATGCAGAAATCAGCATTATTTAGTTTTGCTGATATTTATATTGAGTCCATCCCAGCGGATTTTTGATTCAGCTCTTTGTATACCTCAACTAACCGTTGTCTTGATCTGGCTATTATCACAGCATCGTCAGGATAAGCACATACAGTATTTTGCTTGTCTTATTTTATATCGTTCCCCGCCGATCTATGTCTTTAATGGCATCGTGTAAGGCTCCGTGCTCAGAGCGCCCGTGCTCTGAGCGCCAATGCAGAAATCGTGCTCTGAGCGCCGATACTGATAAACCCGTGTTCTGAGCGCCGAGTTTATCTGTGCATCATTAGACGCGCTGACACCTGGCTGCATATCTGTGTGTCCGTTGTTCGTCAACTCCGTAGTCAACATTAATGGTCCTACGAAAATTTGTACAATTCATTGCTAAAAGACATTATCCCCTCCCGCTCCGGGGGTAAGCTCCCGAAACTGCAGACCTCTCTGTTTTGAACGAAATACATTTATTATTAAGTTAGTTAAATGTCAATATTAGACAATGTCTTATATTATCAGAAAAAATTATGAAAACCCAACTACGCTACTATTTTACTAGTATCATAACAATTTAAAGCAGATAGTCATAAAATAAATACTAAAATTTCCCAACTGCATTGGATTTTTAGTTAAATTTGTAGTCGATCAATAAATTTTAACGATGGAAGGGTTTAGCGAGGATCGGTCAATAAATGTAACACAAATTTTACATTGTTTGTATCGACGTTTCGACAAAATTCATTGTCATCATCAGGACCTATGTACGGACAACAGAGAAAAATCAAACACAACTACTAACCAGAACACCCTACTGCCTTCTAAACATTTGTTCTTTTAATTACTTTTACAGGTCAAAAGGACGCTGTACAAATGTCTTCTGTTTGTGTTTATAAATAAAGTGTTTATAAAGTCGTGAATTTTGATCTAAATGGAGTCATTACTTCCAAGAAAGTAAGTAATGATGACCCTCTAATTCACGAGGATATCAGTACACGATAAAACGTCCAAATGAGTATATTACTTTCTGGGTGTGTACAAGGGAAAACATCAGTCAATGGTACATCAAAAGAAAGAGCTAACTCTGGGATTACAATGAAATTGTAAAAGTTTAGTTGGGGGTAGAGCTATGAGGAATTTTAGTGAAAATACAAAATCGGTATCTGTAGTCTCCGTATTTTGTATGTGTAGTAATTAGACGGAATTAATGCTCCTCAACACTCACTGCAAGTTTTGGATCCAAAAAAATGTATAAACTATGGTTAAAAAAAACTATATATTATGTTATTAGTTATGTATATTTGTGAATAACGTTAGATATAGAAATTGATGGAAACATACATACACTGAAAAGCTATGACTAAATTATTTGTCGTTTAGGTTTTATGTTTATAAATTTAACTAAAAAACTAACGCATTAGTTCGAAACTTTTAGTATTTATTTTATGGACTATCTGCTCTACAGTTAGGCCTATGTTGCTAATCAAACGGTAGAGTCGTTGGGTTTTGGTAATTTTTCTGATAAAATGAAAAATTGGGTCTTTTCAAGAAAGTGTCTACAAACAACTCTCGCAGCGTCACGAGCCCGCCAAGCTCCCCCACCAACGCGCCCGCCAGTCCCTACTACTACAGTAGCGGTGTGAAGGAGGGGTGATTACCATACCACTCTACTATAACACATTTTTTGTTTCTGTTTGGAGTCTACGATTATACCTTTACGCTGTGCAGTATTGTTTTATTTTTCAAAGTTACTCTTTCGTTAGTTATTTACATTCGTTTCTTCTTACATGCGCTCATTCTTTCATACGTTTATTTTGTGTTTTTAAAAATTCTTTACATTCCTTTCGTGTTTATTATTTACGTTATTACTATTACAAATATGTAAATAATTGCTTATGTTAATAAATAATAAATGTAATAAAAGTAATAAATTGTAATTACCTTTTATGCTGCTCGAGCCCTTCGTTGGGAAGCCATAGATAACTATGGATATTTAATATATATCAATGCAAATTTGATAATGATGCAATCTCATGCAAATAAGTTTTTAATTTGTTTTATTGCGAATAGATTGATTAATTAGTCCCACTCTATGGGCGTCATATGTAGACATGCCTGTTAATGCCTATATCACATTGAATTACATGTGTACGTGTAATAAGTGTGATGAGTACCATTAATTAACAGTCAGATCACTTTGACTTTACTATGAATGTTACTACGTTATCGCTAATTTATTCCACTCGTTGGGTGTCATTTGTATATACGTGTAATTACGTAAAATAATTGGTATTAACTAGGGTGATTATAAATGATTCGACTTGTACACCAAATTCTGCATTACGAACAATAATTTATTCAGACCTTCTGCAATGGTCATCAATTTCTGAAATTAAATATAACATTAGTTCGCAATAATATATGATACATTACATTATTAATTCGTTCATTACTTCTACGAGGATTCATCTCGTTATGATAACTTAATTATAAGTAGTTAAATCATGACTTCTTTACACATTACAAAATTTCTCTCATTAATGGATTCATATTTCAATTTTGCCTTTCGCAATATATCATTCAACTTTACTCTAAATGAATTTAAATATGATTTCTAACTAGATCAGAGGTGTGTTATTTGTGAGGAACAGGACAGTGGCTACTAAACATAAGTGATACATAAATGTTTTACTTTTGGTAAGTATCCACAAACTACGGCGTGTGTTTTCGATGATTTCCTCTCTCCCTCGCTCCTCAGGATGACTGATGACTTGGTGGACACTCTCATCGTCGTCTGAAAGATACACTATTCACTATCGCTGAGATTTTGCACTCCGGCGTCAACATTCTTTTAGTTCGCACTCGTTTAGAAGTTATATATGTAACATAAGTTAGTTAGTGCGATCATTTAGCTTTGAATTATTCATTTCACGACTTATTCGCGTGTGATTGTAACTTTACCACTTTGTTAACAAGTACTGATTGTTTGTAATATATTTAGTCGACACAGTTATTTCACTTATGAATCTTTTCATTACGATATCTGACATGGTTAACCGACGTAAATAGTACATTAGTTCATCACACAATCGCGATATTTAGTTCATATTTCTGAATTGTTTTTCACGATTACGCACAATGTCTCTACTTTATTCACACCGTCAGAGTTTTTGAGCATCTTTACACAACTCGTTATTATACAAACTTTTAATTTGAACTAAGTCTCTTTTTAAGTTCTACTTCGTTACGTACAATACGATCTTGCGATTCACCATCAACATTTTACTGCGCACTTTACGACTCGTCAGTATATTGAGATAATACAAAGTCTGATTAAGATTAACCCAAAATTACTATTGAGAAAACTCCATAACTAAGACTCTTATTGTTACCAAGACTTAGAATAAGACTTCCGATTTTGTGCTGGCGAAATAAACAGACTCCCGACGAATATAATACTTAGACAAAATGTATAAGACCAAGTTATACTAAGACAAAACGTATATAAGTCCCCTTTGCTCGTCGTCAACACGTATTTTTATATCTTGAGTCCTTCCACTTTCCTGCATCCAATTCACTCCTTCCCACCATCTACGTTCTTAATGGTTTTCGTCTTCATTTTCCACGAAAACTCCTCCCTGAGTCTCTAGCTAGACTCCTGGCTTCGTCCTTATTCGCTCTGGACCCTTGTCTCCTTGGTAACGTCTTCTAAAGAACCGCCTTTACCAAACTCTAGTTCGTGGTAGGCTTACCTAGATCCCTTCTCTTATATCTTCCTGTTTCGCTCCTCCCTTGCTGTAAGACGAAAGACCGAATTTTACGCTTGTCCACCATCCAATTGTTCTTGTATTTCCATTCAGCTCGTTCCTACTAATTGCTGTCCAGTTACCCGTGTGTCCTTTAGTTTAGGTGTGACCAATTGCAGTATTGTCCCCTTACTTCATTCGTTTCGTTCACACGCTGACGGAGGTCGCTTTCTCGGTAAGGCACATCTGCTCTGCAGCTCTCTTGGTCAGCCCGTACTCTAGCTAGTAAACAAGTTCCCCGCTGCTTCACCATGCATGGTCCTTTGTTCATGTAACGTCCGTATGAGGTTTGCCATTGTGAACTCTGTACATCTGTGTGTCGTCGCTAAGTTCCCACACGTGGCTTGACAATAGTCGCGTCGCCATCGTATCCGTATTCTTGGTAATTGGCTCGGTAAGACGTATTCATTTGTTTTTCTGTTACTGCAGCTCGTTCCCACGCCATACTCTTACGCCGAACATCTGCTATCACCGAGGCATTGTTTTCTCTAACTGTACCTACTTCGTCGCTAATGTGTCGCACATTCGACAATGGTCCGAACGGCGGCTGGTCGACTCCAACGAATATCATTTCTGACAGCTGACACCTGCTACTGTTCCTTCTACGCAATAAAAAAAATTTCTCTACAAAATTGCGCTACACTATATACTTTTATTCTTTATATTGCTTTATTCAAAAGGAATCTGATAGAGTTGCTAACTGTCGCCTGAAATGAGGAAAATACGGTTCGTTTTTTTTCAAAACAAAGGATTAATTCACAATCCTAGATTATGTAATTAATGTAATATAAATAATCGTGAAAATAAACTAAAAAACCCTCTTAATAAAAATTAAAAAAAGAAACAAAATAAAAAGAATTGAAGGCGTGCGTGCGTTTAATAAAATATAAATAAAAATAAAAAAAAAACAAAAAGCTGAAACAAAATAAAAAGAATAGAATTGAAGCGTGTGCGCTTGCGGAATTAAAGGCACGGAATTGTAGACACTTTCTTGAAAAGACCCGAAAAATTTTCTGATATTGGAATTTAACTAACTTAATAATAATGTATTTTGTTCTGGGAGCTTACTAGTGCTGTGATAATGACTTCTGCAATAATTTGTACAAATTTTCATTGGACCGCTTGTGTTGGCTGCGGAGTTGGCGAACAGTGGATGGACAGATATGCAGCCAGGTGTCTAATGATGCATAGATAAGCTCGGCGCACAGAACACGGGCTTATCAGTATCGGCGCTCTGAGCACGCTACCTCGTGTAACGCCACAATAAAGAGGGTGGGCGATAAGTAACTCCCTTATTAAATGCAAGTGATTCACTCAGCATATTGTCATGCTTAATTTTGGCTTTTGTGAAACACAATCTTTGTTAGCTTTATAAGTTTCAAAGGAATTCCTGTATCCTGCATGTCTTCATAAAATTATTCATTCTTTTATTAAAATAAATAGAGTAATCATTAATTTAGTTTTACAAGATAAAGTCGAGGGCCGTATAAAAATGGTGCCGCGAAGCAGGCACAGCGGTGCTAAAACTTTCGGGAAAGTGTCCGTATGGTGGGGTTCAGGGAACGGACACGCCGTCAGTTGGTTTAAAATATTGTCATAGAAGCAATACCGTAATCTGTATTCTATAAAAAATCTGTAAAAACGTATAAAACACAAGTTATGCATTTGCATTAAATGGTTGCGGACAAAACAACGAAAGAGTCAGTATTTCAAAGGTATTTATGATTCACTTGTATTGAAAGATTTAAACTGAACTTTTCCTACATTTTTGGTCGAACTTTGTCAATTATATTACTGACGTTTAATCTCTTAGTACCTGCAAATTAAGTAGACTGTCATGTTTCATAACATTTATCATAAGGTTTTTAAACTTTTTTTTGAAAAACCTTTTAGCGGATGCATTCGATTTTTTCGTTGACAAAAACTTCTCAAACGGGTTCCCACGTTCGGGAAGGCCACATCAGTCTATTATCAGTAAGGTGACTGTAGACCGTTTTTAAAATAAATTTTTTGGTAGAAGAATTTCTATTATGGAATTTTTCAAATTGTTTTTCAATCCACTTTTTCACCCTTTTAATATATTCACCTTCTTCGTAGGAAACCTCACATGAAAGAGCTCTCAATATTCTGCTCTGTTCTTTTAATTAGCGTGGAGATGAAGGTATCCTTCAAATAATTCTGATCTACAAACACCATTATCGTTATCAGAAGGAAATGCATTATGTGGAAGTTTTACGTGATTCTCTTCAAGCGTAATTAATTCTTCACGAAATCTAAATGTAGGCCTATTGAAAATACGTAAATATGCTTTAGAGCGTAATTTAAGACGTGTAATCAACGTGTCAGTGGCAGTAGGGAAGAGAACAGTTTCTGCGATTCTCTTGTCATTGAAAAATGTAATTCAGAAACTGAGTTTTGTATTTCGAGTTCATCACCGTGGCACCAAGGATTCCCAGTGATTTTTACTGTAGCTTTTTTAGGACCGTCTTTTTTATTAATTTAGACCCTACAGTTTTTTTAAAGTGATAAACACATTTATTGGTGATCATTAGTAAGCAAAAATGTATCTATCGGAGAAAATTAGAGCAAGCTCATAGCAACAAATAGGGCTTATTATATGTTTTAAATCGCTTTAAAAGTAAATTTTTAAGTGGGAAGGCAAAATCAATCATCTACAAAACTCTGGAATACACATGTTAAATACGGCTGTAGGAATTTTTGTTTCTTTGCTCTAAACGTAAACTGTGAATATTTAGGGAGCATAGGAGAATATCATGTACATATAATATGTATAGTATGTATATATCAATATGTATATTGATTCAATAGAAAATAGAAAGGTAATCAGGAATAAAGAGGAAATTCAACGGACCCAATAAATGTAGAAAAACGTCTACATCGTTTTGTTTTTAAATTCACTACAGTGAATTTAATTTATTTTTAAATTGGTAGAGTGAATCAAGGAGACACGAAAACGGTAGTGTTTGTAAATTAACTCTGTTTGTAGCGGACGATCCTTCCAGGTTCCGTTGTGTAAAGTATCATAGTCTGTGGGATCAAAGTTAAAGTAATCTGAAGCAAGTAATTGCCCGCAGAATAGGGTTTCGGCTAAGAAGAATTTTGGTGGTCTTGCGGCTAGGAAGTAGGACAGTTGTCGACATAAAACAGATACGGAAGTATCTCTCTTCTTCTCAATCTTAAGCTTGTTGGGCAGCAACATGGTTATCTTTGCAATACCAACTCTTTAATCAGGTGGTAGGGGTGGATAGAAGTATGAAAAATATTATTAAGGAGATAATTAAATAATTTACATAATAGTTAGATAATTAAATATCTATTTAAATAATTAATAATCATGTGCTTGTAAATAATCGATCTTATTAATTGAATTGATGACAAGAGATGGCCAAATCAAACTCTAAAATGGAACCGAAAAATGAAAGTTTAAAAAATTTTCCAAATTTAAAATCGAAAATGGAATTCTCTCCAAGTCTTCGTTTGTGCGTATTCTCCATCTGTTTTCCTCCTGGCATCATAAATCCTGCGCAGTGTCTTTCTTTCCCATCGTTTAATCCAACTCTCTTCCCTGACTGTCAACTTCCACGCCTTACTTCCGTATGGGTATTAAGATAGTCTTACAGGTTTTTAACTTGCTATTTACATTTCATGACCCTAAGACACTGCCCAAACCATAATAATGTGTGTTGCCCGCCTGATATTCGAGCATGGATTTCGCGAGACATTTTTTTATAGCCCGTGATAAGAAATGTACTCCCAAGTACTTAAAAGTCTCAAAATTTTTATAAATGTAGTAGAATAAATCAAATCGAGGAACCTGATAAAAACAAGAAAACAGTGGCTAACTACGACTTCAGTGGCAATAACATCCAGTACATGAAACTAAAATCCATTATAGTAATGTTTGGTGTTAGTAGATACATCATTTACCTTAAACCAGTTATCGTTTACATGTGTCAGATACAAGCACTAGCTTCATTTTAATCGTACCGTAGGTCTTTTGTTCCAGTCCGTTCCGGTAAGGAACAGAACATACGTTTCCCTTGCATATTCTGGGGATTATGTATATGCTTTTCCACCGCGGAAAGTGACTTTACATGGTATCTCTGCGTTCGCGAGATGATGAAAAACTAGCGAGTGGTTCCCTGCCAAAGTAATACCTTGTGCATGTGTCCAGTGTCATATCCAGAATTTGGCCTGGGGGGGGGGGGTCCGGTCAGTCGGCGTCATACAGTAGAAAAAACAAGTTGAGACTAATCAACGTTACTATCTTTAAAGTAGTTGAAAAACCTGTGATAACATCCTGAAATCAATCCCATTAAAGTGAACGGTAATAACACCATAAAAATACGCGTTATTGAAACATTATAGACTGAAGATAGTTTCCTATAATTGACTTAGAATTCTATTGAAGAAGATACTTATTGACTGAATTGAATTCCCTATATTTCATATTTCAAACGTATGCATATTCTATGCAATAAGCCTTTTTTATATTTAAAAAGAGTTACTACTATATTAGCGTACCGAAAAAATAATAAAACAGCCTAAAAAGTAAGAGATTAACAAAATTGGTCTACTTTTTTCAACCCTCTGGGGCAGTCCGATCCCGTTCGCCCCCCCCGAAAATACGCCCCTGCACGAGTCAGGAAGAAGAAGGAAAGTTATTGTTGAATATTAACAACACGAGGGCATTAAAACAATATTTTTATATATTATTCACATAAAATTTACTTACATTCATTTGAGTTTTTGAATGAATAAATTGGAGACTCGCTAATGAAATTGTTTCTGAATATTTGACAAGTTGAGTGCAGGGAATTACGCCATTTAATTGTGAGCCCACACAGTTAAACACGATTAAAGTACACTAAAGGAAAGTTGCAAACCTGATACATTAGAAGATAAACTGTATAACGTCTCCCCTGTCTGAGACATTATAACAGAGGGAACCAGTTTAATTGGTTACTTTCAATCAAACCGGCTGCCGTTGTTAGTACAAATTACTTACCAACAAATCTGAAACTATGTAGAACAGGAATTAGGATTAGGTTACGCAAATTTACTCACTCTCTGGATATTTAGCAAAAACATCTCTTTATTATAGTTTCTTGAATAATGATTTAAAAATAATTGTTATTTTTGTTTTATTACTTTAAAAAATAAACTTCTCAAAGATTCTGCATCAAATGCTCTTATGCCTTTTTAAAATGTTACTCTGGTGAGCAAAAATAAAAAAATATATATTTATTAACTACATTAAATACCTCGGATCCGGGTTTTAACTTAATAATACTCTAAAATAAGTCAACATTATGCAAGCTATTAGAAGATTAGTTTGCTCAAATTTCGAATTACCTTTTACCTTTAACCAGATTACTATTTTATTATTGTAATTACAGACATTACTATGTTAACATTTACATGATTAGAATAAGTCTTTGCAAAAATGTACTGTTTTTGTTGCCATTGTTAGAAATATAATGGTTTGGTTTCACCTTGATATAATGTATATCAGCGGCAGGTTCTCTTGTTGTTACTCTTCAGTTGGGTTTCCTGGAAGTTCTACGTTGTCGTTCGGGTGCCTCCATTTGTTTTGTAGATTCTAAGTTGCGATCATGACGAAAGGATTCTGTTACCTGGAGCTCGTGAGGTTGTCGTTGTTGCTTCACTCCTGATGTACGGTGTTCACCTTTTTACATTTTACTTTTAACTGCACTAATGTTACTCTTTAATATTCGGATAGAACATACTTTACAATTTAAACATTTCGTTTCTTTTTTAAAGAGATGTGTCGGCTAAGTTAGTTACTTTTAGTTATTTCACTACATTTCAACTACATAACTCGTTTTACTTTTCACCACCTTTCAATTACTTGTGGAGTCTGTCACCACGAAAGATTACTTTCAGTTACATCGTTTTTTTTTTTTTTATATATTCACACGTTTTTTTTCACGACACATGGTAAAGCTGTTACCTTGTCTGAGATTCTGGCTCGACTGGGGCTGGTTTTGCAGCGGTTAATAGGGAAGAGGGAGCAGTTCACGCGGAGAGAGAAAAGTAGTTCGTACTTTATTATTATTATTTTCATACTAATTAACTACTATTAATAATCCTACATTTTCTTTATTGAGTTAGGTATTTCGATTATGATTATCACGTCTTTTTATTTAATTATAATAATTATTAATTTTCGCTTCAATACAGAGTAATTTTCATGTCCGTACTAGATTTTTACAAGTTGATACAGGCATATAAGTACACAGGGGAGGGTTAAATATTTTCTCACATGTTATTTTGAATTAAAATTATTTTGTGCTATTTAATATTACGAAACGTTGAAATAATATTAAGAAACGACGAAACACCATGCTAACGGTACTACAATGTCAGACTCAGCTTCTCGTGAAAAGAACAATTTGTTTAGTACTTAGGAGTGAATTCGTCTCAGGGAACGAGAAACAATGAACTTTATGCAGTCCGAGATCCTTAAAATTTTAATTCTCTGAAACTAATATTCTACATATTCTTCACATAAATATGTAGAATAGTATTAGATTACATATTATTGGAACGGACAAAGTGATTTCTTAGTTTTAACTCGACCGTTTTGCATTTGTATGTTCTGTCTATCTATCTACTTATCTGCTGTGCTGTCTCTCGATTACGTTTCAATGTTTCATCCTATTTTCGTAAAATTTGGCACGCGTATACTTTACCCAACAGATCTCTGTAGTTTTTGAGACTGATCACCCTATAAATATGGGAGCAAGCAAAAATATATGGAGTCAAAAGTTTGTACAAAATCGCAGATATCCATACACAGTAACAAATTTAAGAGTGTAACCTCTCTATGCTTTTAGTATTTATTTTATTTCTTTTTAAATTTCTATCTCCTTGCTTGTTGGTTTTGAAAGAGAGGTTACAAGTTATTTAGAAATAGGCAAGAGCCTAGAGAAGCTAAAATTGGGCTGGGTCCAGTATGATGGGACTTGCAAATGAAACACTGAACTTAAGATAACAACAACAATTTATTATTCTCTGGTAGTACAACACCTGAGCCCCAAAAGGCTAGATAACTAAGTCGTTTCATTATTGAATGTAATTTCCTTAATGTGTGCCTTGCCAAAAGTTGAGCAAGGAATAATAACTATTTACAGCCCCAAGTATTGAATGACTATGAAGATCTGAATGATCAGTGAATATTAATTCATGGAATGTTACATAATGTCAATAATACAATTGTAAACTGGCACACAATCTCGGCCCGCAAATAATCACATATTATACACCTATCACATATCAAATAATCACATATTAAACATATACACCTGCAGGATTAATATAACAATGTAACAATTATGAAAAACAACACATACATATAATTAACATCAACCACGTTTGCATATAAATAACACATCACATGTTCACCCTGGTTATCAGCGCATTTAAGCATCTTGTCCAACACCCATAACCCCCTTATTCTGACCAAGTATCTGGCCCCCTTAGGTTTAATTAATAGGTGACTAAAACCCCCTCCCCAAAACTTCAATTAAAATATCCCAGGAGTGGAGCAGACATGCCCCCAAGTTTTAACAAGATAAGTGTTAACTGAATGTTCTCTGTAAGCCACGCGGCCAGCGCACAAATCCCATGCCGATAATTAATTATCAAATTAAATCCCATTAATTACTATAATGAAGATTAGCATCACAAGGTTAACATGGATGTCCGGTTACCTAACTGCATTTTAAATTTCTTTTACTTTCAAAACAGAATATGGAAAATAGTGGAACTTGACCACCATGAGTATTCATAACTGACATTGATCAATCTTGTGTGGTCTTATGGTTAACTAATTGTTATAGTGAACAATTACAATTATGGTTACAAAATTTTTTGCTATGGTAAAATACAATCTGTGACAATGGTAAATTTAAAGTGTGCAAATTAGCTAAACAGTGGAACAGAATTTGTAAAACGGAATCTAAGTCACAAGGTATTAAATCAGCTCACAGTGTTCCAAAACTTAACTACCGGCAGGGTCAGGCATCGGACGAGATCTAGCAAGATCTGACATAGACAGACTTGCAGTGGACGTCTCCAACGGGAGTCGACCACGGTTTAAAACCACCCCCAGATTATGAATGAATAATAAAATACGTGTCCACATGGAGCAACATCGTTAACATCACCATCCCAACATGCTTAAAACAGAAATAGAATGAGATACAACTCTATCTACCGAACCCCCCCTCGACCCGGGCGGTGCGTGACCCCGGCCGAGTTTTCACTCTCAAAACGAGATATACATGATAGTAATAGAGGAGGCGTAAGCCTTACAAATTGCAATTAAAACATGCCACCCATTGTCCGGAAATAACTGTCAAAACTGGAGCGTTTTATGAAAGTCTCCCAGAGTTATTCGGCCACAAGATTTAGTTTAACATGGTTAAATATCACCTGGTTTGAAGGGTGTATGTTGAGGGCTCTGTAGTGTGTGTCCAGTCCATCCTTCCGGCTGACATAGCTGACGAAGGGTTTTGGAATTACATCGCCTGAGGCAGTTGTTCGGCCATCCTTCCAGAGCGGGGCAGATTCCCGGCTACCTCGGAAACCCTGCACAATTATATCTGGGATTACTCATAAGTTCATGAAACACACACTACCACATTTACCCACTGAAATAGCATGGTCTGTCCAGTTTATAAACTCGAAAAATTGCCTAAGTCAAGAATCCCATTGAATGTGGTAAATCACTTCAAAAAAATAACTCCATTGAATATGTTAATATAGAATATGCCTAAATATAGTCACTCCATAATAATGATAATTTTAATTAACCTTTATGCAAAAGTTTTCATGACGCACTTACAGGAATTGGCAACTTTTAACAAGTCCGTGACATACACAGATATCAGAAAATTACTGACTTACGCCCCATCTTAGTTTAGTTAATTTAGTAGAAGCATTACTAGATTAATATAAAACATAATTATATCCTTAACGTTACAATCAATTAACCAGGGTTGAGATAAAGCATACATAAAACAAATTATAACCTGAAACTCGCCATGCGCCAAGGATTTACTGCAATATATATCTTAACGCATCCACTTTAGTATTAAATAAAACCAATTTGTTTTTATAAATAATTAAAATACATATTTTGATGGACTTACCGGAGGTCACGTAGGTTTCTACTTATTCATAGAAGAAGCTGGGAGACGAAAACTGTTCAATCTACTCTGCCAGCCGGGGACTAGAACGTGAGGCGCTGATAGCTGAAGTGGAACTGAATAAACCGGCTGTTGAAAAACCCGTAGTAACAAAGATAGGGCGCGCGCGAGTCGGGCGGCCAAGGGGCAATTCAGCATGACAAAGTCCAACTGACCGTACCAAAGGACAACTCCTTTCGCGTCGACAAGTACGTAATTTCTTTAATTAAGCACAATATAGATATCGGAACATCGCCGCGTTTTCCAAAACGCGGCACAAGAGTATTTTAACAAAAGTCTGAACACAGTGTTTTGTTTTGGAAATTGCAAAATGTTGACAGCCAGAGCACAAAAAGTGAATCAAAAATTCGTAAAAATCTATGTGGGGTAAAAATTTAAAAGGATTCCAGTCAAAATCTGAATATAATTTTCAGTTTTAGAAAGTTCAAAACTTTATGACATCAGGAATCAAAAAAGTATCAAGAATTTGAAAAAATTGTAAAAACTCATACCGGGTACAGAGAAAATGGAATGTTAACCAAAATCCAAATGTAATGTTTAATCTGAAACTTTTTAACTTCAGGGGCACCATGGGTCGAAGATGGAATTGAATCAGGCTGAGGAGAAAGGGAACAAGTCATTTTTTGCAACTTTTCAGGAGGAAGGAAAAATTAAATTAAACTCACACATTTTATATTATCCTGTCCAATTTTTGTGTGTGAATTCACTATGATAGCACTAAATTGTTTTTTAATGTATTTTGTACTAAATGTCTTTTATGTGACCAGAATTTGGTTTTAATTTTTGTTGACATGTTTCCTTCTTTCTCAGTGTCAGAATCGAGTTTAAAGAAAACTGGTTACCGAAATGCAATAAACTTTACTTAATACTTAAAAAGATTATATTTGTTTAGTACAATCATTTATCCATCGAAATAAATATTTGTGTAACAAAAATTGGCTACATTTATTACAAATTCTATATTGTAAAGAGTTTGGAAAAATGACAATCTTATGATAGGATTTAAGTTAAAACTAAAGACTAATCAAACTAAACTAGAGCCTTTTTCATCAGGTTAGTAAAAAATATCAATAAATTCAGGAACAAGTAAAAACAAAGTATAACATTTATCTGAATGTAAATAAACGTTATTGTAGATAATGCTAAAAAATTAACTAAAACTAAAAATTATTCCTTGCATCCGAAAGAGTTTGTTTTTAAGTAAAGTAAAAAATGTCAATGATTCTGAACTTTAAATACACAAAATTCAACCTTTATCAGAATTTAAAAAAATGACTACTAATTTGAGTCTTTAAATCAGATCATATCAGAAAAATAGCACAGTGTTTTTGAAAAGTTAATAATAATAATGATTCAGAAATATATAAAACCATAAGACACTGTTTGATACTAATTTTCTTCACTGTCTGAATCAGTACCATTCCACGCAGCTATTTCTTGATAAAAGTTCTGAGATTCTACGTTGCATTCCACGTATTTTTGCAACTTTTTAATGTCTTCCAGTTTTTTGTTATTAATTGGCACACTGTTGTCGGGATATGCTCGTGTTGGTTCCAAAGAAATGACAGACAGATTAGGTTTCCCAAGTCGGAATGTATGAACTACACAGCTGTTAATATATGGTCGAGCAACAACAACTCCAGGATCATCAGAACTAAAACTAAATTCTTTGAAACGACTAGGCATAAAAGACTGCTTTTTATTTCTAGGCGTTTCTGCTGTACTTGTCTCCACAGAAAAAACAGTTTTCTTGAAGTATTTCGGCCACCATTTATCAAAATCAAAAATGTAACTACTGTCCACCATACACACAAACGTATTTGATTTAGCATTGCAAATTATTTCCAAGTAGTCCCTTGGAGTGTATATCCGATCAGATCTTGCTATTTTCTTTTTAAATACACCGAAGTCTCGGACACATGCCAGGAAAGAGTGCCCCCTTTCAGGAAATTTGTACACTATTTTGTGTAGGCTCCCAGTACTTACTAATCCAGAACACAGTCTCAGGTTTCTATTCTGTCCAGGACATGAGTCAGAAAACAAAGTTAACTCTGTCACATTTTTAGGCATAAAGTTTTTAATATAATGAGACAAAAAAGAGGAAAACTTCATTTGCACCCTTTCTAGCCTGATCCTCATGGTAAAGATATATTACACAAGTACCAGTTTTTAGGTCATGTATATTAAAGGCATTAATCCATAACTGGCGCATGTTAAAAATTTCTTGTACAGGGATTGAGGGCAGAGGGAGATTTTGCATGAAGTCAAATGGAATCGCTCCAACACTTTCATTGTGTGAACATCTCTCTTTAGGTTAGTGCATTGATTTACAAAATTTATCAGCTCTTCTTTTGTGGATATTAAGTTCAGCCTCTGCTTCACGTTTAGCGCTGTCACACAAAAATGTATTCTTAATTTTTGTTCCAAGCTCTTCACACTTCGAGCAAACATCCACTTGAGGTCTACCAAACCTAAGTTTAAAGTTTTCTGAAAAGTGTTTTCGAAAAAAGTCATATTTAATATTACTATCTAGATATTTCTTTATGAAAAGATCATATATAATTTTAATATTTAAACGAGCGTCAAGATATTCCGTTTCTCGGTTGGTGTAATGGGATTTATTGACTACTTATATGCTCATTTATTAATTGTAATGTGTGCTCAGAAATTTTAGCAGGGTTAGGATTACTGCCGCTTTTATCTTGTGGGGTTTTCCCAAGCTGGAGAAGCTTTGCTAACCTATAAAGTCTTTTCTTAGAGATACCATGCAAGCTAATGAAAGCTATGGTAATTATGGTACTGAGGAGTAAGGGATCATGTCAGTGACTTGATCCCTTCCTCCGCAGTACAGCTAGCTCCATCTTGCAATTTATAGCCTAAACACTGTTATGACATGGTCCCTTTCTTCTCAGTACAATTTGCCTTGTCTTAAAGAACAGTTTTCACAAAAAAAAATGGCATTTTTGAGTTGTTCCCTTTCTCCTCAGGCTGATTCAATTCATAATTTTAATAAAAATGTAAAAGTCCATGTGGGGGATCAAGTTGTGAGGAATTTATTCAAAACACAAAATTGGTAGTATTAATAATTGGAAAAGTTAATATCTCTCAGCATTCCTTGCAAATTTTTGACCCCTTCAAAAAGTGTGTCAGCTATGTTTGTAAAAAAGTTACCATTATTATCAGTTATGTATACTGTATTTGTGAAAAGTATTAGTTATAGGCCTATAGATATGCTGTATATGGAAACATACATAAGCTTAAAAGCTAGGACTAAATTATTTGTCATTTAGGCATTATGACTATAAATGTGAGCCCAAAAGATGGAGTAGTTAAGAATTTTTAATGTTTATTGTATGATTGCTTGCTTTACAATTGTTAGTTTACTAAATAAATAATAGAGTAATTGAGGTTTTCGTAGTTGTTTGATATTCCAAAAATTATACAATAGTTACATTTATCTAATAATATACGTATGTCATTAAAAATAGTACAGTAAATACTAAAATAGTAATTCAAAATAGCGAATTCTGCAGCTTAAGGTTCTTACTAGTAATTCAGACGAAAAGGGGCAAGAATGAACTGATACGAAGGGGCAACTTTGTTCAATGATACGAACGTCTTGCATTAATAAGGATTTGCGGCGAGCGTTTCTTTGCGGAAAGGGGGGGTGTGACGTCTCCCTTGTTAAGATATCACAAATGTCGGGAACCAGTTCAATTTGTTATCTGTTAATTGAACTAGCTGCCGTTGTTAGTAAACCTTAATCACTAACAAATTATAACACTTTATTATTCAGGAATTAAGCAAGGATTGTATAAATTTATTCACTCGTTGGGTGTTAGCAAAAACATCTCTTTATTAACATATTTGCCTCTCATACTTTACTTTACTTTTAAAACTCAGATTCTAAAAATTTCTGCATTAAATATTTTGTATATTTTACTCTTTATTCTTTCTATATCAAAATCATTCAGCTAGATATTGTTTTAATTACCCCGGATCCGGGTAACGAGTTTGTTATGTTTTTATTACAACTTCAACCAAATTATTAGAAGAATAATTTTGGTTGTAAATTTTAAAATTAATTTAAATCTAAACATCGTAATGTCATTACTACTTCATTACAGTGATTACAAAAATCTATATATTAAACTTTAAATTATCCAAAGTTCTTTACTGTTTTTTTTTTTTTTTTACTGGTCTTGTTGTTTTACCGTGAATTTGTGTTACAAATATTATGTTTTGATATCACCTGAATATAACAATATGTATGCTGTGGCGTCCATGATGGTCATCTTCTGTCCTCTTCTAGGGTGTGATCCACGGTTCCTCTTGATGTTAAACGAGGTTGATTGTTTCTGGTAGTCTCTTCCTAGACGATTAGATTTTGGTTCTAGAAGTTCATCCGGTTGCTGTTTGTGTTATCTTCCTTCAGAGTCGGTAGTTTACATTTTACTTTCGGTTACAGTTCATATTTTATCAGCACTAAAATCTGGTAATTAACATTTCTCACCATTTACAGCTTGCTAAGAGATGTGTCGGCTAAGTTTCTTTTTTTTTATTCTTTGCATGTTTCTTCACGCACTACATTATAATTTTGTTTTTATTATTATTATTATAATACTACATAGGTCAAATCGAACTCATTATAAACTTGATTAAATATTGTTTAACGGTATACACCTATGTGTATGTTCACAACACAGCAGCTACATCCTTACATCTCGGTGTCTATCGGGCGAGTGAGTGCAATGTTTAGCGGCAAGGGGTCAGTAGCTGGCGCGGTTTTACGCACTGAGAAAATAGTTCGTTCTTTTAAATTATATTAATTATTTACTAATTAAGTCGTAATACATTATTTTACCTTTTGGTTACGAATTATGAATTTCTTTATTTATTTTGTACATATTTTATTTAATTAAAGTAATTATTATTATTAGCTAAATAACACCGTTCTTAACGTGTTGGTACGGGACAATTTGCACGTTGTTGCATGAATCTAGGCATAGGTAAGGGGTGGATAATACTCTTACTTATATTGAAAGCAATTTTTTATTTGTGCGATTTAAATATTTTTTTAAATCGTCACATCCTCCTGCACTTAACGATGAAGTTGGGGTAGTGGGGTAATAATTAACATCTAATAAACACAATTACATTTGGGGACAGAATTTCATACTGAAATTTCTCTCTCTCAGATTATTTCTATCTATCAATTGATTATCTTACAACTTATACAAACTATTTAACTTCTAATACATCTATCTATTACACATAAAATACACAAAAACATAAATCTACCTTATATTTAATTCTTACATCTACTACCGGTTTTTTCTTTGTTTGATTTCTTCACTCGTTTTACGGAGTTATACTCATGAGTATGCTACTAATAATAATACCGTATTGTAATCACAATCGAATTACTTTTAGTTTACTGCTCTAGGAATTATTTCTTCACTTTCTCGTCATCGTCATCTTCATCGTCAGCTGACTTCTCATTTATTATATCATTCTCGCAGGACATTAGCTAAGGTTGATCAGGCCTCGCTATTATTCGTACGAGGGTTTTGAGTTTATACTCATTTACGATATATGATGTTGCAAAATCTTATCGTATTCCTATATAAGTCTATACAACATTTTTTATTCTCAATACTTAAGTAGTATTCCCGGTTTACTATCTTTCTCGTAGTCGTGCTTCTGTATTTTGACACGAAAAACATTTTTTTATTTGAGACAGATGGCTTCTCCGAACGTAATTTTCTGTATTGGGTTCATATAGAGCTACAGTAACGGGGGTGATGAACTTATGAATTTTGTAGGGGCCACACCATCGGTATGATAGTTTCGTAGTGGTCCTATCAACGGCTTTACTCATTGGATGCGTTTTATACATTACTAAATCACCTACCTTATATTCTATTTGCCTATTATTCCGCTCATGGTATTTTCGTGATTTTTGTAAATTCGCTCTCAAATTTTCACGAGCTTCGTTCCATATTTTTCTTACGTTATTCGTATTCATGTCACGGGGCAATAACTCATGGATTTTCCATTTCGTGATTAAAGGATGGTTGGGTTTATATTTGTACAGTAAATCAAATGGTGTTGATTTATGGCCTTCATGATACGCTGAGTTGAACGCAAATTGTACCCACGATACATTTTGATCCCAGGTTGTCTGGTCTCTAGCACGATAAGATATTAGAGCTGATTTTAAGTTACGCAAGTATCTTTCTGCTAGGTTTCCTTGCGGTCTGTACTCGGTCACTGTAATATGATTTATCCCTAATTTAAAACACATGTCGTTAAATTCTTTCGATTTAAATTGAGGTCCATTGTCAGATATTAGGTTTAAAGGTGTACCATAATCTTTAAATAGTCTTTCTTGTGGAATTTTTATTGTCGTAGATGCTAATGCACGTCTCATAGGATACATCCACACGAATTTAGTGAAGGAGTCTACACAAATTAATAGCATGGTATTTCCGGATTTATAACGGGGATAAGGTCCAGAATAATCTATGTATATCTTCGAGAAGGGAGTTGTGGGTATTTCGGAGATTAATTTTCCTACTTGACTGATTCTTGCTGGCTTGCTCAGGGCACAGATTTCGCATTCTTTCACGAACTTTTTTATTTCACTGTTCATATTTTCCCAATGGTATTCCTTGCGAATACGATGTATAGTTTTCCTAATTCCCATATGAGCTCCAATGGTCGATGAATGGTAGTATTCCATTAGCATAGGTTTGATGATTTCCGGGGCGATTATTCTCAGTAATCTTCCGTTTGCCTTTTTAAAACAAAGTACTCGTTTACTCAAGGTATATTTGTTAGAATAATTTCCTTTTTCTATTTGTTCTATCATTTTGCACAATTTCGGATCTTGTTGTTGGTGGTATGCGATATCCTTAAATGCAAGGGGAAAGTTAGTAATTAGCGTATTAACGGTAGTGGTTTCAACATTTTCTTCGCCAGATCTAGTATTGGGTAGGTGGAACATGCGGGATAGAGTATCGGCTACTACATTTTGAGTACCACGAATATGTTGTACTTTGAACTAGTAGCAATTCAATCTTAACACCCATCTTCCGATACGACCTAACTGTTTTGGGTGGTCCAATAACCATGACAAAGCTTGATTGTCGGTTTCTAGTAGAAATTCTTTATGTTCCAAACATGGTTTGAATTTGTCGAAGGCGAATACTACGGCTAAACATTCAAGTTCATAGGCTGAGAACTTCCTTTTTTGCTCGGTCAATGTACGGGATGCATAGCTGATCGGGAGTCTAGTATTATTGATTTCCTGGTATATTACGGCTCCTAATGCTACACTCGAACTATCGGTCTGTACAACAAATGGTTTACTGAAATCTGCTAACTGCAATACAGGTGGGGATATAATGCTTTCTTTAAGTGTTTTAAACGCTTCTTGGTGTTGAGTAGTCCACTCGAATTTCGCTCCTTTCTTTCTTAAAGCATTCAATGGGGCTGCTATATCCGCTAAGTGGGGTATGTACTTATGAAAATAATTAATCATACCTAAAAATCGAGCTATACCTTTGGCGTCTCTCGGCGGTAAGAATTCTCGGATTGCGCGTGTACGTTCGGGATCGATGCTAACCTTACCTTCGGCTGATACTATGTGACCTAAGAAGAAGAATTGTTTTACTGCGAAATTCACTTTACTCGGGTTTACCGTTAGTCCAGCTTTCTTTAACCTGGATAATACTTCACGCAGGTGATCAATATGTTGATCCATTGACTCACTATATACTACTATATCATCAAGATAGTGATATACAAATTTAAATTTAACATCATGAAAAATTTTTTCTAACTGTCTGCTACATACTGAACTTCCTTGTGATATACCGAATGGTACTCTAGTAAATTGATATAGATTAAATGGGACAGCAAAAGCAGTTAAATGTTTTGATTCCTCAGCTAGTGGGATTTGATGGAATGCTTGGTTGAGATCCATTATGGTGAAGATTTTCGCTTTTGTAAAATAGTGAAACGCGCTGTGAATGTCGGGCAGTGGTATCGATTTAAATTCTATACTCTTATTTAGCTGTCTATAATCCACGACTAGTCTATGTTTGTCAGTTCCTTTTGGTACTAGGAATGCAGGTGATGAGTATGGAGAAGTTGACGGTTCAATGACGTGCTGATCAAGGAGTTTGTTAACGTGGTTTCTCATTATTTCCATCTTGGGCGATGATAATTTGTATGGATGAAGTCGTATTACCTTGTTGTCACTAAGATTTATTTTATATTCGATTAAATGGGTTAATCCTAACTTGGGAGTGAGTACTGTAGAAAATTCCCTTATTAACTTTTGAATTCTTAGTCTCTCATTTCCTTTTAAATGACTCAGACTAGACTCTTGGTGCTCTGATTGAATAGTTGAGGTTTCACAATTAACGTCGTTACTTAACTTTGAGTCGAACTGATATTTTCGAGTACGATCAAATCTGAAGAAATATTGTTTTGCATACATATCAAGGATTAAGCCAGTTTTACTTATAAAATCCGCGCCTAATATTAAGTTTTGTCCTAACACTTCAGCTACTAGTAGGAGAATATACCAAGTAAAATTCTTTATTTTTAATTTCACCGTAATACTGCGCGATATCTTTAGGTTTTGTTTATTTGCGGTGGCACACTTTATGTTCACGTTTTGGCTACGTTTAATCAGATTATGATTATCTAATACGGTGGCTAACTGTTGACTAATTATACTACGGGTAGATCCGGAATCAATTAAACCAAGGGTATTCGTTGCTCCAAGGCAATCTGTACGTAGGGTAGTTCGCATATACTTGTTTTACATGCACCAATAGAGTTGCACTTCTCAATAAATCTTGTTAGGTAAGGGTCTATGCGTTTATTTTTATTTATTTTTACTCTATGATTATTATTGTTTTTACCTTTCCTTCTGTTGCTGCGGAAGACGAAGGATTTTTGTTCTTCCAGCTTCACATGTTTTTTGATTGGTCGGTTTTCTGTTGGTAGCGCTTTTGTTTACATACCTTGCTAAAGTGTCCGGCCTTTCCACAGTTATAACATCTTCTTTCCTCATTTACTTCGCTCGTAGGTTGTCGGGGTTTTGATCTAGAGTATGAAATATGGGGGTAGCTTTGGGTTTTATATGTACTTACGAATCGCTTATCGCGGTAGGTTCGGGTATCTGTTCCAATTGGTAGAGTTTGGAATGAATCTCTGTGTTGAGTCTGGGACATAGAAACGCGTCTGTTCTGGTCAGAATACCAGACGTTGGACGAATGTATACAACATAGTTCTAGTTCGGTGAAAGTGGTTGGTCGCTTCATGAGTGCTAGGCGAGATAGCTCATCGGGGGATAGTCCGACTAAGATATTGTCTACTAACTGTTGTTCACTCCATTTGACTTGCAGCAATAAGGCAGATTCTCTTATTTCAGATATATAATGAGCTAATCTCTCGTAGACTCTTTGTACACGAAGTCCTAGATTCCGCTTCAATTCTTCGTATATACCGGTGGGAATGAAATGTCTTATTAGGGTGGTATGAAGTTCTTCTACAGGGTGATTATACCTTAGGGATTCTAACACACGATCTTTTAAAGGAGATCTACATTTAGGTAAAATTACTTGTAAAATCTGGTCATCTCTTAGTTGTCGCAGATCCTTTAATTGTAAAAGATGCTTAAGAAAATCTAGGAGCTTTGTAATATTCAGCCCATCAGTGATTTGTATGTCCGACAAAATATGTTCTACAGGGTGGGTTATCTTTCCATAAAGCTCTGTAGTTAAATTAAATGGAGTCGTCATTCTCGGTTTTTCCGGAGATTGATTCGTCGGCAAGTGAGAAGGTAAATCGTAGGTACGAGACATATTCTCTAGTTCATTAGGGAGTAACGTAACGTTTGCTGGTTGGATATTTACTTGACTATCAGTTACCCGTTCTTTAAGTGGATCTATATTGGATTCCTGCAGAAACTGAAACTTTACAGTACCGGTTTGCTGTTCTTGAGCAGGAGATTGAGTAGGGGAAATATTTAGTTTTGTCATTGCTTCTTCAATCTCTTCTAATCTAAACGATTCGGATCTTCGACGTAATTCGCGCATTATCTCGGGTAATTGTTGTAATGCTTCCTCCGCGAATTTTTGTACATCCGGTGGGGTAACTTTATCACCGGGCCAATTCAACAAATTGGTGATACGGCGGGTCAGATGTTCGATTCTTTGGGTGGTGCGTAAAATTACTGCGGGGGATTTTTCATCACGCATGGTTTGTGCGATCGAAGTTAGTTCTGTATACTTGTGATAGCATGTTTCTTTTTCGCTTTCATAATCTAAAACACTTAAACGATTTAATAATGAGGGTTTGTCCGGTTTATTTTCACGTAACGTTTTGCGAAGTTCCGCGACAGTTACATCTGAGTATGGAAGACCACGCAATAATGCTTCATAGCTTAATTCGTCTTTCAACAACAAGTCGGGGTTAAATTGAGCCATTTTTGTTAATAACGTCGTTTAAATAAACGAAGTATTACGTACGACAAATCTTATATCAGCTTAAACACTTGTAAAGCTCGACTTCATTTAAACACATACATAATATCTCTTATTACACATAGAATCTTATATTAATTAATCAAAATAAACTTGTCTCACAACAATTCAATTTTCTGTACTGTCATATATAATTAGTCAAAACAAAACGCTAATACCATTGTATAGTAGAGAGAAATTTCATATACGATGTTTCATTGCTTTAACAATAGCACAAAGGGTCAGCTGTTTTGGGGAGCCTCATTGTTTGCATAGGGTGGTAACACAGGTAGGTCAATTCAGAACAGGAAAAACTCGTGTCTAGGATTGTCTGTTAGGTCAGCGAGGGGAGGTTTTGAATGAGATGCGTGCATACAAAAGGGGAGAGTTTACATTCCTCAACACGTATTTAACATGAACCAGCTTGTTCATACCGACAGGTTTAGAATGGAATATTTACCAGCGATGAGTTGTTTATTACGGCAATCTCACGATACTAATATTATTATATCTTAATTAAAACTTTACTCATTTATTTGTTCCCGATTTCAGAGTGAATAAATTTATGTTTGTCAAAGTTATTGTTAAAGAATTATAACAATGTACTCAATTATTTTTTTATTTATTTTTTTTTAAAGCAGAGCAGATTATTTTTACACAATACCAGAGTTGCGCAATTTTGTGACGTCTCCCTTGTTATGATATCACAAATGTCGGGAACCAGTTCAATTTGTTATCTGTTAATTGAACTAGCTGCCGTTGTTAGTAAACCTTAATCACTAACAAATTATAACACTTTATTATTCAGGAATTAAGCAAGGATTGTATAAATTTATTCACTCGTTGGGTGTTAGCAAAAACATCTCTTTATTAACATATTTGCCTCTCATACTTTACTTTACTTTTAAAACTCAGATTCTAAAAATTTCTGCATTAAATATTTTGTATATTTTACTCTTTATTCTTTCTATATCAAAATCATTCAGCTAGATATTGTTTTAATTACCCCGGATCCGGGTAACGAGTTTGTTATGTTTTTATTACAACTTCAACCAAATTATTAGAAGAATAATTTTGGTTGTAAATTTTAAAATTAATTTAAATCTAAACATCGTAATGTCATTACTACTTCATTACAGTGATTACAAAAATCTATATATTAAACTTTAAATTATCCAAAGTTCTTTACTGTTCTTTTTTTTTTACTGGTCTTGTTGTTTTACAGTGAATTTGTGTTACAAATATTATGTTTTGATATTACCTGAATATAACAATGTGTATGCTGTGGGGTCCATGATGGTCATCTTCAGTCCTCTTCTAGGGTGTGATCCACGGTTCCTCTTGATGTTAAATGAGGTTGATTGTTTCTGGTAGTCTCTTCCTAGACGATTAGATTTTGGTTCTAGAAGTTCATCCGGTTGCTGTTTGTGTTATCTTCCTTCAGAGTCGGTAGTTTACATTTTACTTTTGGTTACAGTTCATATTTTATCAGCACTAAAATCTGGTAATTAACATTTCTCACCATTTACAGCTTGCTAAGAGATGTGTCGGCTAAGTTTCTTTTTTTTATTCTTTGCATGTTTCTTCACGCACTACATTATAATTTTTTTTTTATTATTATTATTATACTACATAGGTCAAATCGAACTCATTATAAACTTGATTAAATATTGTTTAACGGTATACACCTATGTGTATGTTCACAACACAGCAGCTACATCCTTACATCTTGGTGTCTATCGGGCGAGTGAGTGCAATGTTTAGCGGCAAGGGGTCAGTAGCTGGCGCGGTTTTACGCACTGAGAAAATAGTTCGTTCTTTTAAGTTATATTAATTATTTACTAATTAAGTCGTAATACATTATTTTACCTTTTGGTTACGAATTATGAATTTCTTTATTTATTTTGTACATATTTTATTTAATTAAAGTAATTATTATTATTAGCTAAATAACACCGTTCTTAACGTGTTGGTACGGGACAATTTGCACGTTGTTGCATGAATCTAGGCATAGGTAAGGGGTGGATAATACTCTTACTTATATTGAAAGCAATTTTTTATTTGTGCGATTTAAATATTTTTTAAAATCGTCACAGGGGTTGTCACGTTTATGATGGATCCGTTATAGCGGCAATAGTCCAAAACTATTACAAAACAAGGGTAACATTTGTTTGATTAGAAAACAATTTAAACTCAAATAAACGGTAGAAATTTTTAACCTCGCTTTCGTTGTGGATATATTAAAATTATTTTTGTTAAAACAAAAAATTCAATTAATGGTTTACTTCTTTTCAAATACATTTCATGTTTTAAAATAGAAGGAAAAAGAGACAGATCAGAAAACACAAAACATTAGTGTGTACAGAATTCGAAGCAAAATTCACCAAACCTAGACTTGTGTTAATACTTCTCAATTGTTTATCGCGTTTGGAACCGTAGTGGGATATCGTCATCGCTTTGCTTCCTGAATGACAATGTACTTTATGCATTCCAATGCGTGTTTGTATCCAATTCTTCAAAATTGTTTAGAATCATTGATGTAGGCCTATGTTTGATAGTTACAATGTCGATTCTGTAACTTGTGCTGGATCAATGTACCAAAGCAAAGGAATAGCAAAAATTTGAAGAAATTCATACGAACATGCAGAGCGAAGGAACTCGTTTCCGTGTTTCACCTAATCCAAACGGTTTAGTTATTTCTTCTTCTTCTTCTCCTCCACCTCATGGAGTAGGCACTTTGCCTGTTCCGTCTTCACAGAGTATCTCTCCATCTCACTCTCGGTTTTCCTACATCTCTTGTACCAAAGGGTCTGTATCAAAATGCAACCTTAGGTAGTCGCCTATTCTCCATTCTGTCCAGATGCTGTAAACATTCCCTGCGATGTTTCTGGATTTTATCATTTATGGAGAATGCCTGTAGCTCTTCTTTAATATCCTCATTGTGCAAACGATCCCTGTCTCGTGCAACCCTTTGTTCTTCTCAGAAACTTCATTTCCGTAGTTTGAATCTGGTTTTTAATCTTCTTTGTAGGAACCCATGTTTCAGATCCATATAGTAAAACAGGCACTGCCATTATTTTATAAAATTTAAGCCTTGTCTCTTTCCTTATCTTTGTCCTCAACGTTCTATGTATGAAGTCACACATCATCTAAAACCTCGATATTTTTGTAGTGATCTCTGTGTCATTCCCAATACTGATAGTGCAACCCAGGTGATTGAAGTCAGAGACTTGTTCCAAAACTGTTCCCTCAAGAACAATTTCTGATCTGACTGGAAACTTCCCCCAAAAAGCCATGATTTTTGTTTACTGCTTAGATATTTGAAAATCATATTGTTTACAAATATGATTTAAACGATGTAAAGAATACAACTCATCCTCTGTTTTCTGTATTAAGACTGCATCTTCAGCATACAATAAAATATCAAACTCGTTTTCTGGTTACGTCGAATTCCTGAGACAATAGCTCGTATTCATGATTGGACGATGTCGTCAATATATTTTAGTTTTTCCTAACGAAGATTTATATAATTCAAACGCAAATGCGCACAATTTGGCAGCTACATGAAAAGTTAGTACAACAGAAAGAAATAAAAACAGGAGTTAACTAATTCTGATTCCTTTACAGATTTGTATAATAGAGCAACTATGAAAGGATGGAGGCCTAATGATCTGGGACCATATTTTATACGATTAAAGGCCAGCTAGGCAAGAAACTGTATGTCAAACGCGATCTAGAGCTAACCACCGTCTTGGTATACAACGATCATACTGAAAAATTAACACAGGCTCGAGAAAAACACTTGTTTAATCATGTACCCCATCCACGCTTAGTAACAGGAGACTGGAACTGTCACCACAAACTGGTTGGAAGTTCGTACGCTGATATGAAGGGTCGTTATTCGATGCTGTTGTAGTAGCTGGTCTCAGTTAAATGATGGCGCCACAACTTCTATACCTTTGATAACACAAAAGATATCTTCAGCTGTGGACATAACCTTTACATTATATCCACTTGCAACAAAAGCCTCCTGGAAAGTGGTTCCTGATTTATTGGAATCTAATCATTGGCCTTCGTTTGCTACTCTAGGTTACCAAGAACTTATCGTGTACAAACAAACCTCCTACAGTATGCATATGAAGCCTGAGGAAGGGAGACTGGTATACATTTCAGAATTTTCTCGAATCAGAAGCGATAACTTTATTATCGACGGTTCTCACGTATTGAAATTTTAGGAAACTTATAGAAAAAGTAAGTTATGTATCTCACAATGTCAGCCTACGAAACGAACGTGGTTAATTTTTGTTGGGACACTCAGAGCGGCGAAGACATTTAAAGACGACGGAAGCTCTCCACAACTACGAAGTCAACAAAACTATACTACTTAGATCGAATGAAGAGGCCACAACTGTCTCTAATCGTGTTTTCAGTAAAATAAGAAGCCCTCTTGGAGAATATGTTGGAATAAACTAAATAAAAACAGTAAAGACGGATTGAAACATACGATCGATACAAAATTCAAATACAAGCAGTAACCGTGTTGAAGAAAATGTTTGGTAAGAAGATTTTCTGGATAAGCTTACTCCATGTTGGGCTCCAATTGATCGACCTAAACGTACAGCTTACATAAACACGTTAAATAGCTCCTTACGTGCCTTATTTAATATTCATGAACTCGAAACTGCCTGTAAAAGAACACTGAATCATTTCCGGGGAGGAATCGAATTTTATATAAAACAATAATATGTTATTTCTCTTTACGGCTTATGTAAAGATATTATTGAATTTATTAAACTTCTTTTGGTCGTGAAATTTATCCAGTTGATTGGTACTATTATGTCGTGATGTTTATCAAGAAACCAGGAAAACCAGATGGGGATGTAGAGTCATATCGACCAATAGCTTTGACTTCTTTGCATAACGCCTCTCTGGTTTTCTCGAAAATAATGGAGAGGATGATCAAAAAGCGCGTTCAGTGGTATATCGATAAACAACAATTGCTTTCGTCTAACCAGTTCGGGTTTCGTGCCAAGAGGTCAACTCAGAAGCTTTGAATATCCTCACCACAGGTATGTAGAATGGTTTTACAAGAAACAAGTTCATATAAGCAGTATCCCTCGACATTGTTTCGGCATACGACGAAGTTGATATTCTTAAATTATATTATCGATTTAAAGAAATGAAGTTGCCAGAAGGAGCTGCACACTGCATAATTAGTCTTGTGTGGGAACGTAATGTGTATGTGTGAGGATTAACGGACTCGGAAAACGCGGAAATCCCATAGGGGAGGATACTTGAACATTATATTGTAGGCCAGCAGGAATATCCGTATGTCTACAATACTTAGGAAACTATTTGGAAAAGTGCACACAATCATTTTGGAGTCGTAAGTAACGGTTTAGGTTTATCAACATCAATGTCAAGATCTATAATTTGCCCTTTCTCTAGGAGGAAGCTGCCATTCAATATGAACTGTATTTGACCGGTAGAAAGTTCAGCTGCATTACTCATGTACAATTTGTAGATCGCCATATTACCACACGCATGAGCTGGGCCTACCATATAAACCGAACAACCCCCGAAGGGAAGGAACGATGGGAGTAAGAAAACAATAAGTCAAGAAAAAGAGCTTTTAAACTTTCAGACGTTTTAATTATAGTTATTCTCCACCAAAGAAACTTATTATTTTCTGTATCAATACTACATATAGGCTTTGTTCTTATCAACCTATTTAACTTTTACAAACTCATAAAAGTTTGTGCATATCTTTTGTATTATTTTAATACGGATTAAAAATTTTTGGACCGCATTAATACGGCAATTAAAAATAATTGAAGAATACATCGTGTTGATTGTGGCAAAAGCTGTGAAGTATCTTATTGTCCTTAACTGTGAGTTTAACCATTCTATGCTTGGCCCTCACAAGATACTGTATTTTGTAAAGTATCAACAAAATATATCGTAAAAATAAATTATAATTTAATTATATGTGAATATAATTTAATTTAAATAATGAAGTTATTGTGATTATAATTTATTTACAATTATAATGTAGTTATTACAAAAATTAAAGCTTTTTAGCTTACTGATAGAAAAAGTTTATATCCCTTCGTACAATTTTTGTGTACATATGTGTGTTTGTGTTTGTGAGTGTGTGTGCATGCGCGCTTGCGCAAGTGGGAGAGGGTGAGTGCATACATGAGGAGGTTTGTGTGAGTCGTAGGGTTTCTGTAAAGTGTAGCCTACACTTTTTTATTGTAGAGATAAAGAAAAATCCAGTTTAAGTTATTCTTTACTGAATATTTCTAAGATAGATTTTGTTTTTGTAAATTATTAATTTTATTAAGCTACATACCACTCTAGGTTACTGAACTGGCTACCATATGATAGTGTTATACCTATTTTAAAATAGGCTTCTTGAAAATCATCTTTGCACAGTTTGTGCAGTCTTAAACAGAGAAATGTTAAACAGTAATGAAACATATAAACAGAACAATTAAGAATTTTTTATTTAATTTATACCTAAACGTGCTCATTTATTATAACATCTACTTATCTGAACTTTTATTTATAATAAAACTCTGTTTATAATAAATTTTTTAACTTCACTGTCAATAACTTCAACACACTTAGGCCTTGAAAAATGGTAAGCAGGCGTAACCCGACGGCTTTGGGCCAATAGTTTCATTTTTACTTCACTAATCCTACCCAATTTGGGGATTTTTTGTTAGGGTGAAAAAGTCTATTTTACAGGGTATTCAAATTTATAAAATTAGTTCTACTGAGACTATAATATAACAAAACAACAACTTTACAATAAACCATTTCACTATTACCAGCAAAAACCTGTTGTTATGCGAGACCAGGTCATACGTAGGATCAGCTGATTTGACTCCCATCAGTGTTCCCACTGATCAGCTGCGCTCTCATCATTTTTTTGCCTTGTGCTAAGTCTTCATCATCAAATATCTACTGACCCTCATGATTTTGTCAAAACCTAATTAACAGGAGTATAACATTTAGTTCATACTAACAGATGGCAGTACTATCTTAAAATTTTAGTTTTCTTGACTCTTTTCGTTTTTCCCCCCGACACTTTATTCGTAAAGCGCAATTACATTTAATGTTTTAAGGGCGTTTACTAGCACTAACTGCGGAGCGAACTATTATACTGGCAATATAACTAGTGAATTATAATATACTGTGAACTATTATAACAGTATAGAGCTACTATTAGCAGTACGCTAGACAATGGAGTCTTTTACGGAAAAGCGTGTTACTCCCAGTTAAAAAAATTAGACTTACTGCAGTACAGAGCTCTTCGCTTGTTTTCAGAAGTCTTGACTATTCTCCGTGCTGAAACTGGTGAGCCGACACTGAACTTGTGCCGGAGGATGCTCGCCAGTATATTTCTTTGTATTTTTTAATCACGCAATACGCTTTGATCTACAGCTTTCGCATACAAAATATATGTCATGTGCAGGTAATGGAGGATTCTGACGGATATCAAAAGCATAACCTAATGCTTCTGCATTACTCTCACAGTATTTCTTTTCTGTTTAATAGAAAAATACTTCTTATTTATATCTACGTGTACATATTTTTAATTCTGTTTCTGCTATTCGCTGTACCTTTAAGCTTAAGATGTTACTTTATATTTTTACTAACAGTCTCACAAGTGATAGGTGTATCAGTCTGTGGAATCCCAAATGACTGGTTAAAGTTTAGTTTGAACTATTTAATTTATAAGGTTAGGTTAGGTTATAAGGCCTGCCAGGATACTGTTTTTTTGAATAAACCTTTCTGACATAAGCTATCCATATACTGTGCTTGAATGATGACAAACTGAAACCGGACATGTTAATAAGCCATCTGTATTCTTTGGTAAAAGATGGTAGCTTGATTCTGATAAATCTCGGCATGTTTTCCTATCTCTTGCATGTTTTGGGGAGATTTCCCTTGCAGTACTAAACTCTGAAAGCGTTGACGTCATTTCTCATTGACTTAGACAGAAAGACTCGTGAGCGTAGTTTTACAAACCGCAATTCGTTTCAGATTGATGCTCGTGGGACACGAAAATGCCGATGAATTCATTTTAATTACATTTGCCTTACGTTTAGTAAACTGTTCACGTTTTGTGAGGCCCATCAAAAATACATCTACGTCTTGCTCATCCTTTGTACTCATATTACTATGTTTTATTGCCCATCCACTGAAATAAATGTACTCGAAGCTCTTAAGTATGTACCTGTTAAAAAACAAAACATAGATGTAATTACTAATCCAACATAAACACGAGTGAAATAAATAAAATTAATATTCCACTAACACCTTTACCGCCACTTATAAGGAATACTTTGGTAACTCTCTCTCCTATGGTACTACAGCTCTTGTTGGGCCATGACTTCCTTCAATTTTTTCCCCCTATTCTCTTCTGTCGGTAGCCGTCCTCTTCCAGGAACGCACTTTCAGTATTTCTTTCGCATCCTCATCCACCGCGTCCTCCCGTCTTCTCCTTGGTCTTCCCACTGGTGTTTTTCCGTGTATTCTGGTATTCAATAGTTTTCGTGGTATTCTGTCTTCCCCCATCCTGGCTACATGACCAGCCCACCTTAGACGCTGTAGTTTTATGTATTGTGTTAGCGGTGGTTCTTTATACATTTGATACAATTCAAAGTTATATCTTATTCTCCAGCGTGTACGTCATTAACTGGTCCCAGGATTCTTCGTAATATTTTTCTTTCAAATATATCGAGAGTGTTTGCTGCTTTGGAGTTCAGGATACACGTTTCACAGCCGTAGGTTAAGATGGGTCTGACTATTGATTTGTATATCCTTAGTTTCGTGTTTCTGTGGATGTCTTTGAATCTGAAGATACTTGATGTGGTGAAATACGCTTCATTGGCTTGGACTATCCTGTTCCAGATTTCGGCTTCTTCTGTGCCGTTTTTTCTTTGGTATCTCTTGTATCTATTAATAATACAAAAAAAGGAATGTTGCTAAGAAATTTTGACTCTGTAGCATTGGTTACGTTACGTAAAAAACTAAGTAACTCAGCCTATTAAAAAGCTTCATTCATATTCTAATAGCACTGTCAGAACGAACATTAAATGAACACTTTTCTACACGAAAATGTTCGTCAGCATTAAACAATTTTCAAGACAGGTACTCTTTTAAAACGAGTAGGACATTTTAAGGTTTGAATCCGGATTTAAGAAAGTTTTGCTCACTTGATTTGAACTAGTCTTATGAAGTTTGTGTTAAAAACACAAATTTTGTGTTAAATACCATGTAGTGAAGGACTGTAAATAATGCTAATGATTTTATTTTTTAGTTATGTCCACATAAGTTAAATGAAAATTAAAAAAAGTGTAATTGAAACCTATAAAATATACGTTAAAGAAAATAATTTAAAAACGTAAATTATATGGGAATTTTGTATTTAATGTAAAAATGTGCAGTAAAAAATTAAAGTTATTTATAATTGCCTGCGTTGTAGACCAGTTGATATATGCGGAATCTATTTTTCAGTATTGTTTACGTATTCAATTCCTTTCATTCTGGATTCTTTTTGGTATTACATTTATAGATGTCGGATTTATAAATCCCCTTCTTTCGTTTTTTATTGGTAAAAGTATTCGTTCGGCAATACTTGGTGACTTTTATGTAAGCCGAAGCTCAGAAATGAATAACAATAACAAAGAACACATTCAACAATGTCAATTTTCAAACAAAGAGAATAATTTATTTACACATTGTAATTACAAAGAAGTCATTGGATGTATTTGCCTCTCTTCTAAAATGAATCTTAGGTTATCCATAGTTTTATACATACCGGAGACTGAATCTGTGCCCCTTATTTACTGTACTAATATGTAATGATAGGCTATAATAAACCACAAGTACAATAAAAACTGTTTTAACAATTTATAAGTTAGCATTTGTGCCCTTTCTATGATGACTGATTCTTATTGACTCAAGATTTTTACACCCTAGAGTTTTGTTTGTGGTAAAACCGGGTTCCAGAATATCGAGAGGGCCCCAGATGTTGTGATACCAATAGTCTAACACAGGGGTCTCCAAACTACGGCCCGGGAAGGGTCATTGTCCGGCCCGCAGCAACCCGGCTGATGCTGCGTGCAGTTTTTAAATAGACAGCCAAAATTCTTCGAATATTATAACATTTGACTATATAACTAAGCAAGAAATAAGTTCAGTAAAATGTTATAATATTTTGTACAAGTTTAAAACATTTACATGGTTAATGTGCTTGTTCGTCTGGCTGCTTGAATGAATCACACTTTTCACTCGCATCAACCTAAAGCGAAGATTCCTATTCATGTGCTCAGCTCTAACTCCCTCCGTTTTCAAAAATGAAATTTGTAAAATCAAAGTTCAGGGTTGACTTGTCAGACAAACACTTGAAATCCATTCTAGTGATAGGAGCATCAAAATTTGACCAAAAATGGACAGACATTATATGTCAGTCAGAAGCAACTCCACACATCCCATACGTATATAAATAAGAAAGCCAAAAAATAATACATAAGAAATACCTTTGAATTTTTTTTCCTTTCGTTTATTTACATTATTCTGAACAAATAAATTTGTTTTCTTTGCATAAGTCTGCTTAATGTTTATTTAAATACATATTTTATTGACTTGATTATTTTTTAAAGTTAAAAATGTAAGTTCACTATATGTGTGTGTGTGTGTGTGTGTGTGTGTGTGTGTGTGTGTGGTGTTGGCCCGCCTGACTTCCAAGATTTTTCAATTCGGCCCTCAAGTGAAAAAGTTTGGAGACCCCTGGCTAACATGTGTGCTTTACAAGACGGGTTCCGGAACATCAGAGGACGCATATGCTATTACACAAAATTATAATAATGTTCTACGTACAGTTTGACTGGCGGTTCACACGTGGAAATCAGCAATAAAAAGCGTAATGAATTGACATAAAGTTGTAGAACATGCAGGGTTACTGGCAGAAACACTGTCCTTCTACAGAATAGCGTAATTCGTCCTATTTGGACACAGATACCCGGTATGTATATCAATAGGACGACGTTGACATCCAGTACCTATGCGACATAATTATTCTGGAAACGAATACGTTGCAATATCATACGGACACAACAGCCGTCACATCCAAAGCAGCTCCTCCTCCAAGAAGACTAGACACGAAGTGGTCAAAACATCTCACAATTTAATAAAATGAAGAACCACCCAGGGGCCTATTTACGGGGGGGGGGACGAACGGGACCGGACCCTCCCAGAGGGTCGAAATAATTTGAGGAAGAATTTTGTTAATCTCATAAATTTTAAAGTGGTTTTATTACTTTTCCAGCTTTGTTCACTAACACAGTAGTTACTCTTTTCTTCATATACAGGCAGAGTTATTAGACAACATGTACATATACGCTTGAAATATCAAATGTACGAAAATGAATTCAGTGACCCCAGAAGAAGTTGTTAATGAAATGGCCAAAAAAACAAAGTGAACAGAACTTAAACACTAAACCATTTTTAAGCAGTATGTTTGTTTATGTATAAAATGTTCTTGTTTAAGATTTTTTTAAACTACAGTTATCATTTTTAAACGTAAAATGTCAATACATATCTTGTGAACAATGTAATAAAAAAACAGTTTTTTTGTATCGTGTCACTAATATTTACTTTAATGAAATTGATTTCAGGATGTTATCTTGCGTTTTCAGCCTCTTTGAAGATTGTAATATTGATTCGTTTTAACTTGTTTCTCTTTTGTATGAAGCCTACGTGACCGGACCCCCTCCCCCCAAATTTTGTTTTAGATACGCCACTGGTACTAACCGATAGTCTGATGTTCGTCATAGCATTTTTTAATATGGAGGGATAATTTTGGGTGTGTCGTCCACGTGACTTAATGTATCGTTGTTCACTGTAATCGATCATCGAATTGGCTCGTAGAAAATCGTATTTTCTGACTGTTAATAAATGGAAAAGAATCATTTTATTCTAAACTGAGACTTTCAGGGCAAATAATTTTCGCGAAATGGGCCAGGGGGTAAATACGGAAGACGTTTAGTTATCCAGCGCGAAAACGCGACTCGAAGTTATCTTACTTCCGGTCCGGATCAATTTACAGAAGAATTTCAACAAATTTTGGATGCCGTTTACAATTTATACTGAACATACGATTTTAGGTAGGGTTTTACGTCCGGACTCAGAGGGAAGTTAAGTAGTCTACGAGAAAAGTACGTAACTATGAAGAGGGCCTTGACACCTTGACCGTGGAATAATAATTTCTGTCAACCGGAAAAAAACCAATCGATCGTTTTGTTCCCGTTCTATTCAATGGAAAGAGAAACCGACAGACGTAAAATTCGGATACATAAACTCACGTATCGTTTAACTGAATTTGAAGAACAATGGAGTAACAGTTATGGCAAGTAAAAGCGACAGTGATGTTTGAAGCCAATAAAATAGTGCGGACTCGCTGTGCAGTATCGCATACAGTACGCTACACTCCTCACCGCCAATACTACGTAAGTAAACCTGTTCTTACACACACGTGTATACCAAGTGTTTCGCCAATTACACTATGAGCCATCGTCGTTTAACAACAACACTATTTTTTAGTTTCAACATACGTTTATCGCGATCGACACTGGACCGTTTCGTCGATTGTACAATGCGCCATTCTCGGTGGGTCTCAATGGAGATGGCTTGTTCAGATACGTTAGGTGATAACAGAAATAAAACGTGCTCAACCAAAAACAGTGTTGTTATTAATAGTGGCGATGATTATGATAATGAAATTGATAGTGATATACAAGTTAATAATATAAATATAATAATAATTATTTAAATATAAGTGTAATATAAATATAATAATAATAATAATAATAATAATAATAATAATAATAATAATAATAATAATAATAATAATAATAACGTTAATGGTGGAAACAATAATTAGACGACTTGATGTTACAGATTTCATATACACAGATATAGATTCCGTATATCCTGTGACCACGTTTTTTCAGTATGATGGTCAGTGTATTTATTTTTATCTGGTATTTTCTGTTCGGTTTGTTTGTTTTTATTGCACAGTACTCATTGTGAGTCAAGTGCTCGTAAATTTTGATAATCAGCTGTTGAATGTAGGTTATAAAGTTTTTGTTAATAATAATTTACAGTCTTCCAACATATTATAGACGCTCGTCCATTGTAAGTCTAAAAGTAGTCTGCACTGAACACGACGACGATGTCGATAAATGTAGTTTTGGCGGTTACAACGATGACTAGGCCTATAATAATAATAATAATAATAATAAATAGTAGTTATAATACTAAAGTATAAGAATGATGTAAAATAATGCTATAAAATAATGATAACCTGATAACCTCCATCACCAGCTGATTCTCGACCCGTCCAACTGGACAATATGTAACCTCTTCGAGCTGTCCACTTTTGGACTGAGTACACTGTGTTTATGTGAATTCTGCTTCTTCTGCTTTGGCATTAAGCCTTACGCCTGTGCGAATAGGCACGAAGCGATACACTTGCCCAGCAGTCAGTCGTGCATATCATATTGAATATGATTTTAATATTAGTAATAATTTAATAAAGCAGCATTAATAATAAAAGAAAGAATAATGAATAGGTCATGTATAGTAGCAACACAATAGGAATAGTAGTAGTAGTAGTAGTAGTAATTATAGTAGCACTGTAATCAGGAGAGACAGTAGTCATTCGCAACACGTGTGATATCCTACGTGTATTTGTGGACATAGTTAACAAGAAATCATTTTAATTTGTATTGAAATTTCGACACACACGAAATTCCAAATGTAATTAAGGATTTTCACATAGAGGTATAGATTATGCGGGCACAAATATTCATTTGAGTCGATTCCAAAGCCTATGAAAACCGACATGTCAATATCAGTACGGTTTATCACAATCAAGAAATCAATTACAAAATCCAGAATTGTTGGGTAAATTATAAATATAAAACTGAAAAACGCTGTCGTAACTTCAACGGATGAAATAAAAAATCGATTCTGTTAAATTAAATTAAAATAGTTATTGTAAATCCGTAGCGATAACGTCGGATTGTAACGCTTTGATGTTACAATTCTATGTAGAAATATCGAAAATATTTTTCCGGATTGAGTGTAGAAAATCTACAAAAAGTTACTGACTCTTGAAGCGCTCCCCTCACTCTTTCCGAGCTCTAAACACTACAAACTTTTATTTTCTTGACGCAGGAAATCCATTTTGGGACCGCTTTCGCGTTAACTTCAGAACGCCATTTCCTGCTTCAACTTATCTCACTTCATAACCATCACTACTACTACTACTACTACTACTACTACTACTACTACTACTACTACTATTGTTGTTAAAAGATATTATTATTATTATTATTTGTAGTAGTAGTAGTAGTAATTAATGTTATTATTAATATTAATACTACTAATAAATAACAACAACAACAAAGCAAGTGCTGTGTATAATAAGTGTAACAAGGACAGAATGCAGTGCAGTCAATTAGTGCGCGGTTGTTACATTGCACCGATGCAGAACTCAACGCTCGTGTGTGCAGCACACGAGTTCACTATCTCTTCCGTTCGTCTCGACGGTAACCGATGTAATTTCTGGGATGAAACAGTTCTGGCCACATTGTCTTACTCGTTTCATTCGTACCATTTTTGCTATGATACCTTGAACACACATCTAGGCCATCTCTCTCTCTCTCACACACACACACACACACACACACACACACACACACACACACACACACACACACACACACACACACACACACACACACACACACACACACACACACACACACACACACACACACACACACACACACACACACACACACACACACACACACACACACACACACACACACACACACACACACACACACACACACACACACACACACACACACACACACACACACACACACACACACACACACACACACACACACACACACACACACACACACACACACACACACATTCCCCATATATTTGTTTATTATACATACAGTATATGTGTGCGAGTATATATATATATATCCAATCACTTTCTGCTACAGTTCGTTTCTTGATATATATAAAGTATTTAAAATTTATAATTATATTACCTCAAGATGTTCTTTTCCTTATTTGGAACATGTTTCGAGAGTTCCTGTTCTCTCATCTTCAGCCTTCGCCATCTTGTTTCTGGTTAAGTATTTGTGTGTTGGCTGCTGGATGTTATTAAGGTAGTTTGTTGGTCTTTGGTCTTTTAAAGTTGTATTATTGTGTGTGGTTGCGGTATTTGTTTTTGTATTTTGTGTATTTTCGATATTGAGTGCTTTGAATATTGTGTCATGTTTTGTATTGATTTGTATTTGTTCTGGTATTAGTTTGTTTTGTGTTTTATGTTTGTATATTTGTAAATTTTCCCAAATGTTCATTATGGTGTCTTTGTGTGGTATATGTTTTATTAGTGATACATTGGTTATGTTTGGGAATTCGTGTCCTGTGTTTATTGCATGTGTGGCTAAATTGGATTTATATATTTCTGGTTTTTTGTATGCGTTTAGGTGTTCAAAATAACGTTTTTTCAGCTGTTTTTTTGTTTGTCCTATGTAACATTTATTGCAATCTTGGCATTCAATTTTGTATATACCGTTAGTTGTTGTATTATCTTTGTTGTGTGAGGTATTTAGAATTTGTAATTTATTTTTATTAGTTTTGTATGCTATTTTTATATCTGTGTTTTTAAATAGTTTTTTCATTTTATTATTTATGTATGTGAATGTGGCCCATTTTTTGTTGTTATTATTTATGTGTTGTTCATTTTGATTGATTCTTAATTGTTCAGTTTTTATTTTATATTTGATTTGATTTTCTATTTTGTTCACAGTATTTTTATTGTATCCATTTTCATAACCTATTTGGTATATTATATTTCTTTCTTTGTCAGTTTCTTGTTTGTTTAGGGGAATTTTGTACATTCTGTTAAATAGTGAATAGAATGCTGCTATTTTATGTTGTGGTGGATGGTCAGAATGGTTAGGTATAATGATGTTAGTGGAAGTTGGTTTTCTATATATTGCATATTGTATGTAGTTGTTGTATCTTGTGATGGTTATGTCTAAATAGTTTATTTTGTTATGTTTTTCTTTTTCTTCTGTGAATTGTATTTTAGGATGTATGTTATTGATTTGTTTCAGTATGTTCTCTGCATTTGTGTTTTTGTTATTTCATACATATAGTCCATCGTCTACATATCTTATCCATATGCCATTTGGGTCCTGTGATTTTATAATATTTTGCTTTAACTTCCCCAGGCAATGAGTCCAGATCTAGAGAGCGGATGCATGTCGCCGCAAACGATCTTCCCTGACAAGGATTTCAATACACGACGCTCCGCTTTGCAGTGCGCTGGCTACTGCGCCAATCGGTCCGACGCATAAAGTCGGATGCAAAATTCGAGAAATTAAGAAAAACGATATTAGAACACTCTACAGCTATACCAAAAATATTAGCATTCAAACAATAGGTGTATAAATGTCAAAGCCAAGATGTTGGCGGACGCTAACCAACATTACCTGTTTACTTCAGTGATGTCCCGTCTTCTTGCCAGATCGGGAAGACCACGCCTGTTAATCGTCGTTCGTTTTTGCACTCCCTTCCTCTTCTGTTTCATTCCCCTCTCTCTCACTCTTTCTCTCTCTATCTTCCATTAATTCCCTTACGCAATAAGGTGCTAAGGCTAAAAAAATGTTAAAAATTGTATACACGCTAAAAATTAAACAAGAGCACGCTTAATAGGCGTTGGACGTTAAGTATGTTCCACACACAAGTGGGGGATATACGGCAATTGTCATCACACGTGCGTGTTTTTTTAACTAGACACTAGAAACATCATTGTGACTATATACAGACTCTTCTCTCCCCTCTCTTCATTGTCTGGCACACGAAGAACACACAGTACAACGTCTATTGCCTGCGGTGCGCTCGACCATCACTTTAACGCTATTTTTAGTTTCCACTACGCGCTAACAAATTGTAGTAATAACTTAGACGATAAGCAGTACGCTTTTGTGTGTAACTAAGAAGAGTTGTATAAAATTTTCAGACATAAAATAGTCTAACCCGAGATGGAATCGGCGAAACTGTGGATATTGGTAGCAGTGGTCTGTGTAATTTGTACTTCGGTAACGGAGGCGAATCAGAAGCCCTCGTCTGTCACGGCAGCGCGGTCGGCCGCTACTGAGAAACTGTCAAACGCAGTGCAAGGTAAGACAGCATTTGCATACACGTAACTTCCTAGTTCCGTTGCCGAATTACAGGAGCGAACCTAGGGGGGATATGGGGGATATACCCACCGAAATCCGAAAAAATTAAAAAAAATTTGGACCAAAATATTTAAAACTGGTTATGTTTTTTGAAACGTAATTAATTGACTTCCAAGTTTTGTCAATTTAAAAAAAATACTATTTGGGTAAATGACAAGTTTAACTAATCTACAATAATAGGTCTTATACTCAATAATAATAATAACAGATGTTGAAAGAAATGGTAAAAAATGAAAAGAAGTCAGCTTGTAAGAGAGTAGGATACGGTATGTTTTTCCGCTGGTTACGATAAAGAGGGGCATATCTTTTTATATTTTAACTTAATGTTACATGTTGATAACTTCAATAAAAAAGCATATTATGTAAATAGGTTTTAATTTCTTAATATCATTTTTTATAATGGACATGGGTTGTTGTAATAGACTCTACCTAGCTCTAAGAAACAAAATATTGTAAACTTAAACATACGTTCGTTTAAAATTTTTCTTGTTCTTGCATGTGTTAACCCTACAACACAAACACACACGAACACATACAAAATTTACTTTCTTAATTTTAACGTTCTCTTTAAAGTATTGATATTCAACAGAAAGGCTTCCAAGCCAAACTGTATGTTATTAATTGATCTTTATGAAATTAGTGAATTACAGCCATTATTTACCCATTAGTTTTAATTTGTTGGTACGATTTTCATTATAATATGAGAAAAAATACTATAAGAAAACGATATGTGGTTGAAAAAATCCCCCTCCCCTAAATTAAATCCTAGGTTCGCCCCTGTATCAGCCAGCGTCAGTCCACAGTAACAGTTATAATAGTAAAGTTCAGAATCGTAGAAATAAATGATATTTTTTATTAATGTTTATTTGTGTAGGAACAAGGCGATTTTTGCAAGTGATCTGGTCTTGCATACATACGAAAGTTATATGTAATTCGATAATAATGCAGATATAGAAAACAACATATATAAAATTATAGCTGTACCATAGTAGGCCTATGTTTTATCTTCAACACTCTGTCCGTCTGCAGGCATTTGATTACTCGCCGTAATATCTATCCACTTTCTGTACGTCCGAGGCAGAACGGTCACTTTCCACTCTGAAACGTTTTTACTTAAATTATTAAATATGATGAGATTAGCATACAATATATACTGTATTTAATTATAATTATATGTATTGCAACAATACATATATTTGCCCAGGGCGGTATGTTTGTAAATATTTAGCATAGAAAATATATGATGAACAGTTTTTATCAATATTATGCTGGACAAGAATTGTCAGAAAGCGTACACTTGCCCCCGCGAGTGAATACAGCGCTTGTGTGTTGTGTGTGTGAACGCAAGCTACGACAGGGAAGAGTCTACAATAGGGTGATGTGTACGAATTCTCTGTAATCAGGTTTTAACCGGATAAAAATAAACTAATTAATACGTTTTAAACCGGTGAACAAAGACTTACCCCAATTATAAAAACGCCATTACATTAAGGAATTTTTAACGAATGTAGTGATGTAAAAGTATTGCAGAAATTTGCAATAATAAAGACGCCAGGTAATTTAATGTTAATTACTAGTGTAATTAAATAGTAATTAATAAGTGTGTTATATGTGAGTGACCAGGAAAAAATTACGCAAACGATGATATCGCACGTGCTACGAGGATGTTTACGAAATCGCGTAAATGAACCAAAAAGTGATTTGTAATTAAAAGGACGCTTTGCACGAAGTGACAATATCTAACAGGTCGAAAACAGTCCTGGACTTGTCAGATTGCCGTTCAGTATAAATATCACCGGCAATTTTGGGGCGGGCTCAGAGACTCAAGAAATCTTCACACAACGTCACGCTGCGGGTCTGCCGACCGATCGACATCTTTACCACACACACCAAGACTTATGGAGGAACTCTGGACCATCACAAACAACAACCCGTAGAGACAGAGAACACAGCATCAGCATAATCATCATCATCATAATCAAATTCTCAGGATTCAGGACACACACACACACACACACACACACACACACACACACACACACACACACACACACACACACACACACACACACACACACACACACACACACACACACACACACACACACACACACACACACACACACACACACACACACACACACACACACACACACACACACACACACACACACACACACACACACACACACACACACACACACACACACACACACACATTTCGGAAAATGACTTTTCTTCATGTTTCGAGGGTAGTGCAATCAGAATTAGCCCTTATCTTGAGGGCAGCGGTAACGTCGGCAGTACGCAGGTGATGAATAAACAATTATATATTTTTGTTTGTGAAAAGAACTCTCAAAAGGAAACTTATATATGAACAGTAAAGACTTAAAGTTTTAAATATAATTACTGTACATAAATTTAAAGGGTAGTTAAAGAAAAGAATTTAATTTAACAAGAAAATTTAAAAATACTAATCTTTTGTTGTATATTAAAATTTGGGTGTGTCAATAGAAATAAATAATAGGTTGCAAGTAAATGTTATATTTTTTATTTTGTTTATAGAACAATTAATTTTATTCTTGAGATTGAATATTATTTTTGTTTGTAAATGAGTTGCTATTATTTAAAATTTGAGTCAAAGTCAGACACACTGAAATAAAAAGGTTTACATAAATTGTTTAACATGTCTGTTTAGCTAGTAAGATTATATGGTTGTTTATTTTATATGTCATGAACAGCATAGAAGGTTACATTGTATTTGTGTAAACTTATAAAAGAAAATATTTTTATTTATCTAAGATTCGAATTTTTTAATATTTGCATATTTTCTATTAATATTAATAAATCATATAATAATTATTTTGAAACGGTTTTAATTAATTATTTCATGTCAACAACATCTCACTCCTCTTTGAAAATCATTTAATTATTGTGCAACTACATATACTTGACGCAACGAGAATAAAAAAAAATTCTGCGACCTGGCCGGTGTAATACACTTCATAGTTGCGTTGAGTACATGGTAGTGTATTTGTGTAATATTTTAAAATACTTGTAACGTTGCAGTATATTTATAAAATAAAAATGGGGTTTAACGGACCAATGTAATAGACCACGTGGCCATTAGTCTAGATTTTTTGGTTCATATTGTTATTTGAATTAGCGCTCTCTGTAATTCCAACTTTACTTGATGAACTGCTACTTGTAATGTTCCGGACGAGGCCTTTCAGTGTTTCCACCATTTTCAAGTTCTAAACCAAGTCCTCAAGTCGTGGTTGAGGACTTAGAAAATGGTGGAAACACTGAAAGGCCTCGTCCGGAACATTACAAGTGTTCAGCAAGTAAACACGACAAAGTTGGAATATATCTTTTGGAGTTTAAATCACGGAGAGCACCATAAGAATCAAGGTGCGATTTCCAGTCCCAGATCGACTCGGTCTAAAGAGACGTGAGTATCTAGTATAACATCTAGGGAAAAATAGGCGTGTTGGATCGCTATCTACCTTCCTTCTGTATCGTATGGCTCAGTTTTGGCGTCTCTAAAATTTCGATGGCATAAAAAAGTCTATTGTTATTAAATGTAAAATATATTTAATATTTATATGATTTTACCTCAAGATGTATTTTCTTTATTTGGAACATGTTTCGGATCGCTTTGTGTTCCCATCCTCAGCCTTACTAGTTTTGAACACGACTTTTCACAATAACGTTTTTTTCAGTTGTTTTTTGTTTGTCCTATGTAAAACAACTATAAAAAAACAAATGAAAAAACGTTGTTTTGAACATCTAAACGCATACAAAAAACCAGAAATATATAAATCTAATTTGGCCACACATGCAATAAACACTGGATTTGAATTCCCAGACATAACCAACATGACACTAATAAAACACATACCACACAAAGGCACCATAATGAACATCTGGGAAAATTTACAAATATACAAACATAAAACACATCACAAACTAACACCTGAACAAATAGAAATCAATACAAAACATGGTACAATTTTCAAAGCACTCAACATTGAAAATACACAAAATACTAATATATACACCACAATCACATACAGTAATAACAGTCTAAAGTGCCAAAGGCCAACAGGATACCACAACAACAACCAACCAACACACAAGTACTTTACAAGACTTAAAACTAGTAAGGCTGAGGATGGGAACACAAAGCGTCCCGAAACATGTTCCAAATAAGGAAAATACATCTTGAGGTAAAATCATATAAATATAAAATATATTATATACATCAAGAAACAGACTGTAGCAAAAAGCGTTTGAATAAATATAAAATAAATAATAGTCTTGAAATAAAAATTATTTACACTTTCACGTGTTGAAGACTCGATGCTGCCTGTTCCGTGTGTTTGTGACAGAACAAAAACCACACTGATGTATTGTTTGTGTGGGTTCAGGTGCAAAGAGTTCTGGCTATGCGAAGGGTAGAGATTACACATAACCAAATTACCCCAAATGCGATCTCACAATTGTTTTTCTCAACACCTGTATTACACAGCATTCATTTGACTCAACAATAGATCATTGAGAAGACCACTTTTATTAGGCTCAACACTTGTTTTATTTTAATGACAACAACAGCTTCCGCTATATCTCATGGAGAAACGTTTGGTGTCACTAAAATTAAATCATACGTTAAACATGAAGACGGTTTTTTCCTTTATTAGTAAAACCACGGAAACTTACAAAGAATATACGAAAGATTAATCGAAAAACAATTGCATACATTAAGCTCGATAAACTTCGTTTTATTTAATCTTTAGTTTTTAGTTACACTTCACTTAGGCATATTTGTCAAAGTGAGATTTTAAGTATTAGAAATGACAAAGAATCTCTGTAGTAGATTAGTTGAAAGAAACATATTATCAACAATTAAACGAAATAATTGAAGGAAAACCTTCGTCATAAAAATGATTTCTCATCGTTTATTCCAGTGTTTTCAGTTGTCGGTTTAATAAAAACGGTTGTCTGTCTTCCTCCATACATCATGTTAGGTTTTGACAACCAATTTGGACTAATATTATCTCTCTCTGAGTCTGTGCTTCGTTAGTTTGCTTGCGGGAGACATTTTATTCGCCACCATGACAGACAGTAAAGATCGTGGCAACATTTTTGCCACTTTTTTCAGTCTGCTATCTTAAATCGACTCAAGTCTACGAATTAAACGAATTAAATTACACATTACTTATTTTTCACGTTGTTAATCGACCTGTTCTTTGAATCGTATACATTATTCCCTTTACCTGTGTTTATTATTTCACACGCACGCACACACCCGCTCGCGCGCGCGTGTCTGTCAGGTTTACGAATAATTTTTTTTTATAATTTTGAATGAGTTCTAGCGTCATTGCAGAATAACCTGTCTAGCTGACCGGAACCTTTAGTGACTTGTTTACCTCAACTGGTTTCACAAAATAATGTCTCATTCCAGTTAATTTTTTTTACAAAGCATTCTTTGCAAAAGATTGTGTTCACTTTTTACGCGAAAATATCTTGAAGTGGGAATTTTGTTTTAATGGAATTCAAAGAAAATTGGTGTCCCAGGTAACTAACGTTCAAAACAATTTGTTATTCGTGTAAAATAAATACTAAAACATTAGGGTTATTCTTAATTATGTCATTGCTAGTTGTTTTATGTATATTTGTTTAAAAATGTTGTCCACCCCGCAAATTTATATTGTTCCCCAACCTTACAATCTTACAATCTAAATCCGAGGCATTGGTTAAGAATTTTTTTTCTTAATGATGGGAAAAGATAGGAAACAGTCACATCGTTTTAACCTCCTAATGGTGTATGATATACCAAACTTGGCTACGAATTTATAGCCTGAAGATGACGGATCACTCTTTCGCTCCATCTTTTTTTTTTTAGTGATAGTGTTTGCTGATAGAGCTGGAAAAAACGCTGCCTTCTCAGACGAATTTCCTAATAAGGTTTGATACCAGGAAATGCGAGAAACAACTAATAAACAATTTGCGAGAAGTTTTTTATACGAGGCGCTTGAATGATACTTCAATGTACTGTTTCAGATTTGCGAACGCGAATCCTTTGAAAAAAGATTGTAAAACATCGATCCTGTATTTCCATAGACAGCTCTGTCATCAAAACAATGAAATTAGCATATGTGAATGTTATGTTTATAAAAATCAGTTATTGTACGTATAATATCCGTAACATGACAAAACATAAAGGACATGTTATTCTCAATATTTTGAGTTTGAATCATGTTTTAAACGTTTTACGTGCCGATGTCCAGCATGCTTTGCCAGCTACCCAACGTGTACTCATTACGTTTGGAATAGTATCTAACGCATTGCGCAAACAGAAATATAATTACTGAAAGCAATAGACGTTCGGTGAGAAATGAAGAGGAGAGTAGCATTCGCAAGACAAGTAGTTCTTGTCAGACGGGTTAGAAGAATTCGTTAACAGGGAAGCACATTAACAAAAAGACAAGGAAAACGTTTGTGAAAGCATTCCGTGGATATCAGGAAAAGACCCACATCCATGCAGCAGAAATATGAACATGGTGGAAAATAACAGACCTAATCGGGCTGAAAGGAAAACGAATTTTCCACCAGAGGTATCAAGGGACATGAGGGAGAAGTGAGTTACTTCCAGAAATAGAATCGAGAAACATAAATGTATAAGGCATATCATAAGATATGATGATTTTCTTTAAGAAAGTTCTGCAAGGCAAAATATTAAAGGAAAAAAAATATCTGCAAGGCAAAAAATATTTAGGAAGGTGAGTCACCTCTAAATGAAAAGTGTGGTCAAAAGTCAGAAACGAATGACTTATAGCCTTTAGGTAATCACGCTGACACGACGTATGCAAGAAAGCGATGTCTTATAGGCGTAATGGAAACTGCTCATAACCTTCTTCTTCTTCTTCAATTGGCAGTCACCAGCCCTTGTACGTTTTTGCCTTCTCAATAATCCTCCTCCATTCTGCTCTTTCCTTGGCCATTCCTCTCCAGTTTCGTACTCTAATGTTCCTCCACGTTACCCCTCCATCTCTTCCTAGGTCTACTCTTCATTATTTACTGCGTCTGTTTCCTCTCAGAAGTCCTTTTTACAATTCTACTCTTATTCATCCGCGCAACATGTCCAATCCATGCGATACGTAGTGATTTAATACAGCTACGTCAGCTCCTCTTTTAATCTGACCGGGATACTGCACGTGACACCAACATTTCTCATTGGTCCATAAAAGCTTTCGTTCAAATATTCGAAGTAGGTGTTCGTCATTATCCGTCATGATCAATGCCTCACTATCATACGCTTTTATTGGCCTTATTACGGTTTTGTATAAGGTCAACTTAATTTTTCAATCTATCAGTTTAGATGTCATTATTCATAGTAGCAGTCAGTGGCGAATACGGGGGGGGGGGTCATTGGGGTCATGACCTCCCCCAAAACCTTAGACGATTTTTTTTTAGTCACGGAAAAACGTTTGACTCACAAATCGTACGTTTGTTAATGCCTACGGTATGATTCGAGAGGAAGATATTAAATCAGAAGGAGGAGAACGTCGCTTGACTGGAGTTGCTTTAGGCCATATCGTGGAGGATATCGCCAAGAACTTTGATTTAGACTTGAAGTTTTGCGTAGGTTTTGGAGTCGACAGTTGCTCAGTAATGGCATCTAAAACAAAAAGTGCCGTTCAAGAACTAAAGAAAATAACCACACACGATCAGCGCTGTCCGTGCAACAACCACATTTTGAATAATTCGTTGGCAAACTCCTCAAAAGTAGTTTCATGTAGAAACGCCTCTGGAACTATGAAGAAAATAGTATCTTTTGCTAACGCCTCTCCCAAGAAAGTTGTGTGTCTTAATGATATTTTAGGAGTAACTGTGTCACTTAGTCGCCGCCTTCAAACACCAACACTTGATTTAAAAAAGGGTACTGATGCAATAGAAGACACTAAAAGCGTACTTCAAGAAAAGCGAGAAAAGGCTGAATCCATCTTTAGTGGCCTCTATTATGAAGTACGGGAAATAGCTGAAAAGTTGGATGTTGATTTAAAGATACCACGATTTGTTTCCCTCCAAACCAGCCGTCAAAACCACGCTGCTGAGTCGTGTGAGGAATACTTCCGAAGATCTGTTTATATACCACTTTTGGACAACGTCATCACAGACATAGAAGACAGACTTTCAACGGAAGTTATGAATTTATTTAATCTTCGAGCCATTTTGCCCAAAACTGAAATAAAACCAGAAGATGAAGCCGCTATAAGCGAAATTGTAAATATTTACCAGGATCTTATTAGTCAGTCTGCTAATTTTATAACTGTAAAGCAAGAGTTCTCATTGTGGGTTAAAAAGTGGAAACGGGTCGTGAAAAACGAAGAAAAACTTCCAGATTCCGTTTTGGAAACATTGGAAAACTGCGATATTGACATGTATCCCAACATCCATAAACTTCTGCGGATTCTGGGTACACTTCCAGTCAGTGCAGCGGCCGCGGAACGCAGTTTTTCTACCCTGCGTCGGCTGAAGACTTGGCTTCGGGCTAATATCGGTGAAGAAAGACTTACTGGGCTTGCTATCATGTCGGTCCATCGAGAAATTCCACTGGACCCAGAAGCCATTATTCTTAAATTCGCTAAGACAAAGGGGGGCCAAAATTTTTTATTGTAAATATTTATCCTTACCGAGTTTATACTGTTTGTTTTGTTCCTTGTTTCTTTTTGCTTTCTTAAATACAGAGAAGTACATTGACATGTTGTTTTAATTTAAGACCCTTACATTATTGTTCATAGATCTCTTTTGAAACATATTATGTTATTGTTTAGGAATATTTTTAATTAAGGAAATTGGAGTATTTTTAAAATCTGTAACCTTTTCTGGAAAATTTGTGTAAAACGCTTTACTTTGTAGTTAATTTTTTCTCCAATTTTATTGTTTTGCACAATTAATTTATATGAATAATAAATTGAAGTAAACCTAAGGCAGTTATTATTATTACTCTTGTATTTTCCACGAAATTAACACACACAAATGTGTAAATATCTGCTACAGTTTTGCTGATACATGTGTTCAGGGTTGGCTCTGAAATCTCTCTACCCCCCTCACACATGTGTCCGGGTTCGGCTCTGAAAATTTATGGTAAACCTAGTTATGACCCCCCCTAAAATGTTAGTCTGTATCCGCCCCTGGTAGCAGTGATTGGTCTTTCGTATACGTGATTTAATTACAGCAGTCATCCTGTTGGTCTTGTTAATTTCAGTTCCTAAGTAGGTGAAAATTTCAGCATGACTGAATGTGTACTTAACAGCAGTAAAGTGATTATTATTAGTATTTCTTTGGTTAATTTCCACGAATTTCATTTTAATTTCATTAATTCGTAGTCCTCCCTTAGACGTTTCAATTTACTCCCTTAGATGTTTTTACAATATATCCTTCAAATCTGTTTTAATCCTGGAAATTACCACGTCGTCAGCATAAGCGCAGAGCGAGTGGATTTAATCCTAGTACAACCACTCAAGTCTAATTTTCTTATTGCTGTTTCTAATGCCAAATTGAATGAGACTGTTGAAAGTGCATCACCCTACTTAACACCGGTAATTACGATATTAATTGATGACACGTTGGGCACTTGGTGAAACATATTAATAAAAAGGTTTTTAAAAATACATAAACACTTGGTACCTTTCACAATTTTTATTTAACTCTGACAGCTGTTTCGACTTCTTAAGCCATTGTCAAAGAGATGAGTGAACACTAAACAGAGGATGTAAGGGTGGTGGACATCTGTTTAGTGCGTGTATCGGAACATGTGTGAGGTGTGAAGATGGAGATGAGGGTTGCAGAAGATAAGGGAAGGTCAAGTGTCTGTAAAAACTAAATATAATCTGAATGCAAAATATAAAATTAACTAAACTAAATAACAGCTTTTAATAAAGGGGATACACAGAATTCAGTTTGTTCATTTGTTAAATTTTTGTTAATTTTTTATTGCTTTTTTAATTTATAGAATTTCTAACAAATCCATTTTTTACTTTTTTGTATGTTGTGGAGTAGTGTTATGTTTTTTGTATCTATGAAGTGATTGTGTTGTATATTACCAACTTGGATGATACATCTAATATCGTGAGATCATTAATCATTTTTGTGTTTTATTCATTCTGTCAAAGGCACTTACAACTTTATGTAAGTTAATATTATGTTCATACGCTTTCTCATTAATTTGCGTAAGAGTAAATTTATGATCTACCGTTGATCTGTTGACCCGGATCCACACTGATACTCTTCCATAAGTTTCTTCAGCATATACAATAACTCCGTTACAATGTCATATAATATGTCATATTAAGCTAGAGAAAATTTTATAGGCTGTATTGAGTAAGGTGTTTCATCTGTAGATAGAACGCTCTGTTTTGTCCCCCTTTTTTTTAGAATAGACTGTATAATCCCAATCTTCCAATCGTCTGAGATTTTATCCTTTGACCATATTTCTTTTATAGTCTCGTCTGTAGAGCCGGACCTCCGTTTTTTAAGAGTTCGGCTACTAAGCAACCATCTCCACGTGGAACTTTAGAATTCTTCAACTGTTATTTGAACAGTTTCCTCTCAAGATGGGACTTCTGCATAATCATCTGCTGTATAATATTTAATTTTCTGTGTTTCTTCGTTTTCTACATTCAGTATTTCGCTGAAATACTCCCTCCACCGATTCATGATGTTATTTCTCTTATTAAGTGATTGGCCACTGCGATCTTTGCACAAGTTTGTCGTTGGACAAATTCTTGATTACTTTCTTTCACCTTGCAATAAAATTTTGTAGTTTCGTTTTTTTTAGTTCGTTGAAAAGTGCAGTGGAAGTCAGAAACTACAGCCTTTAGATGATCATGATGACGCAATGTATGCACGAAAAGTATCTGCAAACATCTTTTATAAGAGTAATCGTAACTGCCCGTAACCTTAGGTTAGGAGCCGAGAGATGCGGAGTGCTTTGTGTAGATCTGGAATTCAGGTATTCATTCAAAAACAACACAAATTTCATTAACTAAAATTCTACTGAAAGTCCAACCATAATTGCGTATTAATTATGACGCACCAGTTTGAGGCTGGACGATGTCACATAAGAAAGAATTGCACATTATTTTTACCGAAATCCACGACCCATTTTCGATTAATCGTAAATTGAGAGTTATTTTATTTTACTCATAACTATACTATATTTAACGAGTCAATAAAGAATCTTCATTGCATTAAAATTCAGCTTCTCTTTGTTATTACTTCTTTCTCACGGTGGCCGATGATACGAAGAGTCCAAACACTCCGTCGGCCTTTAGACTTATAACGAAGAAGCCAATATTCGTCAAAGACACGCTGTATCTGCGCTGCCATCTCTTCTGAAATTCAATATATGGTTATCAAACAATTCGCTGTAGAATAACATTTTAATGGTTTATGAAATGGCTTTACGAAAATACACCTCTGAATGGCGATCCCGCCTATACGGACAAATTCTCAACTCACGAATTCAACGTATAGTTAGGTATGTAGCCTACCATGCCCCCAAATTCTGGCATTTTGATACTAAAACTGTCTTCTGGAACCCAGTACAAGGTGACACTCAAATAGCAACAAAATGTAGCTATAGTTAATTTTATAGTTAATTTTTTTTATGTTATTAGTTTTTATTTACACGATTCCTTGTAAAGTGAAACTGAAGTTGCGTCATTTACGCACGAATCAGTATCAAGTGCTCCACTGAACGTTGACAAAACTGGTTGATTGACACTCGAGATTTAATATGGGATGTAATACGTAACATCTCCGGTCAAAGCAAACGGTAACATCCGTCGTTTCTTGTTTTACTGAAGACAGCAATTACAATTACACGAATTCCGTAAGAGTTCGTCTCGTTTTAGCCAGTAGTTAAGTCGTTCGGTGTCATTAAAAGAAAAATAACGATTATCTCAACATCTGTGTGGTGGTACTTTAAATTGTTCGTCAAGTCAAAGAAGAAAGCGTGTGACTGTCCAGGTACCGGTACTGGTAAGAGATCTGGAATGTTTTCACGTTTCAGTGGTACTCCTCGGAACAGAACAGGATGCTGCAGGTGACGTTTTGAACAATCAACAAATAGTCGTGGTTTTCAATTCTGTACGGCTTTTAAGAGAAAATAAAAATATTTTCTATAATGAATAGTTTTTTGATGTTTTCTATACGGATTACTAACGCTGGATATCTTAGCGTTTCCACCTCTGTAATCGTCTTCGGAGATAACCGAGGTAGTCCCATAAATGAAGCAACAACTTGTGTTTTTAAAAGACTACAGCTGCTTATGTTTAATTGGCCGCAACACGGTCAGGATGTGGATTCACATACATGAAACTCTAACTTCCACTGAAAATTATGTTTGGAATTATAAGAAACCGACCCGCCTACAGAGTCGTATCCGTCTTTCGAGAATTATCGGAAAGAATTATAATTTTGCTATTTATAATATTCATTTGAAAACAATTTTATCCCAAGTACCTCTCCAAGCTTCCTCCTGGAATTAGAACCAGACTAGTTTTGTGTATACTGCGGGAGCGTTCCGCTTGTAATTTCTAAATGTTTAAACTTAAAATTGCTAAATAAAATTAAAATGGGTAAAAGAAACAACTTTAACATATTAAGTTTCCAGTTGCAAATAGTTCGTCGTTAATTTTTCCAAACTAAAACAAAAACACTTGCTTTGCTTAAGAAAATCCTACACAAGAGAAATCGATATAGAAGATCAAATTTTTGAACAAGCATTAAATTTTAATTGTATTTGAGTATGTCTCGGTATGTAAAGACCAAGATCTTAAACAGAATCTAAATAAATTGAATTAAAACTGTGGAACACCTGAAAGAATATTAGCGAATAAAACACAACAAAGGGACGCAAGTATGTTTTATAAGACGGGGCTGTTACAACTTTAATGCACGCCAACGAAATATGGATTTCCCGTAAAAATATATGTTTAAAAAATACAGGTTTACGAAATGAAATCCGTGAAAGGATTTAGCTTGAAAAGACGTTTATGTATGCTTGATGGTGCTATATTAGGAAAGACCTGAAATATTTTTACTTACAGATAGCATAAAAGAAGAGAAAGAGACAGAATTGAAAGTTCCATGCGGTACGGTTGACACGCGATCACTGAAGACTTTTGATCCACAAACCAGCTGGTAAGGAGGATCGTGCAACCTGATATTACGTGCAGTCGTAAGGGGATGAAGTCATAAAGAAGAAGAATAAAAAAAAAGGAAGAAGAAGAAGAAGAAGAAGTAGGAGGAGAAGAAGAAGAAGAAGAAGAAGAAGAAGAAGAAGAAGAAGAAGAAGAAGAAGAAGAAGAAGAAGAAGGAGATGATGATGAAAAAGGAAAAAATATGAACAAGAAAACATTTTTCGAGAAACCTGCGTTAAATCTAAGTGGAAAAAGTTAGCACTATCGATTCAGTAAACGACACAACAATGGCAGTAACGTTATGGAAGAGTGAATGTTTTTATCACGACCGATTGTTAAGTAAGGTGTGGGACGTAATTAAAACCGTCACTAACTGGTAATTTCAGACGTCATATTCATAAAGCAGTGTAAAGCGTTTAGACATCTGGAAACATGTGTTGGCTTGGTTTTTATAGTTAATTACACTTTTTCATGTTCATTTTAACTTTTCAAATAATTACATTAATTTGTACAGGTCAAATACATTTATTACAACAATTATAAGGTGTTATAAAAATACGAACACCTAGCTTAAGAACAGCTGCTTACGATCTTTAAAAACAAAGGAACAAATTTCAAAGGAACAAAAGAATTTGAACTGATAAAAACAATGACTTTATCTGTTCGGTTTCTTCACGATACATACATCTGTGTCATGTATCTATTAATGTATTGTTTATGTTAAGACACGAAAAATAACAATCCTAATAAGAAAAACAATTTAAATTACTCTGCTGTATTAAAAAAAAAAAGAATCTATCTTTTCAATATTCAGTAGCCAGTTTTTTTTATCTTTCTCTTTTATGAATTAATATCAAATAACTTACGTATATCCACTGGTAGGTAGTTTGAGACGCCATGTAAGGAAGAAGCTACTGAATGTTTCCTTTCTTAGATTGTCATATCACACCAAACGACTGTGATTTTGTTTGTATATCAAAAATTCTTGGGGGGGGGGTATAGCAAAGTCCTGGGTTCTCATTTGGATATATTTAATAACCGCTATCTGATCAGTTTGTGTGTTCAAACCTTCCGATTGCATGCTTTCTGTGGATAAAATTTCAACACTAAGAAAAATCACGAAACCATGGGAATAATGGCGGAGTAAAGAAAGTATGCACACACACACACACACACACACACACACACACACACACACACACACACACACACACACACACACACACACACACACACACACACACACACACACACACACACACACACACACACACACACACACACACACACACACACACACACACACACACACACACACACACACACACACACACACACACACACACACACACACACACACACACACACACACACACACACACACACACACACACACACGAGAGAGATTTCAGTCTTTCTTCAAAAAGAGTCAGTCCCTTCCAGATATTGTACAGTTTTTCAATAAAATTTCATGGAGGTTATTATTATTCCTCGTGTGTAATAAAGCTTCATAAGGACGTAATTAGAAAGCTCCATCATACAAAAAACTACAAGTGATAAAGCAAGTCTGTTCATTATGTTATACTACATACCACTAATTATTTTGTAACACTTAAAATGATCACTAAATATTTTTTATAATACTTAAAATGGTAAAATAAATACATAAATACTTCGGGTGCAATAAACTAATGTTTATTTTACCTGTATGTTGGTGGCAGATGGTTTATTCTCTTGGGATTTAGAGCTTGCGAAATCAAGCTTTTATTGTTTAGGTAAGAGGTCTGTCCAAACGAGTAATTTATATACAATAACTATTTTGAAGTAGAGGAGCTGTTATTTATAATGAAGTGTTCAACAATAAATAAGTAATACTAAACAGATACAAATAACATTTGTTATTGGCGGAAGTAAAATTCTTATTAATTCCGATATGTGATAATAATTACGATGATTATTATTAAAATTGATACGAAACATGAATAAGCCACATCTTCATAAAGTTTTATATGTAGATTTCTGATCCTGTCGTTATTTTACTCCATATCGGGAATGTTTCACCAAAGCTTCAAAACTGGAATAATAAATATTGACAATGTTTTCGTTACAGCATCAAGAGTAACTGTTTGTTTTGTATAGGTAGTTTCAGCGTCTGATGGTACGAGTTAATATATTTTGTTAGTTACTGTCAGTGTTTTGGGAGGCGCTGCACTACAGTACTACGGGCAATCGGAGCACAATTCCTGGTTGGGGTACAAGAATAGTTCTCCGTATCAGCTAACTTCCCTCCGATTTCCGTACTACGTTTTGTCGACAATCAGTCTAGACAAGACCGATCAATTTTCTCTCGTGACAGTTGAAAATTAAAAATAAAAACACATAATTTATAATAAACGATAGAATTATAATAGGCTAAGCACGCCAAGTTTTTTTTAGTTAAACGTTAAATACATTACGGCACGAAAAGGACTGGCACGGAGAGCTAAACCTGCCGAATGGAGCGGACACTCCAACTGCGTCGTGTGTATCAAGTGGCGAGTGGTTTGGTTAGTTACACGAGGAAAAGTATAATCTGCCCGTCAGGCAAGCACATCGATGTATAGGCCTATACTATACTATGTATACATCGATGGGCAAGCATATGGCGAGGTCGCAGATGACAGCCAAAAGTAAGGCCTCCCCCCCGTACTCACTGTCCTAATGTACTTACCGAACTACAGTAGTACACTTGACGGGAGAGATTTCTCTCGTTTCGTTTCCGTCAATATGGCATTTTCTGAGGAACGGAACTTTCCATCTGATAAGTGGACACATCTGCGGAGACACGTGGCGGTCAACGTTTGCTTCATTTGTAGTAAATTGTATTTACTTATTTTTCTAGCAATTTACTATAGTTATTGTTTGAAGCAAGGTTAACACAGTTGAGAGCTGATCGTTACGTCGTCTCCAAAACATAACGATTCTATTAACACACGATTCATAAGCCTAACCTAACCTACGAATAGAATACTGACACTCAACGGGTCTAGCATATTGATCTATGTGTGATATTTACTTTTGTGTTTACACAATTTTTCAATGTAAAAGTATATGTCAGCGGCGCGCCAGTAGTGTCCAGCGCCTGTGTGGAGAACTTTAGTTGGCGCCCCTATACCCTCCCCACAATAAAAAATCGCATTATAAAAACGTATCACTGAGTACAAATGAAATGCGAAATATATTAATTATAAGTTTATTGAACAAAACCCAGGAGTTACCAAAATGTATATAAAAAAATAAACGTACAAAAAGGGCACAAAAAACAAAAGTATTAAATATTTTATAATTATACTTACTATATTTTGTTGGCCAACAAAATCGCTTTAACATTTGTACTTTGTATAGATATCATATAAATAAACTTGTTTACCAGAACAGGTAAACTTAGAATTATATAAAATAGAAACATATTACAGTACTAATACCATTTGGTAAAGAAATAGGCAAGTAAATATTTAAACAGAAAGATAAATCATTTAGTGAATTGAATTTTTCTAGCTTTCATTAATAAAAATTCTCGAATTATATCGTGTATATCATTTTGATCCAATTATATCTGATTCAATTGATATAATTGCAAGATTTGAAAGTCTGAATTGCACCATTGTGGAGCGCAAGTAGTTTAGAATAATTTTAAATTTAGAAAAGGATCGTTTCGCAGATTCTTTTGTCATTCTTTTGGTAATGACAAAGGAATCCGAAACCAATGAGAAAAGAATGAGAACTTTACCAATTTAAGACGACGTGCGACTTCCACGTCAGGAGCACCATACAGTCATGAAAATTTGGCGAGAATACCCGTCCAGAGCACTGAAAAGGTTAATACAATTAACATAATGAATAATATGTTACTAAAAAATATATTTTTTATTTATTAAAACATATATGTTATTTAAATTTTTTTAAAATATATCTTCCTCGCCTGAAATTGTTGGCGCTTTACTATCCTGGCGCCTGTGTGCGCCGCACACTTTGTCGGCGCGCCCCTGGTATATGTTAATATAAATGAAAAAAAAAATATATGCAAAATACCAAAGTAATGTTTCATGGCTGAAGCGTTTAAAGAGTTGGAAAACAATGGCACAGGTTCGAGATTTGTGATGGAGTGAAATATATGGACAAAACAGTAACAACCAATGGCGACGCAATAACAGAAGGTGTTAAATGAAAACGTTCAGACTGAGAGGAATTATAAAAACAGTTTGTGAGAGCTGTCAGGAATACTGATGTTACACAAGACGTCTATTATGACATGAACTTTTTAACTTGACGATGTAGCCTGTAGGCCTACACGATAAGGAGAGGTTATATATTGTTTCACACTTAATACGTAGGTGTGAAACACAGGTGTCTGAGTTCGTGAAAACTGACAAATAACTTTACACCAGTTATGCAGAACGTCTCCTGATTGTATCGGTTAGCAAAATAAGAATTCTTTACTTCCGTGAACCAGAACTAGGGCAAAAGAATAATTAAATTTGTTTAACTAACAAGTCAAAGTCTTCAGCTATGTTGGTTTTAAAATATCATACTTTACCAGTAGGAACATTTATACTATTTTCATAATAAATTTATTCAAACGCGTGAAAAATTAAAAGAACGATCAAACACGCTCAGGGGGATCTAAAGTGAAAATCCTATGAAGTTGCAGTAGTTCCTGTACTAGTGTGTGGTCTGAATGATGTGCAGATATATGTGAATATAGTAACAAATTAAAAACAAAAAGAAAAATTCAAGCAGTGGGAAACAAATTTTTTTCTGGGTTGCCGGTTACATGTTACTAGACTGGAACGGATAAAGAATATTAAAGAGAAATTAATATCGTCAATTTAAATGAGAAGATATCCGAATATTGACGCAAGTAATGCATTATTTAGATCGGATGGACAACAACGAGATATTCATATACATGCAGTTCGGGAAAAGGAGCTTTGGACGAACTCGAAATCAGTGAACAGATCAGTTTCCATGATTCCTCAACAGACATTTATTTTAATCTATGAAGCTGATGATAATCGTGGTGGATTTGAAATGGCCTTTGTGATTTCAATTAGGAAAAATAATTGTGAAATTGGAAGGAAATATTTCAATTAACGCTTTTTCCGGGATAGGTTTATGAGCAACGAAAACGTGAGTGATATAAAAACTGAGGATTGCGCAAAGAAAGTTAGAACGGATTTTGGTAAGATAACATGAGAGATAGCAAAATATTTAAGGTGGGTAGCAAAATTTATATCTAGGTGGGTAATCAAACTAGAATAGATGAAATTTACAGAATCTGGAAAATTAATTGCAGCTGAGACGGGTGTTTGGCAACGCGATGATAAGAAACCAAGAGACATAAATAGGCGACGGTGAACAAGAAGAAGGGATAATTTGGTTTAGCACCATATGAACGAACTGGACAAGTGTCCATGTGCAATCACTTGAGAATGACTGGCAGGAGCGTTAGGGCGGAAGTGCTGATAGAGGTGACAGTGATAATGCATAAGACGTAAGGTTTAAAAAAGTAATAAATGCGTGTATATAAAAACATATGTTTAAGTTTAGTTTCGATGTGTATGGTTTTAACAATATTAAAATTCAGTTTTGGCTTGGCAACAGATGCCAGTTGACAAGGTGAAATTCAGTTTTGGCTTGGCAACAGATGCCAGTTGACAAGGTGAAATTTTTCCTTTGTAGACTGTAAAGTACCGTACACATTCAAATCGCTCCACTTTCTGTTTTAAAGATTTTATTTGTTCTTCGTGGGTACGTTAAGGAAGAATATTTTGGTTACTATGGCACTGTAATGTTTACTTTTGACGAGCGTTTATGGCTGTTAACCATAAATGAATATAAGTTCATTAGCGATTTAATTTAGCAAAAAAACGAAACGTGTCGACTGGAGTCAATAACACAGTGGTACAATAAAACCAATTTGTACTTACTGTTTGTCCGTGTTCATCAATGTTTTGATCATGGTGTAAAAACAGAAACGCGTCGACAGTAGTCAATAATACAGTGGTACAGCAAAAGCAATTTGTACTTTCCGTTTGTTCGTGTTCATCGATGATTTGTTCATGGTGCAAAAACAGAAACGCGTCGTCAGTAGACAATGTTACAGTGGTATGGCAAAACCAATTTGTACTTTCCATTTGTCTATCATCCACGCGTCCGTGTTCATAAATGTTTTTGGATCATGGTGTAAAAACCGAAACCCGTCGACAGTAGTCAATAATACAGTGGTACAATAAAACGTATTTGTACTTTCCGTTTGTCCGTGTTCATCGATGTTTTGACCATGGTATAAAAACCGAAATGAATCGTCAGTAGCAGTCAATAATACAGTGGTACAATAAAACCAATTTGTACTTTCCGTTTGTCCGTGTTCATTGATGTTTTGATCATGGTGCAAAAACCGAAACGCGTCGTCAGTAGTCTATAATACAGTGGTACAATAAAACGTATTTGTACTTTCCGTTTGTCCGTGTTCATCGATGTTTTGACCATGGTATAAAAACCGAAATGAATCGTCAGTAGCAGTCAATAATACAGTGGTACAATAAAACCAATGTGTACTTTCCGTTTGTCCGTGTTCATTGTTGTTTTGATCATGGTGCAAAAACCGAAACGCGTCGGTAGTAGTCTATAATACAGTGGAACAATAAAACGTATTTGTACTTTCCGTTTGTCCGTGTTCATCGATGTTTTGATCATGGTATAAAAACCGAAATGAATCGTTAGTAGCAGTTAATAATACAGTGGTACAATAAAACCAATTTGCACTTTCCGTTTGTCCGTGTTCATCAATGTTTTGATCATGGTGCAAAAACCGAAACGCGTCGTCAGTAGTCAATAATACAGTGGAACAGTAAAACCAATTTGTTCTTTCCGTTTATCTGTCATCCACGTGTCCGTGTTCATCGATGTTTTGATCATGGTGTAAAAACCGAAACGTGTCATCCGTAGCGAACAATATGGTGGTAGAGGAAAACCAATTTTCATTTTCTGTTTGTCATCCATAATATCAGAAACACCCCGTAATATAACGGTAGGCCTATATCAAGAAACATTTTGCACTTTCTATACTTTATCCAGCTGTCGCCACATTATTGCTTCAAGTTCGACAGATTTGAAATTATGTTGTTTTTCTGCCGAAGCTACGTTTACCACGTACCATGTTTTAATTATTTTCTACTAACTTTCTGCCCACAAAACTGTCCATTCTTCCTTCGTGTTATAGATTTTTCCTCAGTCTCTCTCTGTTTTCGGCTGACTAGATTGCCGGCATCATTTAATTGTAGTTCTTATGGTAATGGCTGAAGTGTAAGTGGTGGTTAACAATTTTTATTTGGGTTCACTTGTCTCCCTACCTACTTCGAAATTTTGACGTTTGAAATTAAAAAATTGAAACGACTCGAACACTGGTCCTGGTCTACCTTCGTAAATTTTATATTTGTCAGGAAAGTTAGTTATGTACAAAACTAAGAGAAATTCGTTTTGATATGTGTCAGTACATTCCCGTTTCCTTCCATATAAAAATAAAATGTAAGTTTCTTTTTCGAAATATGGTAGTACATGAGAAGGATAGGTCGTGCGTGGGTGAAAACTGTCGTCAGCGTATTCCATTCCACTCTCTTTTGGAGAACAAAATCATCGGTTAAAGTGAGACTATTTCAGGACAAAACTACCCTTCAGTTAACCTGAATTATTATACTAATGATCAACATTTCATACCTTGGAAACAGGAGCGCCGCGAAAGGGGGTTTTGGGATTAAACCCCTCCTCCGAGGTATGAAGACAAAAGGGAATGTCAAAAATTGAACAAAAGAGTAGCGGTAAAAAATGTAATCTTAAAATTCGAATTAAATTATGAAGCTAATTAGTTACGTGAGTAGGGTACGATTTAACCGTGTTACGAGTACGATATTGCTCCGTGTATATTATTAAGGATATTACTAAGGAATATTAAAAATTGGGCGTTATAAAGTAACAATGACTGAATAATTACAGTGACTTTATTTGTATTATTTATTAATATTTTTTGTTGTGTTTGGTGTCATTTTCATCGTATTATTTCGCTGATTTCAAATATAACAAAATTTTACCAGTATTGGGCGAGGCAAAAAAAAAAATTGTTTCATACTGGACGCACAGTGAGGTGACTCACGTGGCAATTGGCTGTTGTCGAGCCCGGGCGGAAGTATTACAATGGGGAGAGGCAGCAGGTAGGCCAACGGTCCACACGCCAACCACCGTCATACAGAGCATAGATAAATTCTGGAATTGTGCGAACGGTTTTACACAACGCGACAAAAAGTTAACTGTGCGTAAGAGTTGTGGCCAGGTTAACTCTAGTAGAAGCCTGACCACTTTGACTAGAATTTTATATTAAAGCGATTGTTTTATTTGAACAGACTGATATTTTGACATAGAGTTCTGTTGTTAAAATGGGCCAGTATCCGGGAAAAGATCCAGTTCACGTTTATGTACTCCGATTTTGTTGTTCTGTTCGGTAGTAGCTGTGCAGTTTGTTACCATTAATTTTAAATTTTAAATACACGTTTTTAGTCCAAAATTCAATCTGATTGATGTAACGTTATTAAAGTCTCTATCTGTTACTAAGTTACTGGTGGATTTGGAAGTAGAAGAAACTAGCCTGGAAACGTCGGCATAAAAGATATAATATAAATAATGAGGCGAAAATATAACGTGATTTGTAAATACGGTTATTAATGGAATCGTTATTAAACAATCCGTGAAGTGGCAAAAATTTGTTGAAATAAAAAATCGTTTTTTTAAAAAATAAGACTCGTTTTGATTGTACTGCCAAAATTAGTACTAAACATTAAAAAAAAAAAATAAATAATAAATATTCTGTGATTCCTTTTTCCTCAGCAATCCGAAGAATGATTCCGATCTTTCCGTACATATTTGTGATTACGTACTATCTGTGTATGGAGAGCAGTTGAGAGATGTTGATGTCACTCGCTGGTTTTCTATTATCTCACGAAAAGAAATGACTGGGTAAAGAGAGACAATTTTCAGGACAGGAAGAAATTGAGAGAAAAGAAGGAAATCGTTTAAACCCATGAGGACAGATGTAACGATTAAGCAATACAAATTAGCGTTGATGTAATTTTCAATGTCAATAACATTTTAATTAAACATATACACACGAGAAAGTAAAAATTGTTTACAAAGAGAAGAAAAGTCTGAAAATACCACCACATAAAGTATCTACCAATTTTCAGATCACCCGAACATCAAATAGTTTACCGTCGACTGGTAACACTTAAAACGTCGAGCCCTGTTTATTAACTTAACAATAATAGTTATTTCTTAACGACGATCGCGCTACCTGGCGGAGAACACGGTAACAATAGATCATTGCCAATGCCAATTCCTTGTTCTACGTGTTTAAATTTAGTCACGTTTTTCGCGTCGCTAGTAAACTTGTTAGGAAAGTGAAAAGTTGTTCCGGTAACTGAAAGTTGCTCGAGTAAAATTGTGTCTACAAAAAGGATGTGTAACGGTTTTTTTGTACGTAGCCTATCGTAATTACAGTTGCAATTGGAATGCCCAGGTGTCTGTAAGCTCTCGCGTCCTGTTCTACCTGCATTTGCCTTATTTGCATCCAGTCGATCTACAACCTGTTCAGATTTCACAAGTTATACGGGCTTTCCAATGTATTATCTGCCTTCGGAGGTGTATCCCGTTATTTTTTTTATCAGTCTTATGCTTTTTATTTTCTACATGGAACTGTCAAATTCTCTAGAATTGTAGATTTTATCAGATAAAGAATATACCATTGTCCGCAATACTGAAGCTGAACTGTCTCACCTTTGATTTTTTTCATATTGTAGTATGTTTCAGTTTCAGTGTCCTAATGACGATTTTCAAAAGAATTAAGTGTCGAAAATGTAAAATAACTAAGTAATTTGGAAAAATAAAAGTGCTAAATACGTAACACGCTGCGCCCGCCGTTACGTTGTGTGCGGTAAAACACCGTGGCCGTAAAGAAAACCTCGCAGTTTTCTATCATCTTCCGACAACACCATAAACGATGTAATGGTATTTTCACAACCGTCACATATCGGTATTTTCCGATGTGCTCGCCATTATTTACGCATCTAATTTTCGCTTGTTAGGAACGGGGAAAACCCAGCGGCACCTATGGGAGTGGAGAAAACATTTCGCGAGTGAACAATGAGGGTGCAATAAAATTGTCCCATAACGGTACTTTACCTAACGGTATCTTCTGTACATAACATAATTTCTCGATGTATTCATTGTAAGAGAACGAAGTATGGAGCCGTTACAAAAGTTTACAAGTTTGTTGGTCAGAGCGCGAAATAATGTCGCCATACGTAACGCTCAACATCAATCAGACGCGCACATACACACGCACACAACGTAATGGCGGGCGCAGCGTATGCAACCGTGTTACGCATTTAGCACTTTTATTTTACCAAATTACTTAGTTATTTTACATTTGCGACACTAAATTTTGTTTAAAATCGTCATTAGGACACTAAAACAGAAACATACTACAATATAAAATAAATCGAAGGTGAGACAGTTCAGCTTCAGTATTACCTCTTCTTTCCTTTTAGATTCTTCAATCTTGGTTCTCAGCTTTCGTTTACCCATACGGTATCTGTGATATCGTTAGTGTTCAAGTTTCGGACAAATAAGCAGAAGTACGTTCCTTTAGCTATTATAACAGCATTTTCCTCCTGTCTTCTGTTATTGTTACGTTTAATCCATTGCCCCCTCAGTGTAACCCCTCAAATCCATTCTTCTTAGATCTTGCAGCACATCATCCAACCACCTTATCCTAGGTCGGCCCCTCTTTCTGTTTTTATAGACTTGCGCCCTCAAGATATTCTTTGGCATACGCTGATCATCCATCAGCTCTAAGTGATCTAGCCATTGTAAAGTGTATCTAAAGCTGTGTAACATTACATTTTTACCATTCACAAGAATGTCTGTACCTCATCCTTTGTTGTTACAATCATATTTTGATAGGTGTACGTTATTTTAACAGCTCTATAAGGCCAATTCACAAGGTGAAAGGCTATTAACAGAGCAGAATGAAAGCAAAAAAGTGTACGTGGACATAATTGCAAATATGTACACCGTGAAAAAGACTAAACTTGTCCATAGTTCGTAGAACAAAACCATAAGGTCAGCTTATGTCAATGCTGAATGAACAGTAGGAAACTGTGGAAAGGAAGACTGAAACAATTGAAATAATAATTAAAACGTCCTTTCTTTGACGGTTTAGATTATCTTTATAGGAAAAAATTATTTAAATTTTGTACGTGATCTTCTTCTCTCCAAAGCTATTTTTCACACAGATTCAATTGACATTTTTGTCAAAGTAATGCGTTCGAAGATCAAAGGTTGAGTGAAAATCTATGCTACAAGACTCAAAACTGTGTGCAGTGCCTTTGTTCATGGAAGTATCGATTATAGCGAGTTCATTAACATGCGATCCAAGTGACGTATTTTCGGACAAATACATTCGCTCACAATTTGTAACGCGAATAACAGTATACAGTATACACATGTTTTCACGTGACGTTAGACGGGTTAATAGTACACATTATCAAACAATGTTTTACTGAATAAGAAGATACGTGGAGTAGATCGCAGTGTCAATTCTGTAGCACACTATTTGTTCTGTTAAGGTGATCAGAATTATTAAATTATTTTTTAAAACAAAGGGAATTTGTTGATTGTACTCGTCATCGATATAGCGTTCAATGTCTCGGGGTTAAACTTTGGGCGCATTCGCTTAAAGGCAACTACATTATATCGATTGTGTAAGGCGTTAGTGAACTGTACGCTAAATGGAAAATATTAAATTATTAAAGCAAAATGAATTGAATGCTTTCGGGACCACAAATAGAAACGTCAACTTTTATATCGACACTTTCGTATTAGATCTCAAGAAGTAATTAGCATACATGTTATTTCTAACGAAAAACGTATTGCATAAAACTGAGTACCTTTATCTAAAAAATATTTCGTTAATGGCGGCAAATGGCATTGTTAACATCAAAGAGACCGATTTTATCCGCCGGTAAGCTGAGACCAGTTTTAGCAAGTCGAATTGTTCTATAAATACACATCAACTTGTGCTTTTATACGTTTAAAATACGTTAAAGAAGCGGAAAATATAACGCGACTAGACAGTTGCGAATAGAGAATTGTGCCAGCAAACAGGTTTTGTCTTGCTTTGACCTCTTCACCTCGATTTCTGACGGTTTTATCATTTTCTGTTTGCGCGCAAATCGTAATAAACGCTTTCACGTTCCGTTTTCAAGTTCTGGGTAAAAATGATTCATGATCTACTTGTAATTGAATCCGGTTAATTTCAGCACTATATTAGTATCTACGAAAATAATCTAATTGAAGAGAATGTTCATGTCGTATCTTATATTATGTCATATGTTAATTGTTATGCTCCAGAAACGTGTGTCAGATGTGTCACGTGTGCCCTTTCGTTATATGACCTAATTTTTGCAGTCGATTTTTATTAAGTTCAAGGGAGTATAATGGTTTGTTGTTCAGTGTCCGCACCGCGCGGCTTGGATTCCTACTGCATTCTGAAAAATAAATCTGGTTTGTAAATCATCATTCTTCCATAACAAGTCAATGGTAAACCAGCGAGCAGCATCCTTGTCTAGTAATACCTCCCTATACACCCCTACCTGTAGGGCTCATATATCTGTGAGATAATCTGTGGGCAAATTGTTACGTGCATACACAGCGATCTGAGTGGTGAGAATTGCAGTAACCAATCAAAGACATTTTGTTTAACTTATACATAGTGCAATAGTATCACTGCACCCGTTGGGACCATACTAACAGGAGCAAGGACGCTGCAGTAGCGACAGATTCACTTAGCTGTTGATCTACTACGAGATATTGTTCTGTCAGCTGAAATTTATTGCCTCATTTCCTACGTTCACATTTATGCCGATATGCCTATGCAGTTATTTGGTACTATAACCATCTCTTTGTTATTATAACTACGCTTGTAGGTTATACCAAGCCTTGGGTCGCGACAAAAAATAACTTATCAGAATTCAAGTGGAGATTAATATGGAGATTAAGCTTTTCTCGGTATGCGAGGAATCGATGTCCGATGCCCGCAATCTGATTAAATGGATAAAACATTTTCGGAGAACGCACAAAAACATGAATACACCTAAAAGCACGAATTTTTGAATGGTGAAAAAGAAGAAGAAGTTTAAGACTGTGTTACAAAGACTTCTTCGGTGTTACAAAGACTACAGGGCAACCTTTATCGGTGTTGGTATATGTTCCGCTTGTCAGCTTCATTTCAGTCTCTGCAGGTCAGAGGGTTTCTTATTAAAAGCGTAAAAACTGTTTCTACCACTATCTTCTTCATATTGATGTTCCTGTATATTAATATTTGATTTATTTTATTTCTTATCTAGCGGAATCTCGATACTACATATTTGTGCATGTGAATACACTGTGACATGTTGGAATGTTTATTTACACATTTAATTTAGTGCCCAGACATTTGGATTCGTCTTAGTACTTCCCAGTAAAATGCAAACTCTAAATTTTCTAAATATAAGCGTATCACTACCGACTCGGAACACAAAGTTTTTTATTGGTAAAAACGTAAAAGTTTTACCTTATAGCCTGAACCAGTTTTCGGTTATTATAAACTTCGTCAGAGGTTGCCACTGGGAGTGCTGTCCGTCTTGTTCTTGGCGACGGCGCCGACTTTTGAAGGATCGATGTTGTGTGTGTGGGGTGTGATATGTTCGGATAATATGTGTGATTTGAATTGTGTCTGTTCGTTTAGGATGTGGTTCTTATGTGTTTGTATATTTCCAATTGTTCAAAAGTGTCTAGTTTTCGGGTTTTTGTGTGTACGTGTAGAATATCAATGTTATTGTCGATGTTCGTGTATGTGTGGTTTGCTTCAATGAGGTGGTTTGCAAAGGTGGATTCGGTAGTGGTGTGTAGTGCCTTTGTGTGTTCACTGTATCTTTGTTTGAAGCAACGTCCTGTCTGGCCTATTAGAATTTTTCGTATAGCCGCACTTCTTAACACTGCTCTAGTCAATACAAAGCAGCCGAAAAGAGAACGGAGTGACGGTGGAGATGTCGATCCAGCCTCTCAGCATGCTGCTACAAGTTTCTTTTCTACGCTGCATTGAAACGATAGTGTTTATGAAAGTAACGAGTTCAATTTCTTGTCCAAACTGAGATTTTCGAAAGTTTTTTTTTTTAGAATTTTCTATAATGTACAGATTTTATGAGCAGAATGGTAATATTTTATTAATTCTGTTAATTATCTCAGTAACTTGTCTTTTTTTACTAATAAGTCAACATTTTCATTACCTTCTACTCTACAGTGTAAAAGAATCCACTGAAAATTATGTTCTTCTGGATTATTTCTTTCTTCTTATCTCTTTCTTACAAGAATATATGGTATTTGGGATTTCAAGGGCAGTTTTCGTATAATAGTATGTGTTGCTGATTATGAAGCACAGAAAAATATCACACTTTTAAAACGGTATTGTCTTACTTTAAACTGCTGACTTGCCATTCCAATTGCTTGTATTTATCTGTAAAGTTAGCACAATATTCACTTATAGAGTGATGGGAATCGTCATGGACTTTCATACGGGCCATTGCGACCTTCAGTAAACCCCCGTTCGAATGTAGTTCTATTAAAAATATTACGAACGTACAAGCGTAAACATACAGTGTACACTTACGTTGGGAAAGGATATTTAATGATGACGGAATCGTTGGAAATACAAAATAGGTACGGGTAAATCCTCTATCCATCGTAATTTTTTCCATTCGTTTGACGTTTCGATCCCTGGAATCTGGATCGTCCTCAGAAGCTGTGAGTGGCGGTTGAAAGCCCCTGTTGAAAGACCTAGCGGATAGAGGATTTACGGATTCTTAGAGGATTGTTACGGATAGAGGGTTTACCCGTAAGAAATCACTCATCGCTTAGAGGTTTTAACGAACAAAATAGGTAGTTACAGAAAAAGACCAGCTCTCTTATACAAAGTAAATGCAGCGGAATCTCGCTAGCAAACTTTTGCAGTTGCGTTTATAGATTTAACACACGTTTTGTTTATAAGTTATTGATGTTTCGCCAATTCGTTCCAGTTGAACCACTGAGAATGACGCATTGGTGAAACGTTTGCCGTTGAGTTGAGGAAAGTAAAATGTGTGGTAAGTCTGAACCACTGTTTAAACGTGACCCTAGAAAGTAACGTCGCTGTACGCCAAACGTACTTACGTGACTTCAACGGGTTGAATTATATATATATATATATATATATATATATATATATAGCAACAGTTCAAATTTAATTAAAACTAATAAGGATATTGTGAGTGTGTAAAAATTACAAACACGTCTATTATGGAGGAGATGAAAAATTATTTATTATACACAAGAATATAGTGTTTTAAGGTGTATATTGTATTACAAATTGTCATGCATTTATATTTGGAATAATAGTTTATATTGTTCGATAATATATCGATTTTACTTGGTTGATGATACGTCCTCCGTACGTGCGATCCTCCTCTTCCTATCGTCGCTTCCGTCCTGGCGTCCTCTTCTTCAGCGTCACACTCTTTCCTGGCGTCCTCTTCTACGGCGGGTTGCTCCAGCGGCGATATTTTGATCGGTCTCGTTGATGATTATGTCTAACTGTTAACATCAATTAGACTCTTCACAAATTGTTACTCACAATGATTATTGTTTTTACTCGAACAGTTTATTATCAATTGATACGTTAAATTTTATCAATCTCAGGGTGAATATCGGTATTATTTGAATGCGGTGTATTAGTCGTACACCTTCCAAGAAAGCTTGAAATGTCTTTAATTCCCTATGCGGATATCTTAAACTAACACGAAAAAGTACTATAATATACTATAACTTTATTTAAATAATTAACCCGCTCGGTTCTTTACGCTGAACTTCGTAAAGAATACCAAGGTTTATTTTAAGTTAGATTTTTCTATGTTCGTACGAGAAAAAAACTCTCGGACGCCGAGCACAACTTCACCTTGCAGATGCTACAGAAGCACTATGTCGATCCTTACTCAACAGAGTACGAATATTACTGAATTTAGTGTCTTCCTATTGGTTAATTTGAGGTCACATGTTTGATGAGTGCAAAAGATACAAAGTTTTCCTGAACCAGTTTGTATAAATCGGCACTATTGAATTTATCTACAAATTTTATTACCCTATTAATGATAAGCGTTTCAAATTGAGTTTTCCCTACTTAAAAAACCATATTTATAAAATAGTTATGAACCTACACAAATTGAAGCTATTTACCTAAATAATCCATTGTCAAAGTTTCACGTCGATCGGTTAATTACCGCGGAAGATATGGCGATCACAAGTTATCACACCCGCACACGCGCACACGCGCACAAATTCACTCAAAAAATACATGACAATAAAGAACACCTTTTTATGAAGAATTTGGTATACCCTACATGCTTATCCATTTCTAAATACAAAACTTACGGTTAAAAGATAAAATATTACATAAAACCAATTTAAACATGAAAATGTTCGTCATCCATGTGCTTAGATACATGACTACAAAATACACCAAAATACAAAATATTATAAAATCATTTGATCCAAATGGCATATGGATAAGATATGTAGATCATGGGCTATATTTATCAAATAACAAAAACACAAATGCAGAGAACATACTGAAACAAATCAATAACATACATCCAAAAATACAATTCACAGAAGAAAAAGAAAAACATAACAAAATCAAATATTTAGACATAAACATCACAAGAAACAACAACCACATACAATATGCAATATACAGAAAACCAACTTCTACTAACATCATTATTCCTAACCATTCTGACCACCCACCACAACATAAAATGGCAGCATTCTATTCGCTATTTAACAGAATGTACAAAATTCGCCTAAACAAACAAGAAACAGACAAAGAACGAAATATAATATACCAAATTGGTTATGAAAATGGATACAATAAAAATACTGTAAACAAAATAGAAAATCAAATCAAATATAAAATAAAAACTGAACAATTAAGAATTAATCAAAATGAAAAACACATAAATAATAACAACAACAAAAAATGGGCCACATTCACATACATAAATAATAAAATGACAAAGCTAACAAAACTATTTAAAAACACAGATATAAAATAGCATACAAAACTAATAAAAATAATTTACAAAAAATAAATAACCCACACAACAAAGATAATACAACAACTAATGGTATATACAAAATTGAATGCCAAGATTGCAATAAATGTTACATAGGACAAACAAAAAAACAGCTGAAAAAACGTTATTTTGAACATCTATATGCATACAAAAAACCAGAAATATATAAATCCAATTTGGCCACACATGCAATAAACACGGGACATGAATTCCCAGACATAACCAATGTGACACTAATAAAACATATACCACACAAAGGGACCATAATGAACATTTGGGAAAATTACAAATATACAAACATAAAACACAAAACAAACTAATACCTGAAGAAATACAAATCAATACAAAACATGACACAATATTCAAAGCACTCAATATCGAAAATACACAAAATAATAATACATACACCACAATCACACACAATAATACCACTTTAAAATACCAGAGACCAACAAGAAACCAAAATAGCGTCCAGCCAACACACAAATACTTCACCAGACGCAAGATCACGAAGGCTGAGGATGAGAACACAGGACTTCTCGAAACATGTTCCAAATAAGGGAAAAATAACATCTTGAGGTAAAATAAATATAAATTTTAAACATTATATATATATATATATATATATATATATATTCAAACACTTTTTGCTACAGTCCGTTTCTTGATGTATATAATATATTTAATATTTATACTGAAATTACCTCAAGATATTTTTTTTCCTTATTAGGAACATGTTTCGAGAACCATTGTGTCCTCATCCTTACAAATATACAAACATAAAACACAAAACAAATTAATACCTGAACAAATACAAATCAATACAAAACATGACACAATTTTCAAAGCGCTCAACATCGAAATACACAAAATACTAATACATACACCACAATCACACACAATACTACCACTTTAAAATACCAGAGACCAACAAGAAACCACAATAACGACCAGCCAACACACGAATACTTCACCAGACGCAAAATCACGAAGGCTGAGGATGAGAACACAATGGTTCTCGAAACATGTTCATAATAAGGAAAAAAAAATATCTTGAGGTAATTTCAGTATAAATATTAAATATAAAGTATTATATACATAAAGAAACGGACTGTAGCAGAAAGTGATTGAAATATATATATATATATATATATATATATATATATATATATATATATATATATATATGTATATAGTCGTCTCGTTTTGTGAACATAATGCCCACAATCTGATGTAGGCCAGAAAAATACGGGTACCTTCTTTTACATGCATTTTTTTAATAAATGCATTCATATTTTTGTCTTCATAAATTTGGCCTACTATTTACAGGTTCAAAACTTTTAATAGCCTAATGCAGCGGTTCCCAACCGGTGGTATGCAAGAAGACCTAGCAGCTAGGAAAAAGTATTTACTTAAAAAAATAAAAATTTTATGTTCAAAACAACAATAAATTTTCATTGGACATGAAAACCTCAATAACCTTTTTCAAGCTCCTGTGGTACCGAAATGAACGCGGAACGCGGAAGACCAAAGTGGTACGCGGGTCCGGAAAGGTTGGTAACCCACTGGTCTAATGTATGATTAAAGAAACTAGAGCAATTTTGTTTGAAAATCCTTAAGGTGAAATAATTGACATTATTAACGTTTACATTAAATAAATGCCAAAACACACACACACACACACACACACACACACACACACACACACACACACACACACACACACACACACACACACACACACACACACACACACACACACACACACACACACACACACACACACACACACACACACACACACACACACACACACACACACACACACACACACACACACACACACACACACACACACACACACACACACACACACACACACACACACACACACACACACACACACACACACACACACACACACACACACAGAATGAAATCGCTTTGTTGTCTGGAAGTGCACACAATACCTAATCAATGGACACTGGTAAGAGCAGTCGACGTTCATAGACTTGGCCTGAGCCTTACGTCAGACAATATTGTAGGTTTAAAGCACTAATATAATATAGGTCTACGTGTGTTAGTTCAGAGCAACGGTTAATGTGTTTTATTTTGTCATGTGTTTGTACTGCACATATCACAGTTGAGCGTAACGCAGTTTTCGGTATTAACCTATAATATAGACTGATAGTTACGTAGGCCTACAAGTTTTCTTGTAAAAACAAATTTTGTTGGTCATAAAATGTACGATAAAATTCTGCCGTAAAATACACGCATATCTAGGCCAGTTTGGACAATCGAAATATGAAAATTAGGTGTGACAGATTTGTCCGTTAGACAAACGGTCAAAGGGAAAATTTGTCAGTGGGAAAGCAATACAAATTTGTTTTAAACGATAACATATCTGAGTTCCATTTTATACATTTTAAGGCACTTCTTCTTCTTATTACTTGGCGCTACAGCTCTCGGAGAGCCTTGGCCTCTTGAACAATCCGCTTCCACTCGTCTCGATCCTCTGCTCTCAGTCTCCATCTTCTTACACCGAGCTTGCACAGGTCGTCCTCAAGATCATCCAACCATCGTTTTCTGGGCCGACCCCTCCATCTTCTTCCACCATGTCCCCTCGTAAAAATTTTCTTCAATGTGTATGTCTCTAACAATCTGTGGACATGCCCTGCCACCGGTTCTATTTTTTTTATGTCAGGGACGATATCTGGTTCTCAATATATTTGCTGATTTCAGCATTCGTCCTTATTCTCCATGTTCCTTGGACGTTCACTGCACCATTTTAAGGCACTGTTTGAATAAAATACCCGTTACATAATGGTAAGGGATTTTATTTAAAAAAATTTCAATCGTAAACAAAAAGTATCGTCTTCTTGTCAGGGTTTCTAATTCTTCGTCACCCTTACACGAGAGAAGGCTAGCAAACAGCATTCACTGCACGTCTACTATCTTATTTTCTTCACATATTTAATTTATGAAAAAAATATTTAGTTTTTTTTTGACAGAGACTGTTAATAGACACATGAAAAGGGTAGAAGTAACTGCAAAGAAAATGCTGTCGTTCTTCCAAAATTACGTAAACTATATTCTCGCTCAAAATATTTGTTATCGGCGAAGTTTAAACAAAAATTATTTAAAAATAATAATTGTTTTTAAACTTTTAAACTTTAGTTACATTTCTTCATTCAATTATTTTCCATAAATATTTCTACACTCTTAACGTTGTTTATCGTAGTAGAAAATGTTGTTAAGAAACAAAGAATAACAATTTAAAAAAATTTTATTTATAGAATAAATTTTAAAATTATTGAGTCTCATTTAATTGAATTCTATAAATAAATGCACGGTAATTCAGAGGGACACTGCAATACGAGTTCCTTCAGATTGTTCAAATATAACATGTGGTTGCTGTCCCTCTTGGGTACTGTTCACTCGTCTTACGTACCACCGACTTATTCCACAGTTTTATATGATATTGTTACGACGGCCTAGCTATCGTCGTATGGTATCACAATTAACAGTTTGTAATCAACAAGATAGTCTCTTATAACAAATCAAATAAAAATTGTTCACACGCAATAAAAATGTCAACTGATATGAAACACAATTGTATTACAATTGTCCCGCACAATTATAAAACATAACACTTTGCCACATTACTTCGAACCGCACTGTGCAAGTCGCCACTTAAACGCACTGTGTAATCGCCTGACAATAACTAACTTGACCGTCGCTGAATGCCTGTATTTATACCCCGCCGATTTCCAGAATAATCTGTCACTTTGGATGACTTGTTAAACAAACAGGCGCTCTCGAGAATCCACTAGAAACAGTGTCCTTGAACACACTGCGCTGACCGGTATGGTCTGGTATAGACCCGATAATTGACGCGTAATTGTCTTTCACCGCAAAGTAGCAGCATTATGTTCTCACACAAACATTACAGCTGGAATATTCGAGAAACTTGTAGAACGTTCCGTATTACGTAACAATATTTTAACATAATTTTCGTTGGTTTCATTATCGTAGTGCACCATGTTGTCCGTAGTAGATGAACTATTCGTAGTTAAGTTAACTCTTACGTTTGGCATTTATCTATCTGTGTCTCACGATAAATTTTGAATGCACCAACGGATTTTCGTAAGACATCGCGTACGTATCCCACAGGACCCCTATTTATTATTAGAATGATCCACCCAGAACTAAGGGAGGCGGCAGCAAAAACGTGAAGGGTAAAAATTTTGAAAAAAAATTGCAAAAATTCATGTAGGGTATCAAATTAAAGAGAATTTGAACCATAATCTAAATATAGTGTTCATTTTTGTAAATTTCAAAATTTTGGGGCACCGGGACCCGAAATTATGAAAAAATTGCAAAAATCCATGCAGGTTACTAAATTAAACAGACTTTTAATCAAAACCTGAGTAGATTATCCAATTATGGGAATTTCAAAATTTTAGGTCCAGAGTTCAAGAAAGATGTAAACATAGTCAAAATCCAGACTGAAAGGAATTTTAACACAACTCCGAATGTAATGTTTACACTGAAAATTGTTTAACTTAATGCAAACAACTTTACATATACTGTACTGTAAGTTATGTATATTTGTGAAAAGTAATATGTCTCTATATATCTATGGAACGATACATAAACTTAAAAATCTACGACTAAGTTATTTGTCATTAATGCATTATGGTCGTAAATTTAACTAAAAAAACAGTGCCTAGTTAGGAATCTGTAGAGTTTATTGTCTGCTTTAGAATTGTTATTTTATTTAAAAAATTTAAAAACTGCCTAAAATTAAATACCTGAAATGTATCTAATAATAAATATATGTCGTTAAAAATAGTGAGCTAGTTCTTCAGCTCAGGGAGCTAGTGTACAATATTTTACAAAACAGTTTTACATTAACAACATATTTAATGGTTTCTTATTTGAGTTTGAGTTCGAGTTTATTCGGAAAAAGTAAATAACTTTATTCAAAACTCCTGTGTGGCGACTAGAATCGCGCGTGTGTTAGGCCTATAGGTAGCCTATACGAATTATCGTGCGTCTTAACCTGAACATGATTTTCTATCAAAATATTGGTGGGGAAATTACAGACTGTCTACGACTGGATTAAAATAAAACGATTATAGTCCTTCGCGATAAAGATTCTACTATCTCTTTGTGGCCTCACCATCTATTCCTATTGTCTAAATACAAATAGGTGGAGGGGTTGTACTTTTATGTGGTAACTTCACGTTAAAATAAAACATATGTTTTAAATATCCAGGCACAGAGCTAAACTCTGTTACTTGGGGGTGAAATCTTCGTTTCTGAAGCAATGAAAATAATCGCTGTTTTTGTTTTCAGGTCGTGGGAAGAAAGATGACAGAATTCTGCAACGTATCTACATGGGCTTCATGATGGCCAAGTCCGTGATCAGTTTACTCCTTATGTTTGTATCGCCGGTACTGCAAGTGAAGGGACTTCTGTTGTCGTTCATAAACGTCGCGGTGAACATCGCCCGATTGGTGGTACAGTTCAAGAGCTACAAAGAGCAAAAGGAACAGCGATTGTCGGCGCCCGTCGTCCATTTGGACGCGTACCCTGGCCTCGGAAGTCACGAGGACGTGACCAGTTGGGACGTTTACACGCATACAAAGCCCGACACGGAATGGTCCGAGAGCTACCAGTACAAGTACACGACGGAACCGTATCGCGGTTACCAACCGAAATCGGCCAACACCGGATATAACTGGAACGCCATACAGGACGCGCAGACTCAGAACACGTACGTTCACGAGAATGTGGCCAACCTGATTGACATCACGGCCAACGAAGCGAAGCCTGCTTATTATGTACACAACGTAACTGCGCATCTTTCTACTTAACCCCCTCCCCCTCTCCTTCGTTGTCCCGCCTTATTTATTTATTTATTTATTTTTCTGTGTAAATTAAACACTCAGCTCTGCTACTCTTGTTGTCGTTATTGTTTATGTTATTGTTGTATTAAAAACAATAAGCAGTAGATAGCCGGTGAAAATGATTGTACTTGGTATATTTACCCGTCAGTCCTTTGTTGTAGAGGTGTGCTAAACTAGTATTTTAAAATAACAGGTATGAATGATACCGTTCCAAAAAAATAACAGGTACAAATACCTGTTATTATATACTTATTATACATAACCTATATTATTCCTTTGTAAGTAACTCGTTGAGTTTCCTGCAGGTCTCCTATGTTATATCTTCAAATAAATACACTGCAAGTAGGTTTATTTTCACCTAGATAAACCTATTTGTAAACGTATTAATATATTAATAAACCTATTAAAATAAACCTACTTGCAGTGTATTTATTTGAAAATATTACTTAACCTATATAATTTGTTATAAGAAATAAATTGAAACTAAAAGTATTAACAGTGTTACTTACACTGTGACTTTATTAAACAATTACTGTTTAAAAGAAAATAAGAAACAAGGGAATTTATAAGCCTATCTCCCGTTGGGAACACTAATTTAAGTTTTCACTAGGAGTAAACAAACCAACATTAGTTAGAGAAATCAGTTGCGAAACTTAGGCAATGAAATTTGGAGTGCACGTAATATCACAACAAATAATGTCAAAAAAACATCAGAAACATGTAATAAAAACATAACAGTAAGCCACAAGAGTGAATGAGAATAAACACAATTTTACAAATAAAAATAATAAAAACAACTGTAATAAAATAAATATAAATAAATAAATAAACATTTGCTAAATATAAATAACATATAAATAAATAAATAACACACGATAATAAACGTAACATCAGTATGAATTTTTTTCATTTATTAAAAACAGCTTCGTCTCTTTGTCATAGAGATATTCTGAACCTCGCTGTTTTGCTTCGTTTCATACTTGTATGGCAATCGGCATATGCGCAGAATGAACTAGTCAGCTTCAGCACCAAAAAGTGGCTTCGTACTAGTGTACTTGTAATACTCCTAATACTAGTTATACTCGTTTACTTGTTGTTACTTGTGTACCCGTAATACTCCTAATACTGGTAATCCTCGTTTACTTGTTGTTACTTGTGTACCCGTAATACCCCTAATACTTGTAGTACTCGTTTACTTGTGTACTCGTTAGTTGCGTAGGGGGTCCTGCGACTCGGAACTGCGAGGCCGTGAATAACAGTTATTTCAACTTTTCAGTCACTGTTATATCCGTTCCACAAAAATATCGTTCCAAAATATCTGTTATAAGTATATCGGGCCACCTCTACTTTGTTGGAATTGTGATTGAATTGAGACGTTTCGGATGATGCAGCCATGATCCAGTGTAGCGAAGTAGTAAATTGGACAATAGCTCTTCCGTAATCTTCTAGCTCAGACGTTTGAACGCTCTGAAAAAGGCAGTCACAATTAATTGTCTCGTTATTCTGTATCTATCCTTCTGCCATCATCTTTCCACGCCCCATTTTCTTTCCCCATGATTCGCACCTTTTCTAACCGCCCTCTTTTTCTTAATTTACCGTGTGGCTGTCTACCTCTCTGTTTCTCTTACTTATTCTATATCTCGCTCGTAATGTCTCCCCCTCTCCCTTTCTTGTATCGCTTCCTTTCATCTCTTCCTATCCTTCCTTTCCAACTCTTTGTCCGACTGACGCTCTTCATTTGTCTCTATTTGTTTTTTGCTTCTACCTATAAAAACGCTAGTTTATCTATCATACTCGTCTATCTGCCAAAATCTATTTTATCCATTTGTCGGAATGCTTCCATCTTTAAGATTTTATAACTTCTTATACTATTATTACTCTTTCCTCCGTGCAGGTTTGCCTCCCATCTAATTCTAACAACTCTGTATGCTTGCTCTACTTCTCTCTCTCTCCCTCTCTCTATTTCTCCCTCTCTCCCTCCTGTGACTGCTTCTGTTTCTATTCTGCGGTCATTTTTTTCCTTCTCCCTTCCTTTCCAAAAATTACGTCCTTGGCTGTTCTGCTACCATTGTCCATCCTCACCTACTTCTCTATGATTAGTGCCTACGTATACGTCCTTCCTTCGAGTTTTACCATTTCTGCCCGCCCGCCCATGTCCCTACCATCGTAAGTGCCTTCTTCTTTACCCGTCATATTTTTCACTATTTTTTTTCACGTTTTCTTCTCCATTTTCGTGTTTTTACGTATGCGTTTGTATTGTTTCTCTTTCAGTCTACAGAATGAAAGAGATAGACTGACAGTCTAACCACTAACAACTGTGTGCATAAATTCTCAGGCGGAGATACAAACTGAAACTTCAATTAGATTTCAAAATGGCGAAGTTTCATGTGCGGCAAAATACAGCGAAATGCGTATTTTAGAAAATACGAACAAAGATACCAGTGAATCAACGCTAGCAGAGAAGCTTGAACACGGGAACGAATGGATAATGTCTATAATGCCCATACGTTCCTTATTGCGTGTGTGTGTGTGTGTGTGTGTGTGTGTGTGTGTTGTGAGTGGTGCACGCGCATGTTTGTGTGAAGGATAGTGAATAAGGAGTTGTTATATAAGAAGAGTAGTTATATGCGACAAGGATCGCATAGAATAAATAGTCGATGTAGATGTTATTGGAGTGAAAACGATTTAGTAACGATGCTATTAATTTTCTGACAATCTACTGTGCTTTTATTACAGTTTAAAAAAATAATTAATCTATCTCCGTTGACCTTTGTAACACAAAATAAAATTTATTTTCTGTACAATGAAACAAGTTAATATTTAAAAAGTTCTCTTTGTTTTATTTAAACTATAAAGTCTTTATTGGTATAACTTGTATTAGAGTCTTCCTTTTCAATAAGTTTTTATAAGTGTGTATAAATAATATAAGTTCGCTTCCCTTTAACGTCGACTGCAGATCCTTCAGAGGACGGGTTGATCCTATCTGGATGAATACGTGGGATAATTTACTCCGTACGGCCACGCGGTCGCTTCTGGGCGTGTAGACATTTCTCGTTGGCTCGTTAAAATACAATTCCACTCAGCGAACCGATACTGCTACTGCTTAATTGGTGTATTGGGTTTACACTTCTGCAGTTAACTCGAAGTGTCTATATACCCTAAACGGAATATCTTGCACTTTCGCGGATAGCATAGAATTATAATAATTATCGCAATAACTCGACAGGAATTTTCTAGTTACAACTGGTAGACCAAACGTCATGTACCAGCGCCGCGTTTCCTCGGTATCGATCCCGAAGGAAGATTGATCTATACGTTCATAGTCTTTATCTTCAACTGAAATTCTCGTAATCCGATTGGTTCTTCAGTAATCCCTTCTCATATTTTTTTTACAGATATTAGATTTTCTGTATAAGAAAATTTCGGAACCGAGTAATTGTTGTTCAAAAAGCTTGAAATATTTTACGACCGATTTTATGGGATATCAAATCGTTTTACTTTTAAAAATCGCGTACATTCAGTTACTAATTTTTAAAACCACTACTGTCATCAAGTAGGTCTTTTTATGACGAGTGTTTTGATATGTCTCATCTCAAAATTTCCCATATTTCGAAAGTTATTCACATCAACGTGTTTTTTAAATATATCCCGTAAAATAATTACGCACCCTCGCATACACGGCTAAATACCCTCTCTCAACATTTCAGTGCACTTAACGTTGTTTTACAAGTCTAAAAATACTTGAAACTAACATTTTTCACAATGCACCTTATCAACTAATTTACAGTGTTCAAACCTGAAATATCTTATTCATATAGCGACTTTATATGCTACCATATGCTTTATTCTCTGCTACATTCCATATGGAATTAGAACGTCTATTGTGTGTGTGTGTGAAAAATTGAAGTACCGAATGTCCTGTATGATAGTATGAATGTAGAGTGTTGTTTTAACTAGTGTAGGCTAGAAGATATGATTAGTTTTTGGTGAGATGTCGAGTTTGATCTTAACACATTCAATTAAAACGGGTGCGAGAATGCAACCTTATGAAGTGGGATGATCTCTCACTAGAGAGATGCGCGTGTACGATCACAACTGATTTCACTGTGACTTGCTAGGACGAAAAACAAGTTTAAATTTATTCTACTTGTCCACATATGCACAGGCCATACATACGAAAGCGTGTATTTACGTAAAGTACTGTGTCCATGTTCGGCTGCAATTTCAAAGTTCTTATCTGATGACGGTATAGGGGTGTGGGCACCAAAACACTAAAGAATTCACTCACACTTCCACCACAGGGTGATGACTGGATATGTCAAAAGAACGCTGTTACAAACACTAGAATTGATCAGTTATCGCCAAGTAAAGTTTACTAATAATTAATTAGGAAGAAAATAATTTTGGCGAGATTTATTGAATATCGATTATCTTTTTATTTCATTCTTACACGGCTTTTCATTTGTGCAATAAGACTAGATAATGAAATCCTAGTAAGCGGCTGAACGAACGTAATAGCCGGGAAACGTGTCTGCTGCTGTAATCGGCTGCAGTCTTCAAGTATCGAACCAGACTTACACAGCAATCTTAACATTGTGGAATACAGAAATTGCCAACATGTGTATTCATGTTAGGTTCTGTTGTCTGTAATAATTTCGGCACGGATTTATAATCTTGAAATGTACATGAACTTATGTCATAAAACATACCAAAGTATTATCTATAGATGGTAAAATATGCCGTATAGAATTGCAGAAATACGCGTGTGAAAAAACGCACATTAGGAAAGTTACATGGTAAACGATTTTTTCTTTTTATGTAAACAAACTATTTTTATATGCTTTTTATGCTGAACAATATTTTTAGCATATTGTTACAGAGTAAATTCTTTACCTAATTTTTTTTTAATTTATTGGAGATTTGTGATCTGTTCGACTAAGCGAACGTTGAACAAATTGTCTGAAAAAACACAAACATGATTATGAAGAGTTGACCATTGACAGCTCTTCTTGTTTTTGTTAACAGATTAAAGAGATACACAAACTAGAAGACTAAATGACAAAGATATGTAAACAAATGAACAAAAATAACTTCCACTTGCTGCTGGTATGATACAATAAGTTCAAAATGTTAAACACTGGACCCATAAGGCACATATACTGGTTGACATTAACACTTACAGATATTACAGAACAGATATCACAGACATTACAATACAGATAATACAGAGAATACATTATTAGTTAAATCTGAATGGTAAGTCTAACAGTTTGTGCCTTTTTAGTCTATAAATATCTTCACTATTATACAACAAATTAATTGCCAGGTAGTTTGGATGCTTTTCTAATTTAGAGATATGAATCCTGCAGAGTCGCATGATTTCTTCTCTCACGGTTGGAACTTCGAGGTCGAGTTGTCGGAGACGAACCATGGAGCGTCGACTATTGATCTTAAAGATTTGGACTGAAAGCGCTGTATAATCTTGATATTACTCGTACTAGCAGTACCCCAAAGTTGAATACCATAAGTCCATACCGATTTAAGAACTGCTTTATATTAATTTATATTAACAGTTTGTTGACGAGACTTAACCGTGATTTTCTGCCAATCAGCCAGTAGATAGGTATTTCTGACCTTGTGATTAAGTTCAATCTTCTTAGAGGTTGTGTTTTTTCCACGTTAGTCTCCTGTCCAGGTGCATCCCAAGGTACTTAGCACTTTCAGCTTGGGGTATTGGTTGACCGTTAATTGTTACTGGAGGGCAGTTAGCCATACGTGTGGTGAAGGTAACGTGTACTGACTTGGACGAATTGATTTTTACGCGCCATTTATCAAGTGATAACTGAACGCTGTTTAATGAGTCTTGTAGCATAAGAGATGCTATTGAGGGGTCGGAGTGTGTCGCTAGGATTGGTTTACCTAAAATTGTCTTAATTTTCATTAGTGGTATACTGAATGATGATGATATGCATTTTCAGACTTTCAAATTTTAAGGATCTTAATCTGTCTAACAGTACACTTTTATATTCCGAGAAGCTCTTTTCTACACCACTTTACGTAACCGAAGCGACCATTTGGATCACTTCCGTACAATACTTCCACTAATAATATTGGAAATTCTGCTTATTGTTGAATACTTCTAGATTCACCAATAAGTACGCTTTATAATTTTACTCTGTTTCTCTATTTCATCCTATCCTGCGGTAACTTACTTTCAGAATTAAAACAATTTAAACGCGTCACACAATGCGCACTCACATTTCAAGCCGAGTAGAAGATTCTTGACAAGACGTATACGTCAGACTTACCTTATGCCAAATTTTCGGCAAATGTCATACCACGTAATAAAACTGTTTCCCGACCCCTTACACACAAAGCTGAGTTGTCTGTTTGTATTATGTTATGGTTCAACCAGTATCAAAATGTTATGTTTATAAACTTTACAATGTATAATTACTTATCTAAAATAATTCAGTAATTCCTTTGAAAAAAATACTCTACGAGATGAGCTGGTAAACGATGAAAGAAAACAAGAAAACATGAAAACACGTCTGAACTTTGGAGATACAGGAGAACATAATTTATTCCTTTGCCTTAACGTATTGCAAGAATTCGTTGACTGCAGAGAGACAAAGTTATAAATAAAAAAAAAAAAAAAATTGTGGTTTATGGAAAGAACTTTGAGGTAAAGAAAAGTGAATTTTATAAATTACCAGGTAGTTAAATAAATATTGTAAGTTTTTCAAGTCGCACTTTAATATTAAATAGGAAACAACTCAAACAACTCAATTGCCCACATTAGTTGTTTTATAATAATGTCTCAAACGGCTTATGAAGAGGTATCGGTGTGTAGTCTGCTTAGGTGATTCATTCAGCATGCAAGAAAGGTATTAACTAGGTCGTGTTATTATCTCATTTGCTGTTTTTCACACCGACTGACAGACCATCTAAGGGATAATGAAGTGAACTCGATATAATGGTGCTTGGAAGATTGAAGACGTAACCAGGCTCCATCCTTGCTTATAATTAACTGATTACACAAAACTTTCTAATACTTTTTCCAGTTAAAATGACAGTCGTTTTAAGAGTAATTTAAAGTGGAGGCTTAATAATCTGGCACGCTCGGGACTTCGGCCGTCCCGGATTGTCAAGTGTCAGTACACATAACTGCTTGAAATGGTAAACCAAGGAAAATACAATTATAACAGTGGTATATAATACGATGTTAATTTTATTTGAAAGAATATTTTAGGAGGTTTAATATCTTAGTATGAAAGTCTGTGAGATAGAATAAATTAGAGATTAACAACATTGACAAAAATATACAGAAAAGTTTTGTTCCGATTAAAATAAAAAGACTACACTAAAAATGACTGTACGTATTCTATTTTTCATCATGTTTCAACAGCAATTTCTGTTGTTTGATCGTCGTAGTAATGTTGGTACGATAACGTTATCATATCGTGACATGATAGTTGTTATCTCGCTATCATTTTATAAAAGTCATTACAAAGGTTGTAAAGATCTATCACGTTGTACTGATTGCTATATAAGTAAAATGGCCACATTGGACGCTTGGATGGCCGAGTCAGTCGCCCACTAACAAGCGTGTCGGACAATCAAGGCTTTACTGTTTATCGAACGAGCGAGGAGAGTGCTCAGTTTTAACGCGACCGTTTGGGATTTGCCTGTCTGTTTATCTACCTATTTGGGGTACGTCTCACGGTAACTTTGAACGCATCAACCGATTTTCATAAAACGTCGAGTGCGTGTCCATACATTTACCCTACATGATCCCATTGTTTTTTGATTGATCCCCCAAAATTAGGGGGCGGGAACAAAACTATGAGGTTGTCAAAATTGTGAAAAACACAAAAGCCCACGTGGGTTATCAAATTAATGGGAATTTTAACAACAATCTGAATGTAATGTTTACTTTCGAAAATTTCAAAATTTTTGGACGTCAGGGTCTAAAGAGTGGTGAAAATTTTGATAAAGACTCAAAGACAATTTTAACTTACATCTGATGGTAGTGATAAGTTCTGGAAATTTAAGAATTTTAGAACCAAAAAAAAAAATTCGAAAAATTGTGAAAATCCACAGGATGTCAGACTAAAATGAATTGTAACCAAAATCCGAATCTTCCGAAGTTTTAGTTTTACTAAGTTATTAACCCCCCTCCCCCAAGCATCTGTCCTATTGGACAGTGGGCTAACCCATTACGCTGATACGGCCTACTGGGTCTCCGCTGATAATCACCAGCAAATCTACACCAAATTCCAGAAGGTGTTACAACCCTTCGTACATTACTGTAATACCTGGACGATCACAGTAAACGCAGACAAAACCCAAATTTGTGTTTTCAGTTTCATAGGACGGAACATGCTTCACTTTTTTCATACTCAAGTCCGCGTTGGCCATTCCACTATAACCCCCAAGCGTGTATTCAAGGTCGGCGCACGCTTATTTCTACCCTAACCTGCCGCTCATGGGCACTGACGTCTGCGAACTCTCTGGATCTTGGGCAGGTGGGAACATTGCTCCAGCCTAAATCAAAGCAGAATCTACACACGGGGAGCCTACGCGAAACCATAGCGTACGCACACCCGATCCTGCTGACTGCAGTCTCCGACCGCATGGAGCCCTACAGAATTATACAAAGGCGAGCTTTTCGACCGATAGGCCTGTACCGCCATCCTCCCCAAACCACATCAAGCACGCAGTCCTTTATTCCGTAAATAAACTCTTCTCCAACCTCGACTCCTTTCTTATAAAACTCAATCGTCGGTAAGACCGTAGTGCAAGGGTCCGTTTCTCACTCCAGGCCATAGCAGAATCTATCAGGAGACCCACCAGAAACACTAAAAACGACCAACCTGCCTTATCAACCGGATGCTGACACTTGACAGAATAGGTAGCCACCCCAAGCATTTAAGACTCCTATCACAAACTTCCTGGTAACCACTTTCCAATCTCCCGCTCTGATCCTCCCCCACACTAACTAGTCCTACTCTGTACCCTTAACGTTTTTTCCATTTTATGTGTCCCAAGCTGTTAGACTCCACCTCTACAACACTACCGTTTGGCATACAATACGCCTGACCATATAGGCATTCCAACTACACACACATTCATACTTTTCTCTACGGTGCCTCGACTTTCTCAACCTCCTGCCAGCACTGGAATCCGTTTCCCCCCAAAACAGCCCGAGACTCGCCCTTGAGAGGCTGTCGCCAACGAACGATCCAGTAAGTAGCGAAACACAAATAAGATTCAAATGCTTATGGATAGCATGAGAGAATCCGGTTGAGAAGGCTTTCTGCGCTCCTACGAGGACGGAGACAACCTTATACAAAAACACAAACTCTATTGTAGAACTTTACATTTCATTTTTCTCTGTAACTTTAAGTCACCCGAACCTGAAAACCTGAATATTAAAAGCAGAAAACTTTGAATAGTCGAAGGAAAATGCGGTAATACAAAGCAAAATAAACGAAAACAATATATAATATGATAACACAGTACGAGTTAATCAAAAAATAAATCCTGTGACTTAAGTCATTCAAGGTGGTACACCTACCGGGTGTTTTGTGGGCGCTGTGTGGGTGCAAGGCTGTTACATTGTGTACTGACTGTACAATTTATGTTACTGAAATCGTTTAAGTAAGGTTGTATTATTTATTAGAAAAAAACTTGTTGAAGGGGTATCGCCATGTAACAAAATTAGCCAACTACGTTCCCGAAAGAGATCGGAAGGAAGATCATTGTTGTTACGTGGGGGTGCATTAAAGACTGACACCAAACAGTCACAAAATTCATTGTTGTTACGTGGGGTGCATTAAAGACTGACACCAAACAGTCACAAAATTCATTGTTGTTACGTGGGGTGCATTAAAGACTGACACCAAACAGTCACAAAATTCATTGTTATTACGTGGGGTGCATTAAAGACTGACACCACAGTCACAAAATTTATTTAAACACTTTAATCCAGTGTGCACTTAATTCAGTAAATCTTCTTTACGGATCCAATATTTGCAGGTCCAATATTCCGTACTAAAAAAAACTACTCGTTACAAATAGGGATAGTAATAAACATTATAATCGCTTGATGTCACATAACACAAACACAAGTAGGCAGCAGCGGGGTGCCTTTGTGTTGGAACTCGATTACGTCCAGAAGAAAGCTTATACATTTTTGGATGGAACCCCTACTACGTGCTGAAAACATCCCTATGTGCGGATGCCGCCTGCTCGGAGACAGACAGCGGACGCTTTGTGGCGGGCAGAGACAGTGTTACAACCAACAAGAGCACAGAATAAAATAAAGAGGACATTGTCACTTAACTGTAGAGATGGGCACTGAATTCGACGGTCATAGAACTCGTGAAATATTCAAATGTACGCGCTTCGAAAGTACTGCCATTTGCGGTATAACTTACATTACCATCAGTACAACAAAAGATACCAACAGTGCTATTTAAAAGTTATGGTTATATCATTTTCATGTAAAAATTAATTACAGACATTACAATGCGTTAAATATTTTAAGAGTTTAAATATGAGAAAGTTTCCCATCAGAAAGGTTGTTTTTAGGTTTTGAGTCTTCAACGTTTAATCAGCGGAACAATTGTTGAATTGAAGATTTTTATTGTACATATGCTATTTGGGGAGTAGAAGTGTGAGGTATAATGTCGGTAGATTAAAATAAATCAAGTAAATTATACACACATTTAAGTCGCATGGACATTTTATAATGTTTACATACGTCTACCTGAAGTGTTTTGGTAAAACAAGAGAGTATATCAGAGAAAGGATGAATATCACAAATTAATATTGTTATCAGACGTTGCATAATTACGCGTACGATTGAATTAAACATAACAATGTGTACCATGTTACTGTGTCAATGGCAGCGGGATTTAAAGATTAATAAATAGAAACCAAGAAGCGGTGCTACCGGTTTTTGGAAAAACAATCGGTTGACGAATTGTTTACGGGAATAAATAAGATATTTAAAGCACTGAATCGTGGCAAAGACACAGTGTGATTTTTAAATGGCTCATTATAAGTGGTAAACATCATGGCAGTGTGATGATAATGTACGACAATGTACAGGGTTGAAAAATCTCCTGTTTGAGAGAAAAAAAAGTTTTTCAGTCTTCCCTAGATCGCTAGATCGTATTACACGAACGCCAGATATAGGCCTACTTCTTCTTCTTATCTGGCGTTACAACTTTTGATGGGCTTTAGCCTCCTCAAAATATAGGGAAGTATATAATCTTCCCTTCAGCATTATTTTAGGCATTCTATCCTCAGACATTCTTTCTACATGTCCCACCCAACGCAACCTCTGTGATTAGGTAGTTACTGCCTACTGCCTGTGCCTATTGTTTAAGCAAAAATAAAAAAGAACAAAGAAAGACAACGCAGCTCAGGGCAGATCGTGAGTTCGAAGTGTGCCGGTCGTTTTACGAACCGGCGATTAAATACGAAAAATAAACCGTATTATATTGTATATTTCTTATATTATATAAATAATATATAATAACGCGAAATTGTTTCGGTGTTTAACGAAACGGCGAAATTTAGTTTAGCTGTTTCGGTGTTTAACGACACGGCGAAATCCAGTTCACCGTGGTACATGCCACCCATGCATTCTAGCGTTCGCCTGGAAGCTGGATTCAGTACTGCGCTGTACCGACCGTCTTTGTTCTGTCTTGCTTCGAAGCCCAAATCACCAACATCGCGTACCTCTTTGACAGAGCGAAGAAGTCTTTTGAAAATAATTCTATCACCCAGCATGGGTAGATAAACTCGCACAAAACTGCGGTAAGTCACTCTAACTCATATATTATACGTTTCATAAAAAATAAAATGTAAATTTCAATATTGAAAGTGTGGAAGGAAGTTGATAATTTTACACCGCGTGGCGTACATCTGAAGTAGTCAATATCTAATATATCAGAAGTATTCAATATAACCAATATCTTAATTAGAGAACAAACATCGGCAAGTAGGGATCCTGTAGGAAGTCTTTATTCCTATTTGGAGAGAAAGGAAACTTTAAAGGTTCCAGAGGAATTACAAGTGCCTAATCGAGTAGTGAATGAAGAAGGTGAAGCGGAAGAAGAAAAGCGGAATAACTTCTGTGGATCAATACAAGACGACAAGAACACGTCTGTTGATACTGAAGTAGGAACTCAAACACCACCAGGTGACCTCAAACCATTTATTATGATTTTATTTTGATCTACACAGACACCCGGATCTGTGCCGTTAACACCTTATAACACTTGTGGTATGAGTGATACACTGTCACGTTTCTTTCATCTTTCAAAAGTTTTAGTCAGGCCCCAGTTTAACTGGACAGAATTGTGCGCGGATTTTGGGGGAGCTTTGTTGATTATGTACTAACTTTGTATTAAGTGTAAGCCCGGGGGCTGGCATGCATCCAAGGCTCATCACATTTCATTCACTTATTATTTTCTTTCTCGTTTTCAGTAAAAGGGGGTAGTTCAAGTATTAGGGGTCTGGTATTTCAAATATGTAAGGGGGGTTCCGTGGGTGACAGGATAAACCCCACCGGCTGGTAGGGTTCAGCTATAATTCCTGTCATCTTAGTTCAGATAATCACGGTCATTTCACATATTTAAAGTACATTTGGGGTTATGTAAGGGTAATAAGCTTCTGATTCAGTAACAGTCCGGCCCCTGTTTAATCCTGTGTAGGCAGCTTTGTATGCAGACATAGGCATGCTCCAGGCTTAGGAACATGTTGGTTCCCGGGCCGATCCAGTTTTCTAAAAAGGTTATATACCAGTATGTCACCTCACAGTTGTAAAAGTTCTTTAAATGTATTATTGTCGATTCACTTTTGTTAAAATGTTACATAACGGGTCAGGTCATATAATTATTGTAAAATTTTAAACGTTATCGCTAAACTATATTCTTACACAAAATTTATAAGTTATTATCTCAACAAATTCACAAATACAGTTCAGCTCAAGGAAAGATGGTAGCTTACCGTCTTTCCTATTTATTATCATCAGTTATAATTTTTCTGACTTATTGATTATAATCTTACCAAGTTTAAGAGCACTTTAATGTTATATCTGGCATTTTGGCCAACCCAGATTCGTGGGAGCACTAGTGATATCTTTATACATTCGGAGGTCTGTAGAGGTAGGGTGGTTGAATTTCCAGTTAATTAGTAATTATTTCTTTCAGACGGGGGCGAAATATGTATGTCAAAAAGGAAAAAAGGGGTATAGAGGCGAGTGGCTATGTTTTAAAAATTAAAAAGGGTGTTGGTTATTGATATAGTGCGACTGATAATGTGGATGTGATGGAGATATATATTTATAATTATATGTGTATTTATGTCAATTATGTATGTGTTACTTTTGTGGGTTATGTGTGGGGAAGATTTATTTATACAAAAAAAAATATTGCATTTATAAAAACAAAAAGAAAACAAGTTACCTTATATGCTATTTATGTGATTTAGGTAGGTGTTACTTTGTGGGTTATATACGGGGAAGATTATACAAAAATTTGCATTTGTAAAAAACAAAAAGGAAACAAGTTGTTACCTTATATGCTATTTATGTTTGTGTTACTTTTGTGGGGTATGTACGGGGAAGATTTATACAAAAATTTGCATTTATAACGAACAAAGGAAAACCAATTGTTACCTTATATGCTATACACTCAAGTACTCAATAAATGATATTGTTGGTTATAACAGAGAGTTTAATTGCAAGTCCCGTCCCACTGGACCCAGCGCATTTTGGCTTCTCTAGGCTTTTCATAAAAAAAAGGGTCTCATTTGGTAGCAGAGCGTGGTTGTATCTAGGGTAAACCCTTGGGGTCCTTTGGGTGTGACGGGGCTTGCAAACTCGGGAATAGTCCTGGCAAATTGGAACTTTAATTTTTTTTTTTTAAATTAACATCTATGCTTTATCATGTTGAGTTATGGCTATTGTTGTTGAGTTTATTGTGTGAATGGATATTTGTTCGCCTTTTGTGTTATTTGTAAACTTGGTGTCGCCACGTGATGTAAAATTTTGGGGGGAATTTCTTTTTGAAACTTGAATTACTGCAGTTCTGGGGCGAGGTGTTGGGAAAAGGATTTCGCGTTTTACTTTTTAAATAATAGTGAGGGTGTTTATAGGCATGCGGTATATCCCAATCGGCAGTCGGTCTCGTCCGAGGTACGGGAGCCGAAGTTAGTGTTATGACTTTTGGGAATTCGTTGTTGTTCGTTGGTCGGTAAATATTTTGTTACTTGTGAAATACGATGTCGTGATATATGTTGGGTATGTCGTGTGTTAGTGTAAATGTTGCGTTTCTTCTTGTGTGGTGTTGTCGAGAGCCAGTTCAGGATAGTGGCCGCATCCTCGCAACGCTAGGGGGCCCGCAGTTTGCTTGAAGGAAGAGTATATTACTCGAGTTTTTCTGTTTTGTTAGTTAGGTTGTGTTAGGTGTTTCGTGGTGATTTATGTTTTATTGTTGTGTGTTGAGAATTGTGCAATTCTGGCGGCGGTAGGCTATCAGAAATTGCCCCATCCCATTTTAGGCGTTCTCCAGAAATTTCCGGTGGCAGATGGAATAGATGAGGACAAGTTGCTGGTTTTCTTGGACCTTGTCCTGCAGTTGGCAGATTTCCCAGTGGTGTCCGATGGGGAGGTCTTGTCCCTTATATACCCGTATTGCCGGGGTTCATTGGCAGGGTTGGTCACCAACACTCTGCGTCGAGGCGGCAGTGTCGACGCTTTCCATGGGGAAGTGTTGGATTTCTTCATACCCCATCGACGACGTGCCCAGCTTGAGTTTGAGTTATTCTATCGTCTACAGGCCAACGGAGAGGCGTTGAGGGACTTCGTGCACGATGTAAGGAAAGCTGCCCGGGTATTAAGGTTGGAGTTGCCCGAGAGCGAGGTTATACAAGCAATTCTGGAAGGATTGAATCCCTAAGAGAGATCTCGTTTGATATTCGCGGACCGTCCACGTTGTTTCGCGGATCTGTACCGGTTGTGTGTGGTTTCTAGTACTGTCCAGGCGGGGGGGACGAGTCCCGGGGAAGAGGTGCTACAGATGTCCAATACTCCAGTGGTTTGTTAGGAAGAGCTAAAAAGGACAAACATGGCGGTTGGAGAAGAACACAAGAGACTGTCAGAAAAACTGAATATTCCGGAAGTAATGGAGGCTACAAGGGGGTGGCAAGTGAAAAGACGGTAACAACAGCTACAGCACAGAAGACACAGAAGACAAATAAGTATGAAATTAACAGGGGAAGAAGAAGTTATATTAGAGAGTTAATTGCAAGTCCCGTCCCACTCGACCCAGCGCATTTTGGCTTGTCTAGGCTTTGGCCTAGTTTTAAATAACTAGTGGCCCCTCTTCAAAAAAAAAAAAAAAGGTTTGTTTACATTTTTTTTTGTATAAAGCAAAAAAAATCTAGAGGGGTTACATTTGGTAGCAGAGCGTGGTTATGATTATGGTTATTATGTGGTTATGGTTATGTACTGAATTACAGGACTCAGAGAGGACGTCATGGTTGAATCCAGATGCCGCAGAATTTGTTCCGGTATCTCCATCTCGGTTCATGACGGATCCCCAGATCCGGTAACATCATCATCGCCTACGCCGGGAGATGAGAAGTCACTTGATGGTGGAGCTTTACCATCGTCAGTAGAATTTAATTTAGACATTGCACATGGACCTGGACAGCTGGATTCCAGGGTGGGAAATGTTGAGGACGTTGTAGTTGCTGAGAGTGGTGAAGAAGAGGAATCGAAGGAAGAGGCAGAAGAGCGGTTTGCACATGCTGCGCAGGGGAGTATAGTTGTAAGTGTTAGGGAGACTGAAGAGTCTGAGTTTGCGGATGGACACGGGGATGTCCATGCTGCAAGTGTGGTAGAAGTAGATGAGGTAGAAGTTGAGGAGAAATTGGGTGGCAGCTTTGTGGAGTGTGTGAGTGAGGATGATGTAGTGTGTGCAGATTTGCGGATGGCTTCTGTAAGTAGTGTTGAGGATTCCGAGGAATGGAAAGAAGTTTCATGCGGACCAGGTGAGCAACTAGAGGATGAAGATGTGCAGTGTCGTGATGGTGATTTGGATTATGTAGAGGAAGAAAAGGAAGAGGTGGAAGAAAGAGAACCAGGGGGGGGTAGAAGCAGAGGAGTTAGAGGTTGAGGATAATCCAAATCGGGGTAAAAGTAGTCAGGTAAGTTGCCTTGATTCAGATTCAGAAGAAACAAATCAGTACAGCTCAACACAAAATAGTTTGTCAGAGAGTGGTGTCAGAAAGGAACGAGTACCTAAAGTTCGTCATAAAAAGGTGAGAAGAAGCGGTTATGGTAGCGGGTCGATGTTCCCCCCAGTCCCAGTGGTGTTCGTCTACTTCAGGGACGCGCCCCTGCCTGCGCGAGCCTTGGTTCTCTCCGTTCATCCTTATTTCCGGAGGGAGCCATGTCCTTACCTTTAGTTCCAGTTCTTGACCTTTCAATGATCCTTGCCCTTTCCATCTTCCCAATTTTCCTACCGCTCCCCTTAGAAAAAACAAAATAAAATAAAAAACAAAAAAAAAAAAATTAGAAAAGGAGAAAGAAACAAAAAAAATTAGTAAAAGGAAAAAAAATTTCAAAAATTATAAAAGTGATAAAAAAGGAGTTAGTGGAGTGAAGCCTACCGTGTCAACGAGGCCGGTTGTGGTCCTGGTTGACACTGTATGTATCGGCAATGCCCTTGGAGCACACATGTATTAGATTATAGGAATATATATACCTCTGTAAATGAAATTATTGTGTCATGGAAACCACCCCCCTCTCCCTTGGTCCTGTGGGAGGTATGGAGTAATTATATGACCCTGTTGTTATTTGGTTTTTGGGGTTAACCCCGTGTAATTATAGGGCAGGTGGCCCTGTTAAGGTAACGTCAGTATCCCAGCATAAGTGGTCAAGCCTCAGGAGAGCAGAACTCAGGGAGCTCCCGAACTTTTCTTTCTTCTTTTCTTCTCTATCCCTTCTTGCTGTGGGTTGGCCCTGATCAGGTCAGCGCGCAGTGACAACACACTTACACTCTACACGTCTTCTTTCTGCTCTTTCGTCTTCCTTCTGAGCCTCTGTGCTTCTGAGAGCGAAGGCCACTGCGAATACTGATGGATACCCGTGTTGTAGAAGACAATATTGGGGTACACTGCAGGGTACCCATCTGTCTAAGTGTGGGCAACTAGGTTGCCCTTTTGGGCTGGGGGTGTGCCGGTCGTTTTAGGAACCGGCGATTAAATACGAAAAATAAACCGTATTATATTGTATATTTCTTATATTATATAAATAATATATAATAACGCGAAATTGTTTAGCTGTTTCGGTGTTTAACCAAACGGCGAAATTGTTTAGCTGTTTCGGTGTTTAACGAAACGGCGAAATTTAGTTTAGCTGTTTCGGTGTTTAACGACACGGCGAAATCCAGTTCGCCGTGGTACATGCCACCCACGCATTCTAGCGTTCGCCTGGAAGCTGGATTCAGTACTGCGCTGTACCGACCGTCTTTGTTCTGTCTTGCTTCGAAGCCCAAACCACCAACATCGCGTACCTCTTTGACAGAGCGAAGAAGTCTTTTGAAAATAATTCTATCACCCAGCATGGGTAGATAAACTCGCACAAAACTGCGGTAAGTCACTCTAACTCATATATTATACGTTTCATAAAAAATAAAATGTAAATTTCAATATTGAAAGTGTGGAAGGAAGTTGATAATTTTACACCGCGTGGCGTACATCTGAAGTAGTCAATATCTAATATATCTGAAGTATTCAATATAACCAATATCTTAATTAGAGAACAAACATCGGCAAGTAGGGATCCTGTAGGAAGTCTTTATTCCTATTTGGAGAGAAAGGAAACTTTAAAGGTTCCAGAGGAATTACAAGTGCCTAATAGAGTAGTGAATGAAGAAGGTGAAGCGGAAGAAGAAAAGCGGAATAACTTCTGTGGATCAATACAAGACGACAAGAACACGTCTGTTGATATTGAAGTAGGAACTCAAACACCATCAGGTGACCTCAAACCATTTATTATGATTTTATTTTGATCCACACAGACACCCGGATCTGTGCCGTTAACACCTTATAACACTTGTGGTATGAGTGATACACTGTCACGTTTCTTTCATCTTTCAAACGTTTTAGTCAGGCCCCAGTTTAACTGGACAGAATTGTGCGCGGATTTTGTGGGAGCTTTGTTGATTATGTACTAACTTTGTATTAAGTGTAAGCCAGGGGGCTGGCATGCATCCAAGGCTCATGACATTTCATTCACTTATTATTTTCTTTCTCGTTTTCAGTAAAAGGGGGTAGTTCAAGTATTAGGGGTCTGGTATTTCAAATATGTAAGGGGGGTTCCGTGGGTGACAGGATAAACCCCACCGGCTGGTAGGGTTCAGCTATAATTCCTGTCATCTTAGTTCAGATAATCACGGTCATTTCACATATTTAAAGTACATTTGGGGTTATGTAAGGGTAATAAGCTTCTGATTCAGTAACAGTCCGGCCCCTGTTTAATCCTGTGTAGGCAGCTTTGTATGCAGACATAGGCATGCTCCAGGCTTAGGAACATGTTGGTTCCCGGGCCGATCCAGTTTTCTAAAAAGGTTATATACCAGTATGTCACCTCACAGTTGTAAAAGTTCTTTAAATGTATTATTGTCGATTCACTTTTGTTAAAATGTTACATAACGGGTCAGGTCATATAATTATTGTAAAATTTTAAACGTTATCGCTAAACTATATTTCTTATACAAAATTTATATGTTATTATCTCAACAAATTCACAAATACAGTTCAGCTCAAGGAAAGATGGTAGCTTACCGTCTTTCCTATTTATTATCGTCAGTTATAATTTTTCTGACTTATTGATTATAATCTTCCCAAGTTTAAGAGCACTTTAATGTTATATCTGGCATTTTGGCCAACCCAGATTCGTGGGAGCACTAGTGATATCTTTATACATTCGGAGGTCTGTAGAGGTAGGGTGGTTGAATTTCCAGTTAATTAGTAATTATTTCTTTCAGACGGGGGCGAAATATGTATGTCAAAAAGGAAAAAAGGGGTATAGAGGCGAGTGGCTATGTTTTAAAAATTATAAGGGTGTTGGTTATTGATATAGTGCGACTGATAATGTGGATGTGATGGAGATATATATATTTATAATTATATGTGTATTTATGTCAATTATGTATGTGTTACTTTTGTTGGTTATGTGTGGGGAAGATTTATTTATACAAAAAAAAATATTGCATTTATAAAAACAAAAAGAAAACAAGTTACCTTATATGCTATTTATGTGATTTAGGTAGGTGTTACTTTGTAGGTTATATACGGGGAAGATTATACAAAAATTTGCTTTTGTAAAAAACAAAAAGGAAACAAGTTGTTACCTTATATGCTATTTATGTTTGTGTTACTTTTGTGGGGTATGTACGGGGAAGATTTATACAAAAATTTGCATTTATAACGAACAAAGGAAAACCAATTGTTACCTTATATGCTATACACTCAAGTACTCAATAAATGATATTGTTGGTTATAACAGAGAGTTTAATTGCAAGTCCCGTCCCACTGGACCCAGCGCATTTTGGCTTCTCTAGGCTTTTCATAAAAAAAAGGGTCTCATTTGGTAGCAGAGCGTGGTTGTATCTAGGGTTAAACCCTTGGGGTCCTTTGGGTGTGACGGGGCTTGCAAACTCGGGAATAGTTCTGGCAAATTGGAACTTTAATTTTTTTTTTTTTAAATTAACATCTATGCTTTATCATGTTGAGTTATGGCTATTGTTGTTGAGTATTGTGTGAATGGATATTTGTTCGCCTTTTGTGTTATTTGTAAACTTGGTGTCGCCACGTGATGTAAAATTTTGGGGGGAATTTCTTTTTGAAACTTGAATTACTGCAGTTCTGGGGCGAGGTGTTGGGAAAAGGATTTCGCGTTTTACTTTTTAAATAATAGTGAGGGCATAGGCATGCGGTATATCCCAATCGGCAGTCGGTCTCGTCCGAGGTACGGGAGCCGAATTTAGTGTTATGACTTTTGGGAATTCGTTGTTGTTCGTTGGTCGGTAAATATTTTGTTACTTATGAAATACGATGTCGTGATATATGTTGGGTATGTCGTGTGTTAGTGTAAATGTTGCGTTTCTTCTTGTATGGTGTTGTCGAGAGCCAGTTCAGGATAGTGGCCGCATCCTCGCAACGCTAGGGGGCCCGCAGTTTGCTTGAAGGAAGAGTATATTACTCGAGTTTTTCTGTTTTGTTAGTTAGGTTGTGTTAGGTGTTTCGTGGTGATTTATGTTTTATTGTTGTGTGTTGAGAATTGTGCAATTCTGGCGGCGGTAGGCTATCAGAAATTGCCCCATCCCATTTTAGGCGTTCTCCAGAAATTTCCGGTGGCAGATGGAATAGATGAGGACAAGTTGCTGGTTTTCTTGGACCTTGTCCTGCAGTTGGCAGATTTCCCAGGGGTGTCCGATGGGGAGGTCTTGTCCCTTATATACCCGTATTGCCGGGGTTCATTGGCAGGGTTGGTCACCAACACTCTGCGTCGAGGCGGCAGTGTCGACGCTTTCCATGGGGAAGTGTTGGATTTCTTCATACCCCATCGACGACGTGCCCAGCTTGAGTTTGAGTTATTCTATCGTCTACAGGCCAACGGAGAGGCGTTGAGGGACTTCGTGCACGATGTAAGGAAAGCTGCCCGGGTATTAAGGTTGGGGTTGCCCGAGAGCGAGTTTATACAAGCAATTCTGGAAGGATAGAATCCCCAAGAGAGATCTCGTTTGATATTCGCGGACCGTCCACGTTGTTTCGCGGATCTGTACCGGTTGTGTGTGGTTTCTAGTACTGTCCAGGCGGGGGGGACGAGTCCCGGGGAAGAGCTGCTACAGATGTCCAATACTCCAGTGGTTTGTTAGGAAGAGCTGAAAAGGACAAACATGGCGGTTGGAGAAGAACACAAGAGACTGTCAGAAAAACTGAATATTCCGGAAGTAATGGAGGCTACAAGGGGGTGGCAAGTGAAAAGACGGTAACAACAGCTACAGCACAGAAGACACAGAAGACAAATAAGTATGAAATTAACAGGGGAAGAAGAAGTTATATTAGAGAGTTTAATTGCAAGTCCCGTCCCACTCGACCCAGCGCATTTTGGCTTGTCTAGGCTTTGGCCTAGTTTTAAATAACTAGTGGCCCCTCTTCAAAAAAAAAAAAAAGTTTTGTTTACTTTTTTTTTTGTATAAAGCAAAAAAAATCTAGAGGGGTTACATTTGGTAGCAGAGCGTGGTTATGATTATGGTTATTATGTGGTTATGGTTATGTACTGAATTACAGGACTCAGAGAGGACGTCATGGTTGAATCCAGATGCCGCAGAATTTGTTCCGGTATCTCCATCTCGGTTCATGACGGATCCCCAGATCCGGTAACATCATCATCGCCTACGCCGGGAGATGAGAAGTCACTTGATGGTGGAGCTTTACAATCGTCAGTAGAATTTAATTTAGACATTGCACATGGACCTGGACAGCTGGATTCCAGGGTGGGAAATGTTGAGGACGTTGTAGTTGCTGAGAGTGGTGAAGAAGAGGAATCGAAGGAAGAGGCAGAAGAGCGGTTTGCACATGCTGCGCAGGGGAGTATAGTTGTAAGTGTTAGGGAGACTGTAGAGTCTGAGTTTGCGGATGGACACGGGGATGTCCATGCTGCAAGTGTGGTAGAAGTAGATGAGGTATAAGTTGAGGAGAAATTGGGTGGCAGCGTTGTGGAGTGTGTGAGTGAGGATGATGTAGTGTGTGCAGATTTGCGGATGGCTTCTGTAAGTAGTGTTGAGGATTCCGAGGAATGGAAAGAAGTTTCATGCGGACCAGGTGAGCAACTAGAGGATGAAGATGTGCAGTGTCGTGATGGTGATTTGGATTATGTAGAGGAAGAAAAGGAAGAGGTGGAAGAAAGAGAACCAGGGGGGTAGAAGCAGAGGAGTTAGAGGTTGAGGATAATCCAAATCGGGGTAAAAGTAGTCAGGTAAGTTGCCTTGATTCAGATTCAGAAGAAACAAATCAGTACAGCTCAACACAAAATAGTTTGTCAGAGAGTGGTGTCAGAAAGGAACGAGTACCTAAAGTTCGTCATAAAAAGGTGAGAAGAAGCGGTTATGGTAGCGGGTCAATGTTCCCCCCAGTCCCAGTGGTGTTCGTCTACTTCAGGGACGCGCCCCTGCCTGCGCGAGCCTTGGTTCTCTCCGTTCATCCTTATTTCCGGAGGGAGCCATGTCCTTACCTTTAGTTCCAGTTCTTGACCTTTCAATGATCCTTGCCCTTTCCATCTTCCCAATTTTCCTACCGCTCCCCTTAGAAAAAACAAAATAAAATAAAAAACAAAACAAAAAAATTAGAAAAGGAGAAAGAAACAAAAAAAAATTAGTAAAAGGAAAAAAAATTTCAAAAATTATAAAAGTGATAAAAAAGGAGTTAGTGGAGTGAAGCCTACCGTGTCAACGAGGCCGGTTGTGGTCCTGGTTGACACTGTATGTATCGGCAATGCCCTTGGAGCACACATGTATTAGATTATAGGAATATATATACCTCTGTAAATGAAATTATTGTGTCATGGAAACCACCCCCCTCTCCCTTGGTCCTGTGGGAGGTATGGAGTAATTATATGACCCTGTTGTTATTTGGTTTTTGGGGTTAACCCCGTGTAATTATAGGGCAGGTGGCCCTGTTAAGGTAACGTCAGTATCCCAGCATAAGTGGTCAAGCCTCAGGAGAGCAGAACTCAGGGAGCTCCCGAACTTTTCTTTCTTCTTTTCTTCTCTATCCCTTCTTGCTGTGGGTTGGCCCTGATCAGGTCAGCGCGCAGTGACAACACACTTACACTCTACACGTCTTCTTTCTGCTCTTTCGTCTTCCTTCTGAGCCTCTGTGCTTCTGAGAGCGAAGGCCACTGCGAATACTGATGGATACCCGTGTTGTAGAAGACAATATTGGGGTACACTGCAGGGTACCCATCTGTCTAAGTGTGGGCAACTAGGTTGCCCTTTTGGGCTGGGGGTGTGCCGGTCGTTTTAGGAACCGGCGATTAAATACGAAAAATAAACCGTATTATATTGTATATTTCTTATATTATATAAATAATATATAATAACGCGAAATTGTTTAGCTGTTTCGGTGTTTAACGAAACGGCGAAATTTAGTTTAGCTGTTTCGGTGTTTAACGACACGGCGAAATCCAGTTCGCCGTGGTCCATGCCACCCACGCATTCTACCGTTCGCCTGGAAGCTGGATTCAGTACTGCGCTGTACCGACCGTCTTTGTTCTGTCTTGCTTCGAAGCCCAAACCACCAACATCGCGTACCTCTTTGACAGAGCGAAGAAGTCTTTTGAAAATAATTCTATCACCCAGCATGGGTAGATAAACTCGCACAAAACTGCGGTAAGTCACTCTAACTCATATATTATACGTTTCATAAAAAATAAAATGTAAATTTCAATATTGAAAGTGTGGAAGCAAGTTGATAATTTTACACCGCGTGGCGTACATCTGAAGTAGTCAATATCTAATATATCTGAAGTATTCAATATAACCAATATCTTAATTAGAAAACAAACATCGGCAAGTAGGGATCCTGTAGGAAGTCTTTATTCCTATTTGGAGAGAAAGGAAACTTTAAAGGTTCCAGAGGAATTACAAGTGCCTAATAGAGTAGTGAATGAAGAAGGTGAAGCGGAAGAAGAAAAGCGGAATAACTTCTGTGGATCAATACAAGACGACAAGAACACGTCTGTTGATATTGAAGTAGGAACTCAAACACCACCAGGTGACCTCAAACCATTTATTATGATTTTATTTTGATCTACACAGACACCCGGATCTGTGCCGTTAACACCTTATAACACTTGTGGTATGAGTGATACACTGTCACGTTTCTTTCATCTTTCAAACGTTTTAGTCAGGCCCCAGTTTAACTGGACAGAATTGTGCGTGGATTTTGGGGGAGCTTTGTTGATTATGTACTAACTTTGTATTAAGTGCAAGCCCGGGGGCTGGCATGCATCCAAGGCTCATGACATTTCATTCACTTATTATTTTCTTTCTCGTTTTCAGTAAAAGTGGGTAGTTCAAGTATTAGGGGTCTGGTATTTCAAATATGTAAGGGGGGTTCCGTGGGTGACAGGATAAACCCCACCGGCTGGTAGGGTTCAGCTATAATTCCTGTCATCTTAGTTCAGATAATCACGGTCATTTCACATATTTAAAGTACATTTGGGGTTATGTAAGGGTAATAAGCTTCTGATTCAGTAACAGTCCGGCCCCTGTTTAATCCTGTGTAGGCAGCTTTGTATGCAGACATAGGCATGCTCCAGGCTTAGGAACATGTTGGTTCCCGGGCCGATCCAGTTTTCTAAAAAGGTTATATACCAGTATGTCACCTCACAGTTGTAAAAGTTCTTTAAATGTATTATTGTCGATTCACTTTTGTTAAAATGTTACATAACGGATCAGGTCATATAATTATTGTAAAATTTTAAACGTTATCGCTAAACTATATTTCTTACACAAAATTTATAAATTATTATCTCAACAAATTCACAAATACAGTTCAGCTCAAGGAAAGATGGTGGCTTACCGTCTTTCCTATTTATTATCGTCAGTTATAATTTTTCTGACTTATTGATTATAATCTTACCAAGTTTATGAGCACTTTAATGTTGTATCTGGCATTTTGGCCAACCCAGATTCGTGGGAGCACTAGTGATATCTTTATACATTCGGAGGTCTGTAGAGGTAGGGTGGTTGAATTTCCAGTTAATTAGTAATTATTTCTTTCAGACGGGGGCGAAATATGTATGTCAAAAAGGAAAAAAGGGGTATAGAGGCGAGTGGCTATGTTTTAAAAATTATAAGGGTGTTGGTTATTGATATAGTGCGACTGATAATGTGGATGTGATGGAGATATATATATTTATAATTATATGTGTATTTATGTCAATTATGTATGTGTTACTTTTGTGGGTTATGTGTGGGGAAGATTTATTTATACAAAAAAAAATATTGCATTTATAAAAACAAAAAGAAAACAAGTTACCTTATATGCTATTTATGTGATTTAGGTAGGTGTTACTTTGTGGGTTATATACGGGGAAGATTATACAAAAATTTGCATTTGTAAAAAACAAAAAGGAAACAAGTTGTTACCTTATATGCTATTTATGTTTGTGTTACTTTTGTGGGGTATGTACGGGGAAGATTTATACAAAAATTTGCATTTATAACGAACAAAGGAAAACCAATTGTTACCTTATATGCTATACACTCAAGTACTCAATAAATGATATTGTTGGTTATAACAGAGAGTTTAATTGCAAGTCCCGTCCCACTGGACCCAGCGCATTTGATTTCTCTAGGCTTTGGCCTAGTTTTAGATAACTAGTGGCCCCTCTTAAACAAAAAAAAATTTCAAAAAAAATTTTCAAAAAAAATTTTTTTTTATAAAGCATAAAAAACTCTAAAGAGGGGTTACAGAAGAAACTTCGGTGTGAATTAGGTTGATGACGTCTTATGGTACTGGAGATTTTTATTTGTGACATTTCCTCAGAACCAGGGCATTTTCCTACAAAAACACCACGACACAAAGCTACATACGTTATTTGCACAACTAAACATAATTTCAACGCATTAAACACATTGAATGATGAATTAAACATATAAAAAGAATTGCCAAAATACAAGCAATTTCCATCACTTGCACCTGTCTTCAGCATCCTGTGGTTGAAAGCTATTCTTGTTCGTACTTCGTCCTGTGTTATGGTTAATCCTGGGTTTTCTTTTACACTTTCTTCCACCTGCCTGCCATTCTGCACTGGTCTACCTCCTTCCGTTCTTCTGACATGGCCGTACTATATTAATAGTTCTTGTTCTACCGTTTCAGTTACCGTTTTTACGTCCGCTGCGTTCCTGATTATATTATAGTTACTAATAGTATAATTAGGAAACACCAACATTTCTACCGGTTCGATGCCTTACTGTAATGTTGGACACAGGTGATAACACGGCCACGGGCTTGTTTCCCTGATTAGTGTGCAGAATATACTCTTACTTTTATTTCACGTTAAGTTCAGGAGAATGTTTAATTCGTTTGATGCAATTTGTCCCGGTACTTTTTTTCAACTTCACCAGTTTTGATCTCATTTCTTTCATCTGTTTTTTGTCTAATTTGTACATCTATTGGCTACTGCATTATTATATAATCTAGAAGTTGATACACAAATATGAGGAACTGTACTATACTAGATAATTATATTATAACTAATAACTAAAATAAACATAATGGTACACCAAACTAAACATAACTTACTAACTGAACATAATTCTCTTCTTCTGGCACTACGGTTCCTGTAGAACCCTGACCTGCTCAACGATTCTCCTCCATTCTTCTTTGTCCAGAGCCTTACTCCTCCAACCTGCCACTCGCATCTCCCTCGAATCCCTCAAACTTTCATATCTTCCAACTTCAGTACTCATGTCTCGCCTGCATATATTATTCATTTCTTGTTAACATTTTTGATACATTCCTAGATTGGAATATATTTTTTAATGTGTAGTAGTTTCTGTTTCCTGCTGCTATTCTTGCTTTGATTTCTTCGCTTGTTTCATTATTCTCTGTAACTGTGCTTCCGAGATATTTAAATTCTTGGACCTCCTCAAAACTGTGGTTGCCTATGCTTACTCTTCCTTTCATGTTCTTGTCAGAAGAACATAATTTCACAAAGCCAAGATATTATAACAAGCCAAATATTTTTTGGGTCTCTACCCACGTCTTATTGGGTACTGTGAACATATTTCCGTTATCTCATGGTGTGCTGACTAACTTCGTGCACTATCTTAAAAATTTCTTGTCAACTGCCTTCTTTCTATTCCCGTAGTAAGTTCTAATTAACATTTTACAGTAACCCGAACAAGACTGGTCAAGATTGCAATTTATCTTCGTTCACGGTCTGTACTCAGTTTATTCTGGTTACTTAGTATTTCGTCGACCACCACGCTGTTCTGATACGTCAGCATATTGAACTTTTAACCGTGAAGTCTAGCAGGATCATGAGTAAAGCCAGTACTATATCCTCGTTGGCGAGAATTTTCTTGTATCTCATGAACACCTCACTTTCTGTATTTATTCTGTTTTAAATTTTTTTTGTCCAAGTACACCTGATTAATAATTATAATACTAAAAATTTATATTTGAATTAATAAGATTGGAGCAGATGTGTGGTGTAATAAGACAGCGAGAGAACGTTCAGAACAAAGAAACTGTCAAGGTCCCGACGAGACACATGCGCTAGTACACTTGATCTGCTAATCTTCATAAATTTAATATTAACAGAAAAATTAAAACAACAAGAATCTTCCATCAGCGAGAACAATGACAGAAGTCCTCGTGGGAAACTACAATGTTTTTGCGATATTTGAGGGTTGTCCGAAAGGGCAAGACTCGGGCTGTTCTGGAGTCGGTTTGGTATGGAGGCGCACGCCAGTGCAGGAGGCACCAGGTATATTGAGTACAAGTGTGGTTGTAGTGTAGGACAGCCAAATTAGGTATGGGGATGAGTGGAACGAGCTTGTGCCAAACTAGTGAGTGCAACGCACGACGCTATAGATGGAGAGTGTCAAGGGTACGGCGGGGACTCATGTGAGGGGCGAGAATGTCGGGTAGGACTGTGAGGTATTTCCGGATTAGTCAGTTAGTGTAGGCATCTTTGATGTTCATCTGCGGTGTGTGGCGTCTAAGGCAATCACAGAACTGTTATTGTTCGGTTTCCTGGGGCCGAAAACCGCCTGTCCCTCTAAGCAGATATTGATTTCGCCGGTGGGGAAACGACAAGTCAGCATCTTTAGTTTAATACGTATGGAAATCTTGGACACAAGGCATATATCCCCTCTTCCTATTATCCAAACATCAACTAATAGGCAGATGGAGGGAAACGCCAAAAGGCGAGGGAAAGGAATCAACAAATATGAGTTACGGAAGAATGGGGAAGGAGATACTGAAGAGATTTGAAAGATACAGGAAGAAGGAAGTGCGTGAGAGTTATCGTGTTCCAACAAGGGCAGCAACAATATTTGTAGGAAAAAAATATTGTTCTAAAATGTTAATTATAAAAAGCATTACTCTCTTGCCTAGAATAAGGTCTGTAATAAATATGCGCATAATAAAACGTAGAGTATAATAAAATACATATGAAATTATGATATAAATTATGGATTAAACAAGTTATAATATTATTCTAAAAATTTCTGCTTACTTTATAATTATTATATAGTAACTAATTCTCTATCTTTGTTACTACTACAACTGCTCCTACTACTACTACTACTACTACTACTACTACTACTACTAGTACTACTACTACTACTACCACTACTACTATTGCTGCTACTACTCCACGGCGCTACAGCTCGTGAAGAGCCCTGGCCTCCAGAACGACATGCCTCCACTCCTTTCTATCCTGTGCGATTCTTCGCCACCTTCTGACCCTCCAGTCTTCTCAAGTCTTCATCTACATCTCCACCCATCTTCTTCTTGGCCTCCCTCTCGATCTTCTTCCTCCTGGTCCTGCAATGAATACTTTTTCCATCGCCCTTTCTTTTGTTATTCTTTGTACGTGACCTGCCCATCTAATTCTACCTTATTTTATTACTATGACGATGTCCGGTTCCTTGTGTAGATCTGCAATTCAGCATTTGTCCTCGTAAGTCACATTCCGGTATCTAGTGCACCTCCATATATCCTCCTCAGAATCTTGTTTTCCCATCTTCTGATTATGTCTTTTTGGGCTGAGGTCATGGTCCAGGCTTCTGAAACATTCAATATTATTGTATTGTACAATACTTCTGGCCGCAATACGGTTTTGTAAGTCTGGACTTTGGAGGTTCTAGAAATGTTTCTGGACTTTAGGATAGGTAGCAAAGAAAAATAGCACCTATTTCCTGTGGCTAGTTTGCCTTGAATTTCCATTGCCATCTGATTTTTTGACGCCAAGGGGGACCCAAGATATCTAAAACTATCTACCCTCTCAAATTCACTGTCATTAACTTTAATTTTTGAGATTATTTCTTTTCAGACATTCTTCTTCATCGGCATATATTTTGTCTTTTGGCTGTTTATATGCAGCCCTAGGTTGGTCGAAGCATGCTCAAGAGAGGTATACGCCTCTTTCAGTGCCTGTTTATTTCTTGTCAAGAGAACAATATCGTCAGAATATGCAGTTCACTGCGACCTATTCATAATTGTGCCAGCAGGGTTTATTGCTAGCTGCCTTACTACTTTCTCTAGGCATATATTGAAAATGAGGGTAGAGAAGATATCCCCTTGTTTTACTCCTCTTCGAACTTGGAAATTCCCTGTTAATTCTCCTTCTACTTTTACTTTGCATCTTCTTTTCTTATTCATACTGAGACGAATATAAGTGCCAGTGAAGGAGAGAGATGTCTGGTGAAAAAGAAATAATGAAGTGCTGTAGCCTGCTACACGACATAGATATTGCTAATAAAAAAGATAAAGATAGGACGGCTTAGATGGACAGATTAAGTTGTCAGGATGGACCCACAGGACCCTGTAACTTACAGTTCCTCTTGCTGTATGACCTAGATGGCAAAAGGAAAGTGGGAAGACCAAAGTTGAGGTTGCGAGATGGAGAGCAGCAGGATGCAGAAAAGGCAGCAATCCGCAATTGGAGGATGGTTACATCGGACACAAACCGATAGCGAGGTCTCCTTCAGCAAGCCAGGTCCCGCCCAGGGTTGTTACGCCCCTTATGATGATGATGAATTGTCTTTCTTAATGTAAAAGGACAGATACGTTAGAATTTTTAACCAAATTTAGATAAATTTAATAATAATTAAAAAAAAATTCTCTCAGATACCAAGAGACGTGACTTTGAACCCCCAAAACATCATACTCTCACAATGATAAACTCTTCAACAAGTACTCTCTCTAAACTGTATATTCCTTGAAACTATTGGCTATTAAAATGTGATCTTATTTAATTATTTTTTTGTTTGGTTTGGGAACCAAGTTGGTTGCAATAATTATTTAAGAGATTTTTTTCTCGGCTTGTGCGCCTCCCAGACGTTGCGCTCCCCTCGCTGCGGGGGCTGGAGGGGGCGTTATTCACGCCACTGGACTCAATATATAATTATAGACTAAAACGAAACATTCTTCAGATACATTATCCTTCTAATAATAATTCTGTTCTGTTTTTTAACTTCTAATCGTAGCGATACTACACTACTGATACATCGTCTCAACTTAGACAGGTGCGCCATCTGTACGCGTTTTGTAGAATTCTCACATCCTGCGCTAATCGCAGAACACGCGTCACTTTGCTTTACATTTTGGTCCGCTGAACAACAAACGCTGCTGTCAAACACACTCACAATAATTGCAATGTTTATACGTGAATTAAATACAAATTGGAATGAAGTTAACGTGATAAATAGTGAAAAGAAAAATATAGGTTCATTATATATATTAATGACGACATATGTAAATAGATAAATAAATAAATAAATGTGTGTGTTTAATACACAACCTTTACGAATATATCGTGTGTATATTTACAAGTTACTTTATGTTTACAAAGGCACGGCTGTAGGGCTAAATATGTATATAATCTTCTAAAAATCAGATTAAGATTTTTGAGTTTATTATAAATGTTAATAAGTATTACCATTATATAGGTATACTAGTATTACATTCCCAACAATTCTAACCACCCACCACAACAAGAAATGGCAGCTTTCCCATTCATTCTTCGGGTAAACGGCAACGAACCTTCGGGTAAACGTATTCAAGTAAAAATATTATCTTTCTTCACGTACACATGAAGAAATAGCATTTTAGTGACAGGCTAATTACCTTTCATATTAGTTTATAATTAGCCTGAAGATGGCAGCCGACTGTTTGGGTGGGCAAAACGTCGCATTTACATTTTTTCTGTGGTGGAAAAGTTCCGTCACTTAGATTCAAATTGAAATAATGAATCAAATATATACCACACAGAAGCACTATAATGGATATATGGGAAAACCTACAGATATATAAACATGAAAGCCAAAACAAACTAATACCATAAGAAATACAAATCAATACAAACATGCGACAATTTTTAAAATACTTAAGATTGGAAACACTCAACAAACAAATTATACACCATACCTATGCACAATAATACCAATATAAACAACCAAAATCGAACAGAAACCCATAGCAGCAACAAACCAGGAGACAGACATTAAACAAGACTAAAAGGAAAAATCGCTGACGATGATTAAAATGCCTGATGCTCGAAGCATGTTCCAAGTAAGGAAAAACATCTTGAATGTAAACTTGTATTATATATATATAAACTACACATTAATAGGCCTACATATACTATGCAACGCACAAAATTTAGTAAAAAGTTTAAGATACCAATAATGTTTATTTACAATATTATTTATCGTGTCTTGTAATTGACAATACTCTTAATTTCGAGTTAATATGTAGTTAATATTGCGGTTATTATTGATTATAAATTGTGTAGATAATTTTATTGTTAATTTTAGTTTGGTAGAATTACTCAAAAGTAACCCAGATTACAGGTGATATACTTAGTCATTTCCGGTTTCAAGAAAAAAAGTCCTAAATTTTTTTAAACATTTTTTAAATTACACAGTATATTTAAAATGTCTAAATCGTAAAAAAAATACTAGTGATACTCATAAATAGGTACGCCGTACGGTGTTGTGTATGAATGTGGGGATTATACCCTAAGATTTAAAAAGGTAGGTTAATTAAATATTCCACTTTATGGCTGCAAAACTATTTTTTGTTTTTTAAATACAAATATATTTTTTATTTTATCTCTACATATTTAGGATTTATTTTTGCATTCGGTTTTAAGTGAAATTTAATTAAGAAAGTTGTGTTAGTGGTTATAACCACAAACAGAATTATCACTGTTGCACACCACTATAGAAAAATTATTCCGATTAGCGCTTTCAAGCTTCACAGCTCATCGTCAGATCGGAAATCTTCTGTGGTGTGCAATTCTCTTTAAGTGAAATGTTTGTAATTTACATAAACGTATTCTCTGAAATTACTTTAATGCTTTCGATTTGAATTCCACAACATGTCGTCAGTTAACATTCCAGAAATATATTGGTGATAAATAATATTGTTTTTTTGTGAATATTACGTAAAGATTTCCATTTGTTTACCTTTTAACCAATTAATTTAGTTCTTTTATAATGAAATATTAAACAATTCATGTTTGTAGGCAGCTCCACATCCAAGAAGAAAACGTGAATGAAGGATGTACATTATCCGTTAACGGAATACTTGTTAGTATTTTAGTAGTTAAAAGGAAAGGACAAATGTCGAAAGTTTGCTACTTCATTTCTTCTTAATATTCAGAATTTTCTCTTTGAAACGATGTACTACATAATTTTATCTGGTTAAGAATAAATTTTGTAAACTTTTTTAAAAAACCTCTGCAATCCTATTTCTCTAAATTTGTATTCACTTCAAATAAATAAGCATAATGTACGAGTCCTAAAGTATTATGTCCTAAAGTTAAACCACGCAGCCGCTTTACCAGATATTTAGCTGACGAGGAAGCGTTCAGAGATTAGAGTAATCCATCACGGCCGACCTCAGCATCCAGTAACTTGGTTAATTACTTTTCATGTATGCTGTTAATTGTTTACGTTTCGGAAGCCGATTTGGGTGGCCGAAACCAGTGGCGGATTATCCATAACGCTAGGGTATGCTGCAGCACCGGGCACCAGGGCTCAGCTGTCAACTAAGCGAAGCGAAGCTTATGATCACATTACTTAATTTTAACCATTTTAACTCAGTCTTCTTACGCAGTTTTAACCATGGGGAGGACTGTAGAGTTGGAAAGTCAAGCTTTTATAGAAGTTTATTCGAACGATTTGAATAACGATCTTCTAATAGAATTGAAGCACCTTGTGCCGTGAGTAAAATTGCAAGAAAAGGTTTTTTTTCAAATGTTCGAATGAAGATGATAGATTCCACGATGCTACAGTTTGTCCGCTCAGAGTTTAAAACTGGATTATTGATTGTAAAATGACTGGAATATTTCCGAATATGTACACTGCTTATCGCCTGCTTTTGACGATTCCAATAGCTAACTGCGAATCTGGAAGATCATAATCTGTATTAAAACGGATTAAAGATATGTTGAGTACAACTACGGGAGATAAGAGATTATCTTCGTTAGCAAGGTAAATATTGAAAGCGAGATACTTGAATCGCTCGATTTAGAAGGAATTATACAAGAATTCGTTAAGGCGAAATCAAGAAAATAATGGACGATTAGTATTATTTAAGGTTAAGTATTACTATGCTCATTGTTATCACTGTTTAGCTAAATATTTGTTGTAATTTGAGAGTTTAATAAAATAATTGTTAACTGTCGAAATTGTGTACGCCATTTATCAGTGTAAATAATTAATAAAAGATTGAATTATGAATCGCGGTGGGGTGGGGGGGCACCAGTCTGATGGCAGCATAGGGCACCACGCGGTTCCAATTGTAATCTGTTGTAATCCTTGTAAAAAGCTTGTATTATTTATAATTTACCTTGTAATTTCCGTCCAGTGACGTCGAGCGTAATTTGTATGGTTACGCGTTTCAGGCCATGTGGCCCATCATCAGACCATCACTCCGAGAGGAGCTCGTTAAACAATAAAATCCACACAAAACAAACACATAATAAATAAATACATAAAATATATTAAATAAACATATAAAAGCGTTCTATTACCCGAACACGGTGCACCGCGTGTAGCATGTCTGAACTGCGTCAATCAGACAATCTGGATTGACGCAGTTCAGACATGCTACACGCGGTGCACCGTGTTCGGGTAATAGAACGCTTTTATATGTTTATTTAATATATTTTATGTATTTATTTATTATGTGTTTGTTTTGTGTGGATTTTATTGTTTAACGAGCTCCTCTCGGAGTGATGGTCTGATGATGGGCCACATGGCCTGAAACGCGTAACCATACAAATTACGCTCGACGTCACTGGACGGAAATTACAAGGTAAATTATATATAATTATCATACAGTGACTTGGACCGCTTTAAATATGTTCAAAAAAGCTTGTACAATGTTTAATATTTTTTTGTACCTTCATTATTATAATGACACTAAAGATTGTACACTAAAGAGTGACAATAATTTTGATTCATCGTAATATCAGTACAAACAACAACGTTATCATCAAAAAATTGTTTTTATTTTAAATTTTTTTCGGAAAGGTTTGGACATATTTCAGCTGTAATTTGTAGCTATGTACAAATTAAAAAATTCCTGTTGCATGTCATTAATCTATATTGCTCTCAGTATGCTTAAATTGTTTATGATTTGTTTGTTTTGATATTATTAGACCGGTTATTTGTAGTTTTGTTTTTTATACATGATTGTTTTAATACTATTATGATTTGAATTATAGATGAGTTTAGTGATTTCATCAAATGGAAAGATAGGCCTATATTACTAAATAACCCCCCCCTTATTAAATTCATCAAACTAAAGATAGACACACAAAATAAAGATTCCCTTATGACAATCTGCTTATCTTTTTATGTCAGCAGGACTAACATTTCACGAGACGTGAGTGTTTAAAGATGGTGCTTAATTCTTTTTGCCCACAAAAACAAATTTTGACTATGAATAATTCAAAAACCATACATCTAATGAAAACAGGAATCATAAATTAGATTAAAGATATTTACATTGGATTTCTAATTATTAAATGAAAATTAAGAAAAATTCTTAACAGGTGTCGTTAAGTTAACATTATTTTGACCGCCCTTAAGTTATTAAAAATTTTTTAAACTATCACTGTAAAATATTAGACTTAGAATGTTAGGTTAATTTAATGATGTAATTAAAATATTTTTATTTTCCCTACGTAACGAGAAAAATATTGAATTTACAAAGAAAGGTGGGCATATTAATTTAGGCTTATTAACAAATAAGTTTTTAGAAATTTTTGTAGAACGAATACTTTGCAAACATATGATTGTTTAAGTATGGTGGTAAACTTGACTGAATTTCTAACTATACAGGTCAGCACTGAAATGATCTAAGGAAAGGCACTGCACCTTGGGCCACTAATAAAATAATATGTTACATTACTAAAAACATTTAACTATTTTCTTAACCGATTTCTTTTTTCAGTTTTATATTTTCCTTTTATCTTGCTCTTTGTATTTTACTATCATAAGAATCGTTAATTCAACAATATGGATATTTCATAAATTTCACCCCTCCTTTAAATTGGTCATATTGACTTCCCCCCTGTGTTTTACAATATTTTTAACCTTACTCTCTTAACCAAAAACATGGAAAACGTAATATACAATTTTCAACAGTTTATTTCAAATAGTTTGCTACAAAAGACATTTCCATCATTTAGGGGTGATTAAAACCCTGTATTACACAATACACCAATGATTACCAAGGTTATGACCAAGGTTTTTGATTACCTTACTTCTTATTTATGTTTTCACTTAAAATTAATTTCTGAATATCGTTAGAACACACATTTTAAAAGTATCGCTATTTTATAGATTTGATCCCCTTCAAGTTACCCTTTTTGACTCCCCTACATGCTGTACAACACACGTGACCTTAAGTCGTTAACATAATTTTCCATTTCCAGTGTACAAAGGAAACATCTGTTACACTGTAAGTCCTTACAATATACAGATGATTCTTAGACAATAAAGTAAAAAGCAGAATGATCACTGTTGCACACCACTATATAAAATTATCCCGATTAGCGCTTTCAAGCTTCACAGCTCATCGTCAGATCGGAATTAAACAAAAAACCTGAAAAAACCCCTTCACTCACATCTCACCCCACCCTACTCACACACAACAAGCTATAATTGAATGTCCCTTCCCCACCCTCAGCCCTGTCCCACCATCTGGACAGTTACATATTTTTCTAGAAAATTCCTTGTGTTTCAGTGTTGTGTGTGTGTGCATTCCTTTTAAACCTAGTCTTTCTCATCCACACATGTGTGCCAGTCACACACCCTTATTTTAAAAACACCTAATTAGTCCTAAGCAATTTAAGTCTTAATCTTATCTATCTGTCCTCTATCATTTACTTCTTAATTATGTTATAAAATATTTCTTCATTATCAAATTTAATTTTAGTATTAATTAAATTGTCTAACCCTTTTTCTCTTTCTTTCAATATTTCTAACTCCTCCCTAAACTTCCTTTCAACTGTGTTATTTACTATTTTTACAATTTCGTAGTCTTCCAAAGGATTAACAAACTTATGGTTGTCTTCTATGAAATGTCTTGCATATAACGAATACGTTGTTCTATTACCTTCTCCACGTTTGTGGTCAGACAACCTGCATACGAATTTTCGTCCTGTCTCACCTAGGTACACTTTGTTGCAGTCCCTACATTTTAATTTATAAATTCCGCTTTTCTGTAATACTGGTATTTTTTCTATATTTTTATTCCTTATCTTATCAAATACCGTTTCTCATTTTTTAATAGCTATAACTACTCCGTATTTATTAAAACATTTTATAATTTTTCTAGTATTTGAACCTATGTATGTCAATGACCCTGCATAATTCTTTTGTTCTGGTTCTATTTTAGCTTTTTGTATGTTAACCCTTTTCATAACTTTATCCACTATGTTGGTGTTATAATTATTATTCCTTTCAATTCCCTTTATCGTTTTTAACTCCCTATCTTTTGATTCGGTCTCTTTTAAAAACTTCTGAGCTCTACAACAAAATGAATTGATTGCCGCCATTTTATATCTATAAGGGTGGTAAGACTCTCTTGGTATTGTAACGAGCAAAAATTTTAAAAAATTTTAAATTTTCACCTCGACGGAGTACGTTCACACGAGGCGGTGTCAACGACTTATAGTTGGCGCAATAAATAAAGCGTAATGAGAAGATGTCAGTACAGCGTCGCTAGCTTGACAATAGAAAGACATTAAGTACGATACGACTATAGAAATTGGTGGCACAAGATGACAGGGAAAGTGTAGTCCAGAATTATTGCTCACTACAGCTGGAACAATATAGGCAAGGACATTCACACTTGTACCGAGAATTGTGGCAGATGTTTGACCATGTTACGTCAGTATACGATAAACGACAAAAACGAGTGAAACTACATATTGCAATGGTACGGATGCACTGCACCTTAAGAAACAATACAGTAGGATAGATCTGACAAAAACTCAAGTCATGTTACGCAGCTGGAGTTATCGTCTAAGTGACAGACAGGATTTACGAGTGGAAAGTTGGGGTGACTTCACCAGCCAGCAGATGTTCAAAATTACTAATAGCCACAAAAAAAGGGGTATAACATAGAACAATACGCCAGGAGGACCGAAAGTACAGATAATGGCAATCTAGAGAAACACAGAGTTTACTTCAGACAATAGGTTGATAGACAAGTGTCTAATAGCCGTGGTTTCTACGAAAAGGGTCAATGTTCGTCAGAGCAAAATCGGGGGACGTCTAAGAACCTATCAGATGCCTTCAGCCAGGGAGAAAATTGGTGGTGAGGAGTGTTTCCATAGCAACAGAAACGGAAGACCTATCGGAAGAACTATGACGTAGGATCTCGACATGGTGGGACAGAATATTCCAAGAAAATTCAAAACTGACCAATCTCAAAATGAAGTAGGCGTGAACTGCGCCAGAGACAAAATTTTGAGTAGGGACGAATTAATAAAACTATCTGTCCAAGACGGAGGAGAGACAGTCTATACTCAATTTTTGAAACAGTTTTTACTCAAATCTTCAGACAGTTTCATACTCAAATTTTCAGTTAGTTAATTTCAAGTACGGAAGAGTTGATACTCAGATTTCAAACAGTTTATTCTAAGTGTTCGGAGTTAGTTTTATTCTAAGTTCACAAGAGTACATTAATCGTGCGGAGAATTAACTCGAGTACGGGACTTAGTACGTTAACCTGTAACTTAAAAGACTTAGTAATATCTTCACGTCACGATAGTAAGTCTTAGTAAACTTTTAAAGAGTGTATTTCGAAGTGTGTCGTAACGGACTTAGATAAGAATTATATAAAGTGAACAATCAGACCGTTACACGAACAGATATCACCACATAAACGATATACTAAACAGTTGAACTTAATATAGTGTTACTACACCTTATTAACAACATAATGAACATGAAATATTAAACTAATTAACAAATTATACGAATATTTAAAGAAGCAGCGATAAGTGAAACCAGACATGTACATTAACGTCAAAACGAACACACAACATACACCGTAAGATGGAAAATTTGAATGAACACTAAACTTCAATTATTCACATAAACAAACGACAACGCGAGTGACCGGAAGAGTGAGTGTTAAGTGATTGTGAGTAAACAGCATCCGACGAAATGTGTCTACGAGTCATCTTCATCACCGGAAATAGACTTCGTCAACAACTAATGGATATTCAATAATCAAGTAACCATTATTTTAATCATTTCTAATTAGTTACTTCTACTGACCTGATTCTTTCAAAGAATTCATCCCTGAGAAAATTATTAAGAAACGGAATGAATAAATCTGAATAAAAGTAATTAATGAATGTTTTAACAAAAGCCTATTTGGGATTTAATGAACGCATTAAACAAGTAGAATATGAATTGTTATATTATTTGATTTATATATGTATGTATGTATTTCTTTGTTTTCAGCATATATTGAAACATGAATTTGTTCTTATAAAATATGTATGTATTTCAGGTACAGCGACATATCATATGTACAATTTTAATTTGTTGTGAATTATAAATAAACTAGCAATTTAAGTTGATCATATATATATGCGTTCATTATTACCAATTACATCCCAGATATTAATTTAAATTTTGGAGAAAGATAAAATAGACTTTCAAGAGTTTCATATGCTCAAATAAAATAAATGAATTGATAACGCTAATTTACTAAATGATATCAAGTATTTGTTAATAAGAATCAGAATAGCCATACATAGTATTAAATGGTCGTATAACACACGGCATGAAAGTAATAAATTAAAGCAAGTAAATACATATTATCTATCGCAAATCAATATAATAAAATATCATTATATTGATAACGCCCAAAGTACGTAAGACGTTACAAATCAATTTTAACGATTTGATATCACTTATATTATATAATTTTTCATTATATATAAATAGTGCTCCAAGATCGTGGGGCACGGAAAACACAATTAAATAATTAATTGCCACAAATGTAAATTACATTTACATTTAATCATAATTACATTATAGTATAATTATATCAGAATACGTTTTTTCCTAAATATCCCAAACTGTAGTTTCTCATTACCTTTAATTTCTATGTTTAAATCTAAGTACAATTTTCTTACCTCATATCTCTTCTTTAAATTGTAAGTTTTTATCCTTATTATTTACCTCCTTTATAAACTCCTCCCTATGCTCCTTTATAAACACTTCTTCTATGCTTCCTTCCCAAATTACTAATACATCGTCAACGTATCTAGTCCATCATTTTATATTGTCTTTATACTTAGTGGAACTTATTAATTGCTTTTCAAAATCATTAATGTATATTTCTGCAAGAATAGGGGATAATGAAGAACCCATAGGTAAACCTTTTTTTCTGTATATAAAATTTGTTATTAAACCTAAAATAGTTCTGATTTACGAGTTTGAGTAAAAGGTGCGAATTTTAAGCGTCAAGTGTTAAAGCAGAGTAATTATCTGTAGTGGATTAGGTAACATATATTTATTATTTTTAAATGAAAGCAAGAGACACTAATCAAGTACCCCTAGGTGTAGTTAGACAATAATTTGGGTTAAATCAGAATCGGTTAGTACTCATAGAACAAGACTGCAAGGCTGCCCCCTCTCTCTCCCCTTGTCACTCTGTCACAGACAGACAGACAGACAGACACACGCCCCCCCACACACACAAGCCACGGTAGCACTGACAGTGAAGGGGCGATTCGAGCGATCAAATTGCAATTGGCTGTTCCGAGATGGACAAGAGAAACATTTTTGTGGCCTAAGTGGACTAAATATAGAAAACGTCTTCAAATCGCTGATTAGTTTCTAGATCTACCCAAATTCAAACTTCGTTTCCTCAGTGGGCGTTGTCAGTATTCTTTGGAAATCGATATCAGGTAGCCTACCCTGTTCCATCGTCTCCGTGCTCCTATTCGACATAGTTACATCGTTTCCTTTGTCGTTGTCGCTTCACTGCTTATCCTGTCCCTTAATTGGAGCTCTTAACTGAACGAAGAAAGCACTCTCCGCAGTATGGAGTCTCTTCTCCAGTACTTAGGTATCACGTCATTCCCATGGATGTGACACCACCTCAAAGGAGACGCTACCTGGAACGGTTCTTGTGCTACTTGCAACTGTCACAGAATGTTATTGTGGATGACAGAATGGCCTAAACAATCAAACAAAATATGACGACTACTGTTTCAGTCCTTCAGGCCTATTGACCCCCCCCCCCACTAAGCCATGTCCTTCAGTCGTGTAGTGAAAGATGTGTGAACGACGCTAACTAGCAAGGTCATGGGCAATAGTTGACAGCTGTGTAGTGAACGCGGAATGTCGGAACCCATGCTGGCTGAAAAGGAGAGCATGAAGACGAAAGGAATGCAAGTCAGCAAAGAACCGGGAGGGGGGGGGCAAGAAAGAAACTTGGTGTGGATATCACTTGTGTCGGCTCACAATGTAGTTTAGTGTAACGTTACACAAACACACGCACACACATTTGTGTACATAGCACGAGGTGTCGTGCATCGTCAAGGTAACCTCGATTCGAAATCCAGTCTGAACCGCGCGCGCGTACACACTCACACATGCACGATCGTATTCGGTACGTCTCGATTGGTATCGACTTTCTGTCGTTCAGTAACGACGTGTAGCAAAATCGACAGCGTTCGGTTTCAAGGGGAACAGTAATCACCACCGAGTGTGGTGAATTCAGCGGTTATTTGACATGTCATCCGTAGACTGGTTTGAAGCGACTCTCCGCTTCCACGCTTCGTGTACAGTCTTGTTATTGTACGGACTAATTCTGCGGGTTTCGAGACTGTCATCCGCACTTGTCATGCCCGAGCCTCGAGTCATGTAGTTGGAGATATTCTGACTCTTCTCGGAACGTCTTCATTTCTCACTTTGTTAATTCTTCTGATTTTAAGCACAATTCAAGTCTGGTGCCCCTCCCGGTGGTTCTGTCCTCCACAAAATGTGCACGCTTTTTTATCACTCCACTTATGCATTTGTTAAAGATGAATAACAAAAAGACCAAGGAAATTGCGTATTAACCATAGAAATAATTCTGATTTGATACTAGACGGAAGAGTTATAGATAGAGTTGAGGAATTTTGCTATCTGGGTAGCATGGTTAGTCAGGCTGGAGGTGCTCTTAGGGATGTGATAAGTCGTATAAGTAAAGCAAAAGGAACATTTGCACAGTTAAGACCAGTATGGAGAGCACCCCATATACGCAGGAAGACAAAACTCAGAATATTTGACTCAAATGTCAAATCGGTGTTACTGTATGGATGTGAGACCTGGAAAGTGACAAAGGGCTTTACCGCAAGGTTACAGACTTTCATAAACCGCTGCCTGAGGTACATAATGAGAATTTGGTGGACCAAGACCATCTCGAACAGAGATTTATGGGAGACCACAAGTCAGAGTACCATCCAACTACAGATAAAGAGAAGAAAATGGAGGTGGATCGGTCACACCCTGAGAAGACCACCAGAAAATATCGCTAGACAGGCACTGAATTGGAATCCACAAGGTAGCCGCAGACGTGGAAGACCGAGGAACACCTGGAAGAGGACTATGGAAAGAGAGCTGGCTGGTGTCAACAAGGCATGGAGGGAGGTGAAGGCTCTGGCAATGGACTGAACACGCTGGAGAAATTTCGGCGAGGCCCTATGTTCCACCTAGGAATTTAAGGACTTAAAAAAAAACTTATGCATTTGACGTTTTAGCTAATAAAATGAGGTCACATTCTAAACTTATTATTCTAACAAAGCGATCCTGTGTTGTTTGTTTCCTCCGATTCATATTGATTTGTTTTTACTGAATGTAAATAATTTAATTCGTGAAACGTGCAGCACTATAAAACCTACTAATGCTTATTGCAGAAACACGCTTGATATCGCATTGTCCACAAATGAAAGTATAAAATAAAAAAAAATAAATAAACTAGAAGCACTAAGTAGACCTAGTTATAACGGAAGTTGAAAAGCTGCTAGACGTGCCATCAAGACGGAGAAATTAACGACTCAAAGAAACATCTGAATCATCGAACGCTTTCTATTAATCTGAATATAAACATCTGAATTTTTTGCGAATGTAGCAGGTCGATTAAGCGGATTTATACATATCACGTTTCAGTTTACGGAATAATGAAGTGAACGAGTAGTTTGCTGAAGGGACTCGCTCGTTTCTCTCTGAATGCTGTCCGTCTACCTCCCCCTCTCTATGGATCGTTTAACTTTCCTAGAATGGTATGGTGCATGGACTTGTGTGAATCGTCTCACCGTCTCGGTGACTCCCAATTCTCTTCGTACGTGTTGTTATTGTTTTGTTACCGAATTATTTCATATTTCAGATGGAATCTGGAGACACACCTTGCCTTCACTGACTATGAGAAAGCGTTTGATAGAGTAACAGATCCATTCTATGGAACACTATGCAAGAGAGAGGTTATCCTACGCATCTTATAGGCCTAAACGTTATAAACGGCTTATATTATCGTAAAAGACAGGATTATCTACGGGAGAGGATTTGACAGAGACTGTAGCATATTTCCAACATTACTTAATATCTATACTGATGGCATAATTAGCGTGGAAATTCAGAGTGGATCCGGAAATAAAAATAAACAGTAGAAAATACTTGAATACAACGCTGTTTGCGGATGACCAAGTAATCGTCCAAAACAATGAATACAAGATCCAGAGTTCATTGTTTCGGTTACAGCAAATCTGTTCGAATTATTACAACACGAAGCTTTCTGTGCAGAAGACAAGACCTACGGGTTTTGTGGGAAAATATCCCTCGCGAACTAAAAACTGCATTAGATAATAAGAGCGGGTGTCACAATTTCGCTATCTTGATTTGACATCACTTGTGACGTAAATCATGATGTTGATCATAAGTTGGCCAAATCGGTGGAACAATTCGTCGAACCTTATCGAGGAAACAAGGAAAGAGACTCGACTCGACTAAAATTTTATAAGGTAATGGGTGTGACAGTGTTGTGGTATGGTTCTGAGACTTAGAAACATCCGAGTGGGATACAGACGTCGGAGATGAGATTCTTCCCGCACGAAGAGACAGACTCTACAATGAAGACATGCGCAAAGAGCTTAAAATTTTTAGAGATGGATTGCTCATCTGAATACGATGCCGGATGGCAGGTTGTCTAAAAAGTTTGGCGATACAAGGCTGTTGGACAAAATGTATAGGAAGACCTAGGAAGCGTTCGTGTAGTGGATGTGATGTGGATTACTTTGGGACCGGAACAGACGATTAGCCTATAACCTGATGGAAGTAGAAGAAGAAGAAGAAGAAGAAGAAGAAGAAGAAGAAGAAGAAGAAGAAGAAGAAGAAGAAGAAGAAGAAGAAGAACAACAACAACAACAACAACAACAACAACAACAACAACAAGATGGGCAGTATACGGGTTTTTTATACACTATAAGCGGTATTTTATTGTTCTAAAATGGTTTTGCATCATAAAACTTGTTTCTATTGGCCTCTAGTTCACTTGTACGATCCACGTTGTCTGAGCATCCGTGTATGTGACTAAGGCACAACCAACTGACTAAGTCAATAAAAACCAAGATTACGAGTGTGGAATATTAAGTGACATAGAACTCCACTATGGAATATCAAATACCTTACGCCAGCTAATAATTAAATCAATAACTCTTCTTTGACAAATGCCAAATACAATCCAATGCAGCGATCGGTATTGTGACTATTCGGGGTTCTCAGCGAACTAAACGCTAGGGTAAAAACGACGATCAAAACGGTTGCTAAACGTTTGGAGACGTTTTCAACCTTTCGCGACCAGCCGAAGGGGCGCGAAATGCGTTGTAAGGGTAAGAAGCAACACACACTAACCAAACAGAACGTTTAGTTGGCTCAGAACACAACGCAACACGTCTGGTACTGTTCGCTTGACCTTTGTTCGATCCGAACATTTTACAACATCAAAGTTAACTTTAATTTTTAGCACTTCTAATTTTAGCCATTATTTTCACTTTATGGCCATTATTTTAGCCATGATCACATGGCTGTTTTAGTAGAAAAGGAAGGGACAATGAATGAAATGATAAGAGATTTGAATTTAGTATGCGAGGAATATGGAATGAGCATTAATAAGGAAAAAACTAAGTGTATAGTGATCAGCAGAGGAGGAAAAAGGGCAAACTTAAAGATAGGACAAGACAAAATACAACAGGTGGAGTTGTTTAAATATCATAGAAGCTTGATAAGTGAAGAAGTGTCTTGTCTCGTGTCATGGCTCATGAAATTAGAGCAAGAATTGCTATAGCAAAAGAGGGATTTAATGGGAATAAAAGACTGTTGTGTGGCAAAATTAATAAGAATTTAAGAAAAAGGTTGGCCAAATGTTATATGTGGAGGGTTGCTTTATATGGTGCAGAGACATGGACACTGAGGAAAGAGTATGAGAAGAGATTAGAAGCATTTGAGATGTGGGTTTGGCGAGCAATGGAAAAAGTGAAGTGAGTTGATAAAGTATGGAATGATGAAGTTTTGAGACGAATAGGGGAAGAGAAAAGAATCCTGAAGGTAATAGAAAATAGGAAAAGGAAGATTGTTTAAGAAGAGACTGCTTGCTTACAACTGCCATGGAGGGTGTCACAGAAGGAGAAAAAAGAAGAGGGCGTAGAAGAATGAATTTAATATATAGCATTAAAATCAGAGGGTGTTACGAAGAAACGAAAAGACTGGCATGCGATAGGACAGCTTGGAGAGCTTTTACTACTTGAATACCTGCCTCAGGGCAGAACACCAAATAATAAATAATTTTCAATTTTATTATTTCTTTTGTTTTGAAACATATAATTTATTCTTGTTTACATTTATATCATTTACAAATTCATTAATTAAACTCAGCTTTTGTTTTTACTTCTTAGTAATACAACTTTCTTTGAGTTTTACAACAATTTTTAAAATTATTACAGTTTAATTAATCTATTTTACTTTTCTTTTATAGAATTGCTAAACTGCTATAATTGTTTTTATTATTTAGACAAAGCTTTTCGTCATTACTGACATCTTCAGGTCTTAAACAACCTGGTCGTTGTTTAAGACCTGAAGATGTCAGTAATGACGAAAAGCTTTGTCTAAATAATAAAAACAATTATAGCAGTTTAGCAATTCTATAAAAGAAAAGTAAGGATGGCTGCTAATTTAAACAATACGAAGAATAATCTATTTTAAATTAAATACATGTAATGAAATTCAATTATATCTATATATCTAGCCTAGGAGTACTTTATTTTTTAGGGTACAATAATTTAACATGCTGAAACTATATTATTATTATTACCATTGATAATTTATTTGAATTATCTCCGTACTTTCGGAGTTCTTGTAAAAAATCTATAATAGTATTGTTTCTTCTAGTTGGCCTATTGTAAGAGTGAACCCAAAATTTACGTGACTTTTACGAATTTAACAATAACCATTGTCACAATATCGGTATGCATTCGTCTATTTCTTCTTCATCGGAAAACATTTTAAAATAAAGGTAATTAGAAAAAATCCTAACTTAATTATCTTTTAAATAGGAGAGTTAATTGAAAACACGCGAAGCACTTGTTGGCAGTGGCATAAGTAGGCCCGAAACAAAAAGCCGGTTCGACCTAGTGTGGGTTGCGGCTGCACCGAACAGAACCGACAATTTTGCTCGTGTTCGTTCTGAACGGTCGTTCGCCTCAGTGTGTTTTTACCCTAGAGTTACTGAACCACAGTCAAACACAACAATCACTGAACATCTTCGTAGTCCAAATAACAATACATCTCTTACGTTGCCACCACTCTGGCACCAAACGTGGGGAAAGACGAAGCAGTCAAATGCAGGCGGACCTGATATGGGAGAGCGACGAGAGATACGCAAGTTGAGACAGTACTGAGGCCACTTTTTAGCTGAAATCTCTCGCACAAGGGTTTATTTTGTTGTTGAATTTTAAACAAATGGCCGTGGGTGTTGTCCGCTGTGAGGGTTCGAGGATAATTTGTCCTAGGGAAGAAAGTAGCTGGAGAGTTCGATGTTACTGTTCTAAGTTGTCATTGTTAACTTGTTCAACGTTTAGTTGCCTCAGTGTCTCCACTTCCGCTATAAACGTTTAGTCAAGAAAATGACTAGAATTCTAAGTTTAAATTGTATTTACCAGAGCTGAAGTTTTGTTTCAAATGCATTTTTAAAATTCATTTGATTAGTCGAAGATATTATTCTTCTTCTTCCCCTTATTTTTCTTTATCTTCTTTTCGTCCAGAGCCCTCTCACAGGGAAGGCCAATGATCACTGCAGCAAATCCATTCTGATTTTCTTTACTGAATCTTACCAGAGTTGAATCTTTTTTCATTTCGAGTCTTTTCTTACCATTACAATCGGTCATGGAGATATTCCATGTAGCTTAAGTACCGTTGCGGATTTATCATTTCCAGATCATCTGCATCAAGATATGAAGCAGAAATATCGGTCAATGAAAATGTACATACGATAAATACCAGTAATGAAAAATAAACTGTATGTTTTGTATCGTGTACACACATTTTCTCATATCTTTTCTGCTTATTTTGTTTTTTTTTTTAATTTTTTGTATTCACTTTTTCCCTAATATGAGAAAAATTACTGGTTATCTCAAGTTTGAAACCTTTGCTAAATGACAAACCATAACTCGTCAAGGCGTAAGGTGTTCGATTACGTAGGTCAAGATGCGCCGTAATGAGTGCTTCTATCGTTGTAGGAAACGAACTGTGGACAGGAAATGTTTTCTACAGCTACTTCCAGTAGAACGAATGTTGCTAACGGTACCACACCGCATGTTTACCAGTCCGTCCTATTAGGTATAAGGAAACGGTCTCATTACTTTGAGCTCTTCTTCAAGCGGTCACGTCGTTCTTCGACAATTGCGTCATATATAATACGGAACCGATACAGTGCGATAATTTGCAAAAACCAATATTAAATTAAGAAACGTTAATATCTGTAGGTTTTTTGATAATATGTTTTTGACTACACATTAGCGCTTTCGAGCTTTTAACTCATTTTCACTCTCTTATACGTTACTAAGCCCTAAGTTTCAACCCCTTCCCATAGTAACGACTTCCTGTACATACGTGTTTCGTGCGAGATTATACATAAAACACATATGATTAAAGCAGATCGTTTCTGCAACTGCTTTTTTTTTCGAACAAAAATACAAAGACAATCCGTTTGCTTACTGTATAGGACGGTCTTGTCATAGGGCCTCCTAGTATTTCACTTCTTCTGCCCATGTGTGACGTCTTGACATCAATGCTTGATATTCCATTTGTTCAGTAAGATAAAATATTAATATCTTCATTTTAAAATTTCCTTTCGCATTAATTAATTTTCCTGTTTTTAATTGGTGTACTGTTCAATTTTCTTTCATTCGTATACTCCTGAGTCTCAAAATTTTCATAATTTTCTATCGTTAGGAAGGGTTGTGTCTAACATTCGACATGAAGATTAGCTAGAAACGCAATACTGTAATATTGTCAAATGTGCTGGAGAGCACTTAACAAAGAATGGCAACAAAAAGAGAAATGAAACAGCAAAGTGTGCCAATTGTGGAGAAGCCCATCCAGCTAGCTACTGAGGATATTGTGTAGCTGAGAAACTACAACAGATAGAGATGACGCACTATGTAAACAAAAAATAAATATCAGAAGCACATCTATTTCCAAAGCAGGTGTGCAACTGGAGGAAGTAAGAAGCGAGAAAATTGCTCTAAAACCAAAGAAACCTGTGCACAAACAGGCAGAGAGAGAAGAAAAACAAGCAAACCAGCCACAATAAATGAAATCGGTACGAATAAATAAATTAAATTTTACAAAAAATTGTAATTAAGCTTGAAGAACAAAAGAATACTAATAAAATTATTCTCAAAATAACCAGTAAACTAGAAGGCAGCAACATAAGAGCTGCCAACAAAAAGAAATAGTAATGCCTCCTGCTCTAAGAATAGCAGCATGGAATGCTAATTGATTGTTGCAGAGAATCTATGAAACAGGGATGTTTTTTGGGATCAGAAAATAGAAATATGTCTGATCTCAGAAACACACCTAACGAGTGAAGCATATCCCTATCTTAAAGAACGTAAAATATATTATACTATCAGACCATACAAAATTGGGTAAGCGGGATCAGCTGAATTAATAAATGGAAACATAAAACACTATGAAGAGAACAACCTAGAAACCAGACAGATGCAAGTAACTGCAGTATATATTCAAACTAAACATGTGAATATAATAGTAGCTGCAGTATATTGTCCACCACGATCTAAACTAGAAAAGGAAGAATACATCCGGCTTTTTCAAAAACTAGGAAACTGCTTCATAATTTGAGGTGATTATAAAGCACAAAATACCTTCTGGTGTTCCAGGTTAGACACTCCCAAGGGCAAAGGGCTGTATAAAGCAATCAAAGATCAAATTTGTGAGATATAATCAACTCAACTAGCAAACCTACATACTGGCCTACAGATATAAAAAAAATTCATGGCTTGATTGATTTCTGTGTAATGAAGAATCATAATAGATACAAATCATAATCTGGTTTCAGATCACACATGGATTGTTTTAACAATAAGTGGATCAGTAGTGATGAAACAGCAACCTTTCATGTAAACCAATAGGTTAACTATTGGGATGGTTTCAGAAAAGATCTTAAAGAAAATATGAAGCTTCATGTATCATTAAAAACAAAGAACAGCTTCAAAAAGAAGCAAAACAATTCTTTAGTGAGTTACAATAGGCAGCATGGAATAACATGCCAGTGCTTAAACCAAAAATATCGGGGCTTAATTACCTCAGAAAAATGAGAGAAATGGTTACAGAAAAGACAAAGGAAAGAACAAGGTTGCAGCAGACAAGATCGCCAGAAGACAAAAGGCTACTGAATAAACTCTGTGGACAGCTTAAACAAGTAATTCGTGGAATTAAAAATAAAAGCCTTACTAGTTTCCTGTGCAGTCTGTTTGATGATAAAGAAACAGAGTTCTCTTTCTGGAAACAACTTAATATTTAAGAAGGCCAAAAAATCATATTCCACCAATTTGCAAGGATGACGGGAGTTGAGTGAGAGATAATGCTCAAAAAGCTCAACTGTTTGCAGCATATTTGGCTAACACTTTTCAGCCACATGTCAGGCAAACAGCAGATGAATACGTATGTCAAATCAATAATAAAGATGAGACAAACTTGAAGCCAGAAACTACAAAAGAAGTATCAAGTGAAATTGATAAAAATCAAGCTTAAAGAGACCTCCTGGCTATGGCCTGATAACTGAGCAAATCATGAAAGAACTGCCAGCAAAAGGAATTACCAAGCTTACACACTTGATCAATGCAGCATTTCTCTTGCATTATGTACCAATGCAGTGGAAAATGCCAGAGGTAATAATGATTCCAAAGCCTGGTAAACCACATAATGATAAAGCACACAATATCATTGCTACTGATCATCTACAAGATATATGGGAAGTTGTTTTTAAAGCGTTTTAGATATATTTTGGAGGAGAAGAATTTTATTCCCAAACCATTCCGAAATAAACATTCAACAATTGATCAAGTACGTAGACTTACCAATATCATTAAGAAGGCACTATAAGAAAAACGAATTTGCTCCACAATATTCCTGGATGTAGCACAGGCCTTTGATAAAGTCTGGCAGCGCGGGTTGGAGTACAAATTGGAGAGAGATTTACCAAACCGTTTCAGTTAATTACTGAAATCCTATATTTCAGTCAGATATTTCCTGATAAAACACGATGACTGTTATTCTGAATTAAAATAAATCACAGCCGGTGTTCCACAAGACAGTGTATTAGGACTATTTTTATACCTGCAGTACAAGAATGATATCCATAATCTGTGAAGAGGCTGTAATTGCTGCCTTTGCTCATGACACTGCGATTATTGCAGAAGGTAACAGCATTAAAGAAGCAACTGAGAAACTACAATCTGCCACCGACACAGAGGCGGGTTTAACGGTAAGCGGACTAAGCGGCCGCGTGGGGCCCCGGGATACCATAGGGCCCAGAATTTCGCAGCATTCAATTTTGAAGTGAAAACTTCTTTAGGCGCGCCTGACACATTTTTTGCATGAGGGAAAAATTACAATCTCGTTACGCTACCTACTCGGTTCGAGAGCCGATTATACCCGAACGTCGGCGAACCACTCCGGACTATTACTCATTGAGTTATTTATGTTTACGAAGATCCATTTCTTACTTTATAGATTTTATAGTCACTGTATATTTAAAATACAGTAAGTATAGTTTTTATTAATAGCTTAGTTAATTTCGTAGTTGGTACTTCTTCAAACAGCGAACGTTTTGGAATCAAAATTGTACAGTTGTTGTCTCGATAAACTTATTTCGTTATAAATAGTAAAGTGAGTCCTTCGAAGCTTGTAACGAATTTTTATACTTAAAAATGTAAGTTATTATAGGATGTTGTAAATAATTTTAACAGAATTTAAGTCAAACCCATAATCGTTAGCAGTAGCTTAGTTAGGCTTTTTGGCTCCCACTAGTATTGTGACATAACCAAAAATCAATCTACATAACCAAGTCGCACGTTGATTGTCGTACATAATAGAATTAGTAGTTCTATAAGTCCACATAGATAAAAAGTACTCTTGTAGTTTTTAGAAAATAGTATAAATTATTCGTACAGAATTTGCATATATTGGGAGTTGATTGTAAACCCTGAGTATATACCTATATTTGAACAATAGATCTCGTTTTTGCTAACCTCTTAAGAATTGGACAGAGCCATATTTGTATATTTTGCAAGTTAGTAAAATGTACATTAGTTGGTATTTGTAAATATACTTAATAGCACTGGCTATATATACAAATATATTGCATTCACACTTTTTTATTCATTGTGCGTGTGCTATATAAAACTTAAGTGAATGATATATTTTTCATAATGGATGTTGAATTTGTTTGGTAAGGACAGACCCTTGCATTTGTTGTTCCGTGTAATATTCCAAATATAAACGTTAAGCTTTCTTTGTTACCCTAAGGAAGTTATTTTTACGGTGTTTGTAGCTTGTTATACTTTTGTCAATGGCCTGTCGTTCTGTGTATAATTTACCGCCGTACGATGTCAATTTATTTACAAAACATTAAAAAAAATTATTTCTTTACAGTAAAAAATGAAGAGACATCAAAGTGGGGCAGAAAAGCAAAAAAAAAATGAAGAAAAATCTGGAAATTGTTGAGACCCAAAGAAATGCATTGCATAAGTTTTTAACAGTAAGTTCAGAGACACAGTTGCCATCAACATCTACTTCAGATAAATTGTCTGTGCTCGAAACTTCTTCAGAACCACACAGGCCTATAAGTGAAGAAGAGAAAAAAGAAGAAAAAGTTGAGCATCAAGAGGTTGAAAATGCTACTGATAAAAGGAAGTGTGAAGACGCAGAAGATAGAGATAGTCCAGACAAACACTTGAATATAGACATCGAAGTAATAAATGATATAGCTTTATGGCCAATAATTTTTTCAGATGCTATTATTGACCATATTCTTAAACACAAACCAAAAAATATCGGGAATATAGAGAATTTGAAATCAGTGTATAAAGACAGAGATGAAGTTTATTACAAGAGGACTTTCTTATGATCATTTTTACAGAAAGAAATCAAATGGAATTATGGAAAAGAGAACTTGGCTGATATTTTCAGAAACAAGCAAAAGTGTTTACTGCTACCCTTGCAAACTCTTTTCAAAATCAAAGTCTAAATTAATAACTGGTTTGCAAAATTGGAGATTAATTACTGTTATTTTATCGGACCACGAAGTTTCAAAAGAACACATGTCAGCCATGTGTATTCTGTACAACAGATCAACCAAATTTAATAGAATTGATACTCAACTATTACAGGAAAAGGAAAAAGAAGAATGTTACTGGAGAGAAGTGTTGAAAAGAATTGTGTCGACAATAAAATTATTGAGTCGCTTAGGATTAGGATTTAGGGGTCACGATGAAGGCAGAGATTCCAATAGGAAAGGAAATTATTTAACCTGCTTGGAATACCTAAGCGAATACGATGAGTTCTTAAAATTCCATCTACAAAAATATGCCAACCAAGGACGAGGAAATGTGAACTATTTATCTCACAATATTTGTGACGAATTTGTAGGCCTTATTGGCAATCAAGTAAGAGCTGAAATAATTGAAGAAATCAAATCTGCGACTTATTATAGTATAATTGTTGACTCCGTTCCCGATATTTCTCATATCGACCAACTTACTTTTGTGATAAGATATGTTTCATCATCTGGTAATATAAAGGAAAGTTTTTTGGGATTCATTCCCATAGATAAACACAACTCTTCATACTTGGAACAAGAAGATTTGGCAACTTTAACAAAATTAGGAGTGGATATTAAAAACTGTCGAGGACAATCTTTTGATAATGCTTCAAATATGTCAGGAAAGTACTCAGGTTTGCAAAAGACGCATTAAAGAACATAGTCCAAGTGCGGTTTGTATTCCGTGTGCTAACCATTCTTTAAATTTAATTGGAAATTTCGCTGCAGAAAGTTGTAACGCTGCAGTTCAATATTTTATGTTTGTGCAGAAGTTATTCACATTTTTCTCTGCGTCAACTCATCGCTGGAAAATTTTAACGAGTAAACTAGAAATGTGTAAAGATAAACAATCCGTCTCACTGAAAAGAGTTTCTGATACAAGATGGTCAGCAAGAGCAGACGCTGTATTAGCTATAAAACTTGGATTCGCCCATATAAAAGAGGCTTTAAATGAAATTTGTAATGCAGAAGAAGAAAAACAAGTTACGATAGTGGAGGCGACTTCACTTCTAAAGAAAATGGAGAAATATGAAACCACCCTAAAGACAGTGATTTGGAATACTATTTTGCAAAGAATAAATGCTACTAGTAAATCACTGCAATCAGTAGAGTGCGAACTATTCAAAGGATCTATCCTACTGAAGTCATTAGAAAATTTTATCAATAATTTCCGAGAAGAATATGAAAAAGTAGAAAAAGAGGCAACTGATTTATCAGGGCTATCATTTAGCGTGGAAGATGAACAAACTCGCAGACGACGAAAGAGAAACGTGTTTTTTGATGAAACCAAAGAAGTCGGACATGAATTCACAATTACAATTAGAGAAGATTTTAAAGTCAATTCATTTTATGTCATATGTGATAACACTAAGGCACAACTATCTCAAAGAGCTCAGAAGTATGAAGTTGTTCTAGAGCCTTTTCGTATATTTTTTGACTGGAAATTGTCAACAGAAGAAAGAAAGAAAGCGTTAAAAAAGTTGAAGGATATGTACAAAAATGACATTGATGTTTGTACTTTGGAAGATGAATTGGACCATTTCTTAATATTTCTAAAATAAAACGAGGACACCATAAAAACCACACCAGACAATCCAGACATCTTAGGTTTCTCGTGTGATAGTGGTGTCGAATGTGTCGATAGATATCACATCTATCGAGCCGCCAAAGAAATGTCTTGCACATTTCCGAATATTGAAATATTATTGAAGATTTTTCTAACAATTCCCTTATCTAATGCGTCCGGAGAAAGATCATTTTCTGTTTTAAAGAGAGTAAAAAATGATTTAAGGAATACAATGGGAGAAGAAAGACTAAATAACTTGGCCATTTTGTATATAGAGCAGGAAATTTTAAACCGCATTGACACTGACAAAATAATTGATGATTTTGCAAGAAATAAAGCAAGACGGAAATTCATAATTTAAAAATTAGGGGCTTACAAGATTCTTTAAGTAACCAATAGCTAGTGTTTCTGTAAATAATAATTACATATTAATTTGTTCCTCTGCGTACTGAAAGTGAAGTGAAGCTGTCCTGTCTATGTTAAATAAGACATTTTTGTTTTGCATAATCAAACGAATGTTTAACTTTTGATATTTAAATGTTAAGTATATACTTAAGTATAAGTAAATGTTAAGTATATCCATGTTTAGTAATACTCTGTGTTTTATATCTTACATTTAATATAAACGTATTGTAGGCCTAATTAATAAACAAATAATTATTTAACAAATGTGTGTAATCTTTCTGAACTTTCCGTATGCCAGGGAAATTTCTTGAAACCGCCAGGGTATGTCAGGGAGTTATACCACACTACGTTCCAGATATTTTGAATACGCTATCAATGCTAAAGTGTGAAAATACCTAATGCTTTCATGTGTAAAGTTAGAAAAGATTATTTTGGGTTTTAGTAAATTTTGTAAAGAAAGCAATACTCTATTTGATGAATGTAAACATATAATAATTTAACTAAATGATTGCAATACAGTGATATTAAAAACATAAAAATAATGGTTTATAGTTTTAACACATTAACAAATGAAACACGGATTTGATATAAATGAGTGTAATTGTAAAACATTTATTTAATGTGTAACGGTATGAAAATTTTCATTACTTTTCTTTTTTGTTAATAAGTTTATGAGGGTTTTCTTGCAACTTCTATTTATAACTTGAGTTTGAGGGCCCCAAAATTTTTACCGCTTGGGGCCTCCACTTGACTTGAGCCACCTCTGCGTGACCGACAAAGTCAATTCTTGGACTATAAAATGGCGAATAAAACTAAATGAAGGCAAGTCAGTGCACGTTAATTTCACCAATAGCAAAATTAATTATCTGCCTGTGGTTATCAACCAACAAGTGATACCACATGAAAGCAGTGCGAAGTACTTAGCCATGACATTAGATTCCAAGTTACGTAAAAAAGAAGATAACTGAACTTTACCAAAATTCAGAAAAATGTACTGGCTCCTCGGGCGACATTCCGAGTTGTCTGTACATAATAAACTATTGGTATATAAACAAGTCCTTAAATCTGTCTGCACATATGGTATACAATTCTGGGGATGCACGAAGAAAAGTAATAAAAAACTTGTCCAGACATTTGAAAACAAAGTACTGAGGTGCATTGTTATTGCCCTATGGTACATACGAAATGAAAACATCCACAGGGATTTGAAGATTGCTTTAGTCGAAGATGAAGTTCAGCGATTCGCCAAGAAGCATGAGAGACGTCTGCATAAACATCATGATGTCGAGATGCTGCAACTTCTCGACAATACTGAAACTGTGTGAAGGCTAAACAGAACGAAGCCATTTGATTTAGAGTAGTGTAGCAAGTGACAGGCATCGCAAGAACAAAGTGATTAGATTTGGGAGGAGTGCACCATAGGGCACTCATCCTACACCTTGTAATTTAAGATATGAGATGTAAATCGATAGATGGGCTTAGCCTAGCTTCAATAAGATAAATAGGAAAAAATATATAAACACCACCATCCACTGCTCTGTGTGTGTGTGTGTGCACGCGCGAGCGCTAGTTATTGCGCTTTAACTATAACTGTTATAGACTTCTCTATACAACAAATAACCTATAGGAGCATGCATATTACACATAAAATCCATGGCTGCGTTGTGGGTGTGAACTACTGTCTATAAGAAGTCAGTCTTAGTCAGGCCATTGAATGTACCCAATCGTTGAATGGAAAAAGTTTTGTGTTAAAAAAATGAGGCGAATAAACTCCCAAAAACTGGATGAATGAGGAATTTCTCAGACGAGCTAACGAAAAACAAGACTTTGGAAAACATAAACAGGAAGAAGAGCAAGGAAGTGTATTGGGCATATAATGATGTATAATGACTACGTGGTTGCTTCAATAGAGAGAGGAATGAAGAAAGAACATTTCAGGGAAGGCCAAACAAACAGTGTGGTGGAGGAAGTGGGAATTGGAATTAAAAGAACTTGAAGAAATTACCAAAAAGCAGGTAACTCTGAAGACATCACAGTAGTCATTTACTGAGGTTGAGGGCTAGAGAAGAGAGACACCAAAACAGAGTTAATATTGAAAACCACGATAGTTCCATCCTGTCTGTCCTACTGTCTAACATGTCTGCTGCTATCGCGGTTTCTATGGATACTCCTATTTGTTCCAGTGTCTAAAAATTTACGAAAATTTCCAACTTCAATGGACTTCAGGAAGTTTTATTATTAAAACAAAATAAATTAGTTTATATAATAAAAAGTTAAGTAAATAATTTTATTTTAAATCTAAACTTATATTTTTTATCTTTATTTAGGTTTTATTAAAGGCAAGAAATTATATCGCCTTTGGTTGGACGCTTAATTGACAGGATCGTCGGCAGAACTGGTGGAACGCCCTGTAAAAAATATTTTTGAATGTCAAACAAAAAACAGCCGTTTTGTGCTTTCTTTTCCTCATTGGTTGACAATTTGTAAATTTCAAATACAGTCAACAAACTGTTGAACCACTGTTGCCGAAAACGAAGCCAGATTTTACTAAGAAGGCATCCTTTCCTTTTGGCTGAAGGATTCAGGAAGTCACGAACACATGAAAGTGGCAAACGTGTGAAAATGCCACTTATATACGACAAGTAAATACCGGGATTGGTTATTGTAATTGTTTAATATTTACATGTCATCTTATTACGATTTTATAACAATGTCTCCGTACGAGTGGTAGACAGGTTATGTGCATGAAAACCAGTCCTACACTTATTATTATACCTCAGTTTCTTACACCACAGGTTTAAGTGGTCTGTGTTTTGATATCGTGGTATTACACGGGTGCCGGTGATTGTGTCCCGGAAGTCTGGGTTCGAAAGTCAAGCGCCATACACTTTGGACCGTCAATTTGAATATTCGACTTTCTTTGCTACAATTGATCACAGTTTTTGTAGGTTATATTATATATTTATAAAACAGCGGGAACCGTTATTATTTTAACTGAACCAAACTATAAAAAACGCACAACTAGGAGTGTGTATGTAGGTGTTGTTGGTACGTGAGCGGATGAATTATAAAGAGAACGGTACATTCGTCCGTATACAAATAAATATTAATTCTGCAGCTGCTTCACGTGACGCAGAACCATGGAAACCTCACTAATTCACAGTAGGCCCTAACTCTAGTCTAGTCGCCAAACGGTTTTAACCTCACAGTCGTTCAAAACTAAATGAAAATTTGCATGTTTCTCAATTAATGTACTTTACATAAGACAAGACAATATTAACACGCCCACCACTTTACTGACAATGTAGTTTCTCGTGAACGCCTCAATAATAATATACAGTACGACAAAAATGTGTAGGAACTAATTTATACATCAGTGATTTACAACTGGCAAACTGGCAGTATACAAATCTGTGTATCCTCCAACATTGACGTACAGCTGTGAGTCATGGACTCTGAATGACAGACATAAAAAGAGAATGCAAGCAATGGAGATGAGATTCTCGAGGAGAATTGAGAAGAAAACTCGTAGAAGTAGGGTGAAAAACGTTAACATCCGGAAGAATTTTAAGATATTCTGTCTTTAAGTGATAAAATTGAAAGCTCGCAACTGCGTTGGTTTGACCACGGTTGTAGGATGAATGAGGGAAGGTACCCAAGACGACGAGGATGGGAGGCAAAACCAGAAGGCAGAAGAGGAAGAGGACAGCCCAGAACGAAATGTGAGAATAACATTAAGGAGAGTGTGGAAGGCAGAGGAGCAGTTTGAGCCCGTTCCAGGGTTGTGGCACTGGACAGGACGAGATGGAGAGCTCTCTCGAAAACCTCGACCCCCGACTGGTAGAAGACGATGAGTAAGAAGAAGAAGAAGAAGAAGAAGAAGAAGAAGAAGAAGAAGAAGAAGAAGAAGAAGAAGAAGAAGAAGAAGAAGAAGAAGATTTACAACTGATGGATCGTGACCTTATCTTGGTAAAGCAATAATATGATAACTGTATTTATTTTAATAAGTAAATGAACAATAAAAAATATATTACTTTATCTCTAGAATGGTCTTGCAGGGGAAACTTATAAAAAAAATGTTTCCTTGATTCACTAATAAACGTACAATAAGTTCCACTTTATTTTTCAAATGGAATGTGCATTTGTACTAGTCCTCTTTAATTTTCCTCATATTACAAGACCCAGTTACCTACTGAGATTAGCAACAACTACGGACTTTCCTGCTTTCGTGGTTCCCGCAGATCGACCTCACTTTTCGCTTTGAAGGTTTTGTGTAAAATTTGAAGATTAGACAATGTTTAATACGTTTCTTATATCTTCGTTATTGTATTGACATAATAAACATTGTACACTTAAGGATATGCAGTAAGATATGTTAAATGTGCGAATTACGTCTTTACTTGTGTGCCGTGTTTTGGGGAAAACGCGGCGGTGTTCTTTTTATATAGCAGAATTATTAAATTACGTATTTATTAACGTGAGTGTTTACGTAAGAATTTACGTACGTTTTATCGGAGTTTGCCGTCGTAATGTATTATCTTTCCACCGGGCCGATCTGCGCGCGCTCTGTGCCCGGTGCTTCATACCATTTTTTTTAGCAGCAGGACTCTTCAGTCCAATTCTGTCGTTCAGCGTATTAACGTCTGGCGTCCGGCTGACAGCGTCTATGTAAAGTTTGATCTACTTTCTGCTACTATGTATAAGTAGAAGTCTACGCGACCTCCCGGTAAGTGTGTTCAGATATATATAGCTTACTAATTCATAAAAATAAATTGTATTTACTCAATATTAACGCAGATGCAGTGCGATACGTATTGCAGTAATTATCAGCACGTGGCAGGCAGCAGGTTATATTGCTTTATGTATGTTTCAATGTTAACGCTGGCTAACAGATATTAATCCAAAATCTCATTAATAATATAATAATAATAATAATACTCAATTCAGTAAATTAGAATGGGGCGTAAGTCAGTTATTTTTCTGAAATGATTGTATATCACGTACTTGTTAAAGTTTGCTAGTTCCTGTCGGGGGGAGTTAAGTGCTTCACGAAAACTTGTGAATAACTAATTATTTGGAATGATTATTATGTTGAATGACTATATTTGGATATATTATAGATCATAATATTTAAAAGTGTTATTTTGAAGTGATTTATTCGATTCAATGGGGTTCTATACATAAGTGAGTTTTCGGAGATTGTAAACTGGGCATGTCACGAAATGTCAGCTGGGTAAATGAGGTAGTGTGGTTTATTAAACCTGTAAGTAATCACAGATATAATTGTGCAGGGTTTCCGATGTAGACGATAATCTGTCTCGCTCCAGAGGATGGCCGAATACCTGCCTTCCATGATATAGATTCCGACTTCCGTCAGCTGTCAGCCCGGATGGACGGACACACTCTACCGGACCCATCTACCCATATGCTGCTAACCAGGTGACATTTAAGCTTTTTGAACAAAATGTTTGTGGCCGATAAACTCTTTTTGAGACACTTGTGGAGACACTCCAGTTTGGGGACTTAGTTCCGGGCAAATGGGTTTACATATTACCTTGTAATTTTTTTTCTTATTAAGGGTTACGCCTCATTAGTATATTAATGGCTATCTCATTCTGAGAATTGTAAACTCGGCCAGGGTCATGCAGCACCCGGGTTGAGGGGAGTTTCCTGTAAAAAGGGTCGGCACTAATTGTTTCTGTGTTAAGCAATGCATGTACGGATGTATCGGTCCCCGTTGGGAAATTTTACGGTTAATTATTTTTTTTCAGTTAATAGGGTTGTGTATTGTATTATTAATTAAAGATCGGGGAAGTGTTTTAACATGTGGACGACACCGGTAGGTGCCGTTTACTACAGGATTGTATCATGTCATATTTTGCTGGATCTCGTCCGGACACATGACCTTGCCTGAGGCCAAGTTTTTTTATGAACACTTTAAGCATCTTTCAGTACATTCATTACATAGATTATGCTTTTCGAAATTCAATTTTACTGTTCAGCTAATTTTGTAACTATTCAATTTTGCCATAGCCAGTTTATATTTTGCCATAGTTTAAATTTTGTAATTGTTACACTTTTATTGCTCATAATACCAATTAATTAATCAATGTTAAAGAATACAAGACTAATCAGTACCTGTATAAGTATTTATAGGTGGTCACGTTCCACTGTTTTTGCAAATTTTGTCAGAAAAATAAAAGAAATGAGAAAGGCAGTTATGCAATCCATGTTGACCTCGTGATGGCACTTATTATCATTATCATTATTGAGATCCGAAATTGATAATTAACCTTTTGCGTGGTATTTGTGTGCCGTTCGGACTATTTAGCCAAATTGGCCTTGGCTGTTCATGTACTTAGAATTTTGGGGCATGTCTCCTCTACTCTCTGGGGATGTATTAATTGGGGTTTTGGGGTTTAGTTATTTATTAATTGAAAATTAAGGTGGGCCGGATACTTGGTCTGAATAAGAGGGTTGAGTGTGTGATGACAAAATATACGCTGTTAACCAGGTGAACATGTGGTGTGCCATTTATATGTAAATGTGTATCTATGTTAATTGTATATTGTGTGTTATGTCTTATGTGATTGTTAAACGTTATTATGCACATATATATATATATATATATATACCATGTCATGATTTATGTAAATTACTGGGAGGGTCGAGACTATGCGCCATTTCACATTATTATTATTTATGCGCCATTATTATTCAAGCTCAACTGTTTGGCGATGCTTATGTTTAATGGACTTAGAATAACGATTGGGGGAATTTTGGAAGTGAGCTATTCTTGTTTATAAAAACTTGTAATTTTATCTTACTTTTCAAGGGCGCATATATTGTACAAAAGCAGAATGCAATAAATCCTGTTATTGTTATCTTAGAGCAGAGTTTCATTTGCAAGTCCCATCATACTGGACCCAGCACATTTTTGCCTTCTCTAGGCTCTTGCCTAGTTCTAAATAACTTGTGGCCTCTCTTTCAAAACAAAAATATTAAAATAAAAAGAAAAAAAAAGGAAGTTTGTTTTCTATATATAAAAAGCATAAAAGGAAAGAGGGGTTACACTTGTTACAGTTAAATATTACCTTTTTTATATTGTACTATAAAGGTTAACTCCCTTCTTTTAGATGTTTCCGTTATTAAATACAAAATTAAACTCCATTTACAGAATCACTCTCGTTGATCTTTATGTGATTAAATATAAAATTAGACTTTTTGATGTGGCTCTTCTTAAATATAAAATTAAACTAAACTAATTTTCTTCCATTTCAATACAATTCAATTCTAACAATTTACAATTTGCCATATAGATAACTAACAAAATTCGTCACAACTTTTCATCATATGACTCTTAAAAACATATATAATTTTACTAATTATTATTAATTACATTTATTTGATTTTTTACATTATTCATTATAATTAGTATATTTTAGATTACTATTCTATTAATCTTTATTTTATTTTAATGTTTATTTCAAATTTAATATAATAATTGTCAACACATATTTCTTAATGCTGTTCTATATAATATTGGAGTCTACCTCTATGTTGGTCGTGACTAACAACTCAGATTTTTTGTTTACAATTCTAACATATGTTCACAATACTATCAAATTTATACCTTTGCTTCTTTTAAAATGATTATTTTATTCTTATGTACTGTGGTGTATTTTAACAGCAGTACATAATACCTTCTCTTATTTCACAATCTCTGATATAATTTGATATGAGATTTTGAAATAATTAATTTCTTATCACAACCATGGTCTATCATTAATATTGAAAACATCTGCTTAATTCACTAATCGTATATAACAAAGTTCTTTCTATAAATTTTTTTTTATTAACACAACAAATATGGTTCATCACTATCACGAATAACAGTATCTTACACACTCATTTATGGATTAAAATAACATTAGTCAAACCAACTGGTTTTACATCAATATAATAAGTACGATTTAACAATTGTGCCTACTTTCATGGCTAAAAAACTCAAAAACATGAATACAATATTATTTTCTTTTCTTTTTATTTTCACCTTCCCAATCCTGGTTATAAATTTCATGTGTGATTTATCTTAGAATTATTTTTCTTTTAATTATTACTTTATTTATACGGGCGAATCTGATTAATATTTTATGTCTCTTTAACATTTCCATCTTGGTATTTAATTACTATAAATCCACACAATTTAATTCTACTGGCTACGAAATTATTTAACTTGAGTGTCATTCTATTTTTCCCCAATCTGGTAAGTATCCTCTTAATTCTATTACAATATTTTTCCCAACTGTTTGATGCAATTACTAACTCATCGACATAAACCGTAATAACTTCTAAAATCTCCTTGCCCCATACTCAGTCAAATCATTCTATAAATATGGCCACATTATGGACCAGCTCAAAAGGTGTTCTCTTGAAATGATAACTTATTACCATTCAGTAACTGATGGTCCATTTCCTTATGCCTTTGCAATATTAATTTTATTTCAGCCTCCTGCTGGTCTAATTTATTATCCACAACATTTATTTGTTTTTCATTGGTTTCTTTTAACTTGGTGTTCTGTTGATCCATTTCATCTTAATTCATAGAATAATTTTTTTTTAATAACTTTCACATTATGTCGTCTGTATTAATAATTCATCTAATCTTTGTTCAATTATTTTGCTTTGGTCAATACCCAGAAAATCAGTCCCTTTTTTCCATATTTTTCATATTTAGTTCATCCGTTGTCAAATACATAAGTTATCCTTGTTGCACGGATTATTATTGTGTCCATAATGATTTCTGTTCTTGTTAAATATCTATCTGTCACCCTGTACTGCAAGTTTTCTTCTATAAAGTTTGCAATGGTATCAAAGTTTAGATCCATCACTTTATCGTCTGGTTTACTCAGATATGTTAATGGTACATTATTTATCGGTGATGTCACTGAACTTTTGTTAAGTTTTTCTTTATCTGGTATTTTTAATTTAATTATTAATTTGGTTAAGTTTTTTCTATGATTTTTTAATTCAGTCATTTCCCTGTAATTAATGATTGTGAGATTAAATACATTAATTAAACCACTCCTAATCATATCTAATTCTTCCTTTGTATTTTTCTGTTTCTTGGGACGTCTTTTACCTATTTTCTTCGTCTTCTTTTCCACATACTTATTATTCTCTTTGTTTCTACTATGTTTATTCTTAGATAATAATACACTTTTGCCTTCTTTATTTTCTATTTCCTTACTACTCTCTTCTGTTTCGGACTTACTTGTTCCCTGTTTTGATCGTTATTTTCTTTTATTGATTCTATTGACTGTTTCCTTTCAGCCTTTAACTGGTTAGTATAATTATTAATCTCATTCCTGAAAGCATTTTGTTGCTCAGAAAAAACCTTAATCTCAGTCCTGAATTGGTCAAATTTAGCATTTACTGGTTAAAATTATCATTTTGTTGGTATAATTTAGGATTTTGCTGGTCAAATTTAGCATTTAACTGGTTAGAATTATCAGTAACCTCAGTCCTGATTTGGTCAAATTTACTGGTCATTTCATCCTTTAAATGGTTAGAATTAACATTTTGTTGGTCTAATTTAGTATTTAACTGGTTAGAATTATGGGTAATTTCATTCCTAAGTTGGTCAAATTTAGCATTTAATTGGTTAGAATTATCAGTCATATGTTGGTCAAATTTACTATTTTGTTGGTCTAATTTAGCATTTTGCTGGTCTAAACTGGCCCTTATTGCATCCATTATTGCCCTCACATCTAGTTGTTCAATTTCCCTATGGGGTTGTTCCATTTCATCTTCCTCCTCTTCAGCACTATTACTTCTTAATTTATATCTTTTATCCTGTTTGTTAGCCATGTTACAATATTTAGATTAATTTAACTACAAGTAAATTTTTTATTCTAATTAAATTTAACAAAATTATTTTATTGTAATTTAATTAATTCAGTTTGGCACTATTGCCTATTATTTAATTTATGTTATTTGGTGCTGGCTTAAAGAAAATCTTTGCTTTCACGTGTGGGCGTCATTTTGTACTATAATTAATTACAAGTATTGTAATTAAGATATGCCACACGTTGGTGACGCTATTTTGTACTATAATTAATTACCAGTATTGTAATTAAGATATGTCCCACGTTAGTTGGGTCATTTTACGTACTGTTATTTTCTTTTAAGTTATATTTTATTTCTGTTTGCAAGAGTAATTTCCCTTTATTTGGGCAATCAGTACGAGTTGTCTATATTATTTTAATATTTTAATACTTTTATGTATTGTTTATGTTTAACATCTGCTCATGAACAAACTCTATCTCAGGGTTGACAACTATTAATTTGATTTATATTATTTAATACTGTGAATGATTGATTATTTTCTTTAATCCGTACCAAACAACGTTAGTGCATAAATTTGTTAATAAATAACAAGGTAATAATATCTACCGTGTAAATGTGAATATTTTGAATTTTAGCTCTTCACAACTGCAATGGGTTCAATTCTCGCTGATGTTTATCATCTTAAATATAGTGTTAAGCCTCGTGGTTTGTTCCTTCGCTTGGATTTTTTATTAGATTAAATGTCGAATTATATTTTCTTCTTTAATTACTAAATTGATGCTACTTTTAAATATCGAATTTTATGGTGTTGACTATCAAGTTATATTCCAGGACAGTCTTCCTCTTTTAAATCAGCGTTCTATAAATGATATACTCAGACTTCTTGAAAAAATTGATGTTTATTAAGTTGAATAAAAATTAAAATTCTTTCAGTATTACAGGTTTATACTCTGATATTTATTCTATTAAATATAAAGGTTAACTCCCTTCTTTTAGATGTTTCCGATATTAAATACAAAATTAAACTCCATTTACAGAATCACTCTCGTTGATCTTTATGTGATTAAATATAAAATTAGACTTTTTGATGTGGCTCTTCTTAAATATAAAATTAAACTAAACTAATTTTCTTCCATTTCAATACAATTCAATTCTAACAATTTACAATTTGCCATATAGATAACTAACTAAATTCGTCACATCTTTTCATCATATGACTCTTAAAAACATATATAATTTTACTAATTATTATTAATTACATTTATTTGATTTTTTACATTATTCATTATAATTAGTATATTTTAGATTACTATTCTATTAATCTTTATTTTATTTTAATGTTTATTTCAAATTTAATATAATAATTGTCAACACATATTTCTTAATGCTGTTCTATATAATATTGGAGTCTACCTCTATTTTGGTCGTGACTAACAACTCAGTTTTTTTGTTTACAATTCTAACATATGTTCACAATACTATCAAATTTATAACTTTGCTTCTTTTAAAATTATTATTTTATTCTTATGTACTGTGGTGTATTTTAACAGCAGTACAATATTTACGTTACGTGTCAAAAATCGATCTCTTGTGATGCGGCCCGCCGATAGGTTTCTGAGTATAATTTTAGCCCTAAACCACTTTTAAAGTTGGAAACCACTGTTGTAGAGCACCCAACGGTACAGAAAAATGGTTGTGACAAAATTTCCTGGGTGCAACGGTTTCGCGGAAAATTACGGCTTACCGGGTTTCCGTACGACCATTGAATGGCTGTGCTTCAGTCGATTTTAATGTCGAAATCCGTGCGTACTGGCGCATAAAAACTAAACAACGTATTATAGAAAAATTATTATAATTAAGTAAAACAAAGACCGTTTTAAAGAAGAATAATTAAGTTTTTAAAAATAAAGTATATAATTAACACAGACGATTAAAATAATCCAATTGAATTGTATTACGCAAACTTACCTATTTCCAGTAGGACTTTTTTTAACCGAACTAAAGGGGGAGGAGTCATTTCGTATAAGGCATTTTTTCGGATAATCCATGGAGTCTATTAACGTTTACTAAAGCATATAGAACACAAAATTATCAGTAAAAACATATTTAATTAGAAAAGTTCAAATTATAAACACGTAATACATTGTAATCTACGTTCAAAGTTACATAGTTTTACTTAAAAAAGTCTGTAATTTTGTCTGAACAGTTTCTACACAGCGTTTGCTCGCTGCAGTGTCACGCTAACTGTTTAAAAGTAAGATGTCTGATGGTATTGCTTGCTCAGCCTGCTCCACGAAACGTAAAACTACCTATAAAGTAAGATGTCTGATGGTGTTGCTTGCTCAGCCTGCTCCACGAAACGTAAACCTACCTATAAAGTAAGATGTCTGATGGTGTTGCTTGCTCAGCCTGCTCCACGAAACGTAAACCTACCTATAAAGTAAGATGTCTGATGGTGTTGCTTGCTCAGCCTGCTCCACGAAACGTAAACCTACCTATAAAGTAAGATGTCTGATGGTGTTGCTTGCTCAGCCTGCTCCACAAAACGTAAACCTACCTATAAAGCAAGATGTCTGATGGTGTTGCTTGCTCAGCCTGCTCCACGAAACGTAAACCTACCTATAAAGTAAGATGTCTGATGGTGTTGCTTTCTCAGCCTGCTCCACGAAACGTAAACCTACCTATAAAGTAAGATGTCTGATGGTGTTGCTTGCTCAGCATGCTCCACGAAACGTAAACCTACCTATAAAGTAAGATGTCTGATGGTGTTGTTTGCTCAGCCTGCTCCACGAAACGTAAACCTACCTATAAAGTAAGATGTCTGATGGTATTGCTTGCTCAGCCTGCTCCACGAAACGTAAACCTACCTATAAAATAAGATGTCTGATGGTGTTGCTTGCTCAGCGTACTCCACGAAACGTAAACCTACCTATAAAGTAAGATGTCTGATGGTGTTGCTTGCTCGGCCTGCTCCACGAAACGTAAAACTACCTATAAAGTAAGATGTCTTATGGTGTTGCTTGCTCAGCCTGCTCCACGAAACGTAAACCTACCTATAAAGTAAGATGTCTGATGGTGTTGCTTGCTCAGCCTGCTCCACGAAACGTAAACCTACCTATAAATTAAGATGTCTTATGGTGTTGCTTGCTCAGCCTGCTCCACGAAACGTAAACCTACCTATAAAGTAAGATGTCTGATGGTGTTGCTTGCTCAGCGTGCTCCACGAAACGTAAACCTACCTATAAAGTAAGATGTCTGATGGTGTTGCTTGCTCAGCCTGCTCCACGAAACGTAAACCTACCTATAAAGTAAGATGTCTGAGGGTGTTGCTTGCTCAGCGTGCTCCGCGAAACGTAAACCTACCTATAAAGTAAGATGTCTGATGGTGTTGCTTGCTCAGCGTACTCCACGAAACGTAAACCTACCTATAAATTAAGATGTCTGATGGTGTTGCTTGCTCAGCCTGCTCCACGAAACGTAAAACTACCTATAAATTAAGATGTCTTATGGTGTTGCTTGCTCAGCCTGCTCCACGAAACGTAAACCTACCTATAAAGTAAGATGTCTGATGGTGTTGCTTGCTCAGCCTGCTCCACGAAACGTAAACCTACCTATAAAGTAAGATGTCTGATGGTGTTGCTTGCTCAGCCTGCTCCACGAAACGTAAATATAAAGCTGCTATGTTGAATCTGTTATGTATTAATAAGACAGTAAAATTAATTGATTAATAAAAATAAGAAAATATTCTAACCTTTAAATCCGTCGCTGCTGTCACTCGTTTTGTGTCTGTGTCATGAACATCCTGGTCTGTGTCGTCTGATTAAGGCTCTGGTCTTTATCACAGCTTCCACAATTTCTTGGTCAGTAAATTCTAATTCCGCGTCATCTGCCTCTAGCCATTCGTCTATTTCTTCACACCCTCGAATTCCTTTAGCCATTTCTACCAAGTTTTTGTAATTTTCCCCCTCTTCGTTTTCTTCATCTATCTTCTGGCAGTTTTTTCTATTTTTATAATTTTACTTCTGACATCGTTTCGGTTAACCCAGGATTCGGATGTGTTGAGTTCGGTTAAACCGGGTTTTACTGTATTAGTTTAATTATAGTAACGAGGTAGACAAGTGACAAAGTCTAGTGACGTTCATAATCTGAGATTTACTTCTGTCTGAATGTGTTGTGGTGATAATGTTCCGATAATATGTAATATGTATAGGTGTACGTCGCATATTCTATAGTTTTAGCTACACATTTTGAGACCATAATCCAGAATAAAAAGAAATAACAAGTTTTAAGTTCCTACCAATATAAGAGTTACAGAGCAAATATATTGTTACCTGTCGAGTGGCTGCTAGGCTACAACTGTTAGTTGTGGCTTCGGAGGTGAATTAAGATCATTGATATGAACCGTTCTTCTTTGAAGACATTGATGATTCGCAAGTATAAAACTTCTACAATTTTCTTTATAATAATAATTCTTGAAATTAACTTAATTCAAATAATTCAATTACTTTTACCCAACTCTAAGTACCTTCAGTTAATAGTACTTAGTCTCAACAAAACAATGTAACTACTTTAGTTACTCTTTAAAATTGACAAAAACAAAAAGTATGACTGACTATCACTGGCTAGAGAGGCTCTCTTAGAACACCTTCTAACTCACATCAAAGAACAAGTCAAAGTGAGACGGACATAAGCTCTGTAAGAACACTTACGATCAAATCTGTTTTCTCCAGCATTTGCTTGGCTTTTTATATACAATTCGTGGGTTGTAACCCTTATTTACAGTGGTGGGACTGTTCCATTTTCTTATTTCTAAAACCTTAACTATGATTGGCTAAAACTAGTTGAAGTGAGGGTAGTTTCTTAAAATTTTTATAAGAATTCCTATTATTCGTCAAAGACCCTACGTCAAAATTTGGTGAGGTTTCACTCTCTTAGATTAAAGTTCTCACGAGTATAACACCTTCTTTCACCAATGTTCGCACGGAGTACACCTGCCTTTAAACTTGTGACGCATTACTTGACTTACCCCAAAAGGATATCAACTTTATGGCGACATTTATGTGTTCTGTCTGGACCTTGTCACCATTAATTCTTATTTGATGTGTCTCGCCAGATTTCCTATGTTTACGATTATTACTTCCTTGACAGTCATGCTTATTGAGAAATAGGCTGAAATCTTTATCAAATCCTGGAACTATTTTTATGTTCAAAACATCTGCTTGTCAGGTATACAGTCTGATACCTGTGTCTATCGCCAAATGTCAACTAAAAACTTCTATAGCCTCACTTCTAAATAACAATTATGATATAATAACATTACTTAGAATTGACAATTACAACAATATTAAGCTTTTCATAGCAGTATAGATATCGTTTTACAGTTAGAAAGAACTCTAAGTCTAAAAATGAAACCGACAATTAAAGCTAATGAACAAATTAAAAAAGTTCATTTTTTAAAACCAGTATTTTAATGAGCTTTTTAAAATGTTCTTTACTAGTCCTAGTCAACCTGTTTTCATCCAAGTACAATAGACGTCATGAAATTTTGTTATTGAAATAGAATAAATTTATATAAAATTTATATACAAAGGTACAAACTTTCCTATTTTTATTTTCCGTCGTGCGACTTCGTATATTTTATTTATTCACTACGCGTTTCGGCAACAAGTTGCCATCCTCAGGTGAAACATTCACTCAAAACGAGGTCGTTAGAAAGTAAAATAATTTATTAAAATACTAAAACTTAAAGTCAAAAGTGCACTTTCAACATACGCGAACATGAGCAGGCCAGTGCTATACACGCGGGTATTAACGGTCGACCCACCCGTATTTTAATAAATTATTTTACTTTCTAACGACCTCGTTTTGAGTGAATGTTTCACCTGAGGATGGCAACTTTTTGCCGAAACGCGTAGTGAATAAATAAAATATACGAAGTCGCACGACGGAAAATAAAAATAGGTAAGTTTGTACCTTTGTATTAGAGCGCGACTTGGAGACAAAACAATAAAATGTATTATAAAATTTATATAATTTTACTATATTAGGAAAACTTTGATAAAAGAGCTTCTTATTTTGCTAGTGTTTCAGCGAATAACTAAACAGTTTACTCATCGGTGTCCATAATAGAAGAAAACGGCATTCAAAAATAAAACGAGAAAAATAAACATTTATATGTTCTCCTAAAGTAAGTAACAATATCCACACAGTTGTTTGTCGCAAAAACCCTAAATTCCCTTCTTTAAAACGATTCTTGTGCCACTTAATCACTTAATCACAATAATTTTGAAGAAGTTATTTAGGTTTTTGTGCAGAAGTCAGTGTTTTGGCGGTAAAATACTACGCAAATTTTCATGCAGTGATGCGAAAGGAAAGCGATTCGGTTATATCTTACGCAAAATACTGGACAAAAAAAAAAAAAACTCACGGCCAGGTTTATGCAAACTTTTATGATCCACAAATTAGGTGTGACACTTTTATCGAATCGAAATTGTTTATTGATGTTTCGCGGCAAATTATATCTTCTCTAGACGTAACCGTCTTGAAAACTTATGGTGTCGGTATCGATTCAAACTTTTATGTAATTTTTTTATACATAACGTTGAATGTTTCATTTAGTTTGTAAAGTCTGTTGCATTTTAATACGTTTTCTTTTTTGGTCGATGGACTATTAGGACTAACGTTTCTAAACGTACAGTTTATTTGTTTTTATGAATTACGTTTAAAAATTTATTTAAAGTTGATAAACATAATTTGTAATGTTGGTTAAAGATAATAAGTTAAATTTAGGTACACGTTAAGTGTGAATATCATCGACAACATTGGCGTGTATTACAACGTTCTGCCTTACACCTCCAATCATTCACTCTCACTTTCCGTAGTCTTTCTATCAGTCTTCTTTTGGTCCTTCTCTGTGATCTTGCCACAGCCATTTTCACCCCTGTATCTCATTCATCCTTTCCGTGTTCCCAGTCCACACTGTCAACACTATTCTCTTTGCTTGGTGATCTCGCTGTGTCTGCAGTATTATCAAGTTAATAATCTTTTATACTGTTAGCTAGTATGTGATGCAGCCTTGGATGTGAAATACAGGCTCACAAGAGAATCCTCACAAAAAAAGGTTATATAACAAAGTTCTTTATATAAATTTTTTTTTTATTAACACAACAAATATGGTTCATCACTATCACGAATAACAGTATCTTACACACTCATTTATGGATTAAAATAACATTAGTCAAACCAACTGGTTTTACATCAATATAATAAGTACGATTTAACAATTGTGCCTACTTTCATGGCTAAAAAACTCAAAAACATGAATACAATATTATTTTCTTTTCTTTTTATTTTCACCTTCCCAATCCTGGTTATAAATTTCATGTGTGATTTATCTTAGAATTATTTTTCTTTTAATTATTACTTTATTTATACGGGCGAATCTGATTAATATTTTATGTCTCTTTAACATTTCCATCTTGGTATTTAATTACTATAAATCCACACAATTTAATTCTACTGGCTACGAAATTATTTAACTTGAGTGTCATTCTATTTTTCCCCAATCTGGTAAGTATCCTCTTAATTCTATTACAATATTTTTCCCAACTGTTTGATGCAATTACTAACTCATCGACATAAACCGTAATAACTTCTAAAATCTCCTTGCCCCATACTCAGTCAAATCATTCTATAAATATGGCCACATTATGGACCAGCTCAAAAGGTGTTCTCTTGAAATGATAACTTATTACCATTCAGTAACTGATGGTCCATTTCCTTATGCCTTTGCAATATTAATTTTATTTCAGCCTCCTGCTGGTCTAATTTATTATCCACAACATTTATTTGTTTTTCATTGGTTTCTTTTAACTTGGTGTTCTGTTGATCCATTTCATCTTAATTCATAGAATAATTTTTTTTTAATAACTTTCACATTATGTCGTCTGTATTAATAATTCATCTAATCTTTGTTCAATTATTTTGCTTTGGTCAATACCCAGAAAATCAGTCCCTTTTTTCCATATTTTTCATATTTAGTTCATCCGTTGTCAAATACATAAGTTATCCTTGTTGCACGGATTATTATTGTGTCCATAATGATTTCTGTTCTTGTTAAATATCTATCTGTCACCCTGTACTGCAAGTTTTCTTCTATAAAGTTTGCAATGGTATCAAAGTTTAGATCCATCACTTTATCGTCTGGTTTACTCAGATATGTTAATGGTACATTATTTATCGGTGATGTCACTGAACTTTTGTTAAGTTTTTCTTTATCTGGTATTTTTAATTTAATTATTAATTTGGTTAAGTTTTTTCTATGATTTTTTAATTCAGTCATTTCCCTGTAATTAATGATTGTGAGATTAAATACATTAATTAAACCACTCCTAATCATATCTAATTCTTCCTTTGTATTTTTCTGTTTCTTGGGACGTCTTTTACCTATTTTCTTCGTCTTCTTTTCCACATACTTATTATTCTCTTTGTTTCTACTATGTTTATTCTTAGATAATAATACACTTTTGCCTTCTTTATTTTCTATTTCCTTACTACTCTCTTCTGTTTCGGACTTACTTGTTCCCTGTTTTGATCGTTATTTTCTTTTATTGATTCTATTGACTGTTTCCTTTCAGCCTTTAACTGGTTAGTATAATTATTAATCTCATTCCTGAAAGCATTTTGTTGCTCAGAAAAAACCTTAATCTCAGTCCTGAATTGGTCAAATTTAGCATTTACTGGTTAAAATTATCATTTTGTTGGTATAATTTAGGATTTTGCTGGTCAAATTTAGCATTTAACTGGTTAGAATTATCAGTAACCTCAGTCCTGATTTGGTCAAATTTACTGGTCATTTCATCCTTTAAATGGTTAGAATTAACATTTTGTTGGTCTAATTTAGTATTTAACTGGTTAGAATTATGGGTAATTTCATTCCTAAGTTGGTCAAATTTAGCATTTAATTGGTTAGAATTATCAGTCATATGTTGGTCAAATTTACTATTTTGTTGGTCTAATTTAGCATTTTGCTGGTCTAAACTGGCCCTTATTGCATCCATTATTGCCCTCACATCTAGTTGTTCAATTTCCCTATGGGGTTGTTCCATTTCATCTTCCTCCTCTTCAGCACTATTACTTCTTAATTTATATCTTTTATCCTGTTTGTTAGCCATGTTACAATATTTAGATTAATTTAACTACAAGTAAATTTTTTATTCTAATTAAATTTAACAAAATTATTTTATTGTAATTTAATTAATTCAGTTTGGCACTATTGCCTATTATTTAATTTATGTTATTTGGTGCTGGCTTAAAGAAAATCTTTGCTTTCACGTGTGGGCGTCATTTTGTACTATAATTAATTACAAGTATTGTAATTAAGATATGCCACACGTTGGTGACGCTATTTTGTACTATAATTAATTACCAGTATTGTAATTAAGATATGTCCCACGTTAGTTGGGTCATTTTACGTACTGTTATTTTCTTTTAAGTTATATTTTATTTCTGTTTGCAAGAGTAATTTCCCTTTATTTGGGCAATCAGTACGAGTTGTCTATATTATTTTAATATTTTAATACTTTTATGTATTGTTTATGTTTAACATCTGCTCATGAACAAACTCTATCTCAGGGTTGACAACTATTAATTTGATTTATATTATTTAATACTGTGAATGATTGATTATTTTCTTTAATCCGTACCAAACTACGTTAGTGCATAAATTTGTTAATAAATAACAAGGTAATAATATCTACCGTGTAAATGTGAATATTTTGAATTTTAGCTCTTCACAACTGCAATGGGTTCAATTCTCGCTGATGTTTATCATCTTAAATATAGTGTTAAGCCTCGTGGTTTGTTCCTTCGCTTGGATTTTTTATTAGATTAAATGTCGAATTATATTTTCTTCTTTAATTACTAAATTGATGCTACTTTTAAATATCGAATTTTATGGTGTTGACTATCAAGTTATATTCCAGGACAGTCTTCCTCTTTTAAATCAGCGTTCTATAAATGATATACTCAGACTTCTTGAAAAAATTGATGTTTATTAAGTTGAATAAAAATTAAAATTCTTTCAGTATTACAGGTTTATACTCTGATATTTATTCTATTAAATATAAAGGTTAACTCCCTTCTTTTAGATGTTTCCGATATTAAATACAAAATTAAACTCCATTTACAGAATCACTCTCGTTGATCTTTATGTGATTAAATATAAAATTAGACTTTTTGATGTGGCTCTTCTTAAATATAAAATTAAACTAAACTAATTTTCTTCCATTTCAATACAATTCAATTCTAACAATTTACAATTTGCCATATAGATAACTAACTAAATTCGTCACATCTTTTCATCATATGACTCTTAAAAACATATATAATTTTACTAATTATTATTAATTACATTTATTTGATTTTTTACATTATTCATTATAATTAGTATATTTTAGATTACTATTCTATTAATCTTTATTTTATTTTAATGTTTATTTCAAATTTAATATAATAATTGTCAACACATATTTCTTAATGCTGTTCTATATAATATTGGAGTCTACCTCTATTTTGGTCGTGACTAACAACTCAGTTTTTTTGTTTACAATTCTAACATATGTTCACAATACTATCAAATTTATAACTTTGCTTCTTTTAAAATTATTATTTTATTCTTATGTACTGTGGTGTATTTTAACAGCAGTACAATATTTACGTTACGTGTCAAAAATCGATCTCTTGTGATGCGGCCCGCCGATAGGTTTCTGAGTATAATTTTAGCCCTAAACCACTTTTAAAGTTGGAAACCACTGTTGTAGAGCACCCAACGGTACAGAAAAATGGTTGTGACAAAATTTCCTGGGTGCAACGGTTTCGCGGAAAATTACGGCTTATCGGGTTTCCGTACGACCATTGAATGGCTGTGCTTCAGTCGATTTTAATGTCGAAATCCGTGCGTACTGGCGCATAAAAACTAAACAACGTATTATAGAAAAATTATTATAATTAAGTAAAACAAAGACCGTTTTAAAGAAGAATAATTAAGTTTTTAAAAATAAAGTATATAATTAGCACAGACGATTAAAATAATCCAATTGAATTGTATTACGCAAACTTACCTATTTCCAGTAGGACTTTTTTTAACCGAACTAAAGGGGGAGGAGTCATTTCGTATAAGGCATTTTTTCGGATAATCCATGGAGTCTATTAACGTTTGCTAAAGCATATAGAACACAAAATTATCAGTAAAAACATATTTAATTAGAAAAGTTCAAATTATAAACACGTAATACATTGTAATCTACGTTCAAAGTTACATAGTTTTACTTAAAAAAGTCTGTAATTTTGTCTGAACAGTTTCTACACAGCGTTTGCTCGCTGCAGTGTCACGCTAACTGTTTAAAAGTAACATGTCTGATGGTATTGCTTGCTCAGCCTGCTCCACGAAACGTAAAACTACCTATAAAGTAAGATGTCTGATGGTGTTGCTTGCTCAGCCTGCTCCACGAAACGTAAACCTACCTATAAAGTAAGATGTCTGATGGTGTTGCTTGCTCAGCCTGCTCCACGAAACGTAAACCTACCTATAAAGTAAGATGTCTGATGGTGTTGCTTGCTCAGCCTGCTCCACGAAACGTAAACCTACCTATAAAGTAAGATGTCTGATGGTGTTGCTTGCTCAGCCTGCTCCAAGAAACGTAAACCTACCTATAAAGTAAGATGTCTGATGGTGTTGCTTGCTCAGCCTGCTCCACGAAACGTAAACCTACCTATAAAGTAAGATGTCTGATGGTATTGCTTGCTCAGCCTGCTCCACGAAACGTAAACCTACCTCTAAAGTAAGATGTCTGATGGTGTTGCTTGCTCAGCGTACCCCACGAAACGTAAACCTACCTATAAAGTAAGATGTCTGATGGTGTTGCTTGCTCGGCCTGCTCCACGAAACGTAAAACTACCTATAAAGTAAGATGTCTTATGGTGTTGCTTGCTCGGCCTGCTCCACGAAACGTAAACCTACCTATAAAGTAAGATGTCTGATGGTGTTGCTTGCTCAGCCTGCTCCACGAAACGTAAACCTACCTATAAAGTAAGATGTCTGATGGTGTTGCTTGCTCAGCCTGCTCCACGTAACGTAAACCTACCTATAAAGTAAGATGTCTGATGGTGTTGTTTGCTCAGCCTGCTCCACGAAACGTAAACCTACCTATAAAGTAAGATGTCTGATGGTGTTGCTTGCTCAGCCTGCTCCACGAAACGTAAACCTACCTATAAAGTAAGATGTCTTATGGTGTTGCTTGCTCAGCGTGCTCCACGAAACGTAAACCTACCTATAAAGTAAGATGTCTGATGGTGTTGCTTGCTCAGCCTGCTCCACGAAACGTAAATAAAAAGCTGCTATGTTGAATCTGTTATGTATTAATAAGACAGTAAAATTAATTGATTAATAAAAATAAGAAAATATTCTAACCTCTAAATCCGTCGCTGCTGTCACTCGTTTTGTGTCTGCGTCATGAACATCCTGGTCTGTGTCGTCTGATTAAGGCTCTGGTCTTTATCACAGCTTCCACAATTTCTTGGTCAGTAAATTCTAGTTCCGCGTCATCTGCCTCTAGCCATTCGTCTATTTCTTCACACCCTCGAATTCCTTTAGCCATTTCTACCAAGTTTTTGTAATTTTCCCCCTCTTCGTTTTCTTCATCTATCTTCTGGCAGTTTTTTCTATTTTTATAATTTTACTTCTGACATCGTTTCGGTTAACCGAGGTTTCGTATGTGCTGAGTTCGGTTAAACCGGGTTTTACTGTATTAGTTTAATTATAGTAACGAGGTAGACAAGTGACAAGGTCTAGTGACGTTCATAATCTGAGACTTACTTCTGTCTGAATGTGTTGTGGTCATAATGTTCCGATAATATGTAATATGTATAGGCGTACGTCGCATATTCTATAGTTTTAGCTACACATTTTGAGACCATAATCCAGAATAAAAAGGAATAACAAGTTTTAAGTTCCTACCAATATAAGAGTTACAGAGCAAATATATTGTTACCTGTCGAGTGGCTGCTAGGCTACAACTGTTAGTTGTGGCTTCGGAGGTGAATTAAAATCATTGATATGAACCGTTCTTCTTTGAAGACATTGATGATTCGCAAGTATAAAACTTCTACAATTTTCTTTATAATAATAATTCTTGAAATTAACTTAATTCAAATAATTCAATTACTTTTACCCAACTCTAAGTACCTTCAGTTAATAGTACTTAGTCTCAACAAAACAATGTAACTACTTTAGTTACTCTTTAAAATTGACAAAAACAAAAAGTATGACTGACTATCACTGGCTAGAGAGGCTCTCTTAGAACACCTTCTAACTCACATCAAAGAACAAGTCAAAGTGAGACGGACATAAGCTCTGTAAGAACACTTACGATCAAATCTGTTTTCTCCAGCATTTGCTTGGCTTTTTATATACAATTCGTGGGTTGTAACCCTTATTTACAGTGGTGGGACTGTTCCATTTTCTTATTTCTAAAACCTTAACTATGATTGGCTAAAACTAGTTGAAGTGAGGGTAGTTTCTTAAAATTTTTATAAGAATTCCTATTATTCGTCAAAGACCCTACGTCAAAATTTGGTGAGGTTTCACTCTCTTAGATTAAAGTTCTCAGGAGTATAACACCTTCTTTCACCAATGTTCGCACGGAGTACACCTGCCTTTAAACTTGTGACGCATTACTTGACTTACCCCAAAAGGATATCAACTTTATGGCGACATTTATGTGTTCTGTCTGGACCTTGTCACCATTAATTCTTATTTGATGTGTCTCGCCAGATATCCTATGTTTACGATTATTACTTCCTTGACAGTCATGCTTATTGAGAAATAGGCTGAAATCTTTATCAAATCCTGGAACTATTTTTATGTTCAAAACATCTGCTTGTCAGGTATACAGTCTGATACCTGTGTCTATCGCCAAATGTCAACTAAAAACTTCTATAGCCTCACTTCTAAATAACAATTATGATATAATAACATTACTTAGAATTGACAATTACAACAATATTAAGCTTTTCATAGCAGTATAGATATCGTTTTACAGTTAGAAAGAACTCTAAGTCTAAAAATGAAACCGACAATTAAAGCTAATGAACAAATTAAAAAAGTTCATTTTTTAAAACCAGTATTTTAATGAGCTTTTTAAAATGTTCTTTACTAGTCCTAGTCAACCTGTTTTCATCCAAGTACAATAGACGTCATGAAATTTTGTTATTGAAATAGAATAAATTTATATAAAATTTATATACAAAGGTACAAACTTTCCTATTTTTATTTTCCGTCGTGCGACTTCGTATATTTTATTTATTCACTACGCGTTTCGGCAACAAGTTGCCATCCTCAGGTAAAACATTCACTCAAAACGAGGTCGTTAGAAAGTAAAATAATTTATTAAAATACTAAAACTTAAAGTCAAAAGTGCACTTTCAACATACGCGAACATGAGCAGGCCAGTGCTATACACGCGGGTATTAACGGTCGACCCACCCGTATTTTAATAAATTATTTTACTTTCTAACGACCTCGTTTTGAGTGAATGTTTCACCTGAGGATGGCAACTTTTTGCCGAAACGCGTAGTGAATAAATAAAATATACGAAGTCGCACGACGGAAAATAAAAATAGGTAAGTTTGTACCTTTGTATTAGAGCGCGACTTGGAGACAAAACAATAAAATGTATTATAAAATTTATATAATTTTACTATATTAGGAAAACTTTGATAAAAGAGCTTCTTATTTTGCTAGTGTTTCAGCGAATAACTAAACAGTTTACTCATCGGTGTCCATAATAGAAGAAAACGGCATTCAAAAATAAAACGAGAAAAATAAACATTTATATGTTCTCCTAAAGTAAGTAACAATATCCACACAGTTGTTTGTCGCAAAAACCCTAAATTCCCTTCTTTAAAACGATTCTTGTGCCACTTAATCAGTTAATCACAATAATTTTGAAGAAGTTATTTAGGTTTTTGTGCAGAAGTCAGTGTTTTGGCGGTAAAATACTACGCAAATTTTCATGCAGTGATGCGAAAGGAAAGCGATTCGGTTATATCTTACGCAAAATACTGGACAAAAAAAAAAAAAAAACTCACGGCCAGGTTTATGCAAACTTTTATGATCCACAAATTAGGTGTGACACTTTTATCGAATCGAAATTGTTTATTGATGTTTCGCGGCAAATTATATCTTCTCTAGACGTAACCGTCTTGAAAACTTATGGTGTCGGTATCGATTCAAACTTTTATGTAATTTTTTTATACATAACGTTGAATGTTTCATTTAGTTTGTAAAGTCTGTTGCATTTTAATACGTTTTCTTTTTTGGTCGATGGACTATTAGGACTAACGTTTCTAAACGTACAGTTTATTTGTTTTTATGAATTACGTTTAAAAATTTATTTAAAGTTGATAAACATAATTTGTAATGTTGGTTAAAGATAATAAGTTAAATTTAGGTACACGTTAAGTGTGAATATCATCGACAACATTGGCGTGTATTACAACGTTCTGCCTTACACCTCCAATCATTCACTCTCACTTTCCGTAGTCTTTCTATCAGTCTTCTTTTGGTCCTTCTCTGTGATCTTGCCACAGCCATTTTCACCCCTGTATCTCATTCATCCTTTCCGTGTTCCCAGTCCACACTGTCAACACTATTCTCTTTGCTTGGTGATCTCGCTGTGTCTGCAGTATTATCAAGTTAATAATCTTTTATACTGTTAGCTAGTATGTGATGCAGCCTTGGATGTGAAATACAGGCTCACAAGAGAATCCTCACAAAAAAAGGTTATATAACAAAGTTCTTTATATAAATTTTTTTTTTATTAACACAACAAATATGGTTCATCACTATCACGAATAACAGTATCTTACACACTCATTTATGGATTAAAATAACATTAGTCAAACCAACTGGTTTTACATCAATATAATAAGTACGATTTAACAATTGTGCCTACTTTCATGGCTAAAAAACTCAAAAACATGAATACAATATTATTTTCTTTTCTTTTTATTTTCACCTTCCCAATCCTGGTTATAAATTTCATGTGTGATTTATCTTAGAATTATTTTTCTTTTAATTATTACTTTATTTATACGGGCGAATCTGATTAATATTTTATGTCTCTTTAACATTTCCATCTTGGTATTTAATTACTATAAATCCACACAATTTAATTCTACTGGCTACGAAATTATTTAACTTGAGTGTCATTCTATTTTTCCCCAATCTGGTAAGTATCCTCTTAATTCTATTACAATATTTTTCCCAACTGTTTGATGCAATTACTAACTCATCGACATAAACCGTAATAACTTCTAAAATCTCCTTGCCCCATACTCAGTCAAATCATTCTATAAATATGGCCACATTATGGACCAGCTCAAAAGGTGTTCTCTTGAAATGATAACTTATTACCATTCAGTAACTGATGGTCCATTTCCTTATGCCTTTGCAATATTAATTTTATTTCAGCCTCCTGCTGGTCTAATTTATTATCCACAACATTTATTTGTTTTTGATTGGTTTCTTTTAACTTGGTGTTCTGTTGATCCATTTCATCTTAATTCATAGAATAATTTTTTTTTAATAACTTTCACATTATGTCGTCTGTATTAATAATTCATCTAATCTTTGTTCAATTATTTTGCTTTGGTCAATACCCAGAAAATCAGTCCCTTTTTTCCATATTTTTCATATTTAGTTCATCCGTTGTCAAATACATAAGTTATCCTTGTTGCACGGATTATTATTGTGTCCATAATGATTTCTGTTCTTGTTAAATATCTATCTGTCACCCTTACTGCAAGTTTTCTTCTATAAAGTTTGCAATGGTATCAAAGTTTAGATCCATCACTTTATCGTCTGGTTTACTCAGATATGTTAATGGTACATTATTTATCGGTGATGTCACTGAACTTTTGTTAAGTTTTTCTTTATCTGGTATTTTTAATTTAATTATTAATTTGGTTAAGTTTTTTCTATGATTTTTTAATTCAGTCATTTCCCTGTAATTAATGATTGTGAGATTAAATACATTAATTAAACCACTCCTAATCATATCTAATTCTTCCTTTGTATTTTTCTGTTTCTTGGGACGTCTTTTACCTATTTTCTTCGTCTTCTTTTCCACATACTTATTATTCTCTTTGTTTCTACTATGTTTATTCTTAGATAATAATACACTTTTGCCTTCTTTATTTTCTATTTCCTTACTACTCTCTTCTGTTTCGGACTTACTTGTTCCCTGTTTTGATCGTTATTTTCTTTTATTGATTCTATTGACTGTTTCCTTTCAGCCTTTAACTGGTTAGTATAATTATTAATCTCATTCCTGAAAGCATTTTGTTGCTCAGAAAAAACCTTAATCTCAGTCCTGAATTGGTCAAATTTAGCATTTACTGGTTAAAATTATCATTTTGTTGGTATAATTTAGGATTTTGCTGGTCAAATTTAGCATTTAACTGGTTAGAATTATCAGTAACCTCAGTCCTGATTTGGTCAAATTTACTGGTCATTTCATCCTTTAAATGGTTAGAATTAACATTTTGTTGGTCTAATTTAGTATTTAACTGGTTAGAATTATGGGTAATTTCATTCCTAAGTTGGTCAAATTTAGCATTTAATTGGTTAGAATTATCAGTCATATGTTGGTCAAATTTACTATTTTGTTGGTCTAATTTAGCATTTTGCTGGTCTAAACTGGCCCTTATTGCATCCATTATTGCCCTCACATCTAGTTGTTCAATTTCCCTATGGGGTTGTTCCATTTCATCTTCCTCCTCTTCAGCACTATTACTTCTTAATTTATATCTTTTATCCTGTTTGTTAGCCATGTTACAATATTTAGATTAATTTAACTACAAGTAAATTTTTTATTCTAATTAAATTTAACAAAATTATTTTATTGTAATTTAATTAATTCAGTTTGGCACTATTGCCTATTATTTAATTTATGTTATTTGGTGCTGGCTTAAAGAAAATCTTTGCTTTCACGTGTGGGCGTCATTTTGTACTATAATTAATTACAAGTATTGTAATTAAGATATGCCACACGTTGGTGACGCTATTTTGTACTATAATTAATTACCAGTATTGTAATTAAGATATGTCCCACGTTAGTTGGGTCATTTTACGTACTGTTATTTTCTTTTAAGTTATATTTTATTTCTGTTTGCAAGAGTAATTTCCCTTTATTTGGGCAATCAGTACGAGTTGTCTATATTATTTTAATATTTTAATACTTTTATGTATTGTTTATGTTTAACATCTGCTCATGAACAAACTCTATCTCAGGGTTGACAACTATTAATTTGATTTATATTATTTAATACTGTGAATGATTGATTATTTTCTTTAATCCGTACCAAACAACGTTAGTGCATAAATTTGTTAATAAATAACAAGGTAATAATATCTACCGTGTAAATGTGAATATTTTGAATTTTAGCTCTTCACAACTGCAATGGGTTCAATTCTCGCTGATGTTTATCATCTTAAATATAGTGTTAAGCCTCGTGGTTTGTTCCTTCGCTTGGATTTTTTATTAGATTAAATGTCGAATTATATTTTCTTCTTTAATTACTAAATTGATGCTACTTTTAAATATCGAATTTTATGGTGTTGACTATCAAGTTATATTCCAGGACAGTCTTCCTCTTTTAAATCAGCGTTCTATAAATGATATACTCAGACTTCTTGAAAAAATTGATGTTTATTAAGTTGAATAAAAATTAAAATTCTTTCAGTATTACAGGTTTATACTCTGATATTTATTCTATTAAATATAAAGGTTAACTCCCTTCTTTTAGATGTTTCCGATATTAAATACAAAATTAAACTCCATTTACAGAATCACTCTCGTTGATCTTTATGTGATTAAATATAAAATTAGACTTTTTGATGTGGCTCTTCTTAAATATAAAATTAAACTAAACTAATTTTCTTCCATTTCAATACAATTCAATTCTAACAATTTACAATTTGCCATATAGATAACTAACTAAATTCGTCACATCTTTTCATCATATGACTCTTAAAAACATATATAATTTTACTAATTATTATTAATTACATTTATTTGATTTTTTACATTATTCATTATAATTAGTATATTTTAGATTACTATTCTATTAATCTTTATTTTATTTTAATGTTTATTTCAAATTTAATATAATAATTGTCAACACATATTTCTTAATGCTGTTCTATATAATATTGGAGTCTACCTCTATTTTGGTCGTGACTAACAACTCAGTTTTTTTGTTTACAATTCTAACATATGTTCACAATACTATCAAATTTATAACTTTGCTTCTTTTAAAATTATTATTTTATTCTTATGTACTGTGGTGTATTTTAACAGCAGTACAATATTTACGTTACGTGTCAAAAATCGATCTCTTGTGATGCGGCCCGCCGATAGGTTTCTGAGTATAATTTTAGCCCTAAACCACTTTTAAAGTTGGAAACCACTGTTGTAGAGCACCCAACGGTACAGAAAAATGGTTGTGACAAAGTTTCCTGGGTGCAACGGTTTCGCGGAAAATTACGGCTTACCGGGTTTCCGTACGACCATTGAATGGCTGTGCTTCAGTCGATTTTACTGTCGAAATCCGTGCGTACTGGCGCATAAAAACTAAACAACGTATTATAGAAAAATTATTATAATTAAGTAAAACAAAGACCGTTTTAAAGAAGAATAATTAAGTTTTTAAAAATAAAGTATATAATTAACACAGACGATTAAAATAATCCAATTGAATTGTATTACGCAAACTTACCTATTTCCAGTAGGACTTTTTTTAACCGAACTAAAGGGGGAGGAGTCATTTCGTATAAGGCATTTTTTCGGATAATCCATGGAGTCTATTAACGTTTGCTAAAGCATATAGAACACAAAATTATCAGTAAAAACATATTTAATTAGAAAAGTTCAAATTATAAACACGTAATACATTGTAATCTACGTTCAAAGTTACATAGTTTTACTTAAAAAAGTCTGTAATTTTGTCTGAACAGTTTCTACACAGCGTTTGCTCGCTGAAGTGTCACGCTAACTGTTTAAAAGTAAGATGTCTGATGGTATTGCTTGCTCAGCCTGCTCCACGAAACGTAAAACTACCTATAAAGTAAGATGTCTGATGGTGTTGCTTGCTCAGCCTGCTCCACGAAACGTAAACCTACCTATAATGTAAGATGTCTGATGGTGTTGCTTGCTCAGCCTGCTCCACGAAACGTAAACCTACCTATAAAGTAAGATGTCTGATGGTGTTGCTTGCTCAGCCTGCTCCACGAAACGTAAACCTACCTATAAAGTAAGATGTCTGATGGTGTTGCTTGCTCAGCCTGCTCCACGAAACGTAAAACTACCTATAAAGTAAGATGTCTTATGGTGTTGCTTGCTCAGCCTGCTCCACGAAACGTAAACCTACCTATAAAGTAAGATGTCTGATGGTGTTGCTTGCTCAGCCTGCTCCACGAAACGTAAACCTACCTATAAATTAAGATGTCTTATGGTGTTGCTTGCTCAGCCTGCTCCACGAAACGTAAACCTACCTATAAAGTAAGATGTCTGATGGCGTTGCTTGCTCAGCGTGCTCCACGAAACGTAAACCTACCTATAAAGTAAGATGTCTGATGGTGTTGCTTGCTCAGCCTGCTCCACGAAACGTAAACCTACCTATAAAGTAAGATGTCTGATGGTGTTGCTTGCTCAGCCTGCTCCACGGAACGTAAACCTACCTATAAAGTAAGATGTCTGATGGTGTTGCTTGCTCAGCCTGCTCCACGAAACGTAAACCTACCTATAAAGTAAGATGTCTGATGGTGTTGTTTGCTCAGGCTGCTCCACGAAACGTAAACCTACCTATAAAGTAAGATGTCTGATGGTGTTGCTTGCTCAGCCGGCTCCACGAAACGTAAACCTACCTATAAAGTAAGATGTCTGATGGTGTTGCTTGCTCAGCGTGCTCCGCGAAACGTAACCCTACCTATAAAGTTAGATGTCTGATGGTGTTGCTTGCTCAGCGTACTCCACGAAACGTAAACCTACCTATAAATTAAGATGTCTGATGGTGTTGTTTGCTCAGCCTGCTCCACGAAACGTAAAACTACCTATAAATTAAGATGTCTTATGGTGTTGCTTGCTCAGCCTGCTCCACGAAACGTAAACCTACCTATAAAGTAAGATGTCTGATGGTGTTGCTTGCTCAGCCTGCTCCACGAAACGTAAACCTACCTATAAAGTAAGATGTCTTATGGTGTTGCTTGCTCAGCGTGCTCCACGAAACGTAAACCTACCTATAAAGTAAGATGTCTGATGGTGTTGCTTGCTCAGCCTGCTCCACGAAACGTAAATATAAAGCTGCTATGTTGAATCTGTTATGTATTAATAAGACAGTAAAATTAATTGATTAATAAAAATAAGAAAATATTCTAACCTTTAAATCCGTCGCTGCTGTCACTCGTTTTGTGTCTGTGTCATGAACATCCTGGTCTGTGTCGTCTGATTAAGGCTCTGGTCTTTATCACAGCTTCCACAATTTCTTGGTCAGTAAATTCTAATTCCGCGTCATCTGCCTCTAGCCATTCGTCTATTTCTTCACACCCTCGAATTCCTTTAGCCATTTCTACCAAGTTTTTGTAATTTTCCCCCTCTTCGTTTTCTTCATCTATCTTCTGGCAGTTTTTTCTATTTTTATAATTTTACTTCCGACATCGTTTCGGTTAACCCAGGTTTCGGATGTGCTGAGTTCGGTTAAACCGGGTTTTACTGTATTAGTTTAATTATAGTAACGAGGTAGACAAGTGACAAAGTCTAGTGACGTTCATAATCTGAGATTTACTTCTGTCTGAATGTGTTGTGGTGATAATGTTCCGATAATATGTAATATGTATAGGCGTACGTCGCATATTCTATAGTTTTAGCTACACATTTTGAGACCATAATCCAGAATAAAAAGGAATAACAAGTTTTAAGTTCCTACCAATATAAGAGTTACAGAGCAAATATATTGTTACCTGTCGAGTGGCTGCTAGGCTACAACTGTTAGTTGTGGCTTCGGAGGTGAATTAAGATCATTGATATGAACCGTTCTTCTTTGAAGACATTGATGATTCGCAAGTATAAAACTTCTACAATTTTCTTTATAATAATAATTCTTGAAATTAACTTAATTCAAATAATTCAATTACTTTTACCCAACTCTAAGTACCTTCAGTTAATAGTACTTAGTCTCAACAAAACAATGTAACTACTTTAGTTACTCTTTAAAATTGACAAAAACAAAAAGTATGACTGACTATCACTGGCTAGAGAGGCTCTCTTAGAACACCTTCTAACTCACATCAAAGAACAAGTCAAAGTGAGACGGACATAAGCTCTGTAAGAACACTTACGATCAAATCTGTTTTCTCCAGCATTTGCTTGGCTTTTTATATACAATTCGTGGGTTGTAACCCTTATTTACAGTGGTGGGACTGTTCCATTGTCTTATTTCTAAAACCTTAACTATGATTGGCTAAAACTAGTTGAAGTGAGGGTAGTTTCTTAAAATTTTTATAAGAATTCCTATTATTCGTCAAAGACCCTACGTCAAAATTTGGTGAGGTTTCACTCTCTTAGATTAAAGTTCTCAGGAGTATAACACTTTCTTTCACCAATGTTCGCACGGAGTACACCTGCCTTTAAACTTGTGACGCATTACTTGACTTACCCCAAAAGGATATCAACTTTATGGCGACATTTATGTGTTCTGTCTGGACCTTGTCACCATTAATTCTTATTTGATGTGTCTCGCCAGATTTCCTATGTTTACGATTATTACTTCCTTGACAGTCATGCTTATTGAGAAATAGGCTGAAATCTTTATCAAATCCTGGAACTATTTTTATGTTCAAAACATCTGCTTGTCAGGTATACAGTCTGATACCTGTGTCTATCGCCAAATGTCAACTAAAAACTTCTATAGCCTCACTTCTAAATAACAATTATGATATAATAACATTACTTAGAATTGACAATTACAACAATATTAAGCTTTTCATAGCAGTATAGATATCGTTTTACAGTTAGAAAGAACTCTAAGTCTAAAAATGAAACCGACAATTAAAGCTAATGAACAAATTAAAAAAGTTCATTTTTTAAAACCAGTATTTTAATGAGCTTTTTAAAATGTTCTTTACTAGTCCTAGTCAACCTGTTTTCATCCAAGTACAATAGACGTCATGAAATTTTGTTATTGAAATAGAATAAATTTATATAAAATTTATATACAAAGGTACAAACTTTCCCATTTTTATTTTCCGTCGTGCGACTTCGTATATTTTATTTATTCACTACGCGTTTCGGCAACAAGTTGCCATCCTCAGGTGAAACATTCACTCAAAACGAGGTCGTTAGAAAGTAAAATAATTTATTAAAATACTAAAACTTAAAGTCAAAAGTGCACTTTCAACATACGCGAACATGAGCAGGCCAGTGCTATACACGCGGGTATTAACGGTCGACCCACCCGTATTTTAATAAATTATTTTACTTTCTAACGACCTCGTTTTGAGTGAATGTTTCACCTGAGGATGGCAACTTTTTGCCGAAACGCGTAGTGAATAAATAAAATATACGAAGTCGCACGACGGAAAATAAAAATAGGTAAGTTTGTACCTTTGTATTAGAGCGCGACTTGGAGACAAAACAATAAAATGTATTATAAAATTTATATAATTTTACTATATTAGGAAAACTTTGATAAAAGAGCTTCTTATTTTGCTAGTGTTTCAGCGAATAACTAAACAGTTTACTCATCGGTGTCCATAATAGAAGAAAACGGCATTCAAAAATAAAACGAGAAAAATAAACATTTATATGTTCTCCTAAAGTAAGTAACAATATCCACACAGTTGTTTGTCGCAAAAACCCTAAATTCCCTTCTTTAAAACGATTCTTGTGCCACTTAATCACAATAATTTTGAAGAAGTTATTTAGGTTTTTGTGCAGAAGTCAGTGTTTTGGCGGTAAAATACTACGCAAATTTTCATGCAGTGATGCGAAAGGAAAGCGATTCGGTTATATCTTACGCAAAATACTGGACACAACAAAAAAAAAAAAAAAACTCACGGCCAGGTTTGTGCAAACTTTTATGATCCACAAATTAGGTGTGACACTTTTATCGAATCGAAATTGTTTATTGATGTTTCGCGGCAAATTATATCTTCTCTAGACGTAACCGTCTTGAAAACTTATGGTGTCGGTATCGATTCAAACTTTTATGTAATTTTTTTATACATAACATTGAATGTTTCATTTAGTTTGTAAAGTCTGTTGCATTTTAATACGTTTTCTTTTTTGGTCGATGGACTATTAGGACTAACGTTTCTAAACGTACAGTTTATTTGTTTTTATGAATTACGTTTAAAAATTTATTTAAAGTTGATAAACATAATTTGTAATGTTGGTTAAAGATAATAAGTTAAATTTAGGTACACGTTAAGTGTGAATATCATCGACAACATTGGCGTGTATTACAACGTTCTGCCTTACACCTCCAATCATTCACTCTCACTTTCCGTAGTCTTTCTATCAGTCTTCTTTTGGTCCTTCTCTGTGATCTTGCCACAGCCATTTTCACCCCTGTATCTCATTCATCCTTTCCGTGTTCCCAGTCCACACTGTCAACACTATTCTCTTTGCTTGGTGATCTCGCTGTGTCTGCAGTATTATCAAGTTAATAATCTTTTATACTGTTAGCTAGTATGTGATGCAGCCTTGGATGTGAAATACAGGCTCACAAGAGAATCCTCACAAAAAAAGGTTATATAACAAAGTTCTTTATATAAATTTTTTTTTTATTAACACAACAAATATGGTTCATCACTATCACGAATAACAGTATCTTACACACTCATTTATGGATTAAAATAACATTAGTCAAACCAACTGGTTTTACATCAATATAATAAGTACGATTTAACAATTGTGCCTACTTTCATGGCTAAAAAACTCAAAAACATGAATACAATATTATTTTCTTTTCTTTTTATTTTCACCTTCCCAATCCTGGTTATAAATTTCATGTGTGATTTATCTTAGAATTATTTTTCTTTTAATTATTACTTTATTTATACGGGCGAATCTGATTAATATTTTATGTCTCTTTAACATTTCCATCTTGGTATTTAATTACTATAAATCCACACAATTTAATTCTACTGGCTACGAAATTATTTAACTTGAGTGTCATTCTATTTTTCCCCAATCTGGTAAGTATCCTCTTAATTCTATTACAATATTTTTCCCAACTGTTTGATGCAATTACTAACTCATCGACATAAACCGTAATAACTTCTAAAATCTCCTTGCCCCATACTCAGTCAAATCATTCTATAAATATGGCCACATTATGGACCAGCTCAAAAGGTGTTCTCTTGAAATGATAACTTATTACCATTCAGTAACTGATGGTCCATTTCCTTATGCCTTTGCAATATTAATTTTATTTCAGCCTCCTGCTGGTCTAATTTATTATCCACAACATTTATTTGTTTTTGATTGGTTTCTTTTAACTTGGTGTTCTGTTGATCCATTTCATCTTAATTCATAGAATAATTTTTTTTTAATAACTTTCACATTATGTCGTCTGTATTAATAATTCATCTAATCTTTGTTCAATTATTTTGCTTTGGTCAATACCCAGAAAATCAGTCCCTTTTTTCCATATTTTTCATATTTAGTTCATCCGTTGTCAAATACATAAGTTATCCTTGTTGCACGGATTATTATTGTGTCCATAATGATTTCTGTTCTTGTTAAATATCTATCTGTCACCCTGTACTGCAAGTTTTCTTCTATAAAGTTTGCAATGGTATCAAAGTTTAGATCCATCACTTTATCGTCTGGTTTACTCAGATATGTTAATGGTACATTATTTATCGGTGATGTCACTGAACTTTTGTTAAGTTTTTCTTTATCTGGTATTTTTAATTTAATTATTAATTTGGTTAAGTTTTTTCTATGATTTTTTAATTCAGTCATTTCCCTGTAATTAATGATTGTGAGATTAAATACATTAATTAAACCACTCCTAATCATATCTAATTCTTCCTTTGTATTTTTCTGTTTCTTGGGACGTCTTTTACCTATTTTCTTCGTCTTCTTTTCCACATACTTATTATTCTCTTTGTTTCTACTATGTTTATTCTTAGATAATAATGCACTTTTGCCTTCTTTATTTTCTATTTCCTTACTACTCTCTTCTGTTTCGGACTTACTTGTTCCCTGTTTTGATCGTTATTTTCTTTTATTGATTCTATTGACTGTTTCCTTTCAGCCTTTAACTGGTTAGTATAATTATTAATCTCATTCCTGAAAGCATTTTGTTGCTCAGAAAAAACCTTAATCTCAGTCCTGAATTGGTCAAATTTAGCATTTACTGGTTAAAATTATCATTTTGTTGGTATAATTTAGGATTTTGCTGGTCAAATTTAGCATTTAACTGGTTAGAATTATCAGTAACCTCAGTCCTGATTTGGTCAAATTTACTGGTCATTTCATCCTTTAAATGGTTAGAATTAACATTTTGTTGGTCTAATTTAGTATTTAACTGGTTAGAATTATGGGTAATTTCATTCCTAAGTTGGTCAAATTTAGCATTTAATTGGTTAGAATTATCAGTCATATGTTGGTCAAATTTACTATTTTGTTGGTCTAATTTAGCATTTTGCTGGTCTAAACTGGCCCTTATTGCATCCATTATTGCCCTCACATCTAGCAATGGGGTTGTTCCATTTCATCTTCCTCCTCTTCAGCACTATTACTTCTTAATTTATATCTTTTATCCTGTTTGTTAGCCATGTTACAATATTTAGATTAATTTAACTACAAGTAAATTTTTTATTCTAATTAAATTTAACAAAATTATTTTATTGTAATTTAATTAATTCAGTTTGGCACTATTGCCTATTATTTAATTTATGTTATTTGGTGCTGGCTTAAAGAAAATCTTTGCTTTCACGTGTGGGCGTCATTTTGTACTATAATTAATTACAAGTATTGTAATTAAGATATGCCACACGTTGGTGACGCTATTTTGTACTATAATTAATTACCAGTATTGTAATTAAGATATGTCCCACGTTAGTTGGGTCATTTTACGTACTGTTATTTTCTTTTAAGTTATATTTTATTTCTGTTTGCAAGAGTAATTTCCCTTTATTTGGGCAATCAGTACGAGTTGTCTATATTATTTTAATATTTTAATACTTTTATGTATTGTTTATGTTTAACATCTGCTCATGAACAAACTCTATCTCAGGGTTGACAACTATTAATTTGATTTATATTATTTAATACTGTGAATGATTGATTATTTTCTTTAATCCGTACCAAACAACGTTAGTGCATAAATTTGTTAATAAATAACAAGGTAATAATATCTACCGTGTAAATGTGAATATTTTGAATTTTAGCTCTTCACAACTGCAATGGGTTCAATTCTCGCTGATGTTTATCATCTTAAATATAGTGTTAAGCCTCGTGGTTTGTTCCTTCGCTTGGATTTTTTATTAGATTAAATGTCGAATTATATTTTCTTCTTTAATTACTAAATTGATGCTACTTTTAAATATCGAATTTTATGGTGTTGACTATCAAGTTATATTCCAGGACAGTCTTCCTCTTTTAAATCAGCGTTCTATAAATGATATACTCAGACTTCTTGAAAAAATTGATGTTTATTAAGTTGAATAAAAATTAAAATTCTTTCAGTATTACAGGTTTATACTCTGATATTTATTCTATTAAATATAAAGGTTAACTCCCTTCTTTTAGATGTTTCCGATATTAAATACAAAATTAAACTCCATTTACAGAATCACTCTCGTTGATCTTTATGTGATTAAATATAAAATTAGGCTTTTTGATGTGGCTCTTCTTAAATATAAAATTAAACTAAACTAATTTTCTTCCATTTCAATACAATTCAATTCTAACAATTTACAATTTGCCATATAGATAACTAACTAAATTCGTCACATCTTTTCATCATATGACTCTTAAAAACATATATAATTTTACTAATTATTATTAATTACATTTATTTGATTTTTTACATTATTCATTATAATTAGTATATTTTAGATTACTATTCTATTAATCTTTATTTTATTTTAATGTTTATTTCAAATTTAATATAATAATTGTCAACACATATTTCTTAATGCTGTTCTATATAATATTGGAGTCTACCTCTATTTTGGTCGTGACTAACAACTCAGTTTTTTTGTTTACAATTCTAACATATGTTCACAATACTATCAAATTTATAACTTTGCTTCTTTTAAAATTATTATTTTATTCTTATGTACTGTGGTGTATTTTAACAGCAGTACAATATTTACGTTACGTGTCAAAAATCGATCTCTTGTGATGCGGCCCGCCGATAGGTTTCTGAGTATAATTTTAGCCCTAAACCACTTTTAAAGTTGGAAACCACTGTTGTAGAGCACCCAACGGTACAGAAAAATGGTTGTGACAAAATTTCCTGGGTGCAACGGTTTCGCGGAAAATTACGGCTTATCGGGTTTCCGTACGACCATTGAATGGCTGTGCTTCAGTCGATTTTAATGTCGAAATCCGTGCGTACTGGCGCATAAAAACTAAACAACGTATTATAGAAAAATTATTATAATTAAGTAAAACAAAGACCGTTTTAAAGAAGAATAATTAAGTTTTTAAAAATAAAGTATATAATTAGCACAGACGATTAAAATAATCCAATTGAATTGTATTACGCAAACTTACCTATTTCCAGTAGGACTTTTTTTAACCGAACTAAAGGGGGAGGAGTCATTTCGTATAAGGCATTTTTTCGGATAATCCATGGAGTCTATTAACGTTTGCTAAAGCATATAGAACACAAAATTATCAGTAAAAACATATTTAATTAGAAAAGTTCAAATTATAAACACGTAATACATTGTAATCTACGTTCAAAGTTACATAGTTTTACTTAAAAAAGTCTGTAATTTTGTCTGAACAGTTTCTACACAGCGTTTGCTCGCTGCAGTGTCACGCTAACTGTTTAAAAGTAACATGTCTGATGGTATTGCTTGCTCAGCCTGCTCCACGAAACGTAAAACTACCTATAAAGTAAGATGTCTGATGGTGTTGCTTGCTCAGCCTGCTCCACGAAACGTAAACCTACCTATAAAGTAAGATGTCTGATGGTGTTGCTTGCTCAGCCTGCTCCACGAAACGTAAACCTACCTATAAAGTAAGATGTCTGATGGTGTTGCTTGCTCAGCCTGCTCCACGAAACGTAAACCTACCTATAAAGTAAGATGTCTGATGGTGTTGCTTGCTCAGCCTGCTCCAAGAAACGTAAACCTACCTATAAAGTAAGATGTCTGATGGTGTTGCTTGCTCAGCCTGCTCCACGAAACGTAAACCTACCTATAAAGTAAGATGTCTGATGGTATTGCTTGCTCAGCCTGCTCCACGAAACGTAAACCTACCTCTAAAGTAAGATGTCTGATGGTGTTGCTTGCTCAGCGTACCCCACGAAACGTAAACCTACCTATAAAGTAAGATGTCTGATGGTGTTGCTTGCTCGGCCTGCTCCACGAAACGTAAAACTACCTATAAAGTAAGATGTCTTATGGTGTTGCTTGCTCGGCCTGCTCCACGAAACGTAAACCTACCTATAAAGTAAGATGTCTGATGGTGTTGCTTGCTCAGCCTGCTCCACGAAACGTAAACCTACCTATAAAGTAAGATGTCTGATGGTGTTGCTTGCTCAGCCTGCTCCACGTAACGTAAACCTACCTATAAAGTAAGATGTCTGATGGTGTTGTTTGCTCAGCCTGCTCCACGAAACGTAAACCTACCTATAAAGTAAGATGTCTGATGGTGTTGCTTGCTCAGCCTGCTCCACGAAACGTAAACCTACCTATAAAGTAAGATGTCTTATGGTGTTGCTTGCTCAGCGTGCTCCACGAAACGTAAACCTACCTATAAAGTAAGATGTCTGATGGTGTTGCTTGCTCAGCCTGCTCCACGAAACGTAAATAAAAAGCTGCTATGTTGAATCTGTTATGTATTAATAAGACAGTAAAATTAATTGATTAATAAAAATAAGAAAATATTCTAACCTCTAAATCCGTCGCTGCTGTCACTCGTTTTGTGTCTGCGTCATGAACATCCTGGTCTGTGTCGTCTGATTAAGGCTCTGGTCTTTATCACAGCTTCCACAATTTCTTGGTCAGTAAATTCTAGTTCCGCGTCATCTGCCTCTAGCCATTCGTCTATTTCTTCACACCCTCGAATTCCTTTAGCCATTTCTACCAAGTTTTTGTAATTTTCCCCCTCTTCGTTTTCTTCATCTATCTTCTGGCAGTTTTTTCTATTTTTATAATTTTACTTCTGACATCGTTTCGGTTAACCGAGGTTTCGTATGTGCTGAGTTCGGTTAAACCGGGTTTTACTGTATTAGTTTAATTATAGTAACGAGGTAGACAAGTGACAAGGTCTAGTGACGTTCATAATCTGAGACTTACTTCTGTCTGAATGTGTTGTGGTCATAATGTTCCGATAATATGTAATATGTATAGGCGTACGTCGCATATTCTATAGTTTTAGCTACACATTTTGAGACCATAATCCAGAATAAAAAGGAATAACAAGTTTTAAGTTCCTACCAATATAAGAGTTACAGAGCAAATATATTGTTACCTGTCGAGTGGCTGCTAGGCTACAACTGTTAGTTGTGGCTTCGGAGGTGAATTAAAATCATTGATATGAACCGTTCTTCTTTGAAGACATTGATGATTCGCAAGTATAAAACTTCTACAATTTTCTTTATAATAATAATTCTTGAAATTAACTTAATTCAAATAATTCAATTACTTTTACCCAACTCTAAGTACCTTCAGTTAATAGTACTTAGTCTCAACAAAACAATGTAACTACTTTAGTTACTCTTTAAAATTGACAAAAACAAAAAGTATGACTGACTATCACTGGCTAGAGAGGCTCTCTTAGAACACCTTCTAACTCACATCAAAGAACAAGTCAAAGTGAGACGGACATAAGCTCTGTAAGAACACTTACGATCAAATCTGTTTTCTCCAGCATTTGCTTGGCTTTTTATATACAATTCGTGGGTTGTAACCCTTATTTACAGTGGTGGGACTGTTCCATTTTCTTATTTCTAAAACCTTAACTATGATTGGCTAAAACTAGTTGAAGTGAGGGTAGTTTCTTAAAATTTTTATAAGAATTCCTATTATTCGTCAAAGACCCTACGTCAAAATTTGGTGAGGTTTCACTCTCTTAGATTAAAGTTCTCAGGAGTATAACACCTTCTTTCACCAATGTTCGCACGGAGTACACCTGCCTTTAAACTTGTGACGCATTACTTGACTTACCCCAAAAGGATATCAACTTTATGGCGACATTTATGTGTTCTGTCTGGACCTTGTCACCATTAATTCTTATTTGATGTGTCTCGCCAGATTTCCTATGTTTACGATTATTACTTCCTTGACAGTCATGCTTATTGAGAAATAGGCTGAAATCTTTATCAAATCCTGGAACTATTTTTATGTTCAAAACATCTGCTTGTCAGGTATACAGTCTGATACCTGTGTCTATCGCCAAATGTCAACTAAAAACTTCTATAGCCTCACTTCTAAATAACAATTATGATATAATAACATTACTTAGAATTGACAATTACAACAATATTAAGCTTTTCATAGCAGTATAGATATCGTTTTACAGTTAGAAAGAACTCTAAGTCTAAAAATGAAACCGACAATTAAAGCTAATGAACAAATTAAAAAAGTTCATTTTTTAAAACCAGTATTTTAATGAGCTTTTTAAAATGTTCTTTACTAGTCCTAGTCAACCTGTTTTCATCCAAGTACAATAGACGTCATGAAATTTTGTTATTGAAATAGAATAAATTTATATAAAATTTATATACAAAGGTACAAACTTTCCTATTTTTATTTTCCGTCGTGCGACTTCGTATATTTTATTTATTCACTACGCGTTTCGGCAACAAGTTGCCATCCTCAGGTAAAACATTCACTCAAAACGAGGTCGTTAGAAAGTAAAATAATTTATTAAAATACTAAAACTTAAAGTCAAAAGTGCACTTTCAACATACGCGAACATGAGCAGGCCAGTGCTATACACGCGGGTATTAACGGTCGACCCACCCGTATTTTAATAAATTATTTTACTTTCTAACGACCTCGTTTTGAGTGAATGTTTCACCTGAGGATGGCAACTTTTTGCCGAAACGCGTAGTGAATAAATAAAATATACGAAGTCGCACGACGGAAAATAAAAATAGGTAAGTTTGTACCTTTGTATTAGAGCGCGACTTGGAGACAAAACAATAAAATGTATTATAAAATTTATATAATTTTACTATATTAGGAAAACTTTGATAAAAGAGCTTCTTATTTTGCTAGTGTTTCAGCGAATAACTAAACAGTTTACTCATCGGTGTCCATAATAGAAGAAAACGGCATTCAAAAATAAAACGAGAAAAATAAACATTTATATGTTCTCCTAAAGTAAGTAACAATATCCACACAGTTGTTTGTCGCAAAAACCCTAAATTCCCTTCTTTAAAACGATTCTTGTGCCACTTAATCAGTTAATCACAATAATTTTGAAGAAGTTATTTAGGTTTTTGTGCAGAAGTCAGTGTTTTGGCGGTAAAATACTACGCAAATTTTCATGCAGTGATGCGAAAGGAAAGCGATTCGGTTATATCTTACGCAAAATACTGGACAAAAAAAAAAAAAAACTCACGGCCAGGTTTATGCAAACTTTTATGATCCACAAATTAGGTGTGACACTTTTATCGAATCGAAATTGTTTATTGATGTTTCGCGGCAAATTATATCTTCTCTAGACGTAACCGTCTTGAAAACTTATGGTGTCGGTATCGATTCAAACTTTTATGTAATTTTTTTATACATAACGTTGAATGTTTCATTTAGTTTGTAAAGTCTGTTGCATTTTAATACGTTTTCTTTTTTGGTCGATGGACTATTAGGACTAACGTTTCTAAACGTACAGTTTATTTGTTTTTATGAATTACGTTTAAAAATTTATTTAAAGTTGATAAACATAATTTGTAATGTTGGTTAAAGATAATAAGTTAAATTTAGGTACACGTTAAGTGTGAATATCATCGACAACATTGGCGTGTATTACAACGTTCTGCCTTACACCTCCAATCATTCACTCTCACTTTCCGTAGTCTTTCTATCAGTCTTCTTTTGGTCCTTCTCTGTGATCTTGCCACAGCCATTTTCACCCCTGTATCTCATTCATCCTTTCCGTGTTCCCAGTCCACACTGTCAACACTATTCTCTTTGCTTGGTGATCTCGCTGTGTCTGCAGTATTATCAAGTTAATAATCTTTTATACTGTTAGCTAGTATGTGATGCAGCCTTGGATGTGAAATACAGGCTCACAAGAGAATCCTCACAAAAAAAGGTTATATAACAAAGTTCTTTATATAAATTTTTTTTTTATTAACACAACAAATATGGTTCATCACTATCACGAATAACAGTATCTTACACACTCATTTATGGATTAAAATAACATTAGTCAAACCAACTGGTTTTACATCAATATAATAAGTACGATTTAACAATTGTGCCTACTTTCATGGCTAAAAAACTCAAAAACATGAATACAATATTATTTTCTTTTCTTTTTATTTTCACCTTCCCAATCCTGGTTATAAATTTCATGTGTGATTTATCTTAGAATTATTTTTCTTTTAATTATTACTTTATTTATACGGGCGAATCTGATTAATATTTTATGTCTCTTTAACATTTCCATCTTGGTATTTAATTACTATAAATCCACACAATTTAATTCTACTGGCTACGAAATTATTTAACTTGAGTGTCATTCTATTTTTCCCCAATCTGGTAAGTATCCTCTTAATTCTATTACAATATTTTTCCCAACTGTTTGATGCAATTACTAACTCATCGACATAAACCGTAATAACTTCTAAAATCTCCTTGCCCCATACTCAGTCAAATCATTCTATAAATATGGCCACATTATGGACCAGCTCAAAAGGTGTTCTCTTGAAATGATAACTTATTACCATTCAGTAACTGATGGTCCATTTCCTTATGCCTTTGCAATATTAATTTTATTTCAGCCTCCTGCTGGTCTAATTTATTATCCACAACATTTATTTGTTTTTCATTGGTTTCTTTTAACTTGGTGTTCTGTTGATCCATTTCATCTTAATTCATAGAATAATTTTTTTTTAATAACTTTCACATTATGTCGTCTGTATTAATAATTCATCTAATCTTTGTTCAATTATTTTGCTTTGGTCAATACCCAGAAAATCAGTCCCTTTTTTCCATATTTTTCATATTTAGTTCATCCGTTGTCAAATACATAAGTTATCCTTGTTGCACGGATTATTATTGTGTCCATAATGATTTCTGTTCTTGTTAAATATCTATCTGTCACCCTTACTGCAAGTTTTCTTCTATAAAGTTTGCAATGGTATCAAAGTTTAGATCCATCACTTTATCGTCTGGTTTACTCAGATATGTTAATGGTACATTATTTATCGGTGATGTCACTGAACTTTTGTTAAGTTTTTCTTTATCTGGTATTTTTAATTTAATTATTAATTTGGTTAAGTTTTTTCTATGATTTTTTAATTCAGTCATTTCCCTGTAATTAATGATTGTGAGATTAAATACATTAATTAAACCACTCCTAATCATATCTAATTCTTCCTTTGTATTTTTCTGTTTCTTGGGACGTCTTTTACCTATTTTCTTCGTCTTCTTTTCCACATACTTATTATTCTCTTTGTTTCTACTATGTTTATTCTTAGATAATAATACACTTTTGCCTTCTTTATTTTCTATTTCCTTACTACTCTCTTCTGTTTCGGACTTACTTGTTCCCTGTTTTGATCGTTATTTTCTTTTATTGATTCTATTGACTGTTTCCTTTCAGCCTTTAACTGGTTAGTATAATTATTAATCTCATTCCTGAAAGCATTTTGTTGCTCAGAAAAAACCTTAATCTCAGTCCTGAATTGGTCAAATTTAGCATTTACTGGTTAAAATTATCATTTTGTTGGTATAATTTAGGATTTTGCTGGTCAAATTTAGCATTTAACTGGTTAGAATTATCAGTAACCTCAGTCCTGATTTGGTCAAATTTACTGGTCATTTCATCCTTTAAATGGTTAGAATTAACATTTTGTTGGTCTAATTTAGTATTTAACTGGTTAGAATTATGGGTAATTTCATTCCTAAGTTGGTCAAATTTAGCATTTAATTGGTTAGAATTATCAGTCATATGTTGGTCAAATTTACTATTTTGTTGGTCTAATTTAGCATTTTGCTGGTCTAAACTGGCCCTTATTGCATCCATTATTGCCCTCACATCTAGTTGTTCAATTTCCCTATGGGGTTGTTCCATTTCATCTTCCTCCTCTTCAGCACTATTACTTCTTAATTTATATCTTTTATCCTGTTTGTTAGCCATGTTACAATATTTAGATTAATTTAACTACAAGTAAATTTTTTATTCTAATTAAATTTAACAAAATTATTTTATTGTAATTTAATTAATTCAGTTTGGCACTATTGCCTATTATTTAATTTATGTTATTTGGTGCTGGCTTAAAGAAAATCTTTGCTTTCACGTGTGGGCGTCATTTTGTACTATAATTAATTACAAGTATTGTAATTAAGATATGCCACACGTTGGTGACGCTATTTTGTACTATAATTAATTACCAGTATTGTAATTAAGATATGTCCCACGTTAGTTGGGTCATTTTACGTACTGTTATTTTCTTTTAAGTTATATTTTATTTCTGTTTGCAAGAGTAATTTCCCTTTATTTGGGCAATCAGTACGAGTTGTCTATATTATTTTAATATTTTAATACTTTTATGTATTGTTTATGTTTAACATCTGCTCATGAACAAACTCTATCTCAGGGTTGACAACTATTAATTTGATTTATATTATTTAATACTGTGAATGATTGATTATTTTCTTTAATCCGTACCAAACAACGTTAGTGCATAAATTTGTTAATAAATAACAAGGTAATAATATCTACCGTGTAAATGTGAATATTTTGAATTTTAGCTCTTCACAACTGCAATGGGTTCAATTCTCGCTGATGTTTATCATCTTAAATATAGTGTTAAGCCTCGTGGTTTGTTCCTTCGCTTGGATTTTTTATTAGATTAAATGTCGAATTATATTTTCTTCTTTAATTACTAAATTGATGCTACTTTTAAATATCGAATTTTATGGTGTTGACTATCAAGTTATATTCCAGGACAGTCTTCCTCTTTTAAATCAGCGTTCTATAAATGATATACTCAGACTTCTTGAAAAAATTGATGTTTATTAAGTTGAATAAAAATTAAAATTCTTTCAGTATTACAGGTTTATACTCTGATATTTATTCTATTAAATATAAAGGTTAACTCCCTTCTTTTAGATGTTTCCGATATTAAATACAAAATTAAACTCCATTTACAGAATCACTCTCGTTGATCTTTATGTGATTAAATATAAAATTAGGCTTTTTGATGTGGCTCTTCTTAAATATAAAATTAAACTAAACTAATTTTCTTCCATTTCAATACAATTCAATTCTAACAATTTACAATTTGCCATATAGATAACTAACTAAATTCGTCACATCTTTTCATCATATGACTCTTAAAAACATATATAATTTTACTAATTATTATTAATTACATTTATTTGATTTTTTACATTATTCATTATAATTAGTATATTTTAGATTACTATTCTATTAATCTTTATTTTATTTTAATGTTTATTTCAAATTTAATATAATAATTGTCAACACATATTTCTTAATGCTGTTCTATATAATATTGGAGTCTACCTCTATTTTGGTCGTGACTAACAACTCAGTTTTTTTGTTTACAATTCTAACATATGTTCACAATACTATCAAATTTATAACTTTGCTTCTTTTAAAATTATTATTTTATTCTTATGTACTGTGGTGTATTTTAACAGCAGTACAATATTTACGTTACGTGTCAAAAATCGATCTCTTGTGATGCGGCCCGCCGATAGGTTTCTGAGTATAATTTTAGCCCTAAACCACTTTTAAAGTTGGAAACCACTGTTGTAGAGCACCCAACGGTACAGAAAAATGGTTGTGACAAAATTTCCTTGGTGCAACGGTTTCGCGGAAAATTACGGCTTATCGGGTTTCCGTACGACCATTGAATGGCTGTGCTTCAGTCGATTTTAATGTCGAAATCCGTGCGTACAGGCGCATAAAAACTAAACAACGTATTATAGAAAAATTATTATAATTAAGTAAAACAAAGACCGTTTTAAAGAAGAATAATTAAGTTTTTAAAAATAAAGTATATAATTAACACAGACGATTAAAATAATCCAATTGAATTGTATTACGCAAACTTACCTATTTCCAGTAGGACTTTTTTTAACCGAACTAAAGGGGGAGGAGTCATTTCGTATAAGGCATTTTTTCGGATAATCCATGGAGTCTATTAACGTTTGCTAAAGCATATAGAACACAAAATTATCAGTAAAAACATATTTAATTAGAAAAGTTCAAATTATAAACACGTAATACATTGTAATCTACGTTCAAAGTTACATAGTTTTACTTAAAAAAGTCTGTAATTTTGTCTGAACAGTTTCTACACAGCGTTTGCTCGCTGCAGTGTCACGCTAACTGTTTAAAAGTAAGATGTCTGATGGTATTGCTTGCTCAGCCTGCTCCACGAAACGTAAAACTACCTATAAAGTAAGATGTCTGATGGTGTTGCTTGCTCAGCCTGCTCCACGAAACGTAAACCTACCTATAAAGTAAGATGTCTGATGGTGTTGCTTGCTCAGCCTGCTCCACGAAACGTAAACCTACCTATAAAGTAAGATGTCTGATGGTGCTGCTTGCTCAGCCTGCTCCACGAAACGTAAACCTACCTATAAAGTAAGATGTCTGATGGTGTTGCTTGCTCAGCCTGCTCCACGAAACGTAAACCTACCTATAAAGTAAGATGTCTGATGGTGTTGTTTGCTCAGCCTGCTCCACGAAACGTAAACCTACCTATAAAGTAAGATGTCTGATGGTATTGCTTGCTCAGCCTGCTCCACGAAACGTAAACCTACCTATAAAGTAAGATGTCTGATGGTGTTGCTTGCTCAGCGTACCCCACGAAACGTAAACCTACCTATAAAGTAAGATGTCTGATGGTGTTGCTTGCTCGGCCTGCTCCACGAAACGTAAAACTACCTATAAAGTAAGATGTCTTATGGTGTTGCTTGCTCGGCCTGCTCCACGAAACGTAAACCTACCTATAAAGTAAGATGTCTGATGGTGTTGCTTGCTCAGCCTGCTCCACGAAACGTAAACCTACCTATAAAGTAAGATGTCTGATGGTGTTGCTTGCTCAGCCTGCTCCACGAAACGTAAACCTACCTATAAAGTAAGATGTCTGATGGTGTTGTTTGCTCAGCCTGCTCCACGAAACGTAAACCTACCTATAAAGTAAGATGTCTGATGGTGTTGCTTGCTCAGCCTGCTCCACGAAACGTAAACCTACCTATAAAGTAAGATGTCTTATGGTGTTGCTTGCTCAGCGTGCTCCACGAAACGTAAACCTACCTATAAAGTAAGATGTCTGATGGTGTTGCTTGCTCAGCCTGCTCCACGAAACGTAAATATAAAGCTGCTATGTTGAATCTGTTATGTATTAATAAGACAGTAAAATTAATTGATTAATAAAAATAAGAAAATATTCTAACCTCTAAATCCGTCGCTGCTGTCACTCGTTTTGTGTCTGCGTCATGAACATCCTGGTCTGTGTCGTCTGATTAAGGCTCTGGTCTTTATCACAGCTTCCACAATTTCTTGGTCAGTAAATTCTAGTTCCGCGTCATCTGCCTCTAGCCATTCGTCTATTTCTTCACACCCTCGAATTCCTTTAGCCATTTCTACCAAGTTTTTGTAATTTTCCCCCTCTTCGTTTTCTTCATCTATCTTCTGGCAGTTTTTTCTATTTTTATAATTTTACTTCTGACATCGTTTCGGTTAACCCAGGTTTCGGATGTGCTGAGTTCGGTTAAACCGGGTTTTACTGTATTAGTTTAATTATAGTAACGAGGTAGACAAGTGACAAGGTCTAGTGACGTTCATAATCTGAGACTTACTTCTGTCTGAATGTGTTGTGGTCATAATGTTCCGATAATATGTAATATGTATAGGCGTACGTCGCATATTCTATAGTTTTAGCTACACATTTTGAGACCATAATCCAGAATAAAAAGGAATAACAAGTTTTAAGTTCCTACCAATATAAGAGTTACAGAGCAAATATATTGTTACCTGTCGAGTGGCTGCTAGGCTACAACTGTTAGTTGTGGCTTCGGAGGTGAATTAAAATCATTGATATGAACCGTTCTTCTTTGAAGACATTGATGATTCGCAAGTATAAAACTTCTACAATTTTCTTTATAATAATAATTCTTGAAATTAACTTAATTCAAATAATTCAATTACTTTTACCCAACTCTAAGTACCTTCAGTTAATAGTACTTAGTCTCAACAAAACAATGTAACTACTTTAGTTACTCTTTAAAATTGACAAAAACAAAAAGTATGACTGACTATCACTGGCTAGAGAGGCTCTCTTAGAACACCTTCTAACTCACATCAAAGAACAAGTCAAAGTGAGACGGACATAAGCTCTGTAAGAACACTTACGATCAAATCTGTTTTCTCCAGCATTTGCTTGGCTTTTTATATACAATTCGTGGGTTGTAACCCTTATTTACAGTGGTGGGACTGTTCCATTTTCTTATTTCTAAAACCTTAACTATGATTGGCTAAAACTAGTTGAAGTGAGGGTAGTTTCTTAAAATTTTTATAAGAATTCCTATTATTCGTCAAAGACCCTACGTCAAAATTTGGTGAGGTTTCACTCTCTTAGATTAAAGTTCTCACGAGTATAACACCTTCTTTCACCAATGTTCGCACGGAGTACACCTGCCTTTAAACTTGTGACGCATTACTTGACTTACCCCAAAAGGATATCAACTTTATGGCGACATTTATGTGTTCTGTCTGGACCTTGTCACCATTAATTCTTATTTGATGTGTCTCGCCAGATTTCCTATGTTTACGATTATTACTTCCTTGACAGTCATGCTTATTGAGAAATAGGCTGAAATCTTTATCAAATCCTGGAACTATTTTTATGTTCAAAACATCTGCTTGTCAGGTATACAGTCTGATACCTGTGTCTATCGCCAAATGTCAACTAAAAACTTCTATAGCCTCACTTCTAAATAACAATTATGATATAATAACATTACTTAGAATTGACAATTACAACAATATTAAGCTTTTCATAGCAGTATAGATATCGTTTTACAGTTAGAAAGAACTCTAAGTCTAAAAATGAAACCGACAATTAAAGCTAATGAACAAATTAAAAAAGTTCATTTTTTAAAACCAGTATTTTAATGAGCTTTTTAAAATGTTCTTTACTAGTCCTAGTCAACCTGTTTTCATCCAAGTACAATAGACGTCATGAAATTTTGTTATTGAAATAGAATAAATTTATATAAAATTTATATACAAAGGTACAAACTTTCCTATTTTTATTTTCCGTCGTGCGACTTCGTATATTTTATTTATTCACTACGCGTTTCGGCAACAAGTTGCCATCCTCAGGTAAAACATTCACTCAAAACGAGGTCGTTAGAAAGTAATATAATTTATTAAAATACTAAAACTTAAAGTCAAAAGTGCACTTTCAACATACGCGAACATGAGCAGGCCAGTGCTATACACGCGGGTATTAACGGTCGACCCACCCGTATTTTAATAAATTATTTTACTTTCTAACGACCTCGTTTTGAGTGAATGTTTCACCTGAGGATGGCAACTTTTTGCCGAAACGCATAGTGAATAAATAAAATATACGAAGTCGCACGACGGAAAATAAAAATAGGTAAGTTTGTACCTTTGTATTAGAGCGCGACTTGGAGACAAAACAATAAAATGTATTATAAAATTTATATAATTTTACTATATTAGGAAAACTCTGATAAAAGAGCTTCTTATTTTGCTAGTGTTTCAGCGAATAACTAAACAGTTTACTCATCGGTGTCCATAATAGAAGAAAACGGCATTCAAAAATAAAACGAGAAAAATAAACATTTATATGTTCTCCTAAAGTAAGTAACAATATCCACACAGTTGTTTGTCGCAAAAACCCTAAATTCCCTTCTTTAAAACGATTCTTGTGCCACTTAATCACAATAATTTTGAAGAAGTTATTTAGGTTTTTGTGCACAAGTCAGTGTTTTGGCGGTAAAATACTACGCAAATTTTCATGCAGTGATGCGAAAGGAAAGCGATTCGGTTATATCTTACGCAAAATACTGGACACAACAAAAAAAAAAAAAAAACTCACGGCCAGGTTTGTGCAAACTTTTATGATCCACAAATTAGGTGTGACACTTTTATCGAATCGAAATTGTTTATTGATGTTTCGCGGCAAATTATATCTTCTCTAGACGTAACCGTCTTGAAAACTTATGGTGTCGGTATCGATTCAAACTTTTATGTAATTTTTTTATACATAACGTTGAATGTTTCATTTAGTTTGTAAAGTCTGTTGCATTTTAATACGTTTTCTTTTTTGGTCGATGGACTATTAGGACTAACGTTTCTAAACGTACAGTTTATTTGTTTTTATGAATTACGTTTAAAAATTTATTTAAAGCTGATAAACATAATTTGTAATGTTGGTTAAAGATAATAAGTTAAATTTAGGTACACGTTAAGTGTGAATATCATCGACAACATTGGCGTGTATTACAACGTTCTGCCTTACACCTCCAATCATTCACTCTCACTTTCCGTAGTCTTTCTATCAGTCTTCTTTTGGTCCTTCTCTGTGATCTTGCCACAGCCATTTTCACCCCTGTATCTCATTCATCCTTTCCGTGTTCCCAGTCCACACTGTCAACACTATTCTCTTTGCTTGGTGATCTCGCTGTGTCTGCAGTATTATCAAGTTAATAATCTTTTATACTGTTAGCTAGTGTGTGATGCAGCCTTGGATGTGAAACTTTGCTTCTTTTAAAATTATTATTTTATTCTTATATACTGTGGTGTATTTTAACAGCAGTACAATATTTACGTTACGTGTCAAAAATCGATCTCTTGTGATGCGGCCCGCCGATAGGTTTCTGAGTATAATTTTAGCCCTAAACCACTTTTAAAGTTGGAAACCACTGTTGTAGAGCACCCAACGGTACAGAAAAATGGTTGTGACAAAATTTCCTGGGTGCAACGGTTTCGCGGAAAATTACGGCTTATCGGGTTTCCGTACGACCATTGAATGGCTGTGCTTCAGTCGATTTTACTGTCGAAATCCGTGCGTACTGGCGCATAAAAACTAAACAACGTATTATAGAAAAATTATTATAATTAAGTAAAACAAAGACCGTTTTAAAGAAGAATAATTAAGTTTTTAAAAATAAAGTATATAATTAACACACACGATTAAAATAATCCAATTGAATTGTATTACGCAAACTTACCAAATTACAGTAGGACTTTTTTTAACCGAACTAAAGGGGGAGGAGTCATTTCGTATAAGGCATTTTTTCGGATAATCCATGGAGTCTATTAACGTTTGCTAAAGCATATAGAACACAAAATTATCAGTAAAAACATATTTAATTAGAAAAGTTCAAATTATAAACACGTAATACATTGTAATCTACGTTCAAAGTTACATAGTTTTACTTAAAAAAGTCTGTAATTTTTTCTGAACAGTTTCTACACAGCGTTTGCTCGCTGCAGTGTCACGCTAACTGTTTAAAAGTAAGATGTCTGATGGTATTGCTTGCTCAGCCTGCTCCACGAAACGTAAAACTACCTATAAAGTAAGATGTCTGATGGTGTTGCTTGCTCAGCCTGCTCCACGAAACGTAAACCTACCTATAAAGTAAGATGTCTGATGGTGTTGCTTGCTCAGCCTGCTCCACGAAACGTAAACCTACCTATAAAGTAAGATGTCTGATGGTGTTGCTTGCTCAGCCTGTTCCACGAAACGTAAACCTACCTATAAAGTAAGATGTCTTATGGTGTTGCTTGCTCAGCGTGCTCCACGAAACGTAAACCTACCTATAAAGTAAGATGTCTGATGGTGTTGCTTGCTCAGCCTGCTCCACAAAACGTAAACCCTACCTATGAAGTAAGATGTCTGAGGGTGTTGCTTGCTCAGCCTGCTCCACGAAACGTAAACCTACCTATAAAGTAAGATGTCTGATGGTGTTGCTTGCTCAGCCTGCTCCACGAAACGTAAACCTACCTATAAAGTAAGATGTCTGATGGTGTTGTTTGCTCAGCCTGCTCCACGAAACGCAAACCTACCTATAAAGTAAGATGTCTGATGGTGTTGCTTGCTCAGCCTGCTCCACGAAACGTAAACCTACCTATAAAGTAAGATGTCTGATGGTGTTGCTTGCTCAGCGTGCTCCACGAAACGTAAACCTACCTATAAAGTAAGATGTCTGATGGTGTTGCTTGCTCAGCCTGCTCCACGAAACGTAAATATAAAGCTGCTATGTTGAATCTGTTATGTATTAATAAGACAGTAAAATTAATTGATTAATAAAAATAAGAAAATGTTCTAACCTTTAAATCCGTCGCTGCTGTCACTCGTTTTGTGTCTGTGTCATGAACATCCTGGTCTGTGTCGTCTGATTAAGGCTCTGGTCTTTATCACAGCTTCCACAATTTCTTGGTCAGTAAATTCTAGTTCCGCGTCATCTGCCTCTAGCCATTCGTCTATTTCTTCACACCCTCGAATTCCTTTAGCCATTTCTACCAAGTTTTTGTAATTTTCCCCCTCTTCGTTTTCTTCATCTATCTTCTGGCAGTTTTTTCTATTTTTATAATTTTACTTCTGACATCGTTTCGGTTAACGCAGGTTTCGGATGTGCTGAGTTCGGTTAAACCGGGTTTTACTGTATTAGTTTAATTATAGTAACGAGGTAGACAAGTGACAAGGTCTAGTGACGTTCATAATCTGAGACTTACTTCTGTCTGAATGTGTTGTGGTCAAAATGTTCCGATAATATGTAATATGTATAGGCGTACGTCGCATATTCTATAGTTTTAGCTACACATTTTGAGACCATAATCCAGAATAAAAAGAAATAACAAGTTTTAAGTTCCTACCAATATAAGAGTTACAGAGCAAATATATTGTTACCTGTCGAGTGGCTGCTAGGCTACAACTGTTAGTTGTGGCTTCGGAGGTGAATTAAAATCATTGATATGAACCGTTCTTCTTTGAAGACATTGATGATTCGCAAGTATAAAACTTCTACAATTTTCTTTATAATAATAATTCTTGAAATTAACTTAATTCAAATAATTCAATTACTTTTACCCAACTCTAAGTACATTCAGTTAATAGTACTTAGTCTCAACAAAACAATGTAACTACTTTAGTTACTCTTTAAAATTGACAAAAACAAAAAGTATGGCTGACTATCACTGGCTAGAGAGGCTCTCTTAGAACACCTTCTAACTCACATCAAAGAACAAGTCAAAGTGAGACGGACATAAGCTCTGTAAGAACACTTACGATCAAATCTGTTTTCTCCAGCATTTGCTTGGCTTTTTATATACAATTCGAGGGTTGTAACCCTTATTTACAGTGGTGGGACTGTTCCATTTTCTTATTTCTAAAACCTTAACTATGATTGGCTAAAACTAGTTGAAGTGAGGGTAGTTTCTTAAAATTTTTATAAGAATTCCTATTATTCGTCAAAGACCCTACGTCAAAATTTGGTGAGGTTTCACTCTCTTAGATTAAAGTTCTCACGAGTATAACACCTTCTTTCACCAATGTTCGCACGGAGTACACCTGCCTTTAAACTTGTGACGCATTACTTGACTTACCCCAAAAGGATATCAACTTTATGGCGACATTTATGTGTTCTGTCTGTACCTTGTCACCATTAATTCTTATTTGATGTGTCTCGCCAGATTTCCTATGTTTACGATTATTACTTCCTTGACAGTCATGCTTATTGAGAAATAGGCTGAAATCTTTATCAAATCCTGGAACTATTTTTATGTTCAAAACATCTGCTTGTCAGGTATACAGTCTGATACCTGTGTCTATCGCCAAATGTCAACTAAAAACTTCTATAGCCTCACTTCTAAATAACAATTATGATATAATAACATTACTTAGAATTGACAATTACAACAATATTAAGCTTTTCATAGCAGTATAGATATCGTTTTACAGTTAGAAAGAACTCTAAGTCTAAAAATGAAACCGACAATTAAAGCTAATGAACAAATTAAAAAAGTTCATTTTTTAAAACCAGTATTTTAATGAGCTTTTTAAAATGTTCTTTACTAGTCCTAGTCAACCTGTTTTCATCCAAGTACAATAGACGTCATGAAATTTTGTTATTGAAATAGAATAAATTTATATAAAATTTATATACAAAGGTACAAACTTTCCTATTTTTATTTTCCGTCGTGCGACTTCGTATATTTTATTTATTCACTACGCGTTTCGGCAACAAGTTGCCATCCTCAGGTAAAACATTCACTCAAAACGAGGTCGTTAGAAAGTAAAATAATTTATTAAAATACTAAAACTTAAAGTCAAAAGTGCACTTTCAACATACGCGAACATGAGCAGGCCAGTGCTATACACGCGGGTATTAATGGTCGACCCACCCGTATTTTAATAAATTATTTTACTTTCTAACGACCTCGTTTTGAGTGAATGTTTCACCTGAGGATGGCAACTTTTTGCCGAAACGCGTAGTGAATAAATAAAATATACGAAGTCGCACGACGGAAAATAAAAATAGGTAAGTTTGTACCTTTGTATTAGAGCGCGACTTGGAGACAAAACAATAAAATGTATTATAAAATTTATATAATTTTACTATATTAGGAAAACTTTGATAAAAGAGCTTCTTATTTTGCTAGTGTTTCAGCGAATAACTAAACAGTTTACTCATCGGTGTCCATAATAGAAGAAAACGGCATTCAAAAATAAAACGAGAAAAATAAACATTTATATGTTCTCCTAAAGTAAGTAACAATATCCACACAGTTGTTTGTCGCAAAAACCCTAAATTCCCTTCTTTAAAACGATTCTTGTGCCACTTAATCACAATAATTTTGAAGAAGTTATTTAGGTTTTTGTGCACAAGTCAGTGTTTTGGCGGTAAAATACTACGCAAATTTTCATGCAGTGATGCGAAAGGAAAGCGATTCGGTTATATCTTACGCAAAATACTGGACACAAAAAAAAAAAAAAAAACTCACGGCCAGGTTTATGCAAACTTTTATGATCCACAAATTAGGTGTGACACTTTTATCGAATCGAAATTGTTTATTGATGTTTCGCGGCAAATTATATCTTCTCTAGACGTAACCGTCTTGAAAACTTATGGTGTCGGTATCGATTCAAACTTTTATGTAATTTTTTTATACATAACGTTGAATGTTTCATTTAGTTTGTAAAGTCTGTTGCATTTTAATACGTTTTCTTTTTTGGTCGATGGACTATTAGGACTAACGTTTCTAAACGTACAGTTTATTTGTTTTTATGAATTACGTTTAAAAATTTATTTAAAGTTGATAAACATAATTTGTAATGTTGGTTAAAGATAATAAGTTAAATTTAGGTACACGTTAAGTGTGAATATCATCGACAACATTGGCGTGTATTACAACGTTCTGCCTTACACCTCCAATCATTCACTCTCACTTTCCGTAGTCTTTCTATCAGTCTTCTTTTGGTCCTTCTCTGTGATCTTGCCACAGCCATTTTCACCCCTGTATCTCATTCATCCTTTCCGTGTTCCCAGTCCACACTGTCAACACTATTCTCTTTGCTTGGTGATCTCGCTGTGTCTGCAGTATTATCAAGTTAATAATCTTTTATACTGTTAGCTAGTATGTGATGCAGCCTTGGATGTGAAAGACAGGCTCACAAGAGAATCCTCACAAAAAAAAGGTTGCGACAAGAGTGCCCTTTATCACCACTTATGTTTAAAATATGTTTAAAATATGGAATACACATTTATAAATACGGAAATATGGGATGGAACACATTTAGAATATGGAAATGAAAGATGTACCGGGAATTCAACTTAACAAGGCGTTTTTTAAATTCGCTGCTTCAGGCCGGTATCGGCTAGACAAGTAAGGATAAGTTAGAAAAAACGGTGTGTGTACTGATTAACATTTTAGCACTTATGGATTGAGGATATCTGCCCTAAAGTCGACAACAATGGCGTTTATGGGTCGACAGATTGTGAAAACTAAGATCGCAGTAGAAAATAATTTACTTGGTCAAAACAGCAGTTCTAAGTATTTAGGGCGTGATATCTCTTACATTTGAGATATTGACATACACAGCAACTTATCGAAATTTAGGTTCATCTGTGGAGCGATACATAAAACTATTAAGTTTAAAACGCGAAAGGAAAGGCGTTTAAAACTCAACGGGGTAATGGATATTTCAGTAGTATTGCCATTGAGACGTGGGCTGTAATAAAACATAACAAGCAGAAGGTGTAGTCACGAGAAGTGAGGTTGTTTTGAACTACCCAAGGATATATACAGTGGAGCATCGATTATCCGAACATCTCGGGACGAGAGCCCGTTCGTATAATCGATATTTCGGATAGTAAATCATAAATTTAAATCATTATTTGTCTTTACAAAAACAAATATTTTTAGTACAAAATCATTTCTAACATACTGTTATATAATTACAGCAACCTGTATACTGTACTGTAATGTATTACTAAGCTAAGGCTAAAAATCACTGATTTAAAACTGAGTGTAATTAATAAAAACCAAAAGTTAATTTAAAAAATGTTAGAGTTTAATGACAAACACTGTACTATAAAATTAACTAAAAATTATGAAACATAACAAAACATACAGTGACATGGATTTACACATTTTTGAAGAATTGTTCTATCACTGTCTGCTTCAAACCGATGGGCCTACCCCGTTTTCTCCCTGCTAAAGACTGAAGTCGCTTAAGATTCACAAGCTGAATACAATCTTTCTTGTCTTCTGTTTCGGCCCACTTTAGAACAGTCTCAAATGCGTCAAAAGCTTTTGCTACCGTCGGTGGTTTTGTATTAGTAGCATTCTCGCCGTCTTCATCTGTATTCGGATTCATTTTACCTTCATTTAATGACACAACTATCTCTTCATCGGTTATTAACTGAAAACCGGGATCGGCTTCATCCACCTCCAATTCTTTGTTTATCGATTGTAAGGCTGTATAGCTACAGCGTTTGTTTATTACTGTACAGTACTGTAATAATTTATAGTAGAGTATACAATTTCTTATGTTCAATAAATATCCAATACGCCTACACGTGTCCAAATAGGGGTCTTTTCAAGTAAGTGTCTACAAACAACTACAAGTCACCCCCACCAACATTCCCTCCAGTCCCTACTCCTACAGAAGCGGTGTGAAGGAGCAGCGCCCGCTCTAGGGGCGGGCAACCCGGACATTTGTCCGGGGCGCCAAAATTTGGGGGCGGCATTTGGCTGTAAGTGTGAGAAAAATGTTGATGAGATAAATACCCAATTAATAAAAAATTTCACATATCGATTTTTTCGTTCGCTAAAAATTTACAGTGCGTAGCGTATTTATATTGTTTATGTCTAAAAGCTAAAAATATTTACAATTCTTGATTCTAAAGAAAACAATCATAAAAGAGCGGTATGTTTAATTAAATAACCGTTTTTCCGTTTCAGGGGAGAACGTAAAATCCCAGCATTAATTTAATTTCGTGAGATTGTGATACATATCACAATATTTAAAGATTTCAGAGATATGAAAGATTGGACGGTGATTCATTTTTTAAAACATTTATTACGGCAATCTATGTTAACCACATTAAACAATAAAAGTTGACTATAAACTTACAAAAATCTAGTAAATTTTTATAATTCCGAAAAGGAAACATTTTATAAACTAATAATTTATTTTATTAATAAATTAACGCAGAATTTGTAAAGGACGCTGCTTGAACTTGTTTGAACATGCAATGCATATACTTCTCTGAACAGAATAGCACGCGAGCAGAGCGCTGCTTCAACTTGTGTTTGAACATGCATAGACTTGCTTATTACCTCTAACCTCGAGCGGTTTCATTACACAATAGGATTATTCTTGCTATTACGTCGGTAGTGATAACAAGTGGAAGTTCATAAAATCCAAAAGAAAAATATAAAATAGATTTTTTTTATTTTACAATCGATCAAGCACTAAATGCACTAGATGCAAGATTTGAACAACTTAGTAATCATAGTAACTATTTTCAATTCTTATATAATATATACGATTTAAATACCATGTCCAAAGCAATGCTACTAAAACACTGTAAGAAATTAGAATGTATTTTAACTGATGGTGATTCTGTTGACATAAATGGGGTAGACTTTGCAAACCATCCACGAAGATTATCCCGAGCAAGAGTGGATCCATATCTACACTGACGGCTCATCAATTCCGGGCAATGGAAAAACAGGAGCTGGGAACTATAGCCGCCTTTTCCAAGGACACTTAGCCGTGGGCAGCCCCCTTAGTAACTACGATGGGGAAATCGAAGCAGTTCACGCTGCCGTTGATAAACTGGAAAAAATCACTCCCCCTTCAAAAGCCGTGCTCCTAGTCGACTCGCAGGCCGCAATACGCAGTCTATCACGGAACTCTCAAACCGACTGCCAAAGGACTATAGACTGTAGAAGGAAACTGGAGACCCTGGGGAGCCGAGGGTGGATCCTAAAACTCCAATGGATACCCAGTCATGTCAACATCTGGGGCAACGAGGAGGCCGATTAACTGGCCAAGCAAGGCACAACCCTACCCCAGCCTACCCGCCCGCAGTCCCTACAATCTTCCAAAGCTCAAATAGACTCCGCCGTCAGCATATGGAATAAGCGAAGACTGTCTGAGGCGGCCGCCGGTAAAAAATGGGAAAGCCTCGTCACCGACGGTCCAATCAACCCCAACCTCCCTCGTGCAGTGTGTGTCGCAAACTTCCGACTAAAAACCGGACACGACTATCTCGCTTCACATCTGCACCGCCTCCACGTGCTGCCAACCCCTGAGTGCCAGCTGTGCGGCCACGCGACGATGGACGCCGACCATCTGAGTGACTGCCCGGCCTTGGACCACACCCCATCCAACGAGGACACCGAGATCACCGAAGCCCGACGCTACTGGTCAGCGCGTCGCCTAATGGCTCAACAGCCAAGGGTGGGCGTTGGCTAGTAAGTAAGTAAGTATAAATGGGGTAGAATTAGCAGAGGAAATTTCAGCAGTATCTGCGCTTTTGGGCAAAAAAGAAAGCCTAAGCAATGTACTGAGCTTAAATTTTGCCCCAAACCTTACTATTGCTTTAAGAATATTGCTAACGATACCAATAACTGAAGCAAGTGGAGAAAGGAGTTTCTCTAAGTTAAAATTAATTAAGAACTTTTTACGTTCGACTACTACACAAAATCGTCTTAATGGTTTGGCCATTTTGGCAATTGAGCATGAAATTGCTGATCAAGTAAATTTAAAAGATGTAATAAAAAAGTTTGCAGAACTGAAAGTGAGGAAAACAAGTTTTTTGTGATTTTAGCGTAGTTGATGTTACCTTGTTTTATTTTCAAAATAATGGCATTTTGATTGATTGTGCAATAATACACATTTTTAATAGCATTTAAAATGTGAAAAATTATATGGTTAACAATTTGTGGCTAGGTACAGATATTTCTTAATTAATTTCTACTGTTTTGTACTGCTTGATTATCAATTTTATGTTATGTTACATGATTCTTTCTAAATATGTATATATGTATGTGTTGATTATAATTTAAAACGATTTGACTTTTATTTAACATAAAAAGTAGAATCTACAGTTTTGTACTACTTGATTGTCAATATTATGTTATGTTACATGTTTCTTTCTAAATATATGCTTTTATTAAAATTGTAAATAAAATGATTTAATTTTTATTGAAAACAAAAAATATGTACCTTTATTTAAAAAATATATATATATTCTTAAGGGGCGGCAATTTGTCTTTTTGTCCGGGGCGACTTAACCGCTAGAGCGGGCCCTGGAAGGAGGGGTGATTGGCACACCACTACACACTAGGTTCAAAAATGTGTTTATCGTGTAGACAAGAATACAAAGAATGTTCATTAACAACGAATGTCATTACGAAAAATGATAAAAGCAGCTGCAATCAGCAACATGTAGTTAGCACAGAGAAAGAGCTCTTTGTTCCCTTTAGATGAGCGTGGGAATTTAACGGACTCATATTTATGTGGAGGAAGCGTAATCAAAATGAAGATTTATTTGAGCAGATATTAATAGACATTAAAGACTTTTGGCCATACACTAATTAAATTATTGTATGTATGTAATGTAAATAAATCAGTGTAAATAAAATAATGAAATGTAAACAGAATAATGTAATCTAAATAAAATTATGTAATTTAAATATAATAATGTAATGTAAATACAATTATGTAATGTAAATACAATTATGTAATGTAAATAATGTAAATAAAATAAAAAATATTCCCTCCTAATTAAAATTAAAAAAATAAATAAAAATAGAAATTAGAAAAAAGAAACAAAATAAAAAGTACAAACAAAAAATTGAAACAAAACAAAAAGAATTGAAACCGCTTGTGCGCCGCAGAATAGAAGGCGCGCATGTGTGCGTGCGTGCATCAAATGTATGTGTGTAGTGGTGTGCCAATCACTCCTCCTTCACACCGCTACTGTAGGAGAAGGGACTGGCGTTGTTTGTGAGAGTTGTTTGTAGACACTTACTTGAAAAGACCCTACATTACTGTACAGTACAGTACATAATTTTACTTTTTATTGAGTTCTGATAATAGATCGTTCGGTTAATGGATGTTCGGATAATCGATGCTCTACTGTACTCCAAAATAGGTTATGGAAACGGCGATGGAACAAGAGAGATAACTATACCATTTTGCAATGACGCGCTAAAAGGGAATGGTGTGGCCGCCTAGATAGACTGCGCAAAGCGGCACTGGATTATAGGCGGAAGGGGAGAAGGTATAGAGGAATGCTGAGTAGAGGCGTCAGTAATCGGCGTGGCAGTGACCAATCCCTGTGGTTGACCCTGAGTCATGGAGCCAAACCTCAAGCGAACATCCTACACCCGGGACACCATCATATAACATTTTTGTCCGCGAACACATGACCATGCTGCACTGGTGTTCATCGGGCTGTGTCCCGAACAACGCCAGAACACTTCTGTCTGCCTGTCTCAGCAAACATATATTGTGTGTTTTGTGCAGACTTTGTATTGATTACTGGCAGTAAATAATATCATATGGAGGTATAATGAAGACTAGATGAAGATTAAACTAAATAGCATAAATGTTTTAAGCAAACTTTTTGAATAATTCAAAATATCGATTCGGTCTCGTTTTTCCATGGTTTTCCTAACTACTCCAATGAACAGAATATATTGTGACGTTCCGTTTTATCACTTCCAAAAGTGAAAATCAATTTGAGGCCTGACTTTCCGGAAGTACTCCGACATTTCTTAGGAATAACGCTCGCCAGTATGCTTGCTTGTTTGTTATATTTATTTTCCTTTTTATTATTTTTTTAAATAGGTGTGAATAATTTTCTTCTTGTAGGCTACGTGTCATTATCAGATGTTAACCTATAACCGTTCGTTGGCTGCAGATACCGTCCACGTTGCATATCCATTCAATTTTTGGAATTCTCCGATCACTGAAATCCTGAAAATTCTTAAGATTTTCAAGGAAACTATCTTTTGTATTCAAAACAATCACTTAATTTTCTCAATGTAAAAGTTAAAAAAAAAAAGATAATTAGGCAAATTTTAGCCTCCCAATACTTGATCGACAAAGTCTAACTGCGAAATTTCTACTTACGATCATTCAATCTTTATTTGATTTTGAGCTCAGTCGGCTAACTGTAAGTAAAACGTTTTTTTAGCGTTTCCCGTTTACTATCAGAAATTGTGCTTCAAATAACAAAAGCTTTCATTTTAATTTCTGAGTTTCTGCAACAGTTCAAAAGTAACGTCTATTGTCTGTCATATCGAGGCACCACTGGATTTTCGATATGATAAAGTATGGAATTACTAAAGATATGTAACATGCAACTGTCCATAAAAAATACGAAAAGATACTTGCCCAAACGCATTTTAACTTCCTGAAATCATATTCGGTTAACAGGCAGTTTCTTATTAAATAGGCCTAAACATTAAACGTTATGTCTTGCATCACCATCATCATCTTCGTCTCATTGTCATAATTTTTCTCTCAAAAATTTTCTCTCATACCTTTGTGACCTAAAAAATATTTTTAAAAATACATTCCGGTTGTATTTTCTCGCAAGTCTGTTGTTCGCAGCCAACATGTGGTTTAGGAGGCTCGGTAGTGGTAAAATTTTAGAGACGTCTCAGCAACAGTAATTGACGTCTGAGATGAAATCACGTCATTCCTGCTTCACGATATAGCTTCGTGCTGGGTTAGTGCGAAATGCCCCTGTGGCAAAGCGTATCCCAGCAATGAGTAGAGGATCCAGCTTTTTCAAGCAAGACCTTTTGGCTGAAGAGTGCACAGCTCATTTATAATAAATTTAGGATAACACTAGTGCTGTGTAGGGGTGAGTCGGCTAGCCCCGGATAGCGTGTAGCCCCCGGCAACACTATTACGTGGTAGTCCATGTATTTTACACTAGGCAGCAGCACCATTCTACTCCGTACTCGTTGCTTATCTTATACGTAGTTGGCTGCAGTCATTCGCTCTGCGTTTAGACAAGTGTTGACTGTTATTTTACAAAGCACTGTACTTTCGCTCTATTTTCTAGTATTTGTCATATTGTATAACTTCTGGTAAGTTTGTTTTTATTATTTAATTTAGCTCTTTCAACCACATGCTAGGTAAGTTTACTAACAAAACGGGTTTAAACGTGTGTCTGTCGCCGGTTTCTCGGGATAAGCAGAAAATATTAAATGAAAGAAAAATATGCACGGAAAAGAGTGAAATATTAACGTCCCTAAAATATAAACAGCACTTGGAGAACCGGTAAAGGAAGCCTGCGCTACAAATAATCAGTACTTAGAAGGAAGTGTTGTAAAGTTGTGAATTTTGAAGGGGAACATTCGACTAGGGCTACTACAAACATAACATCGTGGTCTAGCCCCCCTAATGGAATGGTTCCAAAGACATCAAACAGTACAGCAGCTACCGCGACAATTCCTTGTTTGTTTTGTGGAGGAACGTTTCAGGAAGAATTGATTCAGTGCGAGGAATTCAAATAGTGGGCTCACACAGAGTGCGCGGGAAAAGATTCATACGAACTTATTTTTACTTGTGAAATTTTTTTATATGTTATATGCTATAATACGCTTTAAGATAGTATAAATACTAAAATATTACAGTTGTATGCTCACTGTATATTTCGTGTGTTTTATTTTTGATAATAATTTACTTTTACTAAGGTGTCCGGAGCTAACCGCCACAATTTTATAAAATGTAAAATGTAGATGTGCCAATAGAATTTTTTGAAACTACTGTACTTATTATTTTCTATGTCTCTTTGCATGCGTCTTTTTAAATAAGTATGCAATAAAGTAAAATTTATGTTAACTTATGTTATATTTATGTTAATCATGCTTCACCTTATTTTGCAAAATTTCAAAAAATGCTTAACTGTCCGGTACTAGCCGACACTCCCCTATAGACGCAATTCCTATCAGATCTCCAGGTCATATGTGAGGTGCGCTTAATTGCATTTAGCGAGGATTCGCTCCTCGTAGCCAATTCGTTCACACCCGCATTCTACGTTACGTGTCTGTCGAAAGTTAGTTCTAAAAATATGATTTCAGTTTTATATTGAAGCCGAAATCCTCACCCGGAGCGCTCTCTACAGCTCACATTGCACAACCGCCAGGAAGCAATGAGTGTGCATTTGTCGCGTTGTAACTGACTCCTATTGAATTGCCCCAATAGTAGACGGAGGGGATTGGATCAGCTCGAACCCACAAACATGCGCTATCCAAAAACGAGCACTTCCAGTCAGCTACGGCGTTGTCTATTCTGAAGTCCATTCTAAAAAATCAAGACTCTCTTAAGTTAGGGTATCTATATCTCCCCTACACAACGGACTTACCGTTAACCTGCTTTACCACATTGCCATTGGCAGAAACATACTGACATGTCACAGCAAGTCGATAGTAACGCCAGATAACCTACAGAATGACCTAAACTAGATGCAGCAGTAGTTAAATAAATTGTGAGTAAAATCTAATGAACCAGAGTGAACGTATGCCTCGTTAACGAAACGCGGAGGAAATTATCCAACTTAAAAAAATCATCCTCAGTTAAAAAATTAGTATGGAGAACCATACATGACTTCTGTGTTCTAAGATTTATATTTAAAATCATTTTCGAAATGAAATATTTCCATAGAAACTACTTCTATCTACTTCTTTCTTCAGCCTTAACCACATTACTGTGGTCACTAACGTATACCACCTCACGTTACCGCACCATCACCGCGCAGTCGATTTTCACTGACGATGGCAGTCGATTCTGCAAAAACGTCTGGTTTTGCAGAAAACATTGGACTACGACCAAACAGTCCGGGGAGGAATTTTAACAACAAACTACTTCTTTGTTGCCGATAACGTAGTACACATATAAAAAATTATCCCCTCCCCCTCCAACTATTATTTTCATTTATAGAAAATTACCCCCTCCTCTTCAACTACCCTTTTCATTTATATATATTTCATCTACGTTTCTACAGTGGATTATTATGACCTTCTTTACAGGGTACTTTATTTATCAATATTAAGTACTTTACTCTTGTTAAAACATAAAACGTTGCAGGTAAACTACCCCTTTCCCTTAACCAATCTTTACACAAATCAATAGGCCTTGAGTTCTCTATAACTCAGGGACATATGTAAAAAATTATTTGATTTTGTTTGAAGTTGCGGCAGTTATCGTTTGCCATAAAAAAATTCCACACACGCGCGCGCGCACACACACACTTTTCGGAAAATGACTTTTCTTCATGTTTCGAGGGCAGTGCAATCAGAATTAGCCCTTATCTCGAACACGATTTATTTCGCCATCACCATACTTCCATTTCCTTATGGAACATGGAAGTAAAATTAATAACTGTCAAATCGCATAATCTAAAGATGCCAAATATTCGGCATGTTTCTGGAAAGACTATTCGCGTGGCAAAAACACTTGTTCGCAAAACGTAAACAGCTTGATAAATGTGTTCTTCGTGTTGTGTGGTGTACGGTGTGTCTATCCAACTGAAACAAATGCCGAAAACTAAAATAATTTTGGGGAACAAGGTCGTAATGTACATACACATTTTCAAACCAGTTTGGACTTGCTTCAGAGGTTCTAAACAAGGTTTCAGCATTCCATTGTAAACGCACCCTTTCACGGTTTTAATGAGGTCATCCAGTGTGACATCCTGGTATCCTCCATTAAGGGAAGTGATTTGCCATTTAAACGTAAAATGTAGTGAAACTCATACAAACGTGTTGGGGAATCAAGTTAATTGTGAGTGCCAACGGTGAAATGCATAGATTGAAATGTCATTGGCAAGTTGACTTAACATCGAGGCTGAAATAAGTGAAATTTATTTAATCTAATACTGCGTCAACATACGTTCATTGTATCTTTAATTAGAGAGACTTTCCCACTGGAGAGATTCCCTACAGCAGTGGAGACCCGCGTACCACTTTGGTCTTCTGCGTTCGAGTCCAGTACCACCGGAGTTTAAAGAAAGGTTATTGGGGATTTCTCAATAAAAAAACTTGATACAACGTGAATAGTATATCATACTATTCCTAGTTATGTATAATTATTTAAATCTAATACATACAATGTACAAAACAGGAACTGATTTTTAAAATTAATTTCAGGTGGCTTTCAGGAAGGAATGGAGAGGAAGTGCGCTGACAGGTGCTCGTCTATAGTCCCGAGTTTTCTGATATAACCTCTTCTCTTGAGTTATAACTTAGGGAACCAGTAATAATTGGATGTGCCAATTATACCGGCTGCCTTCGTTGTGAAGCACTGAAAATAATCACAACAAAAAAACAATTTATATAGCTGGATATTAGGAAGGGGAGACTGTTGATTTATGCACTCATTTTACTCGGTACTTAGATGACATCTCTTTATTACATTTGGTGATTAAGTTCTCAATTAAAAGTTCTCAGACAATATAGTTTACTATATGATTAAATATATAAATTACTACTTTACAAAGGGGCCTCAAAATATGATGTACATCCTTTTTAATTAATTCCACGGATCCGGGATCAAATATATTAAATGAAAAATGGTCACCTTGCCATGTACAATATTGAAACTCTAACCATTTGAAGAATGGTTTTTTTTATTAATCTTCTAAAACAACAAATATTAGATTACATGTTACCTATAATGTCAGTTTTCTAAAGTCTTTAATGTTATTACATTTAAAGCATAATTTTTAAAGTCTTTAATATGATAATTTAAATTGTCTTTTGGGGTTTATAATTACATTTATCGATAAATTTCCTAACATAGGGGTCTAATTTTCTTTTGTTATTATTATTAGTATTTTGTTTTAACTTGTGGTCTCTCAGGGGTTTACCTGTTTTCACGATGCTGCGGAAGACACAGGGTTTCGGATCTCCCTGCCTTACACGTTTTTTGGATAATCGGTTTTTTTGATGATACTGTTTCCGTTTACAGTTTCTACTGAGGTGTCCAGGTTTTCCGCAGTTATAGCATATATATTCTTTACGCGGGGTCTCACTGGTTTCGTGTCTAGGTGGTGCCTCTTTGGACTTACCTTGGCCATGAACATAGGTTGGTCGCCGAAATGGTCGTCGTTCTCGTAGACTTCTTGTATCTGAGGATAGGGCTTGCGTTTCCTTTCTATGTGGTGTTGTGGATATCGGTTCATGTCGATGCTGATCTGCATACCACACATTTGAAGAGTGCACACTACATTGTTCAAGGTCAACGAAAGTAAGAGGTCTACTTATTAGAGCTAAACGGGAGCGTTCTTCAGGAGATAAGCCTACCAATATAGTATCGACCAATTGTTTTTCAGTCCAGTCGACTTGCAGTAGACGTGACGATTCTCTGATGTCTGCGATATAGTGGGCCAGTCTTTCTTGAGCTCTTTGTACTCGAAGTACGGTATTCCTTTTTATCTCCTCATATATTCCAATGGGGATAAAATATTTGATTATATTTGTATGAAGTTCTTCTACCGGAAGAGTCGAGTTTACTGCTTCTAGCACGCGATCTCGTAAAGGTGGTTTACTTTTGGGTAACATGACCTGCAGTATTTGCCAATCGCTCAATAGTTGTAGATCTTTTATTTGCAGTAGATATCTGATAAAAGTCAATAGAGTCGTGATGCTTAAGCCATCGGTGTAAGGAATTTCATTAATTATTTTCTCTACTGGGTGGGAAATCTTTCCGTAGAGGTCTACATTAAAACATACGTTAGGTGTACTTTTCGAAAGATTGGTGTTTGCATTGGGATTTGTAATCGCATATTTACTAGTGCGAGTATGCTGAACATTTGGCGGTGGGGGTTCTGACATAGTGTGGGTATTTAATTCTCTACTAGGTAATTGTTCATGACTCGGTTGTATCTTCGATACGGTGGGTGATTCGGGGTTCGAGGTGGAGGGAGGGTGTTCTAAAGTAGGGGATGGAACTGGGGAGATATATAATTTTTGTAAGTAGTGCTCAATTTCTTCCATTCTCGATGAGTCTGATTTTCGTCGTAAGTCGTTGATAATTATGGGTAATTGGCTTAATGCCTCCTCCGCAAATTTCTGCACATCGCCGGGGATAATGGGGACGTCGGGCCAGCTTAATAAATTATTTAACCGGCGGGTTAAATGTTCTATACGTTGCGTAACGCGCAAAAATTCCGTAGGTGATTTCTTGTCCTCAAGGTTCTGAGATAATACTATCAGTTCCCTATATTTCGCATAACAGGTTTCTCGTTCGCCGTCATAATCGAGTTCACGCAATCTATCTAACTGCGAGGGTGTATCTGATCCGGTTTGGCGTAATGATTTTCGTAACTCCGACACGGTTACATTTACGTGTTTTAAGCCTCGTAAAAGTGCTTCGTAGCATAGCTCATCTTTTAATAATAGATCAGGATTAAATTCTGCCATTTTTGTAACGTGAGCGGCTATATCTAATTATTCTACTATTTGTATTAAATGCTATACAACGCTTCCTCTTTTTTTTTTTACACAAAAATATAAAAATAGAAATCAATCGTATTCTTACCCCTTTTTCTTTTTTACAAATAAACACTTAAAATGTTATGACAACCTTTATCGTTTTACTGTGAGAGAGAGAGAGAAATTTCACACATGCATGAATATGCGTACGACAAAAGATTCCCCCTTCGGTTACTAACACATGAACAGACACGCTTCTTGTAACAATAGACCACACAAGGAGGGTGGCTTATTGTCAAACTCAACTAAACAATGACAATTTTAAACAAACGGCAACAGGAAACTTACACGTCCGAGATTGTCGAGAATGTGGCACGTTTATGAAGGGGACTTTTAACAAGTACCGACATGGTTTGTTTACATGGGATTATATGCTAATATTACTTTACACAAATTATATTTACTAATAAAGTTATTTATACTATATTACTATAATATTAATTATTATTTTTATCTTATTAAAACTCTGACACATATTGAAATACATGAGTGAATAGATCAACAGCTTTTGTGCGTGGGATATCGGGACGCAATTACTTCTTTCTTTTCTCTTACGCAAAATTAGCAAATTAGCAAAATAAGCAAAAGATTAGCAGAATAGCAAAAGATTAGCAGAGTGGCGCAACTTATAACCTCTTCTTTTGAGTTATAACTTAGGGAACCAGTAATAATTGGATGTGCCAATTATACCGGCTGCCTTCGTTGTGAAGCACTGAAAATAATCACAACAAAAAAACAATTTATATAGCTGGATATTAGGAAGGGGAGACTGTTGATTTATGCACTCATTTTACTCGGTACTTAGATGACATCTCTTTATTACATTTGGTGATTAAGTTCTCAATTAAAAGTTCTCAAACAATATAGTTTACTATATGATTAAATATATAAATTACTACTTTACAAAGGGGCCTCAAAATATGATGTACATCCTTTTTAATTAATTCCACGGATCCGGGATCAAATATATTAAATGAAAAATGGTCACCTTGCCATGTACAATATTGAAACTCTAACCATTTGAAGAATGGTTTTTTTTATTAATCTTCTAAAACAACAAATATTAGATTACATGTTACCTATAATGTCAGTTTTCTAAAGTCTTTAATGTTATTACATTTAAAGCATAATTTTTAAAGTCTTTAATATGATAATTTAAATTGTCTTTTGGGGTTTATAATTTTGTAACTCTTAACCATGGAAGACAAGCCTCCATGTCACCTGTGTGTTTCCTGAAGTTGCTGCAGAATTAGTTCTTCGGTCCTCCTGATGTTTCTTGAAGTTCAGTCGTTACATTATCACACTGTGATGGTGAAGTTCTAGAAGTATGTGAAATCATTCCTGGTGTGGTACATTCATCTCCGGCTACTGTAGTTATTCTTCGTAATTCTTGTAGTTAGAATACATAGATAGAAAGTTTGTTTCACTGTTATACACTTCACATGATGATAGATTAGTTGACTATCACCTTCTAGGTTGTAATACTGTATAAATTACATAGTCCGTTATTTTATAATATAGAGAGATGTCATCACCACACAAATTTACTTATTTAAATAGTCATTGTATCAAGCCTTTCACATTTTTATATATACACGTAGCGAAACAACGCTTTACGCTGCTTACGGCGTGAGAGCTCCATTACAAGTGGCAGAAAATAGTTAAGGGGAGCGTAGTAATCTCAAGACAATTACTAGGCAACATAAAAGTAGTTCCGTGTTTCTAATTTAAATTTAAGGACTACGGTTGATTAAATAATTAAATAGAGATATTCTTAGTTACAGAAGTTATCAAAGTACGTAACAATGGTCTTAATTAATTATTTAAATAATAACAAATTTACAATAATACTTAGTTTATTTAGGGGTCAGAAAACAAGTTAATTCTGGTCAGTTCTTGTTTATGCAGGATAAATTAATAAGCTTTACCCTTTCTGTACAATTCCATTCCCTTTTAATTTTATTATTAGACTTATATTAAATATTAGTATTATTAAATGATTGCCATAAGATTTAGTTTACAATGTGAGATTTTATTAAGAATTTAAAATTTCTCCGCTTATATTTATCAACTTAATTAATTAACATATTTTTTATTAATGAAATCGTCACATACTCCGCCGCTTTAGCCTCAGACTCCGGTTTATTTTTTTTTTTTGAATGTACCGGGAGTATGTTTGGGGATTTTCGTGTGTAATTTCTCTCACCCGTTTTTCTCTGTATGTAATTATGAGTTGCACAAGTCAGTCTCGAATTGCTTCTTCTTACTATCTACATATCATACTTTACAGACTAATTCTAATACTACATAAAATTCACACATTATAAAAAAACATATTGTTAACATTCTAAATTTTCTTAACACTACTACTTATGACTACTACCGGGTTTTTCTTTAGTTGGGAGTTATTCTAGTTACAGAATTACTCATTAAGTAATTTGTTACTTAATTATTCATCATATTTGCTGTCAGCTGACTTCTTACTTTGCTCTACTTTTGAAGAATAGGATTCAAGGGTGATCAGGCCTCGTACCTATTTATACCATTAGCTAGCTAAATGTTACTCTAGTACTCCTTTGCAGTTGAGTACAAAACATATACCTTTCTTTTTTCTTTACATTTATTTAACTTGCACTCTACCATTACCTTCTTCGTGATAATGTTTTATCTGAGAAATATGTGTCCTTCGTACATATTTTTGAGTAGAGGGTTCATACAGTGCTACGGTTACTGGAGTTAAATATTTGCGAATTTGATAAGGACCGCACCATCGGTATGATAGCTTGGAAGTGGTCTTATCGATTGCACTACTCGTAGGATGTGTTTTACACATAACTAAGTTACCGATTTGGTACTTTACTTCATTATTATTATTTCGCACGTGATATTTCCTTGATTTCGCTAAGTTTGTTCGTAAATTAGCGCGCGCTTCATTCCATATTTTCTTAATATTTTTATCCCTAATTTCAAGGGGTAACAATTCATGTATTTTCCACTTAGCGGATAATGGGTGGTTAGGTTTATATTTGAACAATAGTTCAAATGGGGTCGACTTATGTCCTTCATGATATGCAGAATTAAATGCGAACTGTATCCAGGATAAGTTCTGGTCCCAAGAAGTATGGTCGTTAGCATGGTAGGCAATTAAAGCAGATTTTAGGTTTCGCAAATACCTCTCAGCTATATTACCTTGCGGACGATACTCTGTAGTGGTAATATGGTTTATACCTAGTTTGAAACACATGTTCCTGAATTCTTTGGACTTAAACTGTGGTCCGTTATCCGACACTAGATGGACAGGAATACCGAATTCTTTAAATAATCTATGCTGTAAAATATTTACTGTGGTTGTAGCTAAGGCTCTCCGCATGGGGTACATCCAGACGAATTTGCTAAAAGAGTCTACACAAATTAGTAACATTGTATTTCCTGATTTGGAACGCGGGTAGGGTCCTGAAAAGTCTAAATAAATTTTGGAGAACGGGGTAGCAGGAATCTCTGAGATTAACTGACTTATTTGGCTGTTTCTCGCTGGTTTGCTGAGTGCACACAACTTACACTTTTTTACAAAATTGGCGATCTCACTGTTCATATTTTCCCAGTGATATTCTTTACGTATTCGGTGTATAGTTTTATTTATTCCCATATGTGCTCCAATGGTGGAAGAGTGATAATATTCCATCAGCATAGGTTTAATAATATCAGGGGCAATTATTCGTAGATATTTTCCGTTCGCTATTTTACAACATAATACTCTCCTACTTAATATGTATTTCTCTGACTTATTTCCTTTTTCAAGTTGTTCAATAATTGTACTCAAACGTGGGTCTTGTATTTGATACTGGGCTAAATCCGTAAATGCAAGAGGAAATTCGGTAATTAAAGTATTAATAATCGGCGTTTCTCTACTCTTGTTTTCGTAATTATTACTACTAGGCTGGAACATACGTGACAGTGTATCGGCAACTACGTTTTGGGTGCCTCTAATATGTTGTACTTTGAATTTAAAACAATTTAATCTTAATACCCATCTTCCGATACGACCTAACTGTTTTGGGTGATTTAGTAGCCAGGATAACGCTTGATTATCAGTTTCTAATAAAAACTCCTTATGTTCTAAAAATGGTTTGAACTTCTCAAAAGCGAAAACTATAGCTAAACATTCTAATTCGTATGCGGAGTATTTCTTTTCTTGCTCAGTCAGGGTGCGAGAAGCGTAACTAATAGGTAACCTTGAGTTATCTACTTCCTGACATATTACTGCACCTAGTGCGACACTAGAACTGTCTGTTTGCACTACAAATGGTTTTGTAAAGTCGGCTAATTGTAGTACGGGGGGTGATATTATGCTTTCTTTTAATTTCTCGAATGCAGTTTGGTGTTGCTCATTCCATTCAAATTTAATTCCCTTTTTTCTTAAGGTATTTAGCGGTGCTGCAATTTCGGCTAGATGTGGGATGTACTTATGGAAATAATTTATCATTCCTAAAAATCGGGCTATTCCTTTCGCATCCCGCGGCGGTAAAAATTCTCTGATGGCACGGGTTCGCTCTGGGTCTATGCTTACCTTTCCGTTTGCTTTTACGATGTGACCTAAAAATGAGAATTGTGTCACAGCAAAATTTACTTTACTGGGATTTACGGTTAATCCAGCTTTCTCCAATCGGGTTAGTACTTCACGTAGATGATTAAGATGTTGCTCAATTGACTCGCTGTAGATAACAATGTCATCTAAGTAGTGATACACATATTTAAATTTTATGTCATGAAATAACTTTTCTAATAATCTGCTACATACAGAACTACCTTGGGATATACCAAAAGGTACCCTTGTAAATTGGTACAGGTTGAAAGGGACGGCAAAGGCGGTAAGACGTTTTGATTCTTCCGAAAGGGGTATCTGGTGAAATGCCTGATTTAAATCCATAATGGTAAAGATTTTTGCTTTAGTAAAATAATGAAATGCACTGTGGATGTCGGGAAGTGGTATAGATTCAAATTCTATCCGTTTATTTAGTTGTCTGTAGTCCACCACTAATCTATGTTTGTCGTTACTTTTGGGTACTAAAAACGCGGGTGATGAATAAGATGACGTAGAGGGTTCGATGACTCCTTGTTCTAACAATTTATTAAGTTGGTTCCTCATCACTTCCATTTTCGGTGGTGATAATTTGTATGGGGCTAAACGAATTACTTTGTTGTCGCTCAAATTTATTTTGTACTCTATCAGATCCGTCAGTCCTAACTTTGGGGTGAGGACGTTGGAGAATTGTTTTATTAAAGTCTGTATGTTCCGTCTATCTTTACTTCCTAGATGACTTAATTCAGATTCGTGATGCTTTATATGTGTAGAAGTGGTGCTAGTACTTTCTCTATTATTTGCATTATCATGCAAGTTATATTTCCGTGAACGATCGAATCCAAAGTAAAATATCTTCTCGTGAATGTCTAAAATTATTCCTGTTTTACTGATAAAATCAGCTCCCAATATTAATTCGGGTCCTAATTCGTCGCATACCAACATTGGAAAATACCACGTTAGATTTTTAATTTTTACTTTAAAAGTGATGATAAGTTTTATCATTAAGTTTTGCTTATTAGCTGTAGCGCATCTAATATTTACTGATTGACTGCGTTTAACTAAATTGTGTTTAAATAATTGATTGGCTAGCTCCTGACTACTTAAACTTCGCGTGGATCCGGAATCAATTAATCCGAGGGTGGATGTAACACCAATGTCGACTTGTATATAAGGTAATTCACACCTATTGTAATCACATTTACTAATAGAGTTACATTTATCGATAAATTTCCTAACATAGGGGTTTAATTTTCTTTTGTTATTATTATTAGTATTTTGTTTTAACTTGTGGTCTCTCAGGGGTTTACCTGTTTTCACGATGCTGCGGAAGACACAGGGTTTCGGATCTCCCTGCCTTACACGTTTTTTGGATAATCGGTTTTTTTGATGATACTGTTTCCGTTTACAGTTTCTACTGAGGTGTCCAGGTTTTCCGCAGTTATAGCATATATATTCTTTACGCGGGGTCTCACTGGTTTCGTGTCTAGGTGGTGCCTCTTTGGACTTACCTTGGCCATGAACATAGGTTGGTCGCCGAAATGGTCGTCGTTCTCGTAGACTTCTTGTATCTGAGGATAGGGCTTGCGTTTCCTTTCTATGTGGTGTTGTGGATATCGGTTCATGTCGATGCTGATCTGCATACCACACATTTGAAGAGTGCACACTACATTGTTCAAGGTCAGCGAAAGTAAGAGGTCTACTTATTAGAGCTAAACGGGAGCGTTCTTCAGGAGATAAGCCTACCAATATAGTATCGACCAATTGTTTTTCAGTCCAGTCGACTTGCAGTAGACGTGACGATTCTCTGATGTCTGCGATATAGTGGGCCAGTCTTTCTTGAGCTCTTTGTACTCGAAGTACGGTATTCCTTTTTATCTCCTCATATATTCCAATGGGGATAAAATATTTGATTATATTTGTATGAAGTTCTTCTACCGGAAGAGTCGAGTTTACTGCTTCTAGCACGCGATCTCGTAAAGGTGGTTTACTTTTGGGTAACATGACCTGCAGTATTTGCCAATCGCTCAATAGTTGTAGATCTTTTATTTGCAGTAGATATCTGATAAAAGTCAATAGAGTCGTGATGCTTAAGCCATCGGTGTAAGGAATTTCATTAATTATTTTCTCTACTGGGTGGGAAATCTTTCCGTAGAGGTCTACATTAAAACATACGTTAGGTGTACTTTTCGAAAGATTGGTGTTTGCATTGGGATTTGTAATCGCATATTTACTAGTGCGAGTATGCTGAACATTTGGCGGTGGGGGTTCTGACATAGTGTGGGTATTTAATTCTCTACTAGGTAATTGTTCATGACTCGGTTGTATCTTCGATACGGTGGGTGATTCGGGGTTCGAGGTGGAGGGAGGGTGTTCTAAAGTAGGGGATGGAACTGGGGAGATATATAATTTTTGTAAGTAGTGCTCAATTTCTTCCATTCTCGATGAGTCTGATTTTCGTCGTAAGTCGTTGATAATTATGGGTAATTGGCTTAATGCCTCCTCCGCAAATTTCTGCACATCGCCGGGGATAATGGGGACGTCGGGCCAGCTTAATAAATTATTTAACCGGCGGGTTAAATGTTCTATACGTTGCGTAACGCGCAAAAATTCCGTAGGTGATTTCTTGTCCTCAAGGTTCTGAGATAATACTATCAGTTCCCTATATTTCGCATAACAGGTTTCTCGTTCGCCGTCATAATCGAGTTCACGCAATCTATCTAACTGCGAGGGTGTATCTGATCCGGTTTGGCGTAATGATTTTCGTAACTCCGACACGGTTACATTTACGTGTTTTAAGCCTCGTAAAAGTGCTTCGTAGCATAGCTCATCTTTTAATAATAGATCAGGATTAAATTCTGCCATTTTTGTAACGTGAGCGGCTATATCTAATTATTCTACTATTTGTATTAAATGCTATACAACGCTTCCTCTTTTTTTTTTTACACAAAAATATAAAAATAGAAATCAATCGTATTCTTACCCCTTTTTCTTTTTTACAAATAAACACTTAAAATGTTATGACAACCTTTATCGTTTTACTGTGAGAGAGAGAGAGAAATTTCACACATGCATGAATATGCGTACGACAAAAGATTCCCCCTTCGGTTACTAACACATGAACAGACACGCTTCTTGTAACAATAGACCACACAAGGAGGGTGGCTTATTGTCAAACTCAACTAAACAATGACAATTTTAAACAAACGGCAACAGGAAACTTACACGTCCGAGATTGTCGAGAATGTGGCACGTTTATGAAGGGGACTTTTAACAAGTACCGACATGGTTTGTTTACATGGGATTATATGCTAATATTACTTTACACAAATTATATTTACTAATAAAGTTATTTATACTATATTACTATAATATTAATTATTATTTTTATCTTATTAAAACTCTGACACATATTGAAATACATGAGTGAATAGATCAACAGCTTTTGTGCGTGGGATATCGGGACGCAATTACTTCTTTCTTTTCTCTTACGCAAAATTAGCAAATTAGCAAAATAAGCAAAAGATTAGCAGAATAGCAAAAGATTAGCAGAGTGGCGCAACTTATAACCTCTTCTTTTGAGTTATAATTTAGGGAACCAGTAATAATTGGATGTGCCAATTATACCGGCTGCCTTCGTTGTGAAGCACTGAAAATAATCACAACAAAAAAACAATTTATATAGCTGGATATTAGGAAGGGGAGACTGTTGATTTATGCACTCATTTTACTCGGTACTTAGATGACATCTCTTTATTACATTTGGTGATTAAGTTCTCAATTAAAAGTTCTCAAACAATATAGTTTACTATATGATTAAATATATAAATTACTACTTTACAAAGGGGCCTCAAAATATGATGTACATCCTTTTTAATTAATTCCACGGATCCGGGATCAAATATATTAAATGAAAAATGGTCACCTTGCCATGTACAATATTGAAACTCTAACCATTTGAAGAATGGTTTTTTTTATTATTCTTCTAAAACAACAAATATTAGATTACATGTTACCTATAATGTCAGTTTTCTAAAGTCTTTAATGTTATTACATTTAAAGCATAATTTTTAAAGTCTTTAATATGATAATTTAAATTGTCTTTTGGGGTTTATAATTTTGTAACTCTTAACCATGGAAGACAAGCCTCCATGTCACCTGTGTGTTTCCTGAAGTTGCTGCAGAATTAGTTCTTCGGTCCTCCTGATGTTTCTTGAAGTTCAGTCGTTACATTATCACACTGTGATGGTGAAGTTCTAGAAGTATGTGAAATCATTCCTGGTGTGGTACATTCATCTCCGGCTACTGTAGTTATTCTTCGTAATTCTTGTAGTTAGAATACATAGATAGAAAGTTTGTTTCACTGTTATACACTTCACATGATGATAGATTAGTTGACTATCACCTTCTAGGTTGTAATACTGTATAAATTACATAGTCCGTTATTTTATAATATAGAGAGATGTCATCACCACACAAATTTACTTATTTAAATAGTCATTGTATCAAGCCTTTCACATTTTTATATATACACGTAGCGAAACAACGCTTTACGCTGCTTACGGCGTGAGAGCTCCATTACAAGTGGCAGAAAATAGTTAAGGGGAGCGTAGTAATCTCAAGACAATTACTAGGCAACATAAAAGTAGTTCCGTGTTTCTAATTTAAATTTAAGGACTACGGTTGATTAAATAATTAAATAGAGATATTCTTAGTTACAGAAGTTATCAAAGTACGTAACAATGGTCTTAATTAATTATTTAAATAATAACAAATTTACAATAATACTTAGTTTATTTAGGGGTCAGAAAACAAGTTAATTCTGGTCAGTTCTTGTTTATGCAGGATAAATTAATAAGCTTTACCCTTTCTGTACAATTCCATTCCCTTTTAATTTTATTATTAGACTTATATTAAATATTAGTATTATTAAATGATTGCCATAAGATTTAGTTTACAATGTGAGATTTTATTAAGAATTTAAAATTTCTCCGCTTATATATTATCAACTTAATTAATTAACATATTTTTTATTAATGAAATCGTCACACTGATAGGAAACGCTGCACGTCACAATTAACAGAAATTGGTCTTACGACGCTGAGTGGACATCACGGTGCTCTCAGGCAGAAAGATACTGCTCCTTTGTCATCGTTGCTATTGAACATATCCTGTGACCAAATCTGATAAATCTTTTCACAGTTGGTCCGAACAGCTACGTAAAAATATTTCACTAATTAGGGAACACTAATTTCGGAAGGTCGGGCGACTATAAGCCTGATTACATTTTTGTTTGCAGCAAACTCGAACACAAGCCGCGTGGTGTAATAATGCTTATAATAACACGCCAATTTCAAGCAAAAACACGGATGAAATAATCACCGTGATCGGATTTGCAGGTGATAAAGCTTTTTCCGCTGGAAGTGAGAGTGTTCTACAGGCAGAAAGAGAATTGATGGTGATGGCTTAAGTAAATAATTAAACTAGGAGATGTGAAGTTGCTTTCGAAACCTAAAGAAGAAAGAGTCTCAATGTTTAATATACACAGAAGGTATTACATCTAAAATAACACAGAGAAATAGCTACATAAAACAAAAGAGGACATTAAACGCAAGAAACATTTCATTCAAAACAAGAAAAACCTTATAATCTCTATTGGTTGGAACATGGTCTGGCTGTGAGTGATGGATTGTTGGAGAAACAGACAAAGAACGGTCGGAAGGATGTCGTGAAGGGATAGGACAAGCAATGTTGAAATGTTTAAGATGATATGAGAAGAGAATTTTAAAAAAGAGTTTTAAAAAGGACCGATGGCTGGGACGCTAAATCAGATACTACAGCTATATGATTGTGACGGGTGAATTGTTAAAGAACTGCATTAAGAACGAGGTCCTTAGGTCTAGTAGCAGCAGGAAGAATGGGTTTAAACGGAGATTTTACAGCTGGATAACTTGACGACTTCAGAATATAGCCACCCACCGATCTCCAGGTTGAGGTTGCATGAAGAAGATATTACTGGTAAGTACTAACTAAATAAAGTAAAGTCGCTAGCAGCTGGTTATTTCACTTGTGGTAGATAGCAATGTTCGTTTAGCATCGAACGACTTGTCTTCTATTTTTACATGACAGGTTCTGTAACTATATCACCGTTGTTGTTCTAATGTCGTTAACATTAGAAGCTGAAAGGATTGAAAGCACATTTCGTCGTTATAAAAATAATGAAGGAATCACGTTATGGCCATGTCTTCTATGTGCAGGTGCATTTACGAACCGAGAAGGCCAGCAGAAGGGCAGTACTCCGTTGCCAAGACGGAGTATAGGTGTAACTAGATACACGAGGAACATTAGAAGCAGAAGACTTTATGAAGCATTAACCTCACTGTATAACAGATTAGAAGAATCATGTATTCAAGCAGAATACCACTAACTGAGATGCATCGAGATTGCGGTGTCTAAACGATTGTTGCAATCTTTCATTGCAAGACTTTTTAATTTTATTTCGTTCTTAACATTAAATTATATTTTTCAGGTATTCATTTTATTATTTAGTAGATATTTCGTAAGAATGTAGGCACACCATCATTGCCTAATATCATTCTGAGTAATGTTAATATTAAACAGATTTTAATGTCTAGAAAATTAAATTATAGTAATCTTCCTTTTGGTTGAGTATATTGTGTTTTAATTAATTTTATTATATATTGGCATATAGTGTGTACTGTTTATAGTATTTATGTTTTACTATGTTGTGAATTTATTTGGATTCGTTTGTAAACAAATAAATTGTTATTTTTGTCTCCGTAATACTATTTGAACTTACAGTCTGTTTCTGTTATTCACTACTAAGCTTGTTGACAGATAATGACATACAGAGGATGCTCTATTGGAAATGTCTATATTATAACTTTCTAGCGGAAGTTATTTAGAATAATGAAATTAATTGAACTTGTATGTAAATCTAGTAGACTAGACCATTTGATTACCTTTTTTTTTAAACAAGATACACCAACAGTCTGCAGGTGTATTCATTTGGATTGTCATGTAGTTTCTCGCAGTATTTGATATGCTTCTGGAATGTCCTTAACATGCTTAATAAAATGTTCCTTAATTTATGGAACATGCAGGTGTTTTAAGATTGCCTGGTTTGGTACATACCAAAGTGGACCAGATACCACATTCTGAAATCGCTGTAACATTCCCAAAGTTGAATTAATAGCATTCCCTATGGCTGAATCCAATATGTACCCGTTCTGGTCTCAGTAGAGTTTATTCTCTGTAGATATCTCTGATCGCCTTACCAATAGCCAAACATCTTTCTGGACTTGTTTGTGTTTTTGCGCTTACGTGTTTATGCCATGTTAGCCCACTAGCAAGATGAACCCAGACTTTTACAAATTTTTATTATTTTTTTCAGCTAGTAACTCCTTTTTAGATATACAAACAGGTTTATTGCACAGCATTTGCGTATACGTTTGAAATAGGAAACATAGGAAAATCAATACAGTCATCTTCAAAATAACAATCAAAATGTATCTTCTAAACAATGTTTCAATAACGCATATGTTTATTGTGTTATTACCGTTTACCTTAATGGGATTGATTTCAGGATGTTAAAACAAGTTTTTCAGGCACTTTAATGTTACGTGATTGTAATCTATTGTTTTTTTTTATGTTTAGAAAATTATGACTTCCTGGAATATTAATTTTCTATATTTAGCCACATATATAATACATTGAAAATTTACGTAAATATAAAAACTACACAAATAAATAGTAACAAATAATAAAAATAATAATAATAATGGGTCGTTTTGTACAGCTGAAGTATCTTGCTGTCTATGGGACCCGTTCGCATAAAAACAATGTAGAGTGCTCAGCTGCACAGTATCACTTGAGTAAATTATGTAAAGTCTGTTATCTGGTATTACCTGGAATATTTAGTTTAGTAGCCAAGCAAGATACTCTGGCTCAAAACGATACATGCGAAGCCACAATGTATTCGTAGCCGTTTAGTTTTGTGTAACTTACATGTTTCTGTTTTCCAAATACCTTCTGTCACCACTCGTCTTCTTGGACGATAACGTCAGTCCTAGATATAGAATCGACGTGGCGGATGCTTCACAGTGACGTGAAATTTACCTTTCGTAAAATGTAGTCAGATTCATCACAGAAGGCAGTCAATCATATTCTGGACGGTAATAGTCATAGTCATAGTCATAGTCATAGTCATAGTCATATAGTCATAAAAAGAACAATTCTACCTACAATTTTCTAAGAACTACATAAATGATGAACTGTTGACACATTATTCAATACTTTCCATATCTTTTGATTTAACAATACACTAGCATAAAACATATAGAAATGTCCTAGCAATATAAGAAATGTACCGCGGTACCCGGACACTTATCCGAATCCACTTTCCCAAATGGGCATTTTCCCGAAAGACGAGATACCGGAAATCGTTTTGACCGAATACCCTTTTCCTGAATCCATTCACCCGAACCTCCTTTTTAACGAATACAAATTTATTTGATTAATATAAACATTTATATAAACCTTTCATTTTTGTTTATAAAAAATTAAAGCAAACAGGAATCAAAATATATAACTACAAATTTGTAAATTGTTATACATTAACATTGTGCGGTATTGCGTTCGTGCAAAAAAATCAAGCCCTTTATGTTTATAACTTCGTAACTTTCACTTACGGTTTACAGTATTCTTTGCAGTTTCATCTATTTCTTCTTTGGTGCGATTTAGATTTTTTTTTTGCCTAAACTTATCTTAAAACTCCCTCACTAACACCTGATAATTCGGTACGCAGTAACTGCGCAGGCGGCTGCTCCGGATATTCACTGGCCTTTCTTTTGGTTGTAAACTTTACGATTTCCGATTGACATTCCTCTTGGTTAGGGGGATGCTCGTGGGGTGACTGAACAGGACCTTTCATCACGATTACGTCTGCACCATCATTGTTGTCTACGGTTATAGCTCTTGCTAGGTACTGTCCCGCTCGTAGCTTCCGGCAGTCCCAAATAGCTTAATTTTGAAACGAGAAATATAAATTTACAATGAATTCACGACAAGGTTACTTATACCAAATATTTATTTTACAAAAATTTTTATATATATTGTAAATTACGGCTACCATGGTCACGAATGCGTTATTTCGAAAACTACTATTCGAGAAAAGGGTATTTTGATACCCGTCTAATTAAACAAATATTTTCGGGAAACAAGGTTCGGGAAAAATACGAGAAATTCGTATATTCGGGCAAAATGATTTCGGGTATTTTGTCATTCGGGAAAATGTCCATTCGGATAAATGACAGGGAATCATGTACGGAAATGTCCTTTTCCTAACTCATTCATATACTTCATAACACGCTTTGGTTAGAACTTGCAAACATTTCATCTACTGTCTAAAAATATTAATATTTTTTGTTTATTTCTTTCAAACCACAAGTATGGTTACAGTTTTACGATGAGCAATCTGACCGACTTCATTCTGAAAGTTCCTCAGAATATTGGGAGAGTTCAGAATTTCCTCTATGTGTAATGTTGTTGTGTGTGTGTGCGCGCGCGTCGTGTTTCCTCCCATTGTCAACTACAGCGTTAGCTGAGTGTTCCGTTATTTTTCTCATTATTAATTAGGTTCTTGTGTATTTTCTTCTCAATCGGTTTGTTACAGACAGGAGTTTTCATTTGTTGTAGATCGCGAAGAATGTGTAAATAAGCAGTTTTAAGTAAAACCGACATTCCGAAATTAACATGTAGGCTATAAATAACCTTAACATTTTGATGTTTAATAAACACCTTAACGTTTTGATGTTTGATATTGTGATTGTAAATGATACAACCATTAAAGCACAACTTGATGGTGGACAGTACCCTCAATGTCGCGATCGTGTTCTCAGTTGTTACCAAACATCAAGGTAGTTTTTGTTAGCAAAATAATGTCTACAAATCATTTACAATTTATAATTCAAACGAAGGATAAAAATGTCTTAACGATAGTCGCGGCACTGATCACTGACTTAGTTATCTTGTCATGCTCATACCTTCACATAGAATTCCACAACAAACAGTAGAGAAGCTACAATCCAGGCCTAAGCGATTGTTACACTCTTTTCTTGCTCGACTTTTTAATTGTATTTTGTTTTTAATATTACTTATTTTTTGCAAGAAGTAATATTCCTTCTTGACGTATATTTCATAAGTACGTAGACAAATCATCGTTGCATTATATCATATAAGTAAATTCCATTTAAAACATGTCTCAATATTAATATTTGTATTTATGTTTTAATATATGCTAAAATAACTGCAGCATGATTGTGATTGAGTTGTCAGAAATTAGTGATCAAATTAATTTTTCCCAATGGCGTAACATTATATAATAATTGTAATAGTAACGCGGAATTAAATGTTACGTCGAGGATCGCACAAAAGGAAAAACGTCTGCATTACAATGTTGTATTTTAATTATGTATTATCTTTAATCGCTTTCCACGCGTCACATTATAGAAGAGGTCTGTTATGTAATGATTCGTTATTATTTTAGAAACACTACCCAGCTTTCAAGGCGCCTCCATTGATCCTATTGGTTCCTGTTTATCTGGATCAGTTTGGTAACTCCCGAAGCGAACGTCCATGACCTGTATCGGCAGGCCAACGACGCCTCTGCTTCCTCGCTTAAAAATTGCGAGTCGATGTAACCGCTTCCTAAACGTGGGTGGCCAGCCCCTGCTAGGACTCCTGCCTCATCGTAGTATGGGCTGATCGTTTGGTTTTTAAGAGAAATAAAACACCGTTTGTTAAAGTGAAAACCAGTGTTGTTATTAACGAAACCCACGAATGTTTACGAGTAATGTCCATTGTCGCTGTTTTCAAATGAGTGAAGATAGAAACTAGGGTTTTGGGAAGCCATTGTCGCCTGAGGTGAAACGACATACAACAAATAGCTGTTACGATCCATTACTTATACACCAATAATCATCATCACATCATACTCCTCCTACTGTTCTTTCCTCTCCTTCCTCATCATCATCATTATTTCTTCTCCTTCTTTTCTTCTTCTCCTTTAAACGATATCACTCGTTCCGGTCTTCACTTTCAAGCCATTTTTTCGTTGTCTTCATATCTTCTTTCCTCTTAGGTTCGTATATTAAAATTTCTTGTGTTCCATTCCATTCTACCATGGGATCCATTCAGTCCATTCCATTATTCTTCAGCCTTGATCTACTGCATGAGACTGAACTCTGTGTGTCTGATGGAGGGGATGAAGTATGAGCGAGTGTGTTTGTGTTAGGAGTGTTAGTTTGTCAAGGCCAATGATTCGTGAGAGCTGCCACGCCCTATTCACAGTCAGACTAGATCAGATAGTCAGATCCACTCGCTTAGGATTAGTATACTTTTAGCTAATTTCAGTTAGTGAATGAACTATCCTGTTATTTGTTTATTTGTAGCTGTCTCTTCGCAATGTCTCTTCAAGTGTCATCGGAAGAAAGAAAATGATCTTCTTTCACAGTGAAGGGCGCGAAATAATTAGTAATATAATTTAAAAATATGATGAAGAAAAACTACGTAACTCACTGACATAGCCACTGAATCAAGCAAGAAAACTAGATGCGTATTACTGTAATACATTGGAAGGCTTCGTTAAATATTTGAGAAAGCAATGGAAATGCAGTCCAGAAGGAAAACTTTCCACACCGGGGAAAAACGTAAAACATGTGAGACAAGAAAACTATTTCTTAATGATTTTGATAATTGTGTAGTATGAAATATTGTTAAGAATTTTTTTAAAAATTAAAATCTGCCCACTGTTAAAAAACTCCTTACCTATCGTGAAAGAATGAATCTATTTCCCATGGAGCGCTAAAACATTAACGTGAGTGTTTAAATGTATGGGATTCAAATGGAAAAAATGTAGATGTAAAAGAAAAGTGTTATGGAAAACCAGAAATTGTAGTGATGCGTTACAAGTACCTTGCGCAAATTAAAAGTTTTTGTCAATCTGGGAGAACAATATTTTTTTTAGATGAGAGGAAAGTGAGCGTTGAGTGAGTTTTGATAATGTAATGTGAATCGGTATTTCTCAGTAGTCATTGGTTTGTTTACACCACTGCGTGTGCCTACGTGTGCAAGTGTCTACGCTCTCTCTCTCTCTCTCTCTCTCTCTCTCTCTCTCTCTCTAACACTCCTAACACATTGGTAGATGGAGTAAGTGATGGGAGTCAGTGCCAAGGACTATGAGTTACTCTACTACTGTGACTGTCGTCGAATATATTGATTGAAAAGAAAACATGTGAAACAAGAAAACTATTTCTTGATGATTTTGATAATTGTGTAGTATGAAATATTGTTAAGAATTTTTTTTAAAATTAAAATCTGCCCACTGTTAAAAAACTCCTTACCTATCGTGAAAGAATGAATCTATTTCCCATGGAGCGCTAAAACATTAACGTGAGTGTTTAAATGTATGGGATTCAAATGGAAAAAATGTAGATGTAAAAGAAAAGTGTTATGGAAAACCAGAAATTGTAGTGATGCGTTACAAGTACCTTGCGCAAATTAAAAGTTTTTGTCAATCTGGGAGAACAATATTTTTTTTAGATGAGAGGAAAGTGAGCGTTGAGTGAGTTTTGATAATGTAATGTGAATCGGTATTTCTCAGTAGTCATTGGTTTGTTTACACCACTGCGTGTGCCTACGTGTGCAAGTGTCTACGCTCTCTCTCTCTCTCTCTCTCTCTCTCTCTATGTCGCATTCCTTTCAGGGACACAGAGTTCAGACTAAAGCAGTACTTTCTTCGAGTTTTTAATTTACAGAGAATAAATCTAAATTTATTATTATTACAGTGTTTTTAATTCAGTCGTGTAATCTTGAAATCATATATTTAAAATAAAACAGAACAGACCTATATTTATTATTCACTGTTTAGCGAATCGTTTTATTTGTAAAACTTATGCATTATTGACGTTTTTTCAGTTGATTAAATTATTGATAATCCGTTCAACAAATGCAATAAACACACAATTATATAAAAAATAATTTAATAAATATAAATTATGTACAAATAAATTAATAAATATAAATTATAGTTTAAATAAATTACAGTACGTATAAATAAATAAATATATAGATTAATTAACATTATACAAACACAGTTTGATTATGAGGTTAAAGCTTCGTTAGGAAATAATTACTTGATAATAACAAAAACAAATGACTTAGTCTACACAATGATGGTTGATTTGATTTTGTTGTTACCAGAAGTCGGAAATACAATCAAATTCCTTTACAAACCTGTAAATCTCAACTAACTGACGTAGTATAAAATGCTGCTGAGAGCATATAGAATGTAACTGCATTTTTCGTTAAAATCTACTTTTTTTAGAATTATGTGTACTGCTGTCCTCGTTTAGCCATCTGGTATGCACTTAGTGTATATGTCAGAACCTCTAACGTGTGTGAAAAGTATGTATATATATTACGAAATTATGTGTTAAAGTATAAATATTTTCCGTTTCATTTTACTGTTCAGTATACTATGCTTTTTAATGTTTCTGTCGAAACTGATTTATAAGTGCCTTTCAATACGCTCGACACTTTTTCACAATGTTGAGCCACTGCGTCGGTAAGCATTGGTAGATGGAGTAAGTGATGGGAGTCAGTGCCAAGGACTATGAGTTACTCTACTACTGTGACTGTCGTCGAATATATTGATTGAAAAGAAAATTACGTTTACGGAACAAGAAGTTGAAGGCTGCAGCCGGAAGTCCATTTTACTCGGACGAGAATAAGATAATTTTAAACCGAAATTTTATATTTTGCGTCGTCGTCGATGACTATCACAGCGTGAACCTAAGATATCATCAGGTTCCTGATAACATAAGGAAGGTCTAAGTAAAGTTTTGCCGGAAACAAAGCTAGGAGTATACTTATCACAACTACACACGTTAAGCAGATTAAATAAGTTTACACATTATAATTGAAATTGCTTTTTGATAATCTGATTGTCGATTTTATAACGAGTTATAATACTTGTATGGTAACGTTATTGATAAATCAACCATTGTAACAATCTGCTTGATCATAAATAAAAATGATATTTTAGTTAATATAACCAATGTTTAAACGTCAATTTTTTCAATTAAAATCTCCACTTTTTTGTATCACCGAAATAGACTGGGGAATCAGGTTGGGCAGATTTCTAAAATCCCATCATTTCTGTCCGATTATTTATGTTTTTAACAATATGTCTTTATCCCCCCCTCTCTCTCTCTCACTCTCTCTCTCTCTCTTTCTAATCATTTCTAATATTTGTAATACCTACTAATACTTCACTAATATTTTAGTATCTGCTATTTATAATGAAATAGCAGTTAAAGTAATACACATCGAGGGACACAATGCATAGTAATTCGGATAAACAGTGTACAATGAACGTTGTAATGGGTTATGTACGCCATGACAAAATTTGAACATAGTCTACCAAAAAAATCGTGGGCGTCCTGTTCTTGTAATTCAGTCCTACCCTAAGTATTCAGTCCTAAGTATATATTATGCATTTTACATGTTGTAGTTATTATTTTTGTTATAATTATGTTTTATGAAATGCCAAAATTATATTATTATTATCATCATCATTAATATAATTGTTATTCATATTATTAGCGCTGGTCACTGTAGACGGGTTTCAGATCTTATGTACTTCTGTTTTCAATCCGTGCTCACTTTCTATGGAGGCAGTAACGGTGTTCAAACGGTAGGTAATTGGAATTCTTTTGTCCGGCTTCTTCAACTATTGTATTGTATTCTCGTCTGGTCACGTCTATTGTAATCTGGATGATTACTGTTAAGCTGTTTGGAAAATGGTGTTGAAGTGGACTCCGTCAAATAAGTCTGTGAATCGACTAGTCGGTTAGTTTACGTTTGTGTATTTATAAATTCGACGCCTGAGTTTGGACGCGTTAATCGTCGCCGTGTTAATGCATTAATTAATGTTAATGTTGGTTGAATCAATTGGGTTTAACGGAAGACTTTACGGCAAATCTGTACACAGACGGGTAAAATACTGGGCGTTATCGAACTGTTTTAGCAAGAAACGACTAAGGTTTGTTGCAACATTGTCGTCTTTCGCCCCTTGCTGACTGACTCTGATATCGAACGGACTAAACGAATGTTTAAAAAAAAAATCCGTTTGTAACAAAGGATGTTTAGAGACAAAGCGTGGGCTACATTTAAAGAAATGAATACAAAGGTAGAATTGCTAATGTTGGAGTGTCGTCGGAAGTAGGAAAGTTGAACCATGAGAATATTTTGCTCATAACGTCTTTCGGATTCATCAGACAAGGTGTGCGAAGAGTGTGGTCGACCGATACCCCTGATAAACAAGGTTCCATTAAAGCTAAAATTTTGTTGTCTTCGCCGTTGGAAATATAGTATAACATTTTGTTGTCTTCGCCGTTGGAAATATAGTATAACATTTTTTAAGAAACCCCGAGTGAGGTAACGCAAAACATACAGGAATATGGGCAAAATTCCAAGTTATAGTTTCTGAGATATTGCAACGTATACTCACAGCAGTCCCACGGACGAATATCATTAATACATGTAAACTAAACATATTTAGAATGCGAAAAAAGAAGACAACTACAGTTAAATATTAGATTGGGACTTTTCCGTGGATTATTGATACCATTATATCAGGGGAGTAACTCCCAGGTAGCTAGACTGGTAAATCTCCAGGGGATCACCTTCTTTATTTTTTACAATGAGAAAAATATTCTACCAGAAATTATCAAGTTATTTTGCAACAGAGAGACAAAAATTCGAACTTGGGCGTAATTAAAAGGCTTTTGTTAAATTGTACTTCAGTAGATTCAGTAGGTATGGAAATTATAAAACATGTAAGGACAAGAATGTATAGAACTCGAAGCGAGCCCACCTTGAAATTTTGCCAGGGGCCCCTGAGCCTCACTGCGTGGAATAAAGGCCACTGTCGGGGAATATAGTGTTGAAGAATTGGAGACAATTTTGGAGTGACATAGATCGTATCGTAGATGAAGTACATATATGAAAAAGGGAAGTGTTGTGTTTTAGCAGAATGATACAGGTAAAATACGTAACGCTCGAATTAGCAGCTGATTCTGTACGGAATGCCAGTTATTCTATTAATACTAAGGCCGCGAGTGCGCGTTTCATGGACGACAAAACATGCATACAACAAGCACGATCCTTGACTAGTAAAGCGAGCAGGACAAAAATAATTCCTCGAACAAGAAAACTTCAGTATGGCGTTAATGTGAGAACGCGCTGAAACGGAAATTCAAAGAAAACCTGCTTGAGGCAACTTTCAAACGGAGGGCAATGTTACTGTTGGGAGAAAGTTGTCAATCCTAGAAATATGAAAAAGTAATGGGGAAAGTTGCAGTTAATTAAGGCCGTCATCTCATCCGTTTTAAGTTAAAGTAAATAAAGTCGCAACGCTCTTAGAATAATAATAGTCGTCGTTCAGATAACGCTGGTTGTTTCCGCGAAACGAAGTGACAAGGTTCAGTTCCAGCTCTACACTCGGTACGGTCTAGCTTCCGTTCGTCTTCACAACATGGCATAGGCAAGGTGCCGCCTGTTTAGTCTTCAAAAATCCTCGAGCCATCTCTATCGTTTGTACCGTTAGTTTCAAGAAAAGCCTCACATCAAACGACAGAAATCATCTTCGACCTCTTTAGTCCTATTTAGGCTACTACTTGCACAGCTATTTACTCATTATTCAGAAGATGTTTTGGAAATGACGTGTGTTACCCACGCGCTGTCGGGTCTTTCCGTACTTATCGAGATAAGTCATCAATATTACGAGATTTTTCATTTAGACCTGTGAAACATTTAGACATGCAAGAAGAAACAAATTTAAAGCTATTCTAGTGATTAGAACACTTACTCGGTGTTCAAATACTGCTTATTGGACTTTACTAGTCCAATGACTTAAGATCTGAATAACTAATCTGTTCTTGTTATTATATTTTTATACATATATCGGTTAAAGAAAACTTGTAAATTTTAAACATCATGTACATGCCACGTAAATTTTGAAGTTTAGTCAAGTCATCAAGAAGGCTAATGCCTTTTGCACGGTTACATTTCATCGAATTTATTTTTCAGAAATAATGGTACAGAATAAAGGCGTGTTTAATGAAGCTAATTAATTGTATTGGTAAGGTCGATTTGTCTCCTTTGCGCCATCATTAAATGGTACAATTTATGAATTGTATTAATATAAGGAGAAATTGTGGTATCCATAACCACAGATTACTTGTTTGTGTGTGTGTATTCTTACTTGTTATTTATAAGACCACTTGAAAAACAACAGTTAACAATCAAAACGTGGGGTGAGTTAAAAATACACGGGGGATAAAATGCTAATTTCAGATATAAACATATGGTAGAATGGAAGAAGCTGAGTACGAATACAAAAAGGAGACTATAAAACATTAATTCATCCAGTGGTGCAGACAATGTGCACGCACGTGCGGATGAAGAGAAGTCGTGAGACAAATGGGCTGAGAAAGGCAGATAAATAACCGGGAACAAGACTCACGGACTAGAAAAAGCTACATTACGGAAAAGTAAACTAAATAACGACGAATAAAAATAAGAATCGAATAACGAAGGTAAAGTTAAATCATATATTAAATATGAATTATGACATATATTAAATCATAAATATTAAGATAGTTCGGGCACGTATAGTGTACGAACAAGGTGAGAAACCTAATCTGAAGAAGATCAAACAGTGGAAGGAGACGGGATAACAACCCAAATGAAGGGCAAGGATAAGATGGGAACATAAATAATTTGGGGATTTGGAAGGCTTTGAGAGTGACAGGACGAAATGACCGAGACAGAGACAGGAAGGAATAGAAGGGGATAGCTGCAGAAGCAAATTCGTATGCAAATCTTGGAGAAAACAGATAACAGAGAATTGGAAAGACACAGTGGAATGAAGTCCCTTGTCTATATGTGTCAGAAGAGCTCGAAAGAGCGATTATAACTTCGGAAGGAATGTGTAGCAGTAATTATGATAAAAACGATGATACAGTAAAGAAGGATTTGTTGGAAGGATGGCGTGTGTAATGATGTGCTTTTAAAGACAGAGAAGGTAGCTGAATAGCTTCATAATCGATGATGACTGGGGTACATTACCTACAAGGTTATGGTACTGGAGAGAGAGGTTGACGGAAGTAATGGCAGGGAAGGTTAAGAAACAGGTTTAAGGATCAAGTGGCTTCAACAACAGGTTTGAAAACATGCAGGAGTTTTAAACAGAGGACAAACTGTTTAGAATGTGGGGATGAAGTTAGGTGCAGAAAATTACGAATGTAAAAAATAAGTAACAGTTCCCGGCATCGTTACCTCGCATGTGACATGAATGGATGATCTCTACACTCGTAAGTGTAGAGAAAACTGGATTCAACAAATAACAGTCTAGTCGATGAATCCGATTTTAAAGCAATGGAAGAATGCATTTCACATCGCGATGTGCGAATTACTCATCACCTTCATCAGCATAACTCCAATATGCATAATTAACCCAGCCAAGTATGAAACAGTGCGAACTGTAATTTTATCAGTGCATAAAACCCATCCTCAGTTACAACACTCGTACTGATTTTATATTAGAAAGCGGAGCAGCGCGTTCTTAAGTGCAGATGAAAACTCTTTGATTATAAAGTCTGTTTACGCTTTTCGCAGCCAATATAACTTTTGTCTGTAATGAATTACTGAATAATAGAATGTTACTCGATAACAACGGCTGGGGTATAAATCTTCGCGAATGAAGAGCGAAATGGATCTAATTTCGACTAATAAACAAATCGGTACTGGTATGAATATCATGGTATACGCTCATGAGTGATTATTGTAATAATATACATGACATGGAAACAACTTACAAGGTTTCAGCATCGGTGTGAGGATTACGAAACGTTGGATGCGTGATGTTCAAAAAATAATATCAGGAACAAAACTGAAAAATTGGGATTACCCGTAAATTTTGTCAACGTTTGGGTGTGATTCGCACACGGCAAAACCTGTAATGTAGAGCTAATGTTCGTATACCGATGAGGACGAACTGGATACACGAAAGTGAGACCGACTTTCGGCGAAGGACAGAATAATCAATGTGATTTTTTCAGTTTAGCCAAATCATTTTCTTATAAAACTCACAAAGTCTTCGTATTTGAAGAGCTGGAGAAAGTAAATGGAGAGTTTGAAGAGTTTTAGTAAAAGTCGACAACTTGATTCTCATATCAAAACGATTTTATATAGCAGAATTAGTTTTCAAACCAAACATATTAGAATGTGGAATAGTATGAGAACACATATTATTGGAAATACTCAGAAATGAAGAAGAGTTAAGAAGATACGGTTGCAGTGTCAAGCGGATTGACCATTTTCGGATATTCCCGAAGTGATTCTTCACTGCACCGGAAATAACTAGTAAAGTAATTATAACGGTTAGCTTTAAGGATAACGATTTTTAAACGCTATAACGATTGATGCACATAATGCAGTAAAAGATAGTAGGCCTATTTACAGACATATAAGGGGCTGGAATTGTTGAATACTCCGCCAGTCTAAAGGAGTCTGATAATAAGTAATTGCTTATACCTGTGCTGTAAACTGCATTCGGTGTAAGCGGTTGCTGATGTTATTTTCTGTATCACTTAACGCACATTATTTTTATAGCTCCGGTACTTTCTGATTCTTAATATTAGCGTCTTCGTGACCTTGGTACTCACTTTAGAATATTTTCAAGTGACAACACGAAACGTCAGACTTGAACTTCAGTGTTAAGAACATTAAATTACGAAGGGGGCCTTATCATATATCTTATAATTTACAAAATAACTTATAAAAACAACAGATTTAATAATAATATTTTTAAAAATATAACTATGAGTTGTTATGGGCACTTTATCTGGAAGATAATATCAAGCGAAGTTCTAATTTAAAAGAAGACTGTGGATTTACTTATGTGAAATTTAGTTTCAGTTCGTATTAAATTACTGAAATTTGATTTTGACTGTAACACTTACTGGCAAATGTTTATAGATTGTTCATTGAGTCCCAATAATTATAATTATTCACAATAAATATATTATAATATTCTATTATAATAGAATTATAATCAGCTACAGTACGAAATTATCACTACATTGGTACTGTTTTCGTTTTTGAAGTCACTAAGTGTTTGAACATTGATATGTTCTTTGTCGCAATAAGAAAGTTACTGTTCTAATGTAGTCAAAGTAAATTGATCTTCAGTTGGTCAAAGGTCATACAGAAAAGTATCGTTGCTGATACAACCGACAGGCCCTCGTATTGGTCAAAAGTATGGTGAGATTCGCTAATAACGAAAGATAACGTTTAGTGTAGTCTGCTCAACATTTTTTTGAGCCCAATAGTTACTTCTCCCACTGCTGTCTAATTTTTAAAAGCGGTTTTGGGAACGTCTGGACCATGGGGGCCCAAAGTAAGCGCCTCTGTCTCCCCGCTTTAAACGATACCTAGAAATAACCGACAGACTCCGACGTCAACTTTTTAAAACGTTAAACTCTTCGTTCCAGTAAAATGTGAGAAGTTGTTTATTCCAGTATTCTGTTTAATGCAGCAGCAGGTACTGGTTACGGATTACTTATCTCACGGGTACAAATAATGCCATTATTATATGAATAATTAACCTTTACATAGGGCTGTTTTGGATATGACGCTTGATATTTTGTGTTACTTCGTGTTACAAAAGATTATATGCAAAAATATTTCGGTAAATGTACCATGAAATATTTCAATAAACATATCAACTTTTAATGTGTCTTTGAAACATTTCCGAGCAGTATCGACCGTTTAAAATATATTGTCTAGTTTTTTCGAATTTCCTTAATTGGCACCGAAAAGGTAAAATGGCATCACTTGTGATCTAAGGTTAGACGATATTTTTAATTTGTATTCTATATAATTTTTAAATATTGAATTAAATGTTATAGGCAAATTACGGCGTTTTGTGCGCGGAATACGCGAGATCGTGCGCTGTTGCCAATCTTCGCGGTTTGTTGGTGTCGTAATAAGGTGTGTTGGTGGGCTCCGTTACAGCTATGCTTCTAGCCCATAGACCACCCCAACCGTGCTCGTGGTCGTCGTAGCTCTCCTGATGGTGTTCCGGCTCATAATGGTGCTGGTGGTGAGCGTTCTCGTAGTAGATGACTTTCTGCGGATTGTGTTTGTGCTTGATGTCCAGCCAGATCTTCACTATGTTGCTGAGGACGTACACGATGGCCACCATCAGGAACTTGAACTGCAAGAACGTCTGCGCGGCCATCAGAAGCATTTTGATCTTCTGTTTCAGCAGAAGTAGGAAAATGATTACTTTTAGAATGGCCTTCTTGATCGCTTTCTTCACCTTCTTCTTGTGTCCTCTGGCTGAAAAAAAAAGAAATATGTCGTTACTCGTCCGGGATAAATTGAAGAACATATCTGTAAATAGTAGGCATCCAGTGATGGTTCGGAATATTTGTAAGGAAGAACAGATATAAAGAGTTTTGTTTTTACATTTTATTTGTTATAAAAACATTTATGTGTTGAACCTTAAGCAGTACCGAGTTTCACCTCGGACTGTCTGCCTGACTCTGTCTGTCTGTCTGTCTGTCTGTCTGTCTCTCTCTCTCTCTCTCTCTCTCTCTCTCTCTCTCTCTCTCTCTCTCTCTCGCTGCCTCTCTTTATACCAGTGGTTCCCAACCTTTTCGGACCCGCGTACTACTTTGGTCTTCTGCGTTCATTTCGAGTATCACCGGAGCTTAAAGAAAGGTAACTGGAGTTTTCTCATTAAAAAACTTGTTACAACCTGAATAGTGTATCTTATTATTCCTAATTGTGTATACTTATTTAAATCTAATACATAGATACATACATACATAAATTAAAAAGCTTTACAAAAGTAAACGAATAACAATACCAGATTCACCTGTCATTAGCACCAGTCTTGCGTGACTCAGTGATGACAGAACTGATTGAAGACTGGGACAATATACATGGTGGTGAGGGAGGGGTATGATTTGTTTATCGCGCCAGAGTGATAAAGGTGGTGCATAAACTGCGTAAACAAATGCGAATTAAAAAAAAAAAAGATAAGAGGAAACATCTAATGAATATTACCGCAAAGTGTTTAGGTTGGGTTTTTATAAGGTTAATCCTTTTAAATCATGTCCGATGAAAATTTATTGTTGTTTTGAACATGAATTTTTATTTATTTTTTTAAGTAAATAATTTTTCCTAGCTAGGTCTTTTTGCGTAACACCTTGGATTGTTGCGAAGCCAACAATATGTATATATATAAAGAATTTAGTATCACAAGCCATCAACGCTAAACACACGTTTCCAGATAGAGAAAGTAGTAAACTCACGAAATCAATGGCAAACTGTGAACAAATGAACATCTTATAAAACTGCAAGCTCTCTCTCTCCCTCTCTCTCTCTAACACACACACACACACACACACACACACACACACACACACACACACACACACACACACACACACACACACACACACACACACACACACACACACACACACACACACACACACACACACACACACACACACACACACACACACACACACACACACACACACACACACACACACACACACACATGATTCAAGAACAAAAGTGAATCAGACAAGCGAAATCAGAGATCACCAGAGGAAGAGAATACAACTCGTCCTCGAAAGTTTCTGCAAATAAGTTCTTTGAGAAGGCGTTTTTTTTTTCTTTAATTATTATAATAACATTCACACATTTTGCACACACATAGCTACAGTATACATCCACATCTGTGCCCGAGACCAAATTAAGGTCTGTTTCTACAAATTACAATTTTTCCGGAACATCGGACTCTATTGACAGTGTATGGTGTCGAAATACACGCTAACATGCCTGGTTCAGTACTTTTAAAAGTCATGTAACAAGAACTGTCATTTCACAGAAGGATGAGCATATTTGCTAAGGCAATAATAAAACATTATGTACAGTCAGGATGTAAGCTGAACATTAAAGCATCAGCTTTTCAATTCGTCAGGATAGATTCGAAACGATTCTTTCACAGAATCAACATTGATTTACTCATTGTTCGACAGCTACGGTTACGCATAATAATACTGTCACACGATAACACAGCGTGTTACAGTTTATTCAGGACAATATGCTTGTTAGACATTTATTGTTTACGTAGTAATGCATCTGTAGCTCACGTGGGGAAGGAATTAATATGAATTTCAGTTGATTTCATTTAGATTATAATATATGTCACTAACTTTTTGCAGTAGTGTAGAGAGATGAACAGAAAATGCCAATACATCCACAGAAGTCGATCACACTAAAGGAGATGGGAAGAAAATAATTAAGGAGGCAATAATTTTCCTTTTCAATGTAACAGAGTCCTAAGAATACAGTCATTTTATAAATTATATTTAATTTGATTTATTATAAAGACACGTGTGATAAACAAAATAGGAAAACAAATAAGTGCCAAAGCAAGCTGAATACTGTATGTACACGAAATAATGTTTTAGAAATCTGCTTAGAATATCTTTTTTTGACTTTTCTTCTTAAAGTGTAATCATTCTTTCTCTCCACGAATGTCGGCTTGTCAAATAGCATTAAACTCTGTTCGCCCATTGGCCAGGCAATACGTGATTCACCAATGTAATAGGTCTGGGTATATAGTCTGGTTTGCCTACTGTTTGCTGCTAATCATTGTTTACTGTCAATATGCGTACCACATATGTTACGCTATCACATGTACGAACATAAGGTAATCGTTGCAGGTCTGCCAACTGCTGTTACTTAATGAAAATAATTGTTTAATTGTACCCCGTAATCAACATTGTACTGTATAACTCCGTGCAAGCAAAATGCAACTGAACAATTTCTAATCAATTCAACGCCAGAAATATGGGGAGGGAAAGAGAGTGAGCGGGTGTGTGATTGAGTGAGTGAGTGAAAGAGAGTGAGAGGGGGAGGAGAAACGGCAGATAACCTATTTTCCCAGTCTTCTGCTATCAATGGGCAAATAATTGTTCATTCTATGCAGTTACTAAATCTTCACGGTACGATCAACACAAGACGCTAATTATCGTAATAAGGAATTCGAGTATCTTAACCGATGTTACGTAGACGAATATTATGGCAGCGTCCTAGTTAATGTGTCACACACACACACACACACACACACACACACACACACACACACACACACACACACACACACACACACACACACACACACACACACACACACACACACACACACACACACACACACACACACACACACACACACACACACACACACACACACACACACACACACACACACACACACACACACACACACACACACACACACACACACACACACACACACACACACACACACACACACACACACACACACACACACACACACACACACACACACACACAAGAGATGTGGCGGCACAACCGAGGCGAATGAAGCTTGTAGACTTGTCTCTTAACTAATTCCTGTCAAGTTCTGTAGGATTATATAATTAGTAGACACTTCTACTGTTGATGTAGATACAGATTATGACGATATTGAAGAACAAGACGTTGCAGGAATTGCTGGCCGGGGACTTCATTGGGCGCAGTTCTGGTGGGAGAAATAGACAAGTACAGTGATAGCCTACCTGAAACAAAAAATTTTCACAAACATCTTATTTCTTTATGTTACTGGATTAACAACATTGAAGCACGCACGGAAATTTATGCTCGCAGTTGTTTTCGTTCTCATTTTTGTTAATTATATTTTTATGAAAACTGAATTATATAGTTCGGTAGAAAAAGAATTTATAAACAAAAATGAAATATTGTATTGTTTTAGAAGTTACAAATTAGCTATTGGTTACAAATTAGTTACAAGTTAGTTATTGGTGGAAAATGGTCACACTAGCTGTTTTAAACTGTCCACGACACAAACACTCGGTAGAATATTTAGTCAAATAAACTATGTATTAATCACATCTGTAACAAGGAAATGCTATGGGAGGCCAAGAAATACGTTTTTGGATCAGTGGCTGTGGAAATGGAGAACACAAACATCTGACAGAATATGATCATCTACCAATCTCTGGATTGAGGTTGTGAACACTAGTAATTTGCAAGAGGAAGGGAAGAGACCGCACAGATAAGGCAAATTAGGCAAAGTACTGACTTCCATATTCATGTGAAAAGTTTCCTTTTCACAGATAACAAAGTGAAAAGCAAGTTGTAATTAGGCCTACACAGGTAATTACGGGAAATTAAAATTCCTGCCAAGCGGTCGGTGGAGTAAATTATAGATAGCTGAGAATGAACAAGGTCAAACAGAATGTGTGCCAGAGTTCAAGACTTTCAGGAACTTTCAATTCTACTAACGGACTGTGTCAGGACGCCTTCTCGTGACTTGTTACTGAATGGTAGATAGTGGTAGTGTACATATAATTAACACACGACTCTTCAGTTAATGGCTAATAGTAGGCCGTTCATGTGAACAAAAGCGAACACTAGTTTGATAAGGAAAACCGTGTGTCTCGTTCTAAAGGTAAATGAAGAAGGTCTCCTCTCAGACTGGAGGGGATTTAGTTGACTTCTGTAGACTGAAGAGGATTTCTGTACTTTTAGAGATTTATGGGACAGTATTTAAGTGGTAATGAGTGAAGCAATGAAAATGACGAAAGCAAGAAAACGATGCTTACTTGTGGACACGAAGTGACGTACGATTGACTGGTACGGACTATGTCATGACTTGTTGGAAACAATCTGAACGTAATTATAAGTATAATATTACTGACTCGGAACACTAAGTTTTTTATTAGTAAAAATGTAAAATTTTTACGTTGTAGCCTGAACGAGTTTTCGCTTATTACAAGCTTCGTCAGAGGCTGCCACTAGGAGCGCTGTCCGTCTTGTTCTTGGTGACGGCGCCGTCGTTCGAAAGATCGATGCTGTGTGTGTGCGTGTTATATGTTCGAATAGTATGTGTGATTTGAATTGTGTCTATTCGTTTAGGGTATCGTTTTTAAGTGTTTTTCTGTGTTTGTATGTTTGTGTGTTTGGAACTTAGTGTTCCGAGTCAGTAATAGGCTATTATACTTATAATTAGTTAATCAACGGACACGTCATGGACAAAAAAATCCAAGAATCTGAACGTTTTCAAGAGAAAGATGTATAGACGTGAGGAACGTGAGGCACAGGAGGGAACCCCGAGTTAGATCAGTTATTGAAGTGAGATTTATCAAAGCAGAGAGTAGCGTTGGAGAGATCGAATGAAAGCATTTACAGTGGGAACCACATTGGCACAGAGCAAGATGAGGAAAGACAAAATTTGTAGTGCATAACTTGAGGTTCAGGCATTCAACAGGCCAGAATGAGTAAGGGAAACGAAAGTGCAGTCGATGTGTTGGATGAAGAGGGGTTATAATGTGAATCTTGTCAGTGTGTCTCTACAGTTCTATCAAGTTTTGTAAGGATCAGAAATATAGCCTTTAAATAGGTACAACGAATTAAAAACGTCGTCTTTCTGTATGCTAACACTGCAGGCCGCTTGGTCTGCAGGTGGCATCCTGGTTTTGAGTGAAGCTTACTGAATTAATTTTACGAAAAAAAAAAATACGGCCACCATAACAACCTATTTTCCAACGCGGCTAAGGAATCTCGACTATCAGTCCGGCTCTACACTTCTTGAGGTCAGAGTGGTAACGCCTGGGAGCATCAAACAAAATTCTGCGTCTTCCCTCCCAAGGGAACACAAGTTAACGCCATTAAGTGTACGCAAAAGAGCAGAAACGTGAAAATACCCGACGTTCATCGGAATAAGTCTCGGACAACGCTCCCCAGCGACACACCAGCCAAACGGCAACTCTCTTTATATCCATGAACTACATACCGATTTCGTTTTAGGTAATAATGTCAGTAAGTTTTTTTTGGAGTGGCTAACCATACTGATTACGTAACTGTGGGATTTAGACTTTCCTGTTTTGCTAGTGAGTAATTCGCGTTCACTCAGAGTTCTGGTTCTAACAGAGGGCGTTGGCTTGATAATGTGACCATTGTCTTATTCAGTTATCAAACGGTTTGAGGATGATACGGCTTTTTAAACGTAAAAGAAACGTCTTAAAAATTGACAAACACAACCTCGGAATGCAACACAAAATGACACACACACACACAAAGCGATCTGTTTTTTTATTATGTAATACCAGCAGCATAATTTAGCTGCGTACAATTCTTAGGCATTATACAGAATATACCCTCCTTTTTTCGTTTTATCGGTTAAATGTTCTAAAAAAATATCAGGTATCAACTACATACAGAATTATCAGAATTTCATATTTTTTTCTTCAAGTAACTCTCGATGTTTCTTGCAGTATTTGTATGTTACCTATTATATTATCAAATAATAATCACTTCTGAAAGTGTATTTTTCTTATTTTTATCATTGTTTTGCACCTATACTTAGAGATAAGAATAAGAAAAATAACTTTCATAAGTAATTATTATGTGACGATGTAATATATATTTATCACAATTATAACTGTCTTCTCCTCATCTAATTTTAACACAAAAATTATTCTCTTCATGAATAACAAAATGGACAATGAATTAAAAAATAACGATTCTTCACGTGACTCTACGTGATCGTAAAGGCAACGTGTTAACAAATTGACAAACACAATTTCAGAATTGACACAAAATTGACACAGCGACACACACACAAAACCTCAGAATGTAACACAAAATCGACAACAGCACATAACCTCAGACAAGCGACATCACCAATGTCGAAAATATTCATTTGGCAACAGCACATCAGCTATTCGTTATTATAATTTTAATAATAATTTATAGTTTATAATTTTATAAAAATTAAAAAGTTATGAACTTTAGATCGACAATTTTATGAATAAGATTATTTAAAAATTGCTTAGTTATTTAATAAATTAATTTTTATTTCAGTATAATTAATTTAACAACTATAATTAATACTTTATTAGCCGCATATGCTCTTATACGTTTTTGTTATTAAATGTTAAACATTTTATTTGCCTCCAGAAACGGTTGAGACTATAAAACAGGTTAATTACCTTGTCACGTTTCTTTGAATTCCGCAATTGGATTCTGTTACCTTTATCCCGCAATTGTTTTCAAAGAAACGTGACAGAAGGTAATTAACCTGTTTTATATTAAATGTTAGTTTTGTCACTTAAATCGAATTGTGAATCACCTCACTGGAACGGCTGTCGATCGCCAGGTTATGTTTGCACCAAACCATGTGCAATGATAATTAAATACATTTGTTGAGTTTTTTTATTAAATCATTTGTTCCTACATATGTGCGCGCCCGCACGTTCTTTATACAGAATTTTTATGGAAACACAAGAAAAGCTTGAAATATACAAAAAAAAAAAACTTCAGGCGCTTTTGTAAGTCTATTTCAACAAACATTGACAGAGAAAATATATATATCGAAGGAATAAGTAGAGTATATATTATATGCTCGTGCGAAGGCTATCACGGTGAATATCTGTTGTAGCAGGTTTTTGGGTACATCCGTGTATGTGATGTTTATATTGTTGACTGTTGTAGCAGATTTTTGGGTACATCCGTGGTGTACATACGGCAAAAATCACAAGGGAAGCAAGATATAAAACGCGCGCCATAGTTAAATCAACATCAGGGTACGCCTTAAAAATGTTCCGGAATTACGGAACGAAACATCGGCAATATAAACATCACATACACGGATGTACCCAAAAACCTGACACACACACACACACACATATATAAACACACACACATTTCAGAGTCCGTGCAATCTGAACAATACAAAAATGGTCTGTTAGAGGACATAGCCTAACTAGTTCACAAACGTCAGTTAAAAATAACATTGTAGTAATTTTTGCTCGTAGACTTCTGTCGTTGGAACTTTTAATAGCACACTTTTTGATTGACAGTCGTGATATGTCCATTTGATTCTTAAGACAGCTTTGTACAGCAGTATTCAGTCGTCAATTTTAGTGTGGGTTACGGCCAAGGGCAGTATAGTTTACTGCATTCAACTTCAAGGTGCTGCTGTTTGGTGGAAATATGGTGTTGCCTCGTCAATTTTAACTATTGTCTCAACTTTTTATTATTGAGAATACGATATCATAAATATCGGTATGGAGAACCATACATGACTTCCATGTTGTAAGATTTATATTTAAAATCATTTTCGAAATGAAATATTTCATAGAAACTACTTCTTTCTTCACCCTTAACCACAGTACTGTGGTCACTAACGTATACCACCTCACGTTAGCGCACTCGATTTTCACTGATAACGGCAGTCAATATCACTGCTGAAACGTCTGGTTTTGCAGAAAACATTGGACTACGGCCAAACAGCCCGGGTAGGAATTTTAACAACAAACTACTTCTTTGTTGCCGATAACGTAGTACACATAAAAATTATGCCCTCCCTCTTCAACTATCATTTTTATTTATAGAAACTTACCCCCTCCCCCTTCAAAACATAAAACGTTGCCGGTAAACTAATCCTTCCCCTTAACCGATCTTTACCAAAAACAATAAGCCTTGAGTCCTCTACAATTCATGGACATATGCAAAAATTTATTTGATTCTGTTTGAATTTGCGGCTGTTATCGTTTGCCATAGAAAAAATTCTACACACAGACACACACACAGACATTTTCGAAAATGACTTTTCTTCATGTTTTGAGGGTAGTACAATCAGAATCAGTCCTTATCTCGAACACGATTTTTTTCGCCATCACCATATTTCCATTTCCTTATGGAACATGGAAGTAATATGGGCGAAACCTTTAGTGTTGTTAAGTTCAATAAAAATTGGTTATCAAAAGAAAAAAAGTATTATTAAGTTGTAGGAAAATGTAAATGTAAATAACTTGTAGGAACTGTCGGAAGTAATATCTGAATAACTCAATTTCATTTTTGTAAAATAAATTAAACAATTTGAATACGTGTATACACGGCAGGAGCAAGCGAATTGGTTACTTTCGTCTGATCTGGCTTTTGTTAGCTATGAATTCATCTACGTCTGCTACTCTGTAGCAGTATCTTTCGGTGGCTCTAAATACCATAATACACTCGGACGATTTACTGAAGAGTGCGACGAATGTTTTGTAGTGTTTGGAAGATTAAATGACAGAAATATATGAAGGAGTAAGATGAAACTAGAAAAATTAATTAAACGAGTTATAAATTCTTAGTTATTAACCGGATAGTTATTTTTTGTTTGTTTGTGTTGTATTCCATAGGTATTGTGTGCAAAACGTCCTGATCAAAGAGCCGATCGAGGTCAAGTTCGCCAGCGCCGCGTCTAGTGGTGACGCTAGAAAACTTTCTGATCAGCGATAAACGTTTGAAATGTAGGCCTACATAAATCAGACAGTAAGTTGTTCGTGCCTGAGAGTAGAAACATACTGAAAGCATATGTTTTGAATGTTGCTTCCAAAGAACAGAGAAGGAAAATATATTGATCTGATTTGAAATTTACTTGTTTTGTTTCTTTCTGAATGTTAAAACTAAGTTGAAAAAAGGTACAGAAATGAAAAAGAAGTGAGAATAGCTCACTTTAGACCTTAAGAAGGTACAGTATAGTTTAAAGACAAGGGACAATAAACATATTGAAGAGTCAACTCTGCAAGAATTAACAATAATTGAGAAAATTTTCCGAGAAAGACGAACAATGAAATAAATGTTTCTGATTAAAAACAGAATACTGCCAGCAAATGAAACGGAAGGGGGAGAGAAGAGATAAGTAAAAAAGAAGGGGATACCAAGAATAATGAGTAATGTTTACTTTCTAAAGTAAAAAACTCAGTTTACTATTATTGTACGTAAAAAAGTTATCCGGGAAGGAAATTTTTTCAGACCAAACTTCAAATTCCCATTTTACATTTTACCTCACATTACGGCATTTTATGGTCATTTGTAATGTTGACTGAAAAAATGTTCTTGTGTAATGTTTACTTCACTATACTGTTTACCTCAAAATTCAGTCTTCTATTTTTCGAGAAAGCAAATTGCCATGTGCAATATACATGTATGCGCGCGCGCACGCACACACACAGGTACGTCTTATTTTATTTCATATACGTATATTTGTGTGGGCGTGCGTGTTCACTATGAAGTGGAAAACGTTCAGGACACTTAGGTATTCGACATATAGGTATTATACAAAAGTTATGCACACACAGATTTGGAAACGCTTTGTATTTTACTTATTGCCTTCAAAATATTTAGCCCAAATTTTAATATGAAACCGCAGTTTGGAATTCAAATCTTTCACGTGTGCACAAATGTTACCACGAAACTGATGATTTGAAGTGTTAAAGAAGTAGATAAATTATGCGAAACAGACAGGGGACCCTAAATACAATTTTTGGTTAAAGTTCCAGTATAATGTTTATTACCAAACGACTGTAAAAAAAAAAAAAAAAAAAAAAAAAACAGCTCCCAAGGAATAGTGGAAATAAGATACGCGTAGTTTTATGTACATAAATTGCAAGAAATAAAAATTGAATTGCAAAAATGTTATATTATTTGTATTTGAAACAGTAAAGATGTAAAAATTAATGTAATGATCGTAAAAAAGATGGGAAAATCGTAATTTATTCTTTGCAGCCAGTGTTTCTTTCAGCATAAGTTTAAGAATGTAATGCTAATCGGCTACCAAGACTATAAAACAAAATGCGAATGCTTTAAAGTAAGTTTATTGTTAGACACAAGCTATCCACTGCTCACATTATGCCACATCCTCCGGTGCTGACAGTGACACAGACTACTTCTGCTTAATTGTGATCAAATATTCCTTTATAAACATGTTTTACTTTTACCCGATAATTTAATTCTTAAAAATATGTTTACGGCAGAATTCCAGACACCGTTTTCCACACTTTTCTCTTAATTAACATTTTTAATGCCATTAAAGTTTCTTGAGTTGTCTAAAACGATTGAAACAATTTAAATTAAATACACATTAAAAATTACAATTCTAAAAGGAAATATTACTAACGTTTAACATTAGTATAATATTGGTAACGTTCAGGACTATAATTTGTAAGAAAGATGGTAACGACTGGATTTAGACTGGGTCGTATTTGTAATGGAATAGAATCTTTACGTTCAGTGTACTCTGTGGTCATCCATTGAGGTTTTGTGTTGGCTTGACTTTACAAGTGAGCCACGACGCACGATGCTTAACCATTGGATTGTTCAACCGATGGAATGTTGCAGAAGCGATTATTATCTATCTTTGGAATCCCGTCTTGATTGCTCGCTGGTAATCATTACCAATTGATTATGCCGGCATTTATAGGCTAGTGATTATGTTGTTATACTTCCAGTCCAGAAGTTCCATTCCCGGCAACACCAAGGTATTTATCAGATAGGCCTACCAGGTAGATTCCTTCCGTGATCCATTTGCCAACCACATGCCAGGGAACATCCAGTGTCATATCGCGATGGCTTACTTAAGCTTGGCTAGCTCCCTATTTGCTTCAGCGTCGGACGGAACAGAACTTCCTTGGGCTGTGCAAGGAACATGGCTTCCTGGAAGCTGTGCAAGTAAGTGCCTCCTTGCGGGAGCTTACCAGTAATACAACTTCCGCGGCGGCCCCGTACCTGACACACTACGGAATATCCCTAAGGAAGCCAAGAAACCACACCATAGGCGTAACAAACAATGAATCGCAGTTCCTCACTTGCTGGCCAATCGAGCAAAGGGGACCGACATGTTAACTTCCTTCTAATGCAAAAACACGTTACACCGATCTGGACCAAAGGTATTTCATAAAGACGGCAACACACACACACTACAGACGACCCGCAAACGTTTGTCTGCGTGCTGTATCGCCTCAGACTGAGAAAACTGATTGCTTAGGAAAACAGCCTGGTTAGTACTTGAAATATATTTTCATTGTGTGGTGGTTGGATCATAAGCGTCCTACTCTGCTTCTCATAAACTGTTTTGGTGGTGAACAAAGAGACTTTATTATTAAGCATCTGTAAAACTGGCACTCAAGTATTTAATCGCTAAGGGAGGGAGAAATGTCGGAGGAGATGAATGCGTTACAAGTGACGAGCCGGTGCCGCGGTCAAGGACACAAATGTCTGCCACGGCACGTAATGACGGGTTCCCGTACATATAGTCGCTTTCCTCTGTCCCACATTCCAAATTACCACTTTCTTACACTGCCCACTTTTGTTATTTATTGTTTTTCTGTACTAAGGGCTTTAACAAGGAACAGCATATCTGTACTGTATATATTCGACAACAATGGACAAATCTTGTTTAAACCAATAGTTATTAGTTAGAATTTACCGAATACTCTTTCATCATTCTCTTCCTTAGGCAGCTTTCGGCTTCAGAAACCTCTTTGCTTGTAGGATAAGGGAGAGGTCCCCAAGGTAAAGTATTTAAATTTAAACAAAATGCATATTATATTTTCCTTCTAATCAGAGGAAACCTACAACGTAAATGCCACTGGGAATTTACTGCGTTGCAGAAAATCTGTTTTTAAATTGGTCAAATAAATATACAGTTTTCTCTTAGAGGACAACGGTTTTTTAAACGTCGAACAAATTTGTAAATAAATTCTGAACTATTCTATTATATACTTGCTGCCTATCCTTGTAGATTGTAGCAACTACGGGGAAATAACGTTGGTATGTGCATTTATGAAGATGTGGAAGAACGGATCGCTGACTAAAGTAGAAAACACGCTTTGCACAAAATTAATTTGGGGAGGAAAAAGCCCCACGGAAGCCCACAAGATCGTGACACAGCAGTTAACACGAAAAGCGCTGTAAGAAAGAAAAAATATTTGTAACTTTTTTAAACCTAGAAAAAGCTTGTAATAAATTACCCAGAGAAAAATTGTTGAAGAATTTTAACGAAATAAATTACGATACCAAAATAATTTGAATGATTAAAAAAAAAGGGTAAGAAATATTCGTTTATTGCAGCAATCGTTTCCTGCTCAGAAGGTCAAAAGGAATTTTAACAGGACAAGTGAGTTCATCATTATTCATCGTATCTCTGGATGAAATTATAAGAGTATTTCCAGCAAGAAATTAATAATTAAAAGTAGGCGACCTTCTGCACATGATTTGTGCTGATAGGCCGAAGTGAAAGAAAATTGCAAGATAATTTTGATATGTGCAACACGATATTAGAGGAGAAGGAATCGTAATTAGTGAGAGTAAAAGAAAAGGAAAGATGTAGAAAACAACACAGTGTACATTTGAGCTTTCCAGTCCTTGGGACGGGGTTTAAGCGTGGTAGGAAGTGAAAGTTAAAGAAAGAGTAGCAAAAACGATTAATGTCTTTGTCCCATGCTGTGGACAAAGTAAAGCTAAAACTGAGCAAAACATGCAAGAGAAACAAAGAGGAATCAATTTTTACACCATTTAACGTTAGATGTGAGTCATGGCCTTGACTGAGTGACAGGAGGGGAAAATACAGGCTATGGAGACAAAATAATTGAAAAACACTCGTAAGGGTTACGAAGAATGGCAGAGAAAAAGTCTAGATATTTGTACAGATAGAACATTGCAGTTTTTAGAAGGAAATCCATAACTAGAGTTATGACTAAGTAAACTACTCTATCGAATCATAAACAGCATTGTAGTGTAGAGGGGAGGAAAGAGAGAGAGAGAGAGAGAGAGAGAGGGAGAGAGAAGTTCGGAACATACACAAACTTCTGGTGCTATCGAGTAGTGCTAAAGGTGATCTTGGCTGCGACACAAACATGGTCGGACTTCAGGGGTCGGGTCCGTTAGCGAGTTGTTTTCTGTTCGATTATAATTATGAATTACAATTAGCGTGATTGATATTAAGTGTTCTTAATGTAGAGTGGTTAGTTTTTGTTACTACGATTAGTGCGGTAATGGTTTCTTTCAATCTTAAGAAGGTTTAATAAATTAAATGGCATTTGGATAAAACTGTTTAAAGAATTTGAAAGTTTTTATCTGTTTGTACTGTAGATTTATTGATACCATAAATTACCAGTATTCATGTATTCACGTGACTGAACCTTCATTTAACGTATGTGGATATTTTATCCGGCGGTTGAGACACGATACGTGTTAGAAAAATAGAAAAAATATAAAAAAGAAAAAAAGAAAATAGAAAAATACGTGTGTGTTAGAAACATGTAGGTAGTTTATAACAATTCTTCAGATAAATGGACGACCAGAGATAATTAGGGAATTATTTGAGAAAAAGGAGAGAGCGTATAATCGTTTTGTAGGACACAATAATTTCTTGAAGATATTCATAGACAGAGGTGTGCATGAAAGGCTTCGAGAGCCCCGTAAATAGTCGGTCTTTTGGATAGACGATCAATAAAGAAGGGAACATCAGCAAACAGCCCATGTCGTTAGTGATTACTCTCGTGAATTGCCTATGTATGTCGATTTTTATGGCAGTTACTGACTGCTTCGTCAGCCATCCCAACAATCGATATATGTGAAGAACAATAAGTTTACAATAAAGTGTGGCGAGTGATGTCTGTTATTTTAAGTGGAGCCAGAGGTTTAAAAGACGAAGTTAAATTAACATTTTATCACATTAATTACTTATTTTATTACATGTATTGCGTCGTCAACAGCTCAGTCCTGAATAGGACAGTAAATTTCATAACTTATGGAATACGACAGTCAAAACACATCGGAATGTGCAAGCTTAGTGTGACTAAAATGAACAATATTTGATTTTTTAAAGTTGTAACATGTACTAAAAAAGCCTTCTCCACCTTACTCTGTGAACGCATTCAGAGATATACAATAAATTAGGCCTAATTTCTGTTTCACTCCACTTAGAGAATCACTGACTTCTAAGCAGAACGGTTTTCATTATGAATCCTTGAGAATTATCATTCGTGTTAAAAGAAAAAGTAGCAAACCACTTGGAAAACCTCTGGAATATTAATATGATTATAACAATGTAACTCTATTAAATGTAAAACGGCTGAGTAGTTTATTTGTTAGTTTTTTAAATGTGGTTCGTTATTCTTTCAGCTGTAGTGCAGACGAAAGGGGATAGTGTAATGTAACATTTATAACCAAGACACAGTGAAGAAAGTGAAAGAGGAATGAAATGTTCTCGTTGCTTTATAGAAGAAACACACCAGTCATTTATCAATTTTGAGAAGGGGGTGCGTAAGGAAATATGTATAGGTTATAAGAAAACATAATAGATACGATAAGTAGATAAAAGTAAGATTACGGATGCTTAACTATTTAAGAAAAATCGTGTAATACTTAAAAAGATATTTTCCCGGCGATCGCAACTTCTACTGTAAGTATGCGTCACGAACAACACTGTGTCCACGTACTACGAACTGTATATTCACGTATTTCTTGAATTATCTTTTGGGTTGTAGTTTGTGTGTTTTACTTCGTTAATGTTCACTTCAGCGTTCGTGTTATCACTGTAAGATTCACTGAGATCTTGTCAGCGTCTGTTAACAGGTTCACAACAGTCCAGTCAAGCCCCAAATAAGGATAAGACATAGCCTACCAAGTTAACAACTTCTGTAAGATATTTATTTTGTCAAAATTCTGCGTTATAAAACGTACATTTTCATCTTAGTTTCAGTCTAATGAGACCAATGTATAACTTACTAATGTCTTTTATGTTGCTGTAGTGTCTGTAATAAAGAAGGTAGAATTAGGTGGGCTGGTCATGTAGAAAGAATGACAGAGGATAGGGCGAAGTATTCATTGGAAGACCAGGAGGAAGAAGAGAAAGAGGGAGGACAAGAAAAAGATGGGTGGAGGATGATGACCTGAGCAGACTGGGGAGTCAGAAGGTGGCGAAGAGTCGCACAGGATAGAGAGGAGTGGGGAGGCATGTCATTTTGGAGGCCAGAGCTCTTCATGAGCTGTAGCGCCGTGGAGTAGTAGCAGTAGTAGTGTCTGTAATATTATCGTACATATCACATTAGTTTACGTCTAGTAAGAAACTAGATCATGATCCCCTGCGTAGTAGTTACTGTATATTGTCAGTACCTCTGTTGAAATTGTGTATTTTCAGATTAGATTAAGTCTAATATAGTCAAGTGATACCACTATAGTAAATGTGTCAACGTTGTAGTTTGTACATTTTCACAGTGCAAAATCAAGTTATGTGGATAAGAACAAGTAAGACCATGAGAGTATTTTCTAAGTATACTTCTGTTAGCGTGTGTTGAAATACTGCCTCGGCCCCCAAAGGATGACAGTTGGAAGCCTGCGATGTGTTAATGTGTTCTTAAAAGTGGTGCACTTCCGGAAACTGTTTCGGTGCATCAATGAGACTGCATCGTTAGTAAGACGAGATTACCGTTTTGAGTCCAGGTTGACGCGGCGTTGCCATAATTACTATTCATTAACTGCAGCTGATCATCTGTATTGTATCTGTCAGTTTTTGTGTTGTAAATGCTCAATTCAGAATAGCCGATATACTGTAGAAATATCAAGTACTTCGTCGTATTAGTATCGTCAAAGTATGTTATGTCGGCGTGCGTGTTGTAAGTGACCACCACAGGATCACACAAGTGAGACAATCGTGTCATGTTGTACACTGTCACTTCAAGAAGGTTCATTAAGAAAAATATGAACGTTGTTGCCTTCCAATACGAATGAAGTCGTGTTTGCCTTCCATCCCCCATGCACAAATAAAAATAAACAAAATATAAGAATTGTCGTAATGGATGAGATCTTCCGTTGTCTCTAACATTTTCAACTACACTATACTCGGAAGCACATACGAAGACGATACCTGCAACTACGCAGAGGCAAGAGAAAGTATCACGTGATACGTCAGCCAGTAAGACCCAGTCAATCGTTTCGCTGACTGGGCGCGGGGCGGAATTAGTACCAGTTCAGGGCATAGCGTGTTCCAGCGTCCAGTCGTAGTGAGTCATTCTGTCTCTCTACGCAATGTGCTTTCACGTTTCGCCATCGTTATGTGCTCCCGAGTATAGTAGTAGGCAGGTATCAGTGATGACATTGAAATAGAGACTGTTAACAAAAAAAGAGTTGAGAAAAAATAGTTACTGTCATAATACTTATTTGAGAGCTCTGTGCTGTATGTACTATCACCCTACACCGTCACTTCAAGTAAAGTGCAACGAGATCTAGATACGCCACGTGCACAGTGTATAGTTTTATCGTCGTCTGTGTCATAAATCTGATGGTGAAAGTGTCCTAGCAAGAGAAAGTGTCAGAGATCATCGTATTCAGGAGGGTGGTTTTCGTGTCGTAAGTCACATATTTTCACAGTAGATGAAGTCCGTTAAAACAAAATATATAGTCTCGTACAAGTTAATACCTATGTCACAGTCTGTGTTGTATGCTGGTGGTTCACAATTGTCACTTCAAATGAGGCCCAGTTATTTCATTTTATTGTCTTCTGTAGTATAGAGTGTCAGTTTCTGTGCTGTAAATGGTCAGATCAGAATATGTACTATAAGAGTTTCCTTACTATGAGTTCGACGTCTTTTTAGTACAAATTTTGTTACGTCAGGGTGCGTATTGCAAGTGGTCACTTCAGGAAACGGTCACGGCTACCGTATTCTCTACAAGCCAGTTCTTCTGTCAGAATCTGTGCTACTAACTGCAAACTGTCGGTTCAAGAAGGTCCAGTAAGGACAATGTGAGTGTTATCAGAGTCATACTTGGCTTCCGGCCACCATATACAAATAAAAATAAAACAAAATATAAGAATTGAAGGCGTCACAAACCATGGGGGTATGCACATTTGATTTCGGGGGGGGGGGGTTCAACAATAAATGGAAGAGGTAAATATTATGGTCACCCATCTCATAACTACATTTCTCATAAATGTAGTTAGAATTAATTAGTGTTGTTAATTATAAATAAACACTTTTTTAAAAAGGCAATAAAATGTCACAATGTTACGGTTTTCTTAACTGAGTGAAAGTTTCGGGGGGGGGGGGGGGTGAACCACCAAACCTACGCCCGTATGATACACGTTGTAAACTCTGTTAATTGCTTCGTATAGGCTAGCAATGTTTGTGTACAGTTAATATTTTAGATTTAAAAGCTGATTATAAAAGCGAGAATGGCATTTCATTTTCGATACTGTATAAATCATAACGTTTACCATTTTATTTAGGACTAAATATAGTCGTATATATGGTCTAAATATAGTAAAACAAATCTAATGAAGTGCTGCAGATTTTACTGTTCAATAAGTGCTGACAAAATGTCTAAGGCAATACCACTAAGATCGAACATATTAGAACATTTTGGCTACCAGATATTTTTAGAAAAAGAAAATTTTTAACATGTAATTTTTAAAACTATTTTGACAAAATATGTTTCCCTGAAACAAACCCTTCAGAATTCGATTTATTATTCAGTTTAAAATAAACTAATTTCAATAGGTTAGAAAAAATATGACTAGTGTACTTTATTCAGGAAACGTTACATGGCTTGGTATGGTAAAATGATAATAGTACATGTCAGTTTGTCAAATGCTATACCAAAATTAAAGATATTCGTAGTGCAATTAGCGGTTTTATTTTCGTGTACAACAGTGTTTGCATAATTAAAGTTTGCAGGTTAGTCGGTTGATAGAGAGCGTAACTTACCTTCCCCACTTCTAATCTGTCCTGAACTACTGTGATTGACACAGATAGTGGGGCATTCAAGTAAAATTATTCAAACCTATCTCCTAATTCAATGCTTCTTCTGCCAGAAAGTTCCAGACATGTGCAGTGAGACATGTATCTCACTGCAGTGTATTCTTTACGGGAGGAAATGAAAATAGAGAATTAAAAAATAAGAAAGAGAAGGAAAAGGAAGGAGAGGAAAAACAACTAGGGCAGTATGAACTGAAAACCGACGAACGTTTTGTAATGGACAGCAGCACTGACGATCCTAAAAAGTATTGTCGGTTCTACTCTGGCAGAGGTCTTAAAAAATTTAGTACGTAAGTGATCTTATTTTTCTTCCAAAAGGTAACGACTTTTGAAACAAGGTTGCTGATTTGTTCAGGGCGCGCGCGCGCGTGTCTTTTAAAATTCACTTCAATGATCACATATGATGCTACGAAAAAGCGTGTAATGGACCGTGAAACAAGTTCTTTGCCAGTTGTACTGGTCAGTAAAGAAAAATGTTTAAAAGAACTCAGTGGTAATCCTAGAAAAACAAGCGGAGTAATGCTTTTGGTGGTTATAGTTTTGTCGTATATACATTAAATTAAACACACGATACACTGTAACTGATTTTGAAAAGTTATACACGTTGGTGAACATAATATAAATATTTCCGCGCCTTGTTAACACAATGGCATAGACTCAGGGGGAGGAATTTATGAGGAAGAGATCATTTCATAAGGTGAAATTACATTGGTGAAAGTGTATTTGGTAGAGCAAAAAAATTTATTTCATTTTAAAACACTAATATTTAATATTATTATTTAACTATATTGCAAAAATAAATTGGCAATATGAATAAATTATAAATAAATAAATAAATATATTACAGTCATAAACAATAATATGAAAGTCATAGCAGTCATTGAATGTCAAAATGTCAGTTTTAGGTAACATAATTACAGTATAGTTTGTATTTTTTTGTTTAATTTCTCCTAGAGTACGTGTATAAAAGTCTATTAGATTAGAAATATTCGTCTCTCGTGTTGATCTTGTGTAGTCAGTAGAATTTGAGAGTCGGTAGTAGTCAGAGTCTCTGCTAGTAGGTGTAGAGTAGATAAGAGCTGCCGGTCTAGGTGACAGTCGTGTTCTTGGTGAGCGTCAATAGTTGTGAATAAGAAGACAATGTCGTGCGCTTGGAGTAAAGGTCTGCCGTTGTCACACTTTCTGGACGAAAGGCTTTAGCAGTCGTTCGTTCTACGTAAGAGTTTGTTGTAGTCATGGGTTGTAGGTGACAGTTTGTAATATCCGTGCGTCCTTGATGACAGTCAGTAGTACTGAATTTTGGAACAGGGTCAGAGTCTGTTAGTAGTCAGTCGTGCAGCTTCTCCGGGACAGTCAGTACGTCAGAGCATGTGCAATCTGAGCGGTTGTGTTATCTGTGTTCTGTTGTGGTTTTTGCAGCAGTCATGAGTTGTGGGTTATAATCTCTGCATTAGTCACTTTTGGGCAGTCAGTAGTAGCAAATATTTTGGATCAGACACTGTGGTAGACTCACAATATGGACTGGTCTAGGTGCAGTATGTAGTGGTAGTGCATTTGGGGTGAGAATTCGTAGTACTTTAGGTAAAAGTCTGTGTCAGTGATTCAAATGGTAGCGCGTTTTAACTGTGTTCTAGGCAGAATGTGTGCAGTCACACACTACTCAGAGAGAATCTGGTCTCTCCCTTTCGAATGTTTTACAGGAGAATGTGGTCTAGTGAAGTATTTTGGGCAAAGATTTTTAAGCAGCCATATTTTCTGGTCTGAAGGTCCTTAAAATTACTTTTCTCGCCCATAAGGGCGAGATGGCATTCCAGAGTATCTGTATTTCCTGTATTTCTAATTAATCTGGGCAACAATTTGTGAAAGTCACAGTAATTGAAGTCAGTAAGAGGTATTTGTGTCGGTGGCGACTTTTGTTTGGAAGGGAGGGGGGTTTCTGTCTGTCCATTACGTGAATTTCTGTGGCATTTGTTTCATATAAGCTAAGGGGTGGGCAGCCAAGTACGGCCTAGTAGATTCTGTGGCGGCGGCGGCTATGCTCCGCGCCCAGAAAGGGTCGTGATGCCCCGAAGGCTCGAAATCAACGATCTCTGAATGGTGGTCGTCTACGATGCCGTGTGCTGAATGGGGAACATGGTGGTCCAGATAGACTACCTTCGAATGGTCTTTATGTTTGTGTATTTTCAAGAAGTGCCACAGTTTGATCACATGTGTCGCCACGTACACGCCGGCGATCAGCATGAACTTAAAGAAAATGAACGTCTGTGCGCCATACAAGAACAGCTTGGTTGCTTGCTGCAGCACGTACAGGAAAATCAGGAATTTTATCACGAGTTTCTTTATCTCCTTTTTTACCTTCTTCTTATGCCCACGGGCTGTTATGATAAAACAAACAAAGGATTAGATAAAAGTCACATTTTACCTTAAAAACAGATTAACATTTTGCTTCAAAGAAAAGATTAACTAGCTAAACAAACAGTATACCTAACAGTGAATTATGTTGGTCAGTTGTTCCCAATCTTAATGTAGCGCCTGTCCTTGTTTCTTGTTTGTTTTCGAAAACTTAGATTTTCTGGATTTTTACACAAAGTCTTAAACGAAAGTAGGAAAAATATTTAGAGATTGATATCAATCTGCGAGTATAATACATTCTAAATCTTTAAAACAGGTTGTTTAAATCAAATACCATCGTTTTTTGAATAAATACATTTATTTTTCTAGGCACTCGCCAAATAATTTCTAGACGACTAGATTCCCAGAATTTAGTGAGTATACTGATATTTTGTAAAACATTCCGATACGAAATTTATCAAATAACTAATTGTAAGTACTTCGAAAAGAGTAAGTCATCAAAATGTTTTGAATGTGATTATATTCTAAACAAAATCCTCTAAGCAAATTCAAGATTTGATTTTTTTTATGGGGCGCTACATTATAGACGTTGGGGACCACTGCTATGTAAAATGAGTGAATATCTGACGTAAGCCTTGCCTCCTGTAACTGTTTGTAACAGTTATTAAAGGCATGCGTTTGCTAACTATGCATTTTACGTAGGTATTATTTTTATATTATGATAGTCCCCTCATCAAAAGACATAAGCATATAACAAACGGTTCATGCTACACTGCAGAGCCGAAATGCCGTCAGTACAAACGGATTATTCGCGAACGCAACAGCTGGAATGTTACAGCTGTAAGGGTGGAGAACACTGTACCCAAGGAAGCATTCGTTGTAAACTCTGAACTTGCTTTCTGAATAGTGTCAGTAGTCTAATCAATGTAAATGGCGCGCGCGCGCGCGCACACACACACACACACACACACACACAAGTTGCTTTGAATGTCACTTAGATCCTAACTGCTCTACCAATTAAGTTTAAAAGAAGACCGTGGTTTAAAAAAAAAACAATCGTCTTCACCTTTTTGTCTTCAGACACCTTTCTACACACAACCGTTGAAGACAACCTTAAATCCCAACCGAGTCTTTCTGAGACTGAAATATCGACATTTTATTATTTTTTTGAGTTGCGTGCGCTAACATAGTGACTCTTTTTTAAATGTACAAACAGGGTTATTACACAGCATTTGAATAGGACTATGCGAACATAATGTTTGAAATATGAAATATAGGAAATTCAATTCAGTGACCCCGGAAGAAGTATTTAATGAAATGGCCAAAAAATTAGGTTTAATGACAAAACCCCGAAATGTTGACATGAACCTGCGACCCCAATTGGGAAACAACGCATTTTAAAATATCTTTGAAAAAGTGTAACCTACATTGCCTTTAATCATTTACAGTTAATTATTATTAATAATATGTACTAAACAGTGTAGTTCGTGACGTGGGTCTAATCTTACTACACATCATACGCGAAAATAATGATTCTTTTGGTTTAATTCCATTCGAAACACGACAACATATTAATAACATAAATATTACTTTTTGTTTTTAAAATGTGTTTTTTATTTATTAAATTTTGGTAACTGTGACGTGATTAAGAGCTTTGTACAATTGACATGTTTAGAAAATACATCAGAAAGTGTATAAGGTAACTCATATTACCGTATAAGCCAACACGCTGTAATATTTTTTAGCTGAAGTATTAACAAACGCAATCGCTATACTTTGTTTTGAGAGAAACACTGAAGAACTAAAATTCAAAATGTAAACGACAATGCGTAACCAATCATAACCGAAATCTTCTGCGTCTTTAACAACATTCAGCAGATTATGATACTGATATTTAAATTTTATTTGATTGTCTGTTTACGTTTTTCGAATTATTTATCTCACGAGAAGATATGTTCACACTATTTTCAATACCAAGGTTTGTCGCAAGCAGACTGGACGCATATTTTCTGTGAAATCTGTAGCTTGAATTCGTTACTTCATTTAAACCTATATTATCCAATTGCATCACGCGAAAGTAATAACATAAATTCAAGTATAGTTAACTCTCTTCGTAATTGCATCCCCGTGGCGCACAGTGTCCTAGAAATTATACTTCACATAAACAATTCTGTCTAAGTAATATTCCGAACACCAGCAAAATTAGAATACACGTCAGGTGAGTGTACGGTGAAGTGACAGAAGAAATAATATAGAATATCTTATACGCATAATGTCCTACCGTTGCTGTGTCCAACCGTATGTTATTCAAAACATGAAATATAAAAAAAAAACGGGAAAAATATTTAAAAATATAAAAAAAACTTAAAAAACAGGAAATTCAATTCAGTGATCCCGGAAGTTCTTAATGAATTGCCAAAAAAATTTAGGGGAGGAGACATTAATCTCTAAAACATTTTCAAACAGTGTATCTTTTTTTATGTACAAATTTTTCTTGGTTTACTTTTTTCCATTGAAACTGTGGTTATAATTTTTTAAATGTAAAATGTCAATAAATATCTTCTAAACAGTGTTTCAAGAACACGTTCTTTTATTGTGTCATTAGCGTTTACTTTAATGGGACTAATTTCAGGCCGTTATCACAAGTTTTTCAGCCATTTTGAAGATTTTAATATTGATATTCAATATTGCAACTTCTTTTCTTTTCTCTTGTTTTTTCTTTTGTATGAAGATGACACGGCCGGACCCCCCCCCAAGGCCAAATTCTAGATACGCCACTGATCTGTCGTACAGGTTCGGGCGTCTGTCGGGTTTGCCAAATTCAAGACTTGTCGGCCACACTCAAGGCGTCTCACCGAAACTGGCTGACGATTTCAAGCTCAATAAAGGGAAGGGTACGGACCAGGTGTGCAACGACCAATCGCGTCAGCCCTTGCCCAGGCTTCCTTAAGGTGTACAACCATTTTCTTACGAAAGCTACATCTTACTAAACGCGACTGACACTGATAAACGTTGTTACTCTTGTCTCGCGACTGTTAACAGGCGCTTGTACACCAGTATACATCTTTAAACATTTGAAAAAATGCTGCCTGCTATTTTACTTATCCAGAGCAATGTAGCTACTTCTGACAAGACAAAAATATTAATTTAAATACAAAAATGCACTGCGCTACGTTAGTACATTGCGCCTGTGCATCTTAATATCGAATAGGCCTTTATCAACTGTTTAAAAAAGTATTTAAAATAATTACTACTTATGTACAGTATATATATTGATACCGTGTATAGTATTTGGTAACCGTAGTTTTGTACATGTTGCATTCTTTAATTTTTGATATCAGTAGCGACTGATAGATACAGTTAAGTCATTTGTTTGTCTACATAATCTACCCATTATGTTCTTAACAGCTGATATTTACATCATATTGTTGAAGGGATTATATGGTTTGTCATTCTTGATTTTCACTTTATAATGTAGTTTTGCTAACAATTCTTTTCGCTACAACACACACACACAAACACACACACATCTATTTTAGTATTCCTTACATTTTTTTATTACAATTTCTCAGTAAAAGTTACTCTTTTACTGAGTCAGATTATTCAAATAATTTTAGATCTGCATTGTTTTGTGTAGTTTTGTATAGGGGTACCGTTTGTTGATTTGTTTTTGACTTATATATTTTTTTACTTCCATTTTCCTTAAGGAAATGGAAGTATGGTGATGACAAAAAAAATCGTGTTCGAGATTATTACAGATTCTGATTGTACTACCTTCAAAACATGAAAAAAAGTCATTTTTCGAAAAGTGTATGTGTGTCTGCTGTGTGTCTATCTGTCGATTTTTTCCGATGGCAAACGATAACAGCCGCAAATTCAAACAGAATCAAATAATTTTTTACATACAGTCCTGATTTGTAGAGTACTCAAGACCTATTGTTTTTGGTGAAGATCGGTTAAGGGAAAGGGGTAGTTTACTGGCAACGGTTTTTTTTTAATCAAGGGTAATTTTTTTTATGGCAAACGATAACAGCCGCAAATTCAAACAGAATCAACTGCTCTTTTGCATACAGCCCTGAATTGTAAAGTCCTCAAGACGTATTGTTTTTGATGAAGATCGGTTAACGGGAAGGGGTAGTTTACTTGCAACGTTTTATGTTTTAAAAAGGGTATTTTCTATGGCAAACGATAACAGCCGCAAATTCATACAGAATCAAATGATTATTTGCATACAGCCCTAAGTTATTGAGTTCTGAAGACCTATTGTTTTTGGTGAAGATCGGTTAATGGAAAGGCGTAGTTTACCTGCAACGTTTTATGTTTTAACAAGGGTATTTTCTATGGCAAACGATAACAGCCGCAAATTCAAACAGAATAAAATAATGTTTTGCATACAGCCCTGAATTGTAGAGTACTCAAGACCTTTTGTTTTTGGTGAAGATCGGTTAAGGGAAAAGGGTAGTTTACCAGCAACATTTTATGTTTTAACAAGTTTAATTTTTTATATGACGAACGATAACTGCCGTAAATTCAAACAGAATCCACTAAGTTTTTGCAGACCTTTTTGAATTGTAGAGAACTCAAGCTCTGTTGATTTTTTTGAAGATCGGTTAAGGGAAAGGAGAAGTTTACCAGCAACATTTTATGTTTTAACAAGGGTAAATTTTTTTATGACGAAAGGTAACTGCCGTAAATTCAAAGAGAATCAAATAATGTTTTGCATGCATCCCTGAATTGTAGAGGACTGAAAGTCTATTGATTTTTGTGAAGATCGTTTAAGAGAAAGGGATAGTTTACCTGCAACGCTTTTTGTTTTATCAAGAGTAAAGTACTTAATTTTGATAAATAAAGTATCCTGATAAGAAGCTCATAATAATCCACTGTAGAAAAGAAGATGAAATATCTATAAATGAAGAGGTTTGGTGATCAGGGTGGGGGTAATTTTCTATTAATGAAAATTATAGTTGAAGGGGGAGGGGAGAACTTTTTATGTGTACTACGTTATCGGCAACAAAGAAGTAGTTCTTTGTTAAAATTCCTTCCCGGGCTGTTTAGTCGTAGTCCAATGTTTTCTGCAAAACCAGACTTTTCGGCAGTGCCATCGACTGCCATCATCAGTGAAAATCGAGTGCGAAAACGTGAGGTGGTATACGTTAGTGACCACAGTACTGTGGTTAAGGCTGAAGCAATAAGTAGAAAGAATTAGTTTCTATGGAAATATTTCATTTCGAATATGATTTAAATATAAATCGTAGAACATAGAAGTCATGTATGGTTCTCCATACCGATATTTTTATAGAGTTCTGCGTGTGGTATAGTTAACCACCCTACTGATTTTAAACATTTTTACACATTATGAAGTTAAGGAAGATCATATTTTGATTTTGTGGGACGAAGTGATTTACTAAAGCGAAGGACAGGGATTTACGACGGCTGTCCTGTATTATTAAGTAAGTCTTGGACCACCATAAACCGATTCAGACTATGATAATGGGTATAGAGAAGTAAGTAACAATCTGAAATGGAAATAGTTGGCTGTAGCCTAGTGCTGGCCATACGGCTCAGACTGGAAAGACTATCCTGCTTATCGAAAAACAAAGAAGTATGTGTTATTTATTATTAAAAATCACTCATTGAACGTAAATCACTCCCCAATTACATTTTAAAAAAGTAAAAAGCAGAAAATATTAGTATTAGTACATTATTAATTTAGTAGATCGATTTAAACAACTGTAGATGTTACAAAATAATACTGCACCTCAGTGCATGTTTCCTCTCACCTCAGTGTGAAATTAAAAGAAGTCGCAAAACAATAAATCAAATTTTTTTTTTCAGAAGCACGGTTCACAAATTCACACAGTATCCATTTATTTAACGAAATTACAACATATACTATTTTAAATAATAAAAATATGATGTTTTAAATGTACACTTTTAGGTAATAAAATTTAAGTAATAACGTTTCAAAAATTAATTTAAGTATAAACAAACGATTATTTCGATTAAAAAATTATTAGAAAAAGCAAAATAAATAATTCACTATAAAACAAATACAGTGGAACTCGCGAATAACGAGCTCGCTTATAACGAGAACTTGGATGTAATGAGCAAAAGTATGAGATTTGTTTGGTTTTGTATCTTAGCAATGATAAACTCCCTTTTAACGAGTAGGAACGCATTAGAGACTTGGTTATAACGAGCATTTTATCGCAGGCTTGTTCATGGGTTAAGGTCTAACAAAAGTTCGTTACAATACAGCATTTTAAACATTCGTTTAAAATCATTAACGCAATTTAGTGAAACTAATAATGTAATTGATGAATTCGCCGAATGTTACAATAAATTACAAAACTGTTGTAACGAGCAAAAATTTAAAAATTTTAAATTTTCTCCTCGACGGAGTGTGTTCACACGAAGTTGTGCCAACGACTTCTAGTCGACGCAATAAATAAAACGTAATGTGAAGATGTCAGAGCAGCGTCGCTAACAAGACAATAGGAAGACGTTAAGTTCTACTCAACTATAGAAATTGGATGTACGAGATGACAGGGGAAGTTTAGCTAAAAATTATTACCCACAACAGCCGAGACAAAGCAGGCGAGGACACTCACACGTGTACTGGGAATTAAGGCATACGTTCAGTCAGGTTACGTCAGAATACGAGGTACTGCAAAAAAGGGAAACAAGATGTTTACAAAGGAGCGTACGTACAGCACTTTCAGAAACAATGAGTGAAGTGGAAAATGGACAGGACTCCAACCAAGTTACACAGCTGGAGGTAACGTCTAAGTGTCAGACGCAATTTACGAGTAGAAAGTTAGGGTGACTTCACCAGCTAACATATGTCCAGAATTATTAATAGTTACAAAAAAGGGGTGTAAGAGAGAACAATACTTCGGAAGGACCCGAGAACAGATGAAGGCAACTTAGAAAAACACTGCGTATACCTCACACAAAAGAGTGATCGACAGGCGTATAATAGCTAGAAATTCTACGAAATAGGTCAACGTTCGAACAGGACAAATCTGGGGATGTCTGGCAACCTATCAGAATACGACACTTGCGAAGAACACTGGTGGAGAGGACAGTTTCTATAGCAACCAAAAGCAAAAGGCGTATCAGAAGATAGATACCGAAAAGGCCTAGTGTAGTGGGACAAAGTATTCCGGGAAAACTATGAGCTGACCTATCACGAGTAAGAAAAGGCGTGGACAGCGCAGAAGACAAAATTTGAGTAGGGAAAAACTGATAAAACTATGTGTCTAACACAGGGACGAGCGAGTATATTTCAATTTTCAAGCTAGTATATCTAAATCTTACGGCCAGTATATATCAGTAGATTTCAGTTTCATGTAAATTAACAGACTTTGTGAAATCGTCATGTCATAATAGTCAGACTTAGTGATTTTCTAATAGTGGAATTCAAAGTGCGATTTAACGGACTCATGTAGTAATCAATCAAAGTGAACAATACAATCTCGACACGTACAAATATCATTACTTGTGTATTGTACAAAATAGACGAACTTATAATTAGTCAGTGCTACTAAATCACATTAAACATAATAGAACATGAGACATTTGAACGAACTAATCTAATCACATACACATTGATAGAAGGTGAAATAAGTGGCGAACGTACATAAACATATATGTTGCAAAATGAACATACAACACTCATTTTAGAATGAATTATTCAAACTAACACTAAATCCATTACTTATCTACACAACTCTACTTCGACGCGAGTGATCGTGGGTGTATACAAGTGTTTGTGCTATCGACGGCAGTCAACAAGATGTGTCTTTCTGTCTTCATCACCACAAGGACCGGACATCACCGGACTCTAAACGGATATTCTATAAACTCAAGTAACCATTATTAATTTATTACTTTAAGTAACTGCTACTGACCTGATTCTTTCAAAGAATTCCTACCCTGGGAAGTTATAAATAAATGTAACGAATATAATTAGAGTTAAAAGTTTTAAATAACAAATATGTTAACAAAAACTATCTGGGATTAATGAACGCATCAATAATTAGTATTTGAATTGTTGTATTATATGATTTATGTATGTATGTCTTTTTCAGCGAATATATAAACTAGAACTTGTTTATTGGAAATATGTATGTATTTACAGGAGCAACGACATTTTATATGTATGATTATAATTTATTATGAAGGAATAATAAATTAGTTATTTAAGTTGATTTTACACATGCGTTCATTATTACAGATAACCCACATGTTAAATTAATCTTTGAAAACATAAAGTAAATTTTCTAAGAGTTTCTTTTTGCTCAGTGATTTAATTGAACTCACAAATTTAATTATTAAATGATATCAATGTAAATGCGGCAAACACAATCAAATAATTAATTGCCACAAATGTAAATTACATTTACATTTATTCATTGTATTTACTGGCGCCCAACCGCACGGCATGATACGTAGTAATAAAAGTAATTGATACGTACAAGTTTGGCAAAGATCAGGCAGTAGTAGAAGTAGACAAAGTAGCATTATAGAATAAGAAATAAAAATAAGTATTAGTGTCATAAGTCAGTTTGAATGATTACGCGTAGGAAGGCAAAGATGGCAAGTAATTCCGATAGCGTAGAGTTCGACGTTAATAACCAGTTAGGTATGGTAAATACGGAAGATAACACCACACCTAGCGACCCAAATAGCGCTGTAGAGAGTCCAGAGGATAGGGCGCGAGGACAAACGTCGAAACCAGAAGACGTGAGTCTACAAACGTTGATGGAGTTCATCCGACAACAGAGCGAGAAACAAGAAGAAAATATTAGAGTAATTTGCGAGAAACAAGAAAAAAACAGTAAATTAATTAGCGAAAAACTAGAGAAACAAGAAGAAAGTAACAAAAAACAAGAAGAAAGTAACAGATTAATTAGCGAGAAGTTAGAGAAACAAACTGAAAAGTTCGACCAGCATAAGGAAGAGATGAAACAACAGGTAGCGGAACAGCTTACGCAGATACGGTCCGAGATACGAGAATACCAGCAGGCCTGGGAAGGGGAGATCAACGAATTACAAAAGAAACAAGATGATATAGTAAGAGAATTGAGAGAAGATGCGAACAAGGAATACGAAGAGATACAGGAAGCACGAGAAACCGATCGTCAAGAATGGATGGTAGCGATCCACAGTACCCAGACAACTGTTAAAAAGATCCATAATAAATTTGATGCTCACGTCAAAGACGCCAATAAGAAGCATGAAGAGTTAAAGGCCGAAATACATGATACCATACGGCAGAAACAACAAGAACAAGGCGAAACAAACAATAACATGATGCAGAAATTGGAAGAAGTCGACGGGAGACAGCGTTCAACGGAACAGAAGTTGGACGAAACCACAAAAGAAAAGACGACGCGAATAGAAGAATTGAAATGCCATTTAACAAAAGTAAAGGAGAACCAGGAGAGACTACAGAGACAATTAATGGAAGGTGAGTGTGGCACGATGAACCGAATTAATGGACCTAACCACAACGACCTCAAATATAACGGTACTGACAGATTCCCCATGGAATTTCTTAAGGAGCTGTCCGAGGTACAGGAACTATACTACCCCACTGATAATATTAAGTGGATAGGTAGACATTTAGAGTTAGACGCCGGGATTTGGTGGAGAGTTATACGAAGCCAAATATCCAATTTTGAAGAGTTTAAAGAAGCGTTCTCGCAAAAATACTGGGGACAAGGACGGCAAGACAGCATACGAGATCATCTTGAATATGGGAGATTTGATTGGCGTGGTCCAATTAATGCGATCCAATATATAGAGCGCATATTATTGGAGAGTAGACAATTATCACCTACTCTGACAGATAGACAGTTGATCCGGAAAATCGCGCGTCATTTTGGGCGTGAGATCCAGTTCGCTGTTATCACGAGAGGAATTACAACAATTCCAAACTTTGAGTCTTTAATTATAGAATATACACAAATTCATCCAAGAAATAACAGGGAATCGAGTTATGTGACGACGAACGAGGGGAGAAATCCATACAAGGAAAGTGAAAGTGTTACAAACAAAGCGACTGGAGCGCAGAAGAAGGCTTGGGGTGACAGACCACCCGTAAACACACAACAGCACCGCTCCGGGGAGAGGCGTTCTGTGAACACAATAGAGTTTGTCAATAAGGGTGCTTCGACTTCGAGCAATGAACCCAAAACGGCTCGCCAAGAAGAAAAAAAAAATTCATTTGTACAATAAAGGAGATAGCCAACAATACGGATGGTTATCAAACTAACGTAATACTACCTGACTTAAGAAACGAATTGTTATGCGATGATGACGAGGAAATTGTCCAACGAATAATAAAATGTCCAGAAATAACTATAAAATTTAACAATCTCGACACGTACAAATATCATTACTTGTGTATTGTACAAAATAGACGAACTTACAATTAGTCAGTGCTACTAAATCACATTAAACATAATAGAACATGAGACATTTGAACGAACTAATCTAATCACATACACATTGATAGAAGGTGAAATAAGTGGCGAACGTACATAAACATATATGTTGCAAAATGAACATACAACACTCATTTTAGAATGAATTATTCAAACTAACACTAAATCCATTACTTATCTACACAACTCTACTTCGACGCGAGTGATCGTGGGTGTATACAAGTGTTTGTGCTATCGACGGCAGTCAACAAGATGTGTCTTTCTGTCTTCATCACCACAAGGACCGGACATCACCGGACTCTAAACGGATATTCTATAAACTCAAGTAACCATTATTAATTTATTACTTTAAGTAACTGCTACTGACCTGATTCTTTCAAAGAATTCCTACCCTGGGAAGTTATAAATAAATGTAACGAATATAATTAGAGTTAAAAGTTATAAATAACGAATATGTTAACAAAAACTATCTGGGATTAATGAACGCATCAATAATTAGTATTTGAATTGTTGTATTATATGATTTATGTATGTATGTCTTTTTCAGCGAATATATAAACTAGAACTTGTTTATTGGAAATATGTATGTATTTACAGGAGCAACGACATTTTATATGTATGATTATAATTTATTATGAAGGAATAATAAATTAGTTATTTAAGTTGATTTTACACATGCGTTCATTATTACAGATAACCCACATGTTAAATTAATCTTTGAAAACATAAAGTAAATTTTCTAAGAGTTTCTTTTTGCTCAGTGATTTAATTGAATTCACAAATTTAATTATTAAATGATATCAATGTAAATGCGGCAAACACAATCAAATAATTAATTGCCACAAATGTAAATTAAATTTACATATATTCATTGTACTGTATTGATATCTATAGATACAAAATTACTAAACAAACAAACATAGATGACTGTTTTAAGGTTAATTAAGTTCTGTGAGCGAAATATAATTTTGATGATTTCATTTAAAACGAGACAAAACATTTTGTAAAAAGACAAAACAGTTAGAGTGAATTTTCTTGTAATTTAAAAATAAATATTGTACATGTTGCATGGAAAGTTTTGCGGCTTTTGCTAGGTAATCGGCTGATTTTTGCTAAGTTTTTACTACACAGTTACTTTTACTTTACTTCGCGAATTAATATACATTCAGTAAAGAATGTTAACGTCTAAAAATTTTTTAAAGTCAAAATTTCACTTTTAAGCGTAGAATGTAAAACATGTGAAAATTTTATTGTGCAAAGCCTCTTCTATAGTAGACTTTTTTGTTGTGTGTTCGATAATCACGGTATAAAAATTTGGTCTTGTGAGCCGACAACTCGGATGTAGCGAGCACATTTGTCCGGTCCCTTGAATCTCGTTATAAGCAAGTTCCACTGTATTAATGAAATAAATGACGATGCTGTTATCAGGTTTTTGGAGGCCACAACAACTTTGTAGTTAAACACAGTATAATAGCCTACAATATTAAGGTCACATTTTGCAGTAGACCGGAAGTCTCGCCAGTTTGTTTACGACAGGGTTTATGGTCCCCGCTATTGAGCCGTTTCTTAGCGAAATTTATATCAGCTGTTATTGAATCAATTCAGCAGTTAATAGCGATAACGGTGAAGAGCGTTGACGTAATACGAAACGGAACTACGTGCCTAGTGACCTACTGCGCACCCAACTTGTTCTACAACGTTCGTTTTCTTAACGGGATCCCGACGAAACGCAGTAATCAAGGATTACACTCGCTGAAACACTTAAGACAAATTAGCCCCTACATCTGATTCACAGCTGTATAATACAGCATTAGTATGGCCTTGTTAAAATTTTATTGCCCTTATCGGGTGCCCTTTGAACTTTGCTTTCTTGTCGCGTTTCTCTATAATTTCGTATTCGGTTTATGAAGTAAATTGTAAACATTCTTAATTGATTCGAGTTTCAGATGGCGAGAGAATAATTATGTTAGTTTGACTGAAATATGGTGAGTTCAACCCTTAAAACACTATAACGCACAATATTACCCTTAATATTAAGCATTACAAATTTGAAGTTTTCACTAACTTCTGCGCTGAATTCTTAGATAATGATTTCGATTGTATATAGCTTTAAACTTAATGCAGTTGAACACTTCTGTGGAAGTGTAAACATATTACATCATATTTTACAGGTAACATTATATCTCCAAATCGTTCAAAAAATAAATAAAAAAATTTAAAGAAATTTCGACGAAACCGAAACATCGAAGCATGATAATGTTTTTAGGCTTTTGAAACGTATAATGTGCATATTATAACAAATATTTACTGTATAACAAACATCATCTAGTTAAAACGACAGAGACCGAAGATTTCTAGACTGTGGGGAATCGAAAGTGTGGAAGCGTTACCTTTTTCTGTGACGTTACATTTTTGTGGAATGACCCCCCAGCCTAAAAACATTATCATGTTAAAAATAGTTTCTACCATTTTTGAGGGTAAACACCTCCACTGTTAATAGACGTATCTAACTGGAAAGTGCGTTAACTTTAACCAGAATATCAAGGCGTTTCTCGTACCATGAGCTGGCACATCCTCAGCAATGGAACTGAACTACAAAGGTCACAAAAAGGTCTTTGGTATCGTAAATATAAAAGACGAAAGTGGTTGCTCCCGGCAGAATTAGCGTAGTTCATTCTGCAGATACTAAGAGACGCGCGGGGGAGTTCCAGTTAATGCGGTTAGACGTTCTTGTAAAATTCCATCCACGTATCTCCTTCTCACGGGTATATCCACTATTCGGACTGCTTCCATCATGATATTTTTGCCGCTTCACGTTTCGAACTCTGGAGTCCGGGATCGTCCTCAGAAGCTGTGAGTGGCGGTTTAGTTGAAAGACCCTTTTGAAAGACCTAAGCACCAAGGTCGTTGTTACTGTACTGTTGTAACAATGAACTACGTAGTTGTTAGGTCTTTCAGCCGTCATTCACAGCTTCCGAGGACGATCCCGGACTCCAGGGTTCGAAACGTCAAGCGACAACAATACCACGATGGGAGCAGTCCGAACAGAGGATTCACCCGTAACGTCAAGCGACAACAATACCACGATGGGAGCAGTCCGAACAGAGGATTCACCCGTAACGTCAAGCGACAACAATACCACGATGGGAGCAGTCCGAACAGAGGATTCACCCGTAACGTCAAGCGACGTTCCTGGAGTGCACTGCTGACCACATTGTTTTGCTTGTATTTGCCTGACCATACTTTCCCTGTATTTTCCTAAGTTAATTCAGAGGTAGAAAAAACCGCCATTATTATTAGATTTTACCTAATTGTATTTACCTAAGTAGGCATAAAAGTGAAGAATGATTATACGCAAAACGAAAGACAAATACGGATAATAAAATGAACACAGCATGATTATGATAACGATGGTGATGACGATGACGACGACAACAAAAACAGAAGCAGCAATATTATTATTATTTTCAATTAAAAACGGTTTCAACAAAATAAAATAGCTGTCAGAAATGCACAAGAGGGACATAAAGAAATTATGTCCCATGGGTAAAGGAAAAAGACAAAAGAAAACGAATATGGTTATTACTAACAACAATCATGTAATAATTAAGGAACAAATGATTAAAAATTATCATCATATCCTCCATGGTCTAATGTCTCGCCTGCGGAGCGAGTGGTGCCGATTTAATTTCCGCGAGAAGTGGAAAGGGTACTCACTTAGGATCACAAGGGTAAACGGGTAGCTGAGAAATGCAGAGCATTCTGGACGCGAAAGTCAAACTTATCAGGCTGAAGGAGAAGTTAACGAGGCCGACTGACAAGTCCCGAGCTGTCGTGATAGGATTATTAAACAATCGTCATTTATAAGAATATAAAATAATTAAGACTTTCAAAAATAAGGTTCTTCGCAGTATTGCTGATGCACCATGGCGCGTGAGAAATGATGACATCCATCGGGACCTGAAAATGCCTACGGTCGCTGACGAGATTAAACGGGTTGCGGATAAATACGAAAGAACACTTCATGAACCCGTAAACATTGAATTGCTATTACTGCTTGATAATGCTGGACTTGTTCGGCGATTGCAGAGACAGAAACCGTTTGAACTAGTGAACTAAATATGTATAGTAATTCTCAGCACATGAACAAAGTGTAACTGTACTGTGGAATGCTCCAGTGGGAGCTTATCCTACACTGTTAACTTATCTATTAGAATAGAATTGCTAGATAGTGTTTGTAACTAGTTGCAGTGAAGTTAAAAAAACTTATGTAATATAACATAATGATATTAATATCATTATTATCAACATATTCTTAAAAATGATTTTAATACATCAGTAATAATAATAATAATACAATAATAAGAGACTATAACAATACTTATCATAGCTATTACTTGTGCTACAAAAATAGTTTTTTTTTTACTGAGTCAACATGAGGCATGTAGATCACGTCCGCGGACAGCTGAAAAGGAACGCTTCAGACACCGCGCTGTATACAGATGGTCGTCCAACTTCTATCACTTTCTCAGATCTTTTTTCTATAGGTTTTGTTTTCCTTTGTAAGTCGTTATTTTATGCTCACCATGTAATGCTTCTGTTATTCCATTGTATTGCTAGTCGCTGAGTGTTTTACGACTGCCGGGTCATCTTGAGTACCTATAATTAACATCGTACACCGTCTATTCGTTTCCCACTAAATGTTATTTAAAACAATAAACCGGCACCAAAAGAGCGTTTGATGGAAAAATGTCACTTTCGTTATCAGGCTATACGATCTGTTTAACAACTTAATTTCACACCAGTCTTAATCAGATATTTCTGAAGAATATGCTACACCAATGTCAAGAATAAACTTAACCATAAATACTGTATATATAATTTTTTATTATCGGATTTATCACCAAGACATTGTCCGTGGAAAGATTCTCTTCTTGGACTTTTGGAACCGATGTTAATACACTGCTGACGTACTTAGTGAAAGAGATACAAAATGACCTGGAAACAAATTGAGACTTGTAACTGTCTCCTTTTTGTGAATCGAAGTGTTGTACAAGAGATAAATTATGATGTCCAGTACGCAGTACAATGAAGACAACGTGGTTTCAAATTTTCAGGTTACCTCAGATATTACTCTAAGCACTCATCTCACAAGATAAGTCGATCTGTGAAGGATCGTGAAGATGTTTTTTAAGGACACACACACACACACACACGCGCGCGCGCGCGTGATGTTTATTATTTCGGATTGAGTATCGTATTGAATTATGCTTGTTTTCGTCGTAGGTGTTTTGCCGAAGTTTCGGTTGATATATCTCTGCATCTTTAGGCTGCTGACTTCTTGTTTTATGATGGAAGTATTCTTCCATCAAAAAATATCAAGAATATCAAGAAGAAAAATAGCTGAGATCACAGATCTAAACTGCCATAATGTTGCAGAAACCGTTTCGAGCAAAATAAGCACAATTCAATGCAGGACTCGGCCCGAAATAACATCACATTATAGCACACACGCGCGCGCGCGCGCGTATTTTGTTTCCATTGAACAACACGACTATCCGTGAGACAATTGTAACAATGTATTTAAATTAATCACATATTTAATTTTATGAATTTTAAAGAAGGAAACGCGGGCGTAAAGTCACACTACGCTACTAATTTATTAGTAGATGAAGATTCGACAGACTAAGATTTATGGAGATAAAGGACGACTAACCTTTAAAGCAGCGGGAGGCAAACGTTTCCGTAAAGGGGACTATATTACATTCTTTTAAGCTTTGTGGAACAGAAGGCAAAATTGAAATAAGTATAAACCTGTAAGGTAGGTAGGTAGTTCAATAAATAGTTTCCCCAAGTCCTTCACTAACGAAATGCGAAACTCTTCGCTAAATGGGACCGCGAGCATACAGTGTGTCGACGAATTAGTGCGTCGGTATTTCAATGATTTTTTTTACGGACACAAAAACTGAATGATTCATCATTTAAATTTGTCATGACTAATTGTTTTCACATTTTAAAACTGCAGAAATCATTCATTCTCGGGCCGCGTAGACTAAAGTGAAGAGCTCGGATATGGCCCGCGGCCGTACCTGACGGCCCCTGGTTTAAAGAAAAAAGCCACAGAAGAAGAAAAGAATGTTTATTTTTTCAGGTGATGAGACAAACACGCTCTACACCCACATAAATGTCTTCTTGAATAGGACGGTTGTAACGCAGACATAATCTCCTTCAAGAATAATCCTCACTCAAGAATAAACACTGGCCAAATTATTACTTTTTGTTTTGCAACACTCTATAATTTGATTTTCTATCGATTAAGACAGTTTAAAGTTATTCCTTAGACCATTTATTTCTGATATTGTTTTCTACGTATATGATTATTTGAAATACAAATTATTTATTTTGAAACGGTGTGTGTGATAATGCAGTATTTCATGCTATATGGTGGGGAGGATTTCCGGTTAACAACGCTTTAGAAATAAGTGTTTCTGCGACACACTCAAAAAACCGTTTTCTCGGTAATGATCATAAACTTACTGTCTGCATTACCTGACCTGGCGAAAAACAAAGAGTCTTGGATTGCTGATATCGGCAAGAAGCGGTCATAAATAATAGTACAATGGAGTACGACGCGCGCCTGATGGTATTCCGTATCTCGCTTACGTACGCAGGTAATGCAGAAAAACTGTAGGTACGATGTGTATATCATATTGGTAGAGATTACTAAACTAGTCATAAAAATAACATTCGGAAGCATCTGAAGTAATAACGTGTTCTTAATTGTGCAGCACTTCCCGGATTGTCTCTGTGCGCCAATCAGATTGCACCGTTAGCAAGATGAGCCCGCGTTGCCACAGTTAGTGTTCATCAACCGCATCTTCATTATAACTGACCCATTCATGTGCAGAAACATGTCAACAACGTAACTACACTGATGGGAGAAAAATAATAATTACCGCTCATAACAGTTGCATTGAAACCCACTATCATCCTCCTAAGCGAGAGAGCCTGATAGGTTCTGATTTTAGAACAGCAGTCAATGCTATAGACGGAGAACACAAGTCACTGACGGATCTAGAGAGGTCCAGAAAACTGGGCGCGTGTCTCAGAAAAATGGACCAGTGCTAAAAAGTCAAAATTTTCCGCAATATGGAAAACGGAGTACGACCAATTTGTTCATTTGTAACAAAGTTTTTCCATTTCGTAACCAAGAAGTTTTTTCATCAAAGCGAAAGAAAATAACCATACTTTTTTTTAAAATAAAAAATCGTAATCGTGAGTCGTGGTTCATAAAAGTCAGCAACCTCAGACTGAATCGGATACAAGGTGAATCATATGAAGTGTTCCAAATCCACAGTTTCACTTACATGATTGAAACAAAATTATTGCTCACTAAACTATGCAGAAAAATGTTATCATTCATTTTTGAGTATAGAGTGTTCAAGAAACTTAGTTGTCGCCATATTTCTAAAAATTTTTCCTATTATCGAGTTATGTGGTATGTATACAGCGAGTTGTATGCTACAAGAGTAATTGTAATTGTATAGTTTTATGTACACACTGGTTACATAGTTTTGTGTTTACTTCGCTGGTTAGGTCTACTAAGAAAACATGTACTAAGCCAAGGGTCGACAAGATCTGTTCCATCCCCTAAACAGAATTCATCCTTAATATGTCTAGTCCTGATTTTAAACTACGGAAATACGTGTAAATTTACTAACATAATAAAAAGGTCAATAGAGGAGTCGGAGTGGCTCGGTGACAAACACCATGTATTTCGTAAATAGTGTCGGTACGAACCCGAGGACCTACTCACCCATCAGCTGGAAAGTTGCGTTTTCCTAGTCACATTTTCCTTGTGTATTGTACGTCTGGACCTAAATTGAAGCCGAACACTATCGAGGGCAAAAGAAGCATACATAACTTTTTTAAAAAAATCAACGCATCATGTAATAATTTTTATAGTTAATATTTATATTTTGACTGAAATTACACAATGAGAAACAATCTGTGCATTAAAATTTTTAATACGATGTTAAGAACGATTTTCAATTGTCTTCGGATTATTAAAATTTTTTATTCGTGAATGTTTTATAGGAAGACGGTGTAATCAGAGAGCTCAGTTATGCTATGAAAATATCTCGATTCACAAAGTGCCGCTGGTTAGATGACACAACCAGGTTTCGATGCCGCAGGTTTTGGCGTTGAGGCTTGTGACAGAACGGGACACGACAAAGTGCTCGCTGAGAAGGTTAAACGACCTTAAATTTTGTCACACCGATTTCGGACAATTACTGTCCCACTTCTGGTGTGAACTCGAATAGTACGTGGAACTCGTCTGATGAAAATATTTTAATAGATCTCGTTGCCACTTCTTCTGTCGCGGGTCCGACACACAACCGGTTTGACTTGTACGTTTGTTTATTAATCGTTTATTACAGAATTATGAAAAATAACACAATATAAGATTGCGTAATATGTTATACGTATATAGGATTTGTAATATACAATGCTGTAATATTGCCATATAATGATTTAGGATATATAATTAATTTAATTACTTTTTGTGTACGTTATGTTATCTAGGAAAGATAGAGAAGGCTGTGTATACTATGAGATATTCAGCGTAAGAAGAAATATCTACGCTTCATTTGTGCGTCATTATTTTTTTATTCCATGCACTCTCAGTTTCTCAGGTAAATTCACCTAGGGATATTAAAGACACCACGATATTAAGCACGATAACTGTTCGACTACCCAGTCTCCATATAATATCTGGTAAACAAAATCCCCATACAATAGCTGGTAAATTCCACGTACGAACACTTAAAGCACTTTCTTTAATGAAAATCGTATTGAGTAGTGCATGAAACAAAGTGGGACTATGTTAGATTCGTGTTCAAGATACGAAATAAATGTGACAATTTTCACCTATCACTTAAGTTTTTATTTTTGTTTACTAGAATGACGGAAAGAAGTAAGCCCACAGAAACGTATTAATCTGGAAGTCCGCATCGTTCACACGTTTCTAGCGTTATGCTAATATGTGTGTAGAAGAAGAGCAACAAAGTAGGATGAAAACTGAATTCGAATGAAAGGAAGAAAATAAAACTGAGAGAAAAAATTACTATTTAATTTTTAGCGCTAAGAGCTGAGTTAAAAACTCCACGATATTTGTCCACGATAGTGTGAGAAACACGGCATGGAAGAACCGGTTTATTAATTTGATTTTGCTGAATACAACCATATTTGTATCCCACGCGTCAAGATGATGAAGATTCTCTTCAGTTAGGCATACAATATTAGGGAAAACATCGCTATACGCATAACGCTACAGAATTTAAAACTACTTTAAAATGTTTGTCTCAAATATAAATTGTTGGAATTTTAGTATCGATTATATTGTTAGACATTGTAGCAGTACATGTTGTTCTCCCATTTTTTTAAAATTATGGTGATAATGCATGGCATCTGTTTGTACCTAGACGGTACTGAAAATAATTCCTACTTCGTATAACTACGAAATGAAGAATTCAGTATGTTTCCGGTTATAACAAAAATCCTTAAACCAACAATTTAAAAAAAATGTACATTATCTGAAATCGATGTTCATAGGGGAAGCGATTCGTTCTTTGATCGAAGCGACCACTCTGCGGAAACCTGAGGCCATAAATTCTGTGGACGGTTCAATACCGGCTGCTGATGACGAAGCAAAGAAGTAATACTAGATGTGGAGAGGATCCGATGTACTTGTGTGTGTTCGTTAAGACTTTATTCTGATCCTATATCTGTACTTTACGCTGGCCTTTCCATATTGTCATTTCAACCACCCGAGTATTTTTTTTGTTTGCAATTATTCATTGCGCTAATTTACAGAGCACGTTTATTTTACAGAAAATAAATTAATTCACATGATGAACATAAGATTCGCGTAGTAACATGGTTACTCGATCAACGATTGTGTACCAATCCGCTCGTACGAGATGACGTGTGCCATTACCTCCATACGAGGAAACACAAGCCCGTCAACATATCAGTCATCTACAAACACACTGATAACGATATGTAATAATTTGAGCGGAAGAAGTATAGAAGACAAAACTGTTTTATTATTTCACTTAATTCCCGACTTTCGTAATCAAACATTTAAAAAGCATTAAATATCTTTGGACGAGCTAAAGTTTTTAGAACATTCAAGTTTTTTTTATGCTTGGTCGTTTCATTGGTACCGAGCTATAAAAACAGATCAGTGACCTTGGGCAATGTGTGTGTATAAAGCGGAACTCGCCCAGACTGTGTGATTATGTACGCGTAAAAAAGTTTGGTGCGATTAATCTAGGACCATGATGCAACAACCCGAAATGTCTGACCGTGAAAGTTTTATCGTTATGTAATCACTGCTTGCGCAATCTCATCTCTATCTGCCTTGTTAACTTTGCGTGAATAGAATTTGCGGTTCTAAAGTCCCCCTTTTATTAAATGGAAACTCCCAGCAAAAAAAAATTACGAATTTACGAAGGCTACATACGCACGCTTGTGTAGTTGTGTGTGTGTGTGTGTGTGTGTGTGTGTGAATTTCATTATATTTACTATAGTAAAAAAAAAATGAGTTTTTGACTAATTATTATTGATATATAATATTAATAATTATTTTTCAACAGTAAAATTACTATTGAAATTTCTTCCTTAATGTTTATGACTTAATTTAAAAAATACAAAGAAAAAGAATTTATCTGATTTACAACGAGACAAAATCTACTTTTGAAGGCGATTTTTAGGTATTACAGAGAATCTAGATCAGCCTTTCCCAAACTGTGTGCCACGAAATTTTCGGGAAAAAATAAAAATATAAAATAAAATATCTAACCCGGCAATAAAAAGAAATCAAAAAGCTGCTTCCCTTTTCTACAGCTTATATTTGTGTCATCATTTACCACAATGCACCAAAACTTTAAAACATTGGAGCACGACATGAGAGTGTGTTTGTCCACTATTCGACCGCGAAACAAGGACCTAATGAAATAAATACCAATCAAAAATATATCGCATTAAAATTTGGAAGCAGAAAGACTACAACGCCTGGTTAATACAGAGCAAACTTTAATCTTGTAGTATTTTCGTGTTTTTCATTATTTTGTCAATTTAAAAAGTGCAAATAAAAGATATGTGGGAACATGCGTTTCAATGGCTTTTTGTCACAAAAATCTAAGTTTGTTGATAAATTTGCGTTACAGTTGGAAAAGTCCACCGACATAACTGGGAAACCACAAGTAGTACTGAGGTAAGTAAGTAACATTATTATTACTGTATATTAATGATACCATATCATTGCAGTGTGATTTTAAAGACATCGCGGAAAAGTACAGATGGTGAGGGGGGCGGTATGTAGAGGGTGATAGTGTGCCGCGGCTTCTGACTATTTGTTTGTAGCGTGCCGTGGGCGAAAAAAGTCTGGAAACGGTTAATCTAGATAATAACGTTATGGTGGCAATCAAAATAGCGAAACTGTTGAGCCAGATCATTTCTTCCACGACTCAGACATCTTTCTCTTCTCATTTTTCCCTACACATTCGTAGAAGTTCGTATTTTTGATCTCTCACGACAGCAGGGGGGAACCTAGGATTTCATTTCGGGGGGGGGGGATTTCTTCAACCACATATTTTCTTAGAGTATTGTTTTTCTCATGTTATAATGAAAATCGTACCAAAAATTAAACTAATAGGCAAATAATAGCTGTAATTCGCTAATTTCATTAAAATACATTAAAAAAATACATCAGATTTTCTGGTTTGTCTGGCAAGCCTAATACGCGTAATACCTTTTTGTGGAATATAATTACTTTAAAGAGAAAGTTAAAATTAAGAATGTGAGGGTTAACAGCATGTGTATAATTTCTGTGGATATAAATGTATCCAACAGGGTTGTCGATATACATTTTACGGAATGTAAAAAAATGTTACAAAATTTTGTTAAAAAATATAATGGCTGTCAGTTTTTTCAATTAATTACATAAAAAACACGCAACCAGTTTAAATTTTTTCCTCCAACATTTTCGGATTTCGGGGGGATATATCCCCCTATGTTACCCCCCTAGGTTCACCCCTGTCTCACGACATGCCCGAAGTACCAACGTTTTCTAGTCTTAACGGTGATGACTATCGCGTATATAACATTTAATTCCGCGCAATACTTTTTGTTGTTGTTAATCTGACATTTTACAGGCCATGTTCCAAACGGGTTTGTTTCCTCAGAAACGGAACACACATCAATCAAACGGAACTAAACGGCACAAAACTTTGTCGGCTTACAAACGCTTGCCTTATTAGAAATTTACTAGTTCTACGTGAACTCTCTATAACTCTTGGATCTCATGTTAACCTGGTCAGTCGAACAGACGTAAACACATATGGAAATAGAGAAACTGGTATTGTTTATCTATATGCATGCGTGTGCATCGGAACATGCAAAAGTGTGGGTGCATAAGTAGGCAGCAGAAAACACACAGTCTACTTACCTACTTGTCATATGTGCCACTTACGACATAGATAGTAAACGGACAGTGTTATGTCTCGAATATCGATTTAACGTCGTAAACAGCCGCCCGAACTGGAGGTGTTTCGGAAGTATACGGTACGGAAACATTTAGGCGGCGTGGTTGCGATTCCCACAGCCAAACGTGTCCGATTCTAACGAGGCCCCTCCTCCACACAAATTGTAGAAAACGGTCTAAATCGGATGTCCTACGCGTATAGCCTACGCTGGAGTCTTATATGGCAGACAATGAAGAAGAACAAGAAGAAGAAGACGATGATATATAAAACTGATACGTCTAGAGTAGGCTGTATGCAAGCGAAATGATGTTATCCGAGTACGGAGACAACATGAGATGACGTCTTATTTCTGGTATATTACGGACAAGCCATGAGATATTATATAAACACTTATTAAATTATTAAAATAAATTGTTCCTATGTGTGTGTATTTTAAATTTGTTATAAGTGTAAAAAATATTAAACGTAAAAATAACGTTAAATATAATAATAATATACAAATGTACTCACATTTATATTAGGCCTACTTATTGTGATAAATAATACTAATAACAACATATAAATGTAAAATGCAATATTATAAGTAATTAGACAGAGTGGGCCAAAAGTCACTACCCATTGTGAGTTACTGAGTGGTAAACATTAAGATAACTTTGGTTGTGATCTTCCCATCGATTTTAAATTACGCGCCTTTGGTTTGTGTCTGATAGTTTCTTATGTAAACACTAGAGTGCAATTTTATCGACAAAGATAAATTATCTTAATGTTTACAATGGGTAACTCAGTAACTCACAATGGGTAGTGACTTTTGGCGCACTCTGTATAAAGTAAGTATATTATACGTAAACGTACTTATTATAAGTATTATAAGTGTATTATAAGTAAATGTACCACTTTCATATTAAAACAATTGTGTCGTACAATATTTCATATTGTAAAAATTCATATATTTGTAAAATTGTGCCGTTTTCCGGGTCGAGTACCGCTGTATTTTCCTGTTTGCCGCAGCGTTTCGGCAGACCCTGCACATCCTACATGTGAATTTAAATAACAGAAAAAACATTTTAAATACAAAATTTTATATTTTACTTGCCTTATTTTCAGCATGAAAACAATTTTATACAGTATATACTTATATATTCATAAATATACAAAATATACTATGTGTGTGTGCACACACACACACACACAAAGGTTATACAAAAATTATATATATTTTGGAAACGTGAATTTGCGCGCGCGCGTGTGTTTTGCTTGTTTTCTCAGAGGAAGTTTTCGTTAAAAAAAATATTACACAAAATTTTGTGTTTAAATCTGTTGTTTGACGATTGTCTACGAGTATGTATTATATACTGCAGCAGTAACACGCCACTCGGACATTGTATAATGGGCGGAGAGATAGGGAGAGGGGAGAGAAGAGGTAATAGTTTTAATGCCTTGTGTTTATTGTGTTCATGTGTTTATGATTTGACTTTTGTTACGAGCGATAAAATGCATGATTTCGCATGGGGCCAAGTTACAAATGAGACCCCTTGGTTGCCAAAACTGGGACTCACGTCTCTGGACTCTCAATCGTAAAGAGTGAGTTTTCATTTGGGGGCGGGTGATATAAGTTTGTGTTATATGATTTTTATATTGTTTTTCGAATGTGAAGTCATGTTTTCTGTTAATTTATGACTTCAGACCCTAAACACACGTCTTCAGTTTATTTTTGTGCACATTCGTCAATTTACTTTTACGCTAAATTTTATTTTCATCGGAGTTGTTTATAGTTAGTTTATAAATATTTAGGTTTTTTGATATCACGATGAATTTGGTGATGAAGGATGAGAAATAAAACTCGACTTGTTACGTTATTAGGTACATATTCTCAGTTGTTCATTTTCAGCACAGTTTAACCAATTTCATTTTAAATTAGCCTTCGAAGGGTTAATCTTTTGAAATGTTTATACTGTATTTGATTTAATCTTGTTTTAACTTCGTGCTTTCTGTAATCGCTAAAAGTATATTTTTTAAGTAATTTTCGGTGTCCCGGTAGTTAACTTAGCAAGAAATCTAGGCAGAATTACTTCAACATCTGAGATCCAAAACGGAGAAAGAAAGTATCTCCCTCTGACACACACACACACACACACACACACACACACACACACACACACACACACACACACACACACACACACACACACACACACACACACACACACACACACACACACACACACACACACACACACACACACACACACACACACACACACACACACACACACACACACACACACACACACACACACACACACACACACACACACACACACACACACACACACACACACACACACACACACACACACACACACACACACACACACACACACACACACACACACACACACACACACACACACACACACACACACACTGTATTCGTAAAACAAGTATGGAACATAACTCCAAGAGTTAACGCAGATCACACCAACGGGAAAATAAAACTTTCGTAAGTCTATAATTAATTTTCGTATGTCCGTGAAAGAGTCCGTTTTACGCGAGAGAGCAAGGGCTCTGGTTTTACAAAAACATTCTAACTTTTATATTATGTTTAAGCGTGCAATATTTGAACAATCCTTTAATTACAATTGGGACTTATACAGTTCGGTAGAAGAAAAGGACAACCGTCAGATCAGAGTCGACACATGCTGAGTACAACAGCTAGGGTTTTAAGAGTAACAAAAATTATATATTGAACTAAATTTAGATTTCCAGGTTAATAACGGAACGCTTGTATTACAATAATTGTTAGAACTGATAATATTTTATCTCTAAAAGTATTACCTCTAGAGGTTCTTCGATTCTGACGATTTCGGCGATAGCATCGTTGTCACGTTGAAGGTCATAGGTCTCTATGCGACGTGGTCAAAGGTCAACTCGTGACATTTCAGTAGGAATTCTGTGATACATTCCACAGTAAGGAAGTGATGACGTCACAGTGGACGTTCATGCACTATTACCGTAATAATACATGCGTTGCAGTCAGTGGCGGACGGATACAAGGGGGTCATGACCTCCCCCAAAACCTGTTTAGGATGGATGCTGGTGACAATAATCTGCGCAGACACTTGGAGAGTGCTCCGTCCAATGCTACATACATTAGCAAGCACACTCAAAATGAACGTATTTATTGTTGTAAGTAAGAGATTCAAAGTACTATCTTAAGAAGAGTTAAAGAAGCACAGTTTTTCTCTGTAATATTCGACGAGACAACAGACATTTCTAGTATTTGTCAATTGAGTATTTCTTTGCGATACCTTCATGAACGTGTCCTGAGGGAAGATTTCATTACGTTTGTTAATGCCTACGATATGATTCGAGAGGAAGATATTAAATCAGAAGGAGGAGAACGTCGCTTGACTGGAGTTGCTTTAGGCCATATCGTGGAGGATATCGCCAAGAAGTTTGATTTAGACTTGAAGTTTTGCGTAGGTTTTGGGGTCGACAGTTGCTCAGTAATGGCATCTGAAACAAATGGTGCCGTTCAAGAACTAAAGAACATAACCACACACGCTCAGCGCTGTCCGTGCAACAACCACATTTTGAATAATTCGTTGGCAACCTCCTCAAAAGTAGTTTAATGTAGAAATGCCTCTGGAACTTTGAAGAAAATAGTATCTTTTGCTAACGCCTCTCCCAAGAGATATGATGTTTTTAAGAAGGAAATGAGTGCTTCTGTTAAAGGTATTTGAGAAACCCGTTGGGTCGAGAGGCACGAGGGGCACCTTTAGTTCCAAGCGGAATCGATTATTAAGAGTCACAACGCTTTAGCAGAAATTTCTACGTGGCAGGACAGAAAGACGTCATCTGATGCGTTTTCTCTTATGCAAGCTATCCGAAGCCCAGAATTTCTCCTCTCAGTTGTGTGTCTTAATGATATTTTAGGAGTAACTGTGTCACTTAGTCGCCTCCTTCAAACACCAACACTTGATTTAAAAAAGGGTACTGATGCAATAGAAGACACTAAAAGCGTACTTCAAGAAAAGCGAGAAAAAGCTGAATCCATCTTTAGTGGCCTCTATTATCAAGTACGGGAAATAGCTGAAAAGTTAGATGTTGATTTAAAGATACCACGACTTGTTTCCCTCCAAACCAGCAGTCAAAACCACGCAGCTGGGTCGTGTGAGGAATACTTCCGAAGATCTGTTTATATACCACTTTTGGACAACGTCATCACATACTTAGAAGACAGACTTTCAACGGAAGTTATGAATTTATTTAATCTTCGAGCCATTTTGCCCAAAACTGAAATAAAACCAGAAGATGAAGCCGCTATAAGGGAAATTGTAAATACGCGTATTTACCAGGATCTTATTGGACAGTGTGCTACTTTTAAACTGTAAAGCGAGAATTCTCATTGTGGGTTCAAAAGTGGAAGCGGGTCGTGAAAAACTTCCAGATTCCGTTTTGGAAACATTGGAAAACTGCGATATTGACATGTATCCCACCATCCATAAACGTCTGCGGATTCTGGCTACACTTCCAGTCAGTGTAGCGACCGCGGAGCGCAGTTTTTCTACCCTGCGTCGGCTGAAGACTTGGCTTCGGGCTAATATCGGTGAAGAAAGACTCACTGGGCTTGCTCTCATATCGGTCCATCGGGAAATTCCACTGGACCCAGAAGCCATTATTCTTAGATTCGCTAAGACAAAGAGGCGCAAAAATTTTTTATTTTAAATATTTATCCTTACCGAGTTTATAATGTTTGTTTTGTTCCTTGTTTCTGTTTCCTTTCTTAAATACAGAGAAGTACATTGACATGTTGTTTTAATTTAAGACCCTTACATTATTGTTCATAGATCTCTTTTGAAACATATTATGTTACTGTTTAGGAATATTTTTAATTAAGGAAATTGGAGTATTTTAAAAATCTATAACTTTTTCTGGAAAATTTGTATAATACGCTTTACTTTGTAGTTAATTTGTCCTCCAATTTTATTGTTTTACACAATTAATTTATATAAATAATAAATTGAAATAAACCTAAGGCAGTTATTATTATTACTCTTGTATTTTCCACGAAATTAACACACACAAATGTGTAAATATCTGCTACAGTTTTGCTGATACATGTGTTCAGGGTTGGCTCTGAAATCTGTCTACCCCCCCCCACAAATGTGTCCGGGGTCGGCTCTGAAAGTTTATGGTAAACCTAGTTATGACCCCCCCCTAAAATGTTAGTCTGTATTCGCCCCTGGTTGCAGTAGGCCTAATTATACTCAACCTGCTGGTCAACCTTTGCATTCCACATCGGTTTTACAGTTTGTTTTTGGGGGGGGTGGAGTCTATGTTCCATTTGGATTTAATTCAGACACAGAAGTGATACCACAAGAAAATCTAAACCCCCGCAAAGTGGGTTTTGTATCTATGCACCGCGCATTCCCGATTTCAAGACAAGAAAAGCTTTGTACATTAATGGGACAACAAGGTAGTATACAGCATACTTCTGCTTTAATACGATTATTGGGGAATGGATAAGAAAATACAAGAATGACCATCATTTGCCCGATATTTTACGAAAGCGCTTAATCTGAAAGTGCCTACAGAAAAGGAAATTGTTTTCGGATATATGAATCAATGAATACAGTAACAATGATCGAAAATCAAATTAGTGTAAATGACCACTTTCAGCCATCAGACGACAGATTATCAAACAGAATTATGTACATTTCAGACAGTGGCATATCTAAAATTTAGTTGGGGGGTCCGGTCGAGTCGGCTTCAAAAGAAAAAAATATTAAAGTTAAGACTAATGAACATTACACTCTTTAAAGTGGTTCAAAAACGTGCGAGAAGATCCTGAAATCAATCCCATTAGAGTAAACAATAATAACATAATAAAAATACGCGTTGTTTAGAAGGTACTTATTGACTGAATTGATTTCTTACATTTCATATTTAAAACGTATACGAAAATGCTGTGTAATAAACCTGTTTGTATATTTATTGTAGTAAGCGTTACTACTATATTAGTGTACAAAGCCAATAAAATAATAAAACGGCCTAAAAATTAAGAGATTAACAAATTTCGTCAACCTTCTTCGACCCTCGGCGGGAGGGGTCCGGTCCCGTTTGTCCCCTGATTTCAGGAACCTCGCACATATCTATCACATATGGAGAAAGTAAAGAAAGGCAATTTCGATAATGCATATAAATGTAAACAAATTACGTCTTGTGACTGTTTAAGGCTCACATTAAATACCGTACACAATTCTTACTTAAAGTGTGTAAAATTAACATATATGTATTGTAAATTAAAACAAAAACAAAAGTACTAATTCAACGAGTAATTAATAGCGGTTAATTACTCATCGGCTAATAGAATTTCCGTAAACCTTAAGCCATCTGTTTACCACTGTAAGAGATCTGTTCGTTGAGGCACGTTTTGCGACATTTCATGCCTCGGTCTTACCGCGCGAAGTACCTAATCAGGCTGTGCTCCAAATGGGTGAAATGAGATTAAAAGATTTCCAGTCATGAAGAACTTTACACCCCTGTTCTCTTCTCTAGTACACATGGTGGGCTCTGTTAACAGACCTGAGTCCCGGTTGACTCTTATGGCCATCGAAGGTGGTGCTGTTGGTTACGTGAAGGCGGGAGAGATTTTGAAGGCAACGATGACGAACGTGAACCAAGTTACAAGACTGACCGCCATAGCTAGCTAGTACTCACAGTGGTGGTAGCCTGGCTAAGAGAAGAAGACCATGAATTAAAAACTGCTTCCCTACCATGTAAAGAGCGGTTGGCATTCACCTCTTTTTAGACACTTGAAATATATTCTGTATGGTACTAAAGATGGTGGAACGCAATAAACGTACACAGAAAACGGACGTCGTTTTCGTTCTGTAATTAATGGCGGTAGAGAGACATGGAATGGAGTCGAGGGTGAAATATTCTTGTGAAAATATTAAATAATCGCTCTTTAGACGTCTCATTAAAACGCACAGAATATGTTTTCAGTTAAACAATAAGAAAACAGTATAAGGCAAAATAGTTAGTCCAGAATATTTGTATATAATGAATAGATTCTTTTGTGACGTAGTGCAATCATAAAGCTTTCAACTGTTTATGTTACTTAATATTAATTTTGTTTTAAAATTCCAGTATAGAGTATTTAAAATGCGAGTGTTAAGGCGAGGTAAGACTTCAGTATGAATTTAAAAACTGTAAGCCACTGTAGTTTGTGACGCTTCGATCACTCCCTTCCATAATTCAACGCGTAAAACAATTTTTACGTAAAATAGTGACGGTAATTAAACGTCACTGTGAATGGTCAGCTGCAGATCTTAGATTAGGTAGGTAGCAGAAATGAGCGGAAATAACTACGTAGGTCAGAACCATAGTACATAATTAAAATGTTTTATTCTTTACTACAGCGGTGTCAAACCCGCGACCCCCTTTGAGCCCTACTCCCCTCCTGAATATTTTTACCGTAGATGAGAATTTACATAAACCTCTAACAATAGGAAATATAAATTATAAAATAAAAAATAAAATTGAAAATACCTTTTTAAAATTAATACACATTAGCAAATTAGTTCCTCCATAACAACTTCCTTGATGTTGTTCCGTGGATCGAAATGCAAACGTACAGATTTTACATACGAAATATTTTAATTATGGTCGATATATTTCGTAAAATATCATTTACTAAAGGAGAGTCTCCATTATTTGATCCCGAGTAGTATACCCTATGTTAATCAATGTCACAATAGTTTGAACCTGGCCATCGCATTTCGCTTATTCCCAAGATTGTGATATTCATTCCTCTCATTTCTTGGATGGCATTATCCATTTTCCCGGCTTGGGCCATTGTTTTCACATTCCAAGTGCATATTTTAACGTTTGTGTTTATATTTAATTTTCTTTTTACTTCATAACTGTTGTAAAAAGTTATTAGAACTTGAAGATCCGATTGGAACTTGAAGCCAACTTGACCCGTAAGAACTTGAACCTCCGGATGATTTTGCCGTGAACATAGCCATGATGATATTACTAGAGATATCTAAACGATCTTTAATGTAGTGGTTTCTCGTTGTCTTCTACATCCCAATGTCGTTGACTAGTAACTAGTTCATCCGCCTTCGGGGCCGATTTCTCAACCCTAGGACAATGAGGTGCCCTACCGCTTGCCAGTTCGTCCACCCGAATCTGTTGACTAGCAAGTGGGTGACTACTTATTCCGGTATTCACTCGGTCGTCATTTCCTCGTCAGTTAAAACGGGGTGCACCATTCAACCGAGGCACTTAGAAACTTTCGAAATGTGGCTTTACCGTAGAATACTGACCATTTCATGGACAGCATATATAACTAATGTTAGAGTTCTTAGAAAGATGAGGAAAGAAAGGGAAGTTATTAACACAGTGAAGATAAGAAAGCTTCAGTATCTGGGACATCTCATGAGAAATGAACAGAGATTTTACTTATTGCAGTCAACACTACAGAGAAAAGCACTTGGGAAGAGAGGAGTCGGGCGTCTGAGAATCTCATGGCTGAGAAATTTAAGGACCTGGTTTGACATGAATACAACTTACTTATTCCGTGCAGCAGTACAGAAAGTTAAAATAGTCTGTACGATATCCAACATCCGAAACGGATAGGAACTATCAGAAGGAGAAGACAGGAGAGTTTAAACTAACAAATATGATGAGTTTTCGAAAATATACTAAATATGTACAAACCGTACAATGAGCTTTACCATTCTGTAAAGTTTACTTTTCCTCGAAGTAAAGTAAAAGTATAACCCGAAAAGTAAGATTTGTTGTCCTAATTTACGTTCCTATAATCTGCTGACGTTTTGTTACATTTTTGTTTTAATATATCGTTTTGGTACATGACGATGACGATTTAAGCGGTACTTTAAGCCATACGTAGAGATAAATAGTTATCGTATATTAAAATAGTAAATTATTTTTACCGGTATTTTCATAAATAAATATTCAAATATTTTATTTAAATTCACGATGGAAAGTCTTGGTTCTTTTTATTCATCTTCTTCTTCTTGAACTCATATATCAAAACGGACATAATGTCCTCTGTTGTGTGTTTTGTTATAAGTACTTCGTTTTTCATTTTACACTTTTAGCATAAGTGATAAAGATTTCCTACAGCTTTATATTAAATAAGAGTGAATAAAAACATTTTCCCTAACTTTATGTTTGGGAGTGTCATAATAACTTACGTACTTTTCTTCAAGCAAAGTTCGTAAAGAAGACTTGTCAGTGTGATTTGTGGCCGTGTCGTTATCACGATTGCAAACTAATGTAAGACAAAACAATAACGGCAATTCTCTTCAAAAATTTGAGGTCGAATAAGATTCGTTTATCTAAACAGTTCGCATATTGTCATATATAGAATTCACCTTATTCTTACGGTCGCTTTAAGTCTGTACGGAGTTTCACATTTCTGTGAGTTTAATGTTGGTTGGATTTTAACAAAACAACGTAAAAAACGTACAAAAGTATTTTATACATTCATATCGAAAGAATATAGGATTATGTAGTGCTAACTCTGTGTCAATTTGGCAACACCTCAACACGGTTTAAAGAATCGCTGAGAAAATTGAAGATGTCATGGATTCTCTCAGAAGGGGCGAATATTACAGGCATGTGCCTGGCCACTGCGGATCGACCTTGTACGGAAGGCGTTGGCCTTGTGTTTCAAGCTGATGAATATATAAATTGTTTCATTTTGTTCTTCCTGATGTGGGTGCCCTTTTACGTGAAGATTTGACTAATCTCCTTGTTTCTAGTCAGCGTCACTAGACATCGAGGGTCACTGAGAATCAGAGGCGTTATCCAAAGAAGGAGCTATTTCAAAGTGCGAACACCTATCCGAAGACGATCTGCTTTTAAGATTTCTGTAACTCCTCCATCCGGATGATTCGTCTTCGTATCCCATAGAATTTACTACGATATCTTATATAGAATTTTCTTTACCACTGTCTGTAATGACAGTTGAAAACTCTTTAAGCCCCGGTATAATATACAATTTACTTTCAACAAAAAATATATTTTCGACTAAAGTATTTTACTTTTATTTATTTTTGATAATGAAAATAATTACAAGAGTAAAGTGAGTAATCTGTGAGCAAACAGAGCACTAGTCATATCAAACATGGGTTGGTGTTCGGATAACGGATATGAATGACTTACAAACGGTATGGTAACGATTGCGTTGGAGAAATAGCGAACCTTATATAAGAGTATCCTTATCTGTATTGGGATCCATAATACACATCAAAAGGTCACTTCATTTCAAGTGACCCTGTACTTTACAAAATCACATGAAGCCTATTTATTTTAATCACTACACCCATACATTCAACGACATACGAAAACGCATTTATTTTATTTTTGATTTCTGTTATATTTTCAGACGATCTGAGAAAACAATAATAAATAGTTGAAATTTTGATGCTTAAGATTATTCGTTACACACGTAATATGTATTCAAAAACATTTTTTAGAGCCGGCATGCAGCAAAGTCAGGTTTGGAAACAGACGGTCTTGTGATAAAAACCTTTACAAGTAAAAAAAGAGAGCCTGTTATCATTAACAGTCATTGGATGAACTATATAAGTGCGCCATGCTATTGGGCTATTTTGACACAGCCGTGATATTTAGTCTTCACCCTTCTCATTTACTTCGGACAAAATTTATAAATTTCGTAATAAGTGGCAACAAGCGTTTAATAAGGATAACGTATTGGTGTTTTATCAGGTATATTAATCTGGTAGAGTCAAATAAACCAGTTATTTGTCGCACTTGTTACCATGGGTGGAACAAAGTAATTGAAACTGATGCAGTAGTAACTATTCTGTCTAACGGAATCGTATCGTATTATTAATAGTGTTAACTACGTAGAAACATTCACACACACACTCTCACAAACGTATACGAAGTATTGTTCGTTTTATTTTAGGATGGGGCATACTCAGCGTTTACCCTGGGTTCCAACAGGATTAAAATAAGCGAAACTTTCGGTGACAAACGAAACGCGTGTTAAATTCCCAGACAGCGAGGCCCCAATAGTGAAAGCTCACGAGTGTACGTTTGTTTACTTTTGAATTTTCCGTTATTCTAGACATACACTTGCCAGTATTCAAGGAGGCGAACTTGGCAACAGAAAAAAACTTATTATAAGAAGATTACATGTAATGAATGTACTGCGGTATACAGAAGATTACCGTTAATTGGTCTTACAACCGACTAACCATACGATAAGAGGCACTTCTAGTCTTCGAAAATTCACTTCCAAGGAGTTTTATTTTTTTTTGTTAACATCTGTTTTCAACACCGTAGTTATTCTGTGCCTCCTTTCGCCTCCTTTGGGAAACATCTTCGTTCGTTCCGAAACTGGTACGCCAAAAAATTTTTAAATTCTACATTGCATACAAATTGCCATTGATATAACGATAATTTTATTTTTTTAAATTTTTAATCAATTTTATGAAAAACAATTCTTTATTTTCTGAGGAACCTGTTCTGTTTTCAGCTGTAAACAAAATGAAAAAAATGAAATGTATTATTATGCTATTACTAGTTTTCATAAATAAATTTTATTAGGAAAAAGACATTATTTACGATATTTTTGAGCCAATAATTAATTTTTATATTATAATTACATTTCGGAAACAGGGCTGAAGGGGTCCACTGTAAAAAAAGCGCTGATAATGTTAACAGTGGAATTAAGCTGGTATTGTATTTTGACTGATTGTAGGTAGAAAATGTATACAGACATTGAATGCTAGATTAATATTTTCAGAGATCGTTCTGAATACTTTAAAATCAAAGTCCCAAAAATTCTGTTTCTGCGTGAAAAGCGTTTGTAATGTTTCAGCTCAAACTACAATATTGACAGTTAAGGTGAAGTTATGGTCTTTAAAAGATATTTTCACCTAAAACATCTACTCCCACGTATAGCATAAAATAAAGCCGTAACAAAACTACAAATTAAATCAATATTTTAATTTTAATGTAGTTTTATATTGTAATTAATATTATACTATTTTTGTATTTTTGAGTTTTATAGTAAACTCGTTTATTACTTCAAATTACAAGGAAACTTCAGATTTTTGGATCACAATAAAGCTAAGAAAATTATGGTCTGCACTGACAAGCCTTGTAGGCAGTTTATCTCTAAATAAATTTTCTAAATAAACTGACTTAAACTAATGAGTGGTCTTATCTTAAGCAAACGCTACAAAAAAGGAACTAATTGTACCAGTAATGAAAGCGTTATTTTACCGTATTACACCCTTAAATAAAGAGAAACATTTAACATACATATATAACTATATTATGTCAACAAAATTATGAGCGTGTTATTTTTAACATTAGTTTAAACTCGCCTTTACAGAATTTTTAATAGTATACAACATTTACGTCCTCTTCATATATACAAAATATTACAAAATTGTGAATCTACATGTTTTTCTCGCGATTTTTGGTAGTGTAGTGTAGTAGCAGTACATGTATTTGGCCAAACGATTACTCCGTTTGTACAAAACCCGTAAAATTCTGGTATGCATCGTAAAAATATAGGAACTAACGGTCGTCACAACAAAACAGAAGCCTCGTGGTCACGGATGCACAAACGAAGTGATTAAAATTAATATAATATAACTTAATTATTTGAGTTCAGCTTCTTATAATTTTAATTTTGTATGAAAAATATTATTGTTATGAATCGTTGTTTTGTTACGACCTAACTAAACATACAGTAAATAGTATCTAACTCTTATCTAGTGTCTGTGAATGACATGACAAATGTTGTTCAGACTGTTGGCGATTCTACAACATTTGTGTGCCAACGAAACGTGTTTACTGAAGCGAGCTTATTTATTTGCTTTGTCAAAAGTTGTTCGAAACTGTATACTCTATACAACTCTTGAAAAGCCAGGAAAAGCATGCTAGCTCTCTCACACGCACACGCACACGCGCGCGCGCGCGCGCGCACACACACACACACACACACACACACACACATTGCAGTACTAGTATTAAAAAGTAAAACTGTCAGATTTTTCTTCTATATCTAAATCTCATGTATACCTGCTTGAATACTCTGGGGGGTAGAGTTCTCTCCGAGTTCCGCGGCGTCGTCCGGGTAGAAATGAGTTATCCCCGTAGCGATGATATCGCCCAGCCTTTCGATAAATCTTCCCACCGCCGGCGAGACGCCCTCGGGATATTTTTCTTCGTTTTGTTCTTGTTCTTCTTTTCCCTGCGACACGTAGTTTTCGGCTTGGTCCGTTTCGGCAGACGACACAGCGTCTTCCATGGCCCTGTACGCTCGTTTCTGCAAACACGAGACGGTCGAGTCCTCGCGAAAACAGTCTACTAAAGAAATCCAAGACGGGTTGAGTTTGAAAATATCTGGATCCGTTATCGTGTTGGTCGACACTAGCGGCGTCGCACTTTCGATCCGCTGCCAGCAAAGCGTTACGAAGGACGCAAACAAAAGTAGTTGGTGGCGCTTCATGTTCACAACAATTCACTAACACTAACAGACCACACAGTGTTTCGTTTACAACTCGCTGTGCTTTTTATTAACGGATGAGGAGGAACTGGTCTCCGTCCGTTCTCCCACTATTCTTGTCTCACCGCCAACGTATAAACCCGTTCCCAATGTGGCACGCACACACACACACACACACACACACACACACACACACACACACACACACACACGCCATTCTAATGCGTACGTCATAATGTTACTTTTTTATGTGTCACATATAATATATGTTTCGCTGCTTTTTAACCTTATTCTTGACTACGATGTATTCACGTACCGTTCCCACCTGGTCAAACCTGGTCGCCATTTGAAACGAAAATACTCTTATCAAATTAAGTGTCGTTAATCGTATCATTTCTTTTCTTAGTTTTTCAAGTTCGCTATACATCGAGGAACTGAAATTCTGCTGTCTACATAAATTAGCAAAAAATTAATAATAATGAGATAATAATATAATAATTATATAATAATAATTCTTCAAACTGATAACATTACTCGCTACAGTATTTACATCCTCGATTAACTCTAAAGTAGATTGTTTCTTTTTAATCGTTCGTAATTAAGTCTTTTCAGCATTGACATGATCATACAGAAATGAATAAAAATTATAGCCTATGTGTTGTAGTTATCGATAAATAAATTTTTGTGTTTAATTTCAAATGGATATGTCCGTAGAGAGGATTCCACATGTTTTTTCGTATGCTCTTCTTTCCAGCCACCACCACCACCACCACCACCATAATAATCAACATCATCGTCAACGTCATCGTCGTCGTCGTTGTCATCACCACCACCACCACCACCACCACCACCACCACCACCACCATTATCAAAACCAGCACGACCATCAACACCACTACCCATACAACCACCACCATTACCATTATTATCATCATCGTCATCATCACGTCATCATTGGTTGTCTTCTTCTTCTTCAGTTTCTCATATTTTAACATTCTTTGTTATTAATAATCTCATCCTCTGTCAGTCATTTTCCTTTCAGTCTCCATGAAGATAATTCTTCCTCGATCTGTCTCTCTTCTCCGTAGCATGTGTGTCTACATTCTCCTACCAACATTCACTTTGCTTCCTCACCTTCTGAACATAACACAGGAGTCTGGCCCTATCGATACTTCCATTACTGACTTCCACCTCACGCAGTTCCATCCCGACTATAATCCAAGGCACCTTCTTATCTCTTCCACATTCATTATGACTTCTTGATAGGCGACGGCATGGCATCACATACCATCCAAGTATTATCGCTGTTTCATAAGCTATTCCTTGAAAATTAGCGCTGTCGATTTTCAACTAGCACGTAGGCCTAAATCCAGAAATATTCTTAGGATTTTTCCGGCCACTCTGTTTTGTATTCTGTTACATTTTCAGTCAGCCCGTCTTCTGAAATTTTATACCATAAGGGCTTAGATTTCATTTGCATGCATAAAATGAGTTAATTTTGATTGTTTACTGATTTATTATATTGATTTTTTTAACGTTTCCTCTGTTATATAGACTTTCAGGATGGCTGGACACTACAACGACTAATTAAACTATAAAAAAACTTTATTACAAATAAATGTATTTTAAAATTCAGCAACAAACAGTTTTTAATTAATTAAAAAGGGAAAGAAGAATATGGAAAAGCCAAACTTACAATATAAACTTGATTGTAAACAAGAGGAAAATGGGATCCAATAATTATCCATACTGAACCACCAATCACTGTAATAATTTCATTTAACATTTGACTTTGTAATACCTGAGGCCGTCTTCAGCTTACACCACAAAACTGCTGAGGAGGACACCGTTCACACCCTACCACACTTTTTATCAGTTAAAAATTTTGTGACTTTTGAAATAACATTTTACAAGCCGTTTCGTTTTTCGGTATCACGTGGATTTCTGAATATGGCCTTAGCTCTCAAGGCTAGAACGTCACGTGAAATTATACTGATTGGGACAGGAGATTTGAGTTTAAACATATCGGGGCTGTTTAAAATCACGTAAAATAGGAAAAAAGAGTCCGTGAAACATAAGGAATCCAAAGGCTGGAGTGATTACTTTGTAATCATTACTGAGTAACCTAGAGGGTGGCTTACTTTGAAATGTAACAATTATTTCCTTTGTTGTCAAAAGATTTGAGTAAACAGCAGTCAATAATTTAAATATTAGTAATAATCTTGTTACTTTTAGATGACTCAGAGTTTGTTATTACCCCTATCCTCATTGGGCCGTATGCATAAACAGAAGGAAATCCTTTTACTTGCAAAATCAGAAGCAAATCCTTCAAGTAGTATGAATAAAAACAGAAGGAAAACCTTTTATTTGTATCAATTAGCAAATCCTTCTTCTGTTGACGTTTTACTCAAGACAAAAGTAAATGTGTATGCATAAAACTTACCTTTTACTCAAAATCAAAAACAAATCCTTCAAAAACGATGCATCTAGTCAGTAGTAGACTCAAGTTCAAAGTGAGAGGTTTTGTTTATGCCATGGTGGAGATGGTTAGTGTGCGGAATGTGAAACTTTATAAACCTCGTTCAAGCCCACATGCTAAGGACTTCAAAAGTTTGTTTCGGTTTGAAGAAGACAATGTTCAGTGGTTAGGAAATACGTTCTTAGGCGAATCTGTCGAATATCGAGGTGGTGCACTGACTTCATTACATAAAATGAAAATCTGTTTAAGATATCTTTCTGATCCGGTATATCAAAAAGGCATCGGCGACGAGCTACGGGTGGACCAAAGTACAGTCTCGCGAGCTGTGTCCAGTGTTGTTGACAGTGTAATTGCACAAGCAGTTAAGTGGAATAAATTTCCGACTACCGAAAATGAAATAATTGAAACAAAAACCCTGTGGCAAAGTAAATACCGTTTCCCAACGACGATTGGTGTAGTAGACTGTACCCATATAGGCATTGAAAAACCTAAGGTCCATGGAGACGAGTACGTTAATTGTAAAGGTAAAACTACACTAAATATACAGGCAACTTGAGACGCGAGAGAAATCTTCGCAAGCGTTGATGTAAGTTGGCCTCGGCCAGTCCATGATGCTCGTATATGGAAAAACTCACTAGTTAGAGAAACTGTATCTAGAACACAAAACACGGTAATTATTGCTGACGATGGATACGGAATTGAGCCATGGCTAATGACTCCATATAACGACCCTGGCGATGCTGCAAAAGTCACCTATAATAAACTACTAACAAAGGAAAGGGTTTATTAATAGAGCGTTGTTTTGGACAGCTGAAACGGCATTTCCCAATTTTAAAGTATGTTTGCAGAATAAAATTGGAAAATATTCCAAAAATTGTGGTTGCATGTGTCATCCTACACGACATTGCTAAACTTTTAAATGATGGAGATTTTGAAGACCTAGAGGAGGAATCTGTCGAAGATGTAAATGGCCCTTTCACTGAGAATATCGTCGAGGGTGTTGTTGCTATTCGCCGTGCGGGTCAAAGAGTAAGAGACCACCTTGCTGTTATAATAAACAACTTTTAATGAAAAGATTTTAATTTTACAACACATTTTTCATTATTTTGATTTTACAATTACATTTGTAATACAGTTGTAATACCTGATTTGTAATACCTCGTATAAATGATACTGCTGTTAACAAAAAACATGAGCAAAAATATGAACATTGCTAAATTGTAATTAGCCTACATGGCCATGTAATGGCTACATGGCTAATAAGTATCATTTCCATGTTTAACTATGTTATCTGAATTACACATTTTCTGTTGTAAATATTTTAATTTTCTTTTAAAATACTGTTCTTGGACTTCTGCGGTTTTCAACAGTTGATTTGCATGACTCGATATGAACGATTTGTTGACATCTTTTACTCGTCGGTCGAAGGATTTGCTTGTAAGTAAAAGTAAATCATTATACATATCAAACGAAGGATTTGCTTTTACCTCTACCTTTTCCTTAAACCATTTGCTTTTACTTATACCTTTTCCTTTTCAGCAAATTCTTTTTTTTATGCATACGGCCCACTGTCTTGGCTTTTCAGCAGACATTTTAATGGTACAGCAGGTGACAGTCGTGCTGTCTTACCGTCGACCGTAATTCCGGTCCGTCAGACAAAGCAACCAGTTAAGTTTAAACAATTACGATTATAATTCTAAAATTATTAATAACAATTTTCTTTAAGTGGTTATTACGATGATGAAGTTAATGTACATGGGTAATGTGCAAACACCCAGTAGCCAACACTACGGACGTCACTTTCTGAACACTAAGCGTTTATTTATCGAAGAGACATTAATACTGACGAGTTTGTTTTAAGATAACCTATTAAAACTTACTGTTAAATTTCTACTTAAAGTTTTAGTTAACGTGTAAATTTGTATCTTCCTATTCTGAAACAGAATTATATTGAACAAATTAATTCTACTACGTAGTAATCATGTGTGTGATGGAATGTTATGTAGCCTACATGAAGGTCTCCGGCGCAACTGTGATGAAGCCCATGTTACTGCCGTCCATTAGCTGTGCCTAGCTAAGGAATCTGTTTTTCGAGAGACGAGAGTTAAAATTGGTTAAAATTAATGTGAGTAAGATTAGCGGAAGCCATACTACAGCAGAACACACGTTGTTTCATGTCAACGTAGAAATCGTAAAATACGGGAAAAGTCAATGTAGACCTATAACTTGAAAAATAAATAAAGAAATAGTACGTTACATATCTTAAAGAGCACAAAATGAAAGTGTACGACCGTTACTGATGGTAACAACGTGATTCCTATTTTTACCGTAATGATGACAAGAAATGAATTACATAATAAGTTTCGCTATAAGACACCAACATAAACAACACTACTATAACGTATTCGAAATGTTTTGAATGATGCTGAGCTGGTAGTACAGTAGAGGATCGATCATCCGAACATCCATTAACCGAACGATCTATTACCCGAACTCAATAAAAAGTACAATTACTGTACTTTTACTGTACTGTACAGTAATGTATTGGACACGTGTAGGCGTATTTTATATTTATTGAACATAAAAAATTGTATAAGTTACTATAAATTATTACAGTACTGTACAGTAATAAATAAACGAGGTATCGGTTTGAAGCAGACAGTGGTAGAACAATTCTTCAAAATAGGGTAAATCCATGGTAGGCCTACTGTATGTTTTATTTGGTTTTTAATTTTTAATTAATTTTATAGTACAGTGTTTGTCATTAAACTCTAATTTTGTTTAAATTAGCTTTTAGTTTTTATTAATTAAACTCAGTTTTAATTAAATGATTTTTAGCCTTACTAATACATTACAGTACAGTATACAGGTTGCTGTAATTATATAACAGTATGTTAGAAATGATTTTGTAATAAAAACTTTTGTTTTTGTAATGATAAATAATGTTTTTAATTTAGGTCTATTATCCGAAATATCGATTATCCGAACGGGCCCTCGTCCCGAGAGGTTCGGATAATTGATGCTCTACTGTATATTGTCACGTGACTAGTCTCTACTCTCATTAAATGGAGTATACCGGGGTAGGGCCCTTTCCACTTGCGAACGCCGTAAAATTCGTCCCACTTGGGATCACCCTTATCAACATGATTGTCTTACAACATTTGATGTCCCGTTTGTGATAACCGAAAAAGCATAACAGTAGTCCGAAACATTCAGAACTGCACAGTTTTGTTTTACAAAACGCCATCCTCACTTACATGGGACTATAGAACAATTCTCACTCACACTAATGATATTAAGTACCATTCACATAAAAACTATTTAACCTAGATTCCTGAGTTACCGTGAATTTGTTAGGGCGTACCGTGAGGACGTAGGTCCGTCAGAACCCACTTGATGTGGATGCCCACATCATTACTCTTCTAATTTTCTCTCATATTAGTGTTAGCTTTTTCTTAATTGTCTACCCTTAACAACAGTCGGAGTCTAAAAACAATGATAACTAGCAGAACTGGAAATCACTTCACGATTTAACATTAATCATGGACAACGTATTGTTACGTAATGCGGAAAAAGTGTTACACCATTACAGAACAATCTACGCGTTTCTCATATGTTCCAGTGGACTCCGGCTGTAATGTTGTGTGCGTACGTGATCTCAACATGCGTTAGCGAGACTTTCCTAGATTCAGCCGGCCGCGCGCACTGTGTCTAGGCCGCAATCAATTACGCTCTAGTGTAGACCTGATGCGTAGCATGGAATGTTCTGGTGTTTCAGCGGGGTATAAGTGTAGGCAGTCACCGGCGCTTAGTTCAGTTATAGTCGGGCGATTTACACAGTGCGGTTCGAAGTATTGTGGCGAAGTGTTATGTGTTTTATAATTGTGCGGGACAATTGTAATACAATTGTGTTTTATATTAGTTGACATTTTTTATTGCGTGTGAACAATTTTATTCGAATTGTTGTAAGAGACTATCTTGTTGATTACAAACTTGTTAATTGTGATAATTAAAGCTGGTGATTAGTGACTTAATTGGTGTCTTGTATTGTGTTTTCCACTGTACCATACGACGATCAGTTAGACCGTCGTAACAGTATATTATATTGTTAGCATTCTTAGCTGAAAACGCTTTTCTTTATTTGCTGCCTCTGATAAGGGGGCTTTACATCCAGCCGCTTGCTTATCTCTTCTTACAGTCATTAGAATTTGCACATTCCAACTGCAGTTGTCATTGCGTTTCTCGCTGTTTTCATTTTCGGTATGGAGTTTATTTAAACGACGAAAAGTAAACATTGTATCTTGTGTAGAAAGTTACGAGAGAGTCAAGCAGGTTCAGTAACATGGGCATGTTTAAAACAAAAGAAAAGGAAGATTTGTTCCCAGACCACTATGGTGATGACAGTGACTGACCACGAGTGTATTCCGGACGAAGCAACCCTGGATATACAGAAGTAAAGGGAATGTTCTGAGCAAAGAAATGAGTCCCCCCTCTAATATTTAAAATCTGAGGCTGGAAAATCAATTCAGAACACTGTATTGAAAGGTATGAAAAGGACGACGAGAGTGCGAGAGAGATAGAGAGAGAGAGAGAGAGAGAGAGAGAGAGAGAGAAAGCTGTTATGAAAAGGACGAAAAAATACTGAATTGGATGAAAGACTTGTGAAGTTCATTTAAGTGGAATACTAATCCTGTAACACATCTTCTGATGGCCATAGACATGTTGAAAATTGATTTTGTTCTTTTCTTTGTAAATTAGTCATAAGTTTTGAACCAAGCTATGTTTAAAAAAGTATGTTATGTCAAAATGTTCATAATTTTGTACTCTTCTATGTCGTGTGAAATATTTGTGTGTATGTGGGTGGGTGCGCGTGTGATTTACATTTTATTTAATAACTTCATTGAAAATTGACATTTCATTCTGAAAATTGGAAAGGGTGTTCTCATGGTTATAAGCTGCATTTTCCATATACCCAATTCTCCACAACTATAATTTTTATATGTTTTTTTTTAATGAAATCATTTCTTCTTTTATTTTCGTTATCTCCAAGAAAGTAGTAAAATTTGTAGATTAAATCTAGACAGGCCTTTGCAGAATCGGACAGAGTTTCAACTTGAGTTCGGTCTATCAGTATGAATATCTATGACGTTGCTAGATTTTCCACCAATCAGAAGGTCTAAAATTTATTTGGGACGGTCGCTGACAGCGGACGGATCAGTCAGTCGGTTCCGAAGTCTTGCCATAGAAAGACGAACTCACAGTCTCACAGTCACGAGATTTTAGTGACAAGACAAGTCGATTTCCATAAGACTTAGTAGTTGGTGCGGTACGAGTTCTTCGTTACCTTTGCCATTGTAGAACTCAAATATTTAAATAAATTAATTTCTAGTGCTTTTTTTGCGAAGAGTGGAAGATTTTCGGATTAGGGCAGAATATCTACCGTGGTGTTCTGTTAGTTAACGCGAGGACACTTCAAGAAGCCGGAATTGTGTAAGCCTAATACACGATCTACTTATTCTTCGTTTTGATCCTTGAGATTAAGATTATTTAAGTTATAAACAATAACAGTTTCATATCGCAGTGCGTGTGTGAGCCAAGACGTAGATATTCAACGGAGTGCTCTTCGACCTGCAGAGTAGCAGCGGTGCAGACGAGCAGCGAGCGGAGCGCTGGTGTCTACGCAAACAGTTGGAATTCTACGTACAAGTAACTTATATGTAAAACAAGCCAATAGACTCATTTGTTAAAAGACAATTCTTTATTAAACATTATATATTATAAAGCCATAAGACAATCGTCAATTTTAATGTATTAATGAATAAAATGTTCCTACCTCCAGATATAGACTCTGTTGTAATAATTTCAAAGTAACCTATCTATGCAGTTATAATTTGTATTGTTGCAATATATATATATATATATATATTTTGCAATGGAACATCGCAGAAAGGGTATCTATACCCAGGACTACATGCTTTTATATCAATTTATGACGTTGTAGACACGTTGAAAATTGATTTTGTTTAAATTTTGTAAAGTAGCTATAAGTTTTGAATTAAGAAATGGGTAATTAACTGTTATGTGTCAAAATGCCCTTAAATTTATTTTCTGTCATGCCAAGTGCGAATTTAGTGTGCGAGTGCGCGGGTGTGCGTGTTATTCGTATCTATGTGAATAACTCTGGTAAAAATTAACTTATTGAATTGAGACTTGGACAGGGCATGCATCTAAATTAGCGCTATATTTTTCGTTTGTCAAAGACTCGAAACAGATTATTTTAATATGTATGTTTTAGCAAAATTCATCTTTCTATAGATTCTTTATCTTCTAAAAGTAATAAAATTTCTAGATAAAACCTATACCTGCTTCTGCAGCTTTGTGCCAATTTGTTCAGGACTTATATCTATCAGTTTAACCCATCAATCACGTGTTAGGGGTTTCGACCAATCAGCGGCCCCAATTTTCATTAAGATTGGGTCTCCGTCACGTCAAGGAAGTTTCAGGCAGTTCCATCTACCACCTCGACCTAAACAGACGTTCTCCCTGTGCGAGTTTTTCGTAGCAGAATACGTTCTTATATAAGGGTTACGAGTAGGAAATCTTAGCGACGAGTTGCCCGTTTGCTAATACCTATTGCTTCAAGATCTCAGGTAAATAAAACTAAAATAATTAATTCAACTAGTGCTAGTCTTGCGAAAGCCAAGATATCCGCTTATCCGCTTAGGGAAGGTATGTCTACCGAGATACACCTGTGTAAACGCGAGGACACCTCAAGACGCGGAAAGGTGTACGTTCAATACACCGAATTCCATATTAATTTAAAGTACAATCCAGTATCGAGCCCTGAGTTAAGAGATAACCGCTATCGGTGTGTCGGCGTTCGTGCGTGTGAGCTGAGTGTCCACGTGTCGTCAGTGTTGCAGATATCAGCTGGCAGCGAGGTGGCAGATCCAACGGACCGCGACAGGAGCAGTGTGACGGATCAACGGTATCAAAAAGGGAACTCAACGGACACGTAAACATAGATATTTGAAGCAAGAAAGTCTCAAATCACTAATAGACATTATTAATCTAAAATAAATAAATTTGTTAAACCATATATCATATTTAATTTGTTTAAATATACAACCTTACTCCAGATAACAGACTCTATTATTATTGTGTTAAAAATACTATGCCTAATAATCGTTTTGTCGCATAGTATTAAATGGCGCCCAACGCACGAGTAAATAGTATATTATAAAAATTTGGTATTATTTGAACTGTTAAATTTGTCTTTAGAGTGTGTATTACTTGATATATTGCATATAATCTGAAAGACTGTGTTTTAGGTTAGAACTGTAGCTTAATATAGGGAAATTATCTGGAGTGAATTATTTAATTTGTGCATGTTAGGTTAAGTATTTGTGTGAACATTGTATTCGTATGATTTCTGACTGATTACTGTGGATTTCGATAATATTTAAGAACAGTTGAACATTAAACGTTTACAATAAGAATAAGTGTGCCGTGCATAAGTAAAGACTTTAAGATAAACTTTGTTGTGATTTGTTATCGTTATTAAAGATGGCGGAAGCACAATCAGCTGATTTGCAATCCACGCTTAATGCAATTTTAGCAACTATACAGTCCGTACGCGACGAAAATAATAAAAATATACAGGCGGTACGTGACGATAATAAACAGCTACGCGAAGATAATAAAATTTTACAAGAAAACTTAAAATCTGTACGTGACGACAGTAAAAATCAAAATCAGAAAATATTCACTGCCATACACGAGCAAGCAAAACAAAATAAAGCTATCGTCGAAGCGGCCGAGAACAAAATAACTGAAATGGTTGAGTCTATCAGCGTTGATTTCGAGGCCGCACTAGAATTAAATAACTCACGTATAACGGAATGTGAAACGCGTGTGCTGGCAGTAGAAGAGCGTATGCAATCGCAGACGACCGCGATAAATGATTGCATAAATACTTATGGAAACAAGTTAGAAATTTTAGAACAACAAATGAAACAAATACAGCAAACTACTCCACCCGCAAACCAGGTTACTTATGTATTCAAAACTCAGGACGACATCAACACACACACATGACATTTTATGGCTTTGAACATGAGAATCCTGTACAGTTCCTTAAGCAATGCCAACGTAATATGGAAAATATTACTGACAATCTTAGCGATGTTGACAAAATAAACTGGGTGGTGCGGCATCTAAAGGGTACTGCTGCTGAACGGTTTTCGATCGTGCAAGACAAAATAGTTGTATATGAAGACCTTGTTAACCACTTTAAGGCACGATATTGGAACGACGAAATCCAGCGTAAAGTACGCGTGCAGCTGGAGTTCGGTAAGTATACTCCAAGTAAAGGGACCAAGGAGAAATACTTGATTCAACTTGTAGCTAAGACAAAACACCTGGAGCCTGAGATGTCGGAAGCTGAAATTGTCAACAAGCTAGCCTATCATTTTAACAGAGGAGTACAAGTAGAAGTAATTACACAGGGAATTAAAACTTTAGAAGAGCTGCTGTTGCTGCTTACAAAATGGGAAAATGTCGATAGCCATGTTGAAACTTACAGTGCACATACACGAGTTAACGTCAATAACACACAAAAACAAAATAAATACAAAAGAAAACAATGGAAAAATCCTGATCGCGAACATAATTCTTCCAAGTTAGGTAATCATAAAGTCGCGTCCATAGCCAAAGATAACAACAAGAATCAGAAATCCAATGAAAGCAACAACATGATTATGACCTACTGGGTATCCGGTGTATACCCACATGATATACGCAGTGAACTTGTAAATAACAGTAATGACGATGTAAATAATATACCTAGAGATAGTGATAAGATAGCTAGTAGATGTAATGTGTTAAGAACGAGAATAAATAATTGTATGGGGAATGTATTAATAGACAGTGGTGCGCAAATATCGTTAATTAGTGAGAAATTTATAAACAAAAACATAGTGGAATTTAAAAAGGTACCAATCTTACCTACAAGCAATACAACTATTAAAACAGCCACTGATGAGGTACAAAAGGTAAATAAACAGGCATACCTAAACATTTCATGTCAAGGTATGGAACTTGAAACACCCATATTAATTGTTAAGAATATAATTTATGATGTTATTATAGGGACGGACACTTTTAAAAAAATAAATGCCATTATTGATTTTAGAAATAAAAAATTAATATGTACTGTTAATAATAAGGAGCATAGTGTAGTGTTAGGTAATGTTGACATTGATAGTAATCAGTCGGAGGCGAAATATATCCACATAACCAAACCGGCGGCCAAGCTAGTTGTCAACAAAAACAACAATAATAGTAACAGTAATAATAATACAGATCAGTTAACCTCAATACAACGGGACAAACTAAACCAGCTGATAAATAAACATACGACAACATTTCAAAACAACCACACTACAACGCATGTATACACACATGAAATCGAAGTTACTGACGAAAATAAATTCGTGCGTAAAACATATCCAATCCCACTTCATTACCAGAAACTTGTGGATGAGGAAATTAAAAAAATGTTGGATGATAACATCATTGAACGTTCCCAGAGTAATTTTCTTAATCCCATGGTAATTGTTAAGAAAAAAAATAACCAAATAAGGATATGTTTAGAAATGCGAAATTTAAATAGCATCACAAAAACATGTTTTGACTGTGTGCCTAATGCCTAGAACTTGTTTACTAAATGCCAAGGTGTAAAGTATAAGTCTCGTTTAGATCTTAAGAGTGGATTTTGGCAAATACCATTAGCTGAAGATAGCAGAAAATTTACTGCATTCTTATATAAAAACAAATGCTGTCATTTCAAGGTAGTTCCATTTGGTTTAGTAACCAGCCTCGCGGCGATGGTAAAATGTTTGGAGTTAGCATTTGGTCCCGAGGTTGAGGATTTTGTGAGTGTCTTTGTCGACGACATCTTAGTTATATCCAAATCATTTGACGAGCACTTAAAACATCTCGACATAGTATTCAGCAAACTCCGTCAGGCCAACTTGGTGCTCAACTGCGAAAAGTGCAAGTTTGGAAAGTCCGAAATAAAGTTTTTAGGTCATATTATGTCAGCGCAGGGTGTTAGTACTGACCCTGAAAAGATACAATCCATCACGGGGTTTCCAACACCTAAAAAACAAAAGATATCAGAGAGCTTTTCTAGGACTTACCGGATATTGCCATCGGTTCGCACTTGCATATACTAAAACAATTGAACCACTGCTGGAACTACTTAGGAAAAATACCAAATGGCGATGGGAGGTAAGACACGAAGAGGCATTTAACGCCGTAAAGGAATTATTTAAGGAAAATCTACACGTGTTTCACCCCGAGAAGGAAGGAACATATGTACTGAACTGCGATGCATCTGATTATGACATTGGTGGAATTCTATATCAGATGAATAATAACGGTGAGCTTAAAGTTATCGCGCATGTCAATCGTTCGTTAAAAGGTGCCGATCTAAATTATTTTACATCAGAAAAAGAAATTTTAGCTATTGTGTATTGTGTTAGTAAGTTTAGATATTATTTAGTAGGTAAGCATTTTGAAATTTTATCTGATAACCAAGCTTTGTCGTTTTTGTTAAAATGTAAACTTGCTAATGCACTTATGTCACTCTGGATAATGGCTATGCAAGAGTATGATTTCAGTATTAAGTATTGTAAAGCCAGTGACAACAAGATGGCGGATACTCTAAGTCGTTATCCATCTGTGCAGCAGGAAACTTATACGTCGGATAAAAATGAAATTCAAATATTAGCTACAAAATATGGGTTACCTAACAAGCTCAAATCTTTAATGAAAAACATAAATATTGAGCAACAACGTGACGATAAAATTAAAAAAATCATAAACGAAATCCAAGTAAAAGAAAATCCCAAATTTCAAATTGCTAACAATGTTTTGTACAAGCTTATAGACGGACAACGGAAAATAATGGTTCCGGACCATCTCGTGGAGGACCTAACCTGGGCATGGCATGAAAGTCTTGCTCATGCAGGAGCCTACAAATGCTACTTGACGCTGCGTGAGGATTTTATATGGATGAACATGGCCAGGAAAGTCAAATCAGTCCTTCGTACCTGCCACACCTGCCAGACAGCCAAATACCCAAACCAACACACATATGTAGAAATGGGAAACATCGTAATGTGTATCGATTTCCTTGGTCCATTACCACGTGTGTCTCTGGGTATGAGAAATCTGGTTGTGTGTACTGATGCCTTCACAAAGAATGTAAGTCTTTATGCTATAGGTAGACCCACGACAGATGCTGTACTTAAAATAATTTTATAAAAGTACATCCCAAAGTATGGCCATGTCAAGAAGATCCTATCCGATCAAGGCAAGCAATTCCAACATGCATGACAACTATACATGACTTCCATGTTCTAAGATTTATATTTAAAATCATTTTCGAAATGAAATATTTCTATAGAAACTACTTCTGTCTACTTCTTTCTTCAGCCGTCACTAACGTATACCACCTCACGTTAGCGCACTCGATATTCCCTGATGATGGCAGTCGATGGCACTGCCGAAAAGTCTGGTTTTGCAGAAAACATCGGACTACGGCTAAACAGCCCGGGAAGGAATTTTAACAAAGAAAGACTTCTTTGTTGCCGATAACGTAGTACACATATAAAAATTTCTCCCCTCCCCCTTCAACTATAATTTTCATTAATAGAAAATTACCCCCACCTTGTTCTCTTAACCTCTTCATTTATAGACATTTCATCTACGTTTCTACAGTGGATTATTATGAGCTTCTTATCAGGATATTTTATTTATCAAAATTAAGTACTTTACTCTTGTTAAAACATAAAAAGTTGCAGGTAAACTACCCCTTTTTCTAAACCGATCTTCACCAAAATCAATAGACCTTCAGTCCTCTACAATGCAGGGATGCATGCAAAAAAATATTTGATTCTGTTTGAATGTGCGGCAGTTATCGTTCGTCATGAAAACATTTCTCTTGTTACAACATAAAATGTTGCAGAGATAGAGAGTGAGTGAGTGAGTGAGTGAGTGAGTGAGTGAGTGAGTGAGTGAGTGAGTGAGTGAGTGAGTGAGTGAGAGAGAGAGAGAGAGAGAGAGAGAGAGAGAGAGAGAGAGAGAGAGAGGAATCTGTTAATATAGGCTATATCAATTTTTAAATTGGTTTGAGTACTTGTACAGGGGAAAATGCAAATTTTATTATTTTCATCATCTTTCATTAAAGAAGAACTTTAATAACATCAGGTATTAACATCCTCCCCCTCTTCTGTGTGTTTGCAAGTGGGACGTACTCTCATATAACAAAAGTAAATTACCTGAGTGTTCGCAAGTGAAACTAATTGCAAATGCCACTGTTCCCAATTGGGAGGGCACCATCTGTGTAGAGTGAGAAGTTACGGGCCTTACACAAAGACAGCGCTACTCTCCTTCTTCCACAGTCCAGTACGGGTTGTAGCCCCTTCAACGATTTTTCTCCATTCAGCCCTCTCATTACGTAGTCTTCTCCATCTTCTTATCCTCGTATTCATAAGATCCTCCTCAACATCTTCGATCTCTCTCTGTCTTGACCTTCCTCTTGATCATCTACCTACTGGTCTTCATTCTACAATTTTTCTAGGAAATCTCTGCTGTTCCGTCCTCATTGTGTGTCCCAGCCAGGCTATCCTTCTACTCTTTACGAACTTACTATATCAATTCCGTGTATTAAATTATTTATTCCTTCGTATTCTTCATGAACCATCGTTATTTTGCAATCGTCCAAAAATGTTTCTCGGTAGTTTTCGTTCAAATATTCTTAGGGACCGTTCGTCTTTTTGCGTTAATAAGCAGGTGTGACATGTATATATTACGACTGATCTAATTATACTTCTGTATATTTTTAATTTTAATCATTTGCTGAGTGCTTTCGACTTCACTAATTTGAGTAGTGCTTTGTCAGATCTTAACGTGAAAGGGAGTGAGATATTAGAGACTTCTGACACATCAACATGGTATGATATGCCGCGTTTGCCACATCTGACAAAAACAGTGTCGAAAGGATGATTGAAGCAATTGTTTGGCATTCTATAACACACTCCAACCAAATTTTTGCGTCGATTCATAACCGTTGGAGAGACTTGCCTCCACCACAAAGTTTCTGAGAAGGCAAAACAATGGACTGTAAAAGCAATTCCCTCTGCAGGTAAGGCTGTGACGACTGTTTTGGGACTTCTGTGGCACACTCTTCATTGGTTACCTTAAAAACAAATACTGTGCAACTTACTAGAGCATTTAAACGACGAAATCAAGTAGAAATGGCTACTTTTAACAAAATGTTACACATTAATTGTTGCGCTGGCTAAAGTCAAGGAATTACAAGATCGATTTGTTTCCTTACCCACCAGATTTGCCACTTTAGCCCCGAGGAACGTTTATCTCTTTCCTTTTGGTCTCCTCAAGAGAGGACGCAACGTCTAAGCCAATTAGCACAAAGGACAGAAGCTTAACATGCTGTGACGGCAGCGGTATGCGAACATCTGCTCTCCAGTACCAGCGGTGGACACAGCGAGCCAATCAAACAACGTGCTCGGAGCGAGCCAATCAGCGATCCCGGTTAGTCAATAAAACCCGGGCCGGCAGAAAATTTTGCGCACTTCATCGCCACGCCATCGAACGCACTTCATCTCCTCTCCTCTCTCGGACGACGTCGGGGCGGAGTCAGCCGGAAGGAACAGCCGAAGAATAGAACCGCCGCCGTTCTTGCGTCTTCGCACTCCCGTTCCGCACCAGCGATGGATTTCGCTGGGCCGGCAGCCGACTCTACAACCGGTGCCGAAAGAAGAGGAGGACTGCAGTACGCCACGATCAGCGAGCGCAGCCGCCGAACATCTCAGCGCGGCACGACCAACATCAGCTTTCTCGCCACTCGGTCCTTTTTAGGGCCACCAAAAACGAGTGTGTACGATTGGCGCCAGTTGTCATGCGGCAAGCCTTTTGTCCGGTGACAAGTGGCGCCCAACGTGGGGCGACGATCATCTTGCGGATGCAAGATCCAGCCACGCCAGCGAGCTACCAGCCGGCACACCAATCAACATGGCGCCCAACAGACACCTCCACAACATCTGGAGAAGAGCAGTAGGCTGGCTACCGGAGAGCATTCAAGACCCGGTGGAGTTGTGACGGCAGCGGTATGCGAACATCTGCTCTCCAGTACCAGCGGTGGACACAGCGAGCCAATCAGCGATCCCGGTTAGTCAATAAAACCCGGGCCGGCAGAAAATTTTGCGCACTTCATCGCCACGCCATCGAACGCACTTCATCTCCTCTCCTCTCTCGGACGACGTCGGGGCGGAGTCAGCCGGAAGGAACAGCCGAAGAATAGAACCGCCGCCGTTCTTGCGTCTTCGCACTCCCGTTCCGCGCCAGCGATGGATTTCGCTGGGCCGGCAGCCGACTCTACAACCGGTGCCGAAAGAAGAGGAGGACTGCAGTACGCCACGATCAGCGGGCGCAGCCGCCGAACATCTCAGCGCGGCACGACCAACATCAGCTTTCTCGCCACTCGGTCCTTTTTAGGGCCACCAAAAACGATAGTGTGTACGATTGGCGCCAGTTGTCATGCGGCAAGCCTTTTGTCCGGTGACAATGCTTAAGGGAGAATGTATAGTAATCCTGGTTCTGAAATTGCAGGAAGGCTAGATATGGAGGCAGACGGGCATTTCCCGAACAACAATTTTGACCGTATCGCCTCCAAGAAGCTTAAGGTCAATGTTGGCCTGGGGAAAACCGGGAGCCGCGCTCAGTCACCGGTGAAATCCAGTCACGTTGGTCATGCCGTGAGCAAAGATCGGCGGAATGCGACCAACAGCATGCGGCGCTTGGGAAATTTCGCTAGCGAGGGGGGGCTGATTTTCGTGGCCGAGGGCGAGGAAGAGGTAGGTTCCGCCTCGGTTTCTTGAGCGGGCGCCCTTGCGGCCCAAACGGCACGAAGACGTCAGACCCGTTACCGGGCAGCGGGACCAGCCGCGGGTCTGTCTAGGAGTCCGTCTCCATCGGAGGAAACATCGGTGAGTCGCTCGTGTAGTGCGGGGCAGAGGCGAGCGGCTCGTCGCTTGTTGGTTAATCGCCCATGCGATACATGCTGGACAACAGGCCGCTAGTCCGCCGGGCAGAGACTGCAGGACTGCCTGAGAGAGGTGCAAATTGGACTTAACACATTATTGAACTCAGTTTCTTACAGCACATGGAAATTTTAGGAGATGCCTTAAATGGTTTAGATTATGTAGGAAAGTTTGTATGTTTGTATTTATAATGTAGGATATTTATGTTTGTAAACGTTGTGGCAGCATAGCTACACCAGTAATTGGATATAAGGGTGGCACTGATGAGACAACTGAGTGAGATAGGATACAGGCTTGATTTTAGGGAAAGTTGTAGAAATGGTGAAATGGTGACGAGGATATAAGAAGAAGATAAGGGAGATACAGGAGATAGACGTAGTGAATTAACGTTAAGTGAAAAGTAAGTAGTGGAGCAGCAAGTAAACAATAAACGTAAGTAAGAGAACATAAAAAAATAGAAGAGCCTAACAGTGTGAGGTCGCCCAGAAAACTTCGCTAAAGGCAACTAATGCAGGCCGGCAGTGAAAAGCCGTAGAAATAGGTGAATATAGGGTCCGTGGTCCTTTTAAACCACCGAAGAAAAAAGGATCGACCAAAGCTTAGAGTGTGCAGACCCGAAATAATGGTTCGCCACCAATGGTAAGTCCCTCAGATTTGGTGGCCGACCCATGGTTGATGGGGGTCGAGTCTGCCTCCGATGTATCGGCTGTCCCTCCGCTGCAGACGGTTTCCAGTGGTCCCACCTCTGGAATCGACGACTAAGCGCCGGGCCATAGCGATCCTACTCTACCACCTTCCTGACGTGTCTGCGTGTGACGTGCTGGGTAGCGAATGAATCGAAAGTCCAAGTTCAAGACCAAGTAGTGGAAGCAGCAGCTTGACGTACTCCGGTGGTCGCAGTGTCCGGGCAAACCCGATGACTACTTGCTGCCTGCTTGTTATCATGAATAGTGATCTCGCGCCGGATTGGAACCTCCTTTGATTTTTATTTTTGGAGGGATGGAAAGATATTTTTTTTTATAAACTCCGGACTTCAATGAGACCCGCAGCAGCAGAATGGGGGAGTCTTCAGAGACCTTTCGATTGGGAGGCAGGAATTGGTCGCCCACAGCGGGCAGAGCCCCTCAAACCGCCCAAGAAAAGCCTCCGGAGAATGCCAGTTGACAATGTTGATTTACGGGAGAGAGCAGAAAAGGAGGAAGCACTCAGAAAAGGAGGCACAAGACACACCTAAGGTAAACGCAACCTCCCCCCCTCCTGAAATTATCGCCGCGCTCCGGCACGGACAAGGTGTAGGCGGGAGGGATGGGAGAGCGAAACCTCGCAAGGTCGGCGGAAGGGGTCAGAAGATGAGTTATGGGGAGCGGTCGCCGAGCAGAGTTCGGGGCCGTTTGTGGCGTCTAGGTGGCGGACCTACGTCTGTGCTGATGTTGTGCCGGTGGATTATCCTAAGATCAATTACCAGCAAAATTTACTACCTGCTCGAGTGGCAAAACAGCTAAAAAGCGTAGGTACGTTTTCTGAGTTAAGAAATAGAATTCAAAGATACCAAAAAAATAAAGTGTATTTATTTCAACACGAATTCCAATGTAATTACTATTCGATATTTCTAAATTAATTGCAAGTTACTAGTTAACTGTATCTTTTCTAATACATTACTTTCATTAAACAAACTAAACCTCTTTGACAAATTATTACAATATAAGTTTATTACACAATATATTGTGTCTTTCTTCACAGGCACAGGTGTGTGCTACGCATTGCAACCCTCTGCAGTTGGTCTTTATCTCGCTTTTCGCTCACTTTATATACAAAATCTTAGTTAAAAGTGAAACTTATGTACAAAAACGTCTCTGTACTCGAGGCAATGACGAATTTACCAAATATCACTAACTCTACCTTGGGAAACTACTCTATTCTGAAACCCTTACATACACCCTTAAACCAATTCATATATAAATATATATATCATTTAAAAAAACACAATATTTGAATTATACAACACTGAGACTACGAAGGTGGGGCTAGGTAGAGACAGAAGCTCGGGTAATAGTTTGAGGGGATCGAACGAAGAAACCTTTAGCCCTCGCCTGAGAGCACGTAGAGCTGGATATGTAACGGAGGGTCCGGGGTTGGAAAGCTTCTGTACGGGCAACAACGGATAGGCTGAGTTATGACCAAAACTCAGGCGCTGCTTTTGTAAGGATCTGTCTAAGAAAGACCAGACAGACTGTGAGTTTAGCGCGCACAGGCACTGAACTCCGACGAGAGAGGAGTGTATATAAATTTCACATATACAAAACTATAAAAATTAACCACGTTGTTGGCACGCATGTGATCTATCATGGAAGGAGCATATATAAAAAAAAGGAAGGAAAACTTCGCCTTCAGCAAATTGTATTAAATGGGGTGAGTCTCATGTACCCATATTACTTAAGGTGCTTGTATAATTTTACAATCTGATTACTTGCAGTTTTTTTAATAGCGACTCCAACATTGAGCAAATTCAGATATTCCTCAATGAATTATTCAGATGAGTAGCTGATACTCTGTGGTTTAAGTCTCAGCATCGTTTCCTGAAAGGGGATAGTCAGGCAAACCACACAAATATCCCAAAGGCTCAACAATAGTGCTGCCACAGGGCATCTCAAGTGGAAAACCTTATGTGGACTGCGTAATGTATTGTATTGTGAAGCTTGGTAATGCACCTAAATGAGAACCACAGGGAACATTAATTTAACGATTCCGTATTAAGCTAAAGTTTACTTTACAATACTTTAAAAACATACAGTATAATTGATTGGTCGAGGATGATTAGTTGCCGTAGAATACAAGTAATAAATGTTCTTTAACAAAATTAAAATAAAAAACATTTGCTCATAGGCAAATCGCTCTTTTTACTTCCATGTTCCATATGTTCCATAAGGAAATGAAAGTATGGTGATTGCGAAAAAATCGTGTACGAAATAAGGGCTGATTCTGATTGTACTAACCTCAAAACATTAAGAAAAGTCATTTTCCGAAAAGTGTCTCTGTGTGTGTTTGTGTGTGTGTCTGTCTGTGTTGTGTGTAGAATTTTTTTCTATGGCGAACGATAACTGCCGCAAATTCAGACAAAATCAGATAATATTGTGCATAAATGCCTGAGTTGTAGAGAACGCAAGGACTATTGATTTTGGTGAAGATCGGTTAAGGGGAAGAGGTATAGACCATGAGCTACCAATATGAAACCCTCCCCCCTCCGTGGGAATTTCCGACTCTCATATTTTTTTGTTGCTATTGCCATCTAGTTTAAGGTTTTAGTTGTTTGCCTTTTATCAATTACAGCCTCCGATGCCTGTGTACCAAATCGGACACACTGTGCACAATACCCGCTGCGCAATAGCCGAAAAACTTGTTTTTCTATAGACTGTAGCGCCAAAACGGCTCTAACGATTTTGATGAAACTTGCCTAAAGTATTCTCCTAGAAGCCCTTGACCATTTCCAAAAGGTCGCATCTCCCAAAAAATTCAGGAAAAAAGTTAGGCGCAAATGAAGTTTCATATTTTCTACCTGTTTATTGATATATCGGCTAAACCGTTCTCCTACGCAAAAATTGAATATAACCATTGTTGTTTGTCTCGGGACGTATAATATATAATATGACATATAATTATGCCAGATATCTCGTAGTCCACATACTCACCCTTTTGAACCTGCAAAGGACACACCCTGGAGCAGAAGAATTACTTCGTAATAACGGTTTCAGTGTCTGTAGATCACAAGTTCCAAGTTCTAGAAATTCTGTGGACATCACAATAGAACAGACAATCAACCGATATACCAAATGTACTGGCGGGATAGTGGGTTACAGCAGAAATTTCTGGGCATATGCACGATGGTGTATTACAAGACATGAACGTGCTAAATATGTAGAGTTGTCATTTGAAAGAGCAAGTATGTTACATACATCAGATGCCTCTCACCATGACCTGCAACCAGGAGAAATGAAACGAAGTGAGCAAAGTGTCTTGAAAGTAATTGAAGCCATTGAGCTATATATCAATCCATTTGACGTTGACAACAAGGATACTCTGTTCTGTTTATCATCTGGAAGACCTGTACCTGAATCGGTGGAAGAGCATTTACTAAATGTAGACAGTCTGGGGAAAGCAGCCTACAACACTTTCCTACAAGACAGATTTATTCTAAAGAATAAAAAATGTCATGAACTACTAAAGAGACAAAAGATTCAAACTTTTAAGAGTATTCAAGAAAAGATAATTGTTACATCCTCACAAAACAGATTAGTTGAGATAAGAGCAGAAAGAAATATTTTTGGTCGAGGTTTGCTCCTGTCCGAGGAACGTGAAATTAACCTAGAGATGCTTTTGTCCTATCCATTAGGTCCAGTACCATGGGCATTAGCAACTGATGGGTGTCCTACAAAAACAGACAAGGCCAAACTACTCCATGCTTTGGAGATCAAGGGTGTAGTAGACGACCCTCCTAAGGTTGAAGAATGCATTTATATGATTGATGGCATGGCTTAATTTCAGGCTCTCATTAGCATTCCAGAAACTTTTGGAGAGCTCGCCGAAATTGTCTTAAGCCGCTTTCCAAAATGTAAAAGGATAGATTTCGTGGCGGATACTTACTCAGATGTATCTATTAAAAACATTGAGAGACTAAGAAGAGGTTGTGGAGAGACATTCTTAATAAAAGGGCCTAAAACCAAGATTCCTCGGGATTGGAAAAAATTCCTTAGTAATGGCAAAAATAAGGAACAACTTGTCAACATTTTACATAATGAATGGAAGCAAGACAAATATGCCCACTACTTTCATGGTACAAGCATTTACTTATCACATAATGATCAGTGCACATTGTTTGTTAGCGAAGACGGTTCAACTGTGAAGTATACTATACAAGAAGAGCTATGTTCTTCACAAGAAGAAGCGGATACTAAAATTATATTACATTGTTTCCATGCTTCTCAATCCTGTCAAGACAATTTGCCTATCAGAATTAGGTCACCAGACACAGATATTTTTATGTTGTTATTAAGGTACGCCAACGAAATTAAAAACGTGTTACTGTTTGATACAGGAACTGGAAACAAACGAAGAGTCATTAATGTCACCTTCATTTCTCGGGATTAGGTGTAGCAATGAGCCATGCTATGCTGAATATGCATGCATTATCCGGATGCGACACTACCAGTTCTTTTGTTCGTCGTGGAAAGTTGTCACTGAAATCTAAATTGGAAATGTTTCCAAAATTCGTACCTATTCTTAGATCATTAGGATCATCACTTACAATTACAGACATGTTACTGACAGGCCTAGAGGAATTCGTCTGTTGCATGTACAGTAATCAGGAATAGACAGATATAAATAAGCTACGGTACGATTTGTTCACACAAAAATACTCTCCCACAATGACATTTGCACAGCCAAATACACAAGGTGTCGATCTGAGTCTACTACCTCCTTGCAAAGCTTCACTTGAAAACCACATCAGCCGTGTAAACTACCAGTGCTACATATGGAATAATGCACACATCCCTAAACCCATAACACCAACTCCAGTGGAACATGGCTGGAAGTTGGAGAATGGACAACTTAAGTTTGATTGGATTAAAGGGGATCCATTGCCACATGAACTAACCGACGTTATGGAAAGCTTTAATCCAGATGAGTTTGAGGATGAAGATGAGCCAGAACTAGTTAACTTAGCCGATATACTAAATGAGGATGAAGAAGAAGACTGCTGATTACAAATGCTGTTATAAAATTAAATGATGTTATTTAATTTTGAGATTAAAAGTTTGAATTTTCATTATTATAACTTGGATATTTTCATTTATACTCATGTAATAAGAATTTTGTGTTAAGATTCATATTGACAATAAAAAAAATGGAAGAATATGTGACTAATAATTTCATTTTCCAGCTATTTTCCTAGCAAAACCAGGGAAAACTAGGGGAAGAACTTCTGCACAAAATATTGGTTATAAATATATCTTCTTTAACTAAAAATTTGATTGAAATGGGAATGAATTCAAAAAAAGTAATTTTCTCTGTATTTCCGTGATTTTCCGGGTTTTCCGGGGATATGCTGTAATTGATAAGGGGCAAACAACTAAAAACTTAAACTAGATGGGAATACCAACAAAAAAATATGTGAGTCAGAAATTCCCACGGAGGGGGGGATGGGGGGTATACACTAGCCTACGCTCTAGTAGTTTACCTGCAACGTTTTATGTTTTAACAAGAGTAAAGTACTTCATTTTGATAAAGTATCCTGAAAAGAAGTAGAATCCATAATAATCCACTGTAGAAAGGTAGATGAAATATCTGTCAATGAAAAGGGTAGTTGAAGGGGAAAGGGGTAATTTTCTATAAATGAAAATGATAGTTGAAGAGAGAGGGCATAATTTTTTATATGTGTACTACGTTATCGGCAAAAAAGAAGTAGTTTGTTGTTAAAATTCCTTCCCGGGCTGTTTGGCCGTGGTCCAATGTTTCCTGCAAAACCAGATGTTTCGCCAATGCCATCGACTGCCACCATCAGTGAAAATCGTGTGCGCTAACGTGAGGTGGTATACGTTAGTGACTACAGTACTGTGGTTAAGGCTGAAGAAAGAAGTAGTTTCTATGGAAATATTTCATTTCGAAAATGATTTTAAATATAAATCTTAGAACATGGAAGTCATGTATGGTTCTCCATACCGATATTGTTTTTAGTAGTCGGATTTATCTAATTTATCCCTGAGGTGGTTAAGACCAGGACTTTTCTTTATCCAGTGGGGCCTCGATAGCTCGAATCTCAGGGAAAATGGGAAAATTTGACTTACCGAATACTTCGAGATATTGAGGTTTGACGAATCAAGAGCAGGATTATGAAATTGTAATTAGAAAGGTTCGCGTACTGTACACTGTCGCTGGCTCAGCTGGTGTAGCGGCATGCAAATAACTGAAGTACGACACTGAACTACATGTGCTCGTACACGTGCTACATGTACGAACCTAACCTAACCTAACCTAACCTAACTTAACCTAAATACTGTAACATGGATTGGAATTTTACGATATAATAAACTGAACATGTGTTATAAATATACGTATTTTATTTTCACAGTGTGTGATAATGAACATAAAGTTAGTACATTATTCATTTAAAAGATGCCGATTATAATAAAATACATATATTATTTTAATTTATGTAGGCCTGTTTATGTTGGGATAGTAAGTGTTTCATGTTTCAAGAGGAAAGTGAGTCATCTTCTGTATTGTAGAAACACGCTACCTTCGACTTACAGAGGATTATGTGGCTAAACTTACGAGGTTCGAACACATATTACTTCGACATGTCTAATATGTCCTAATTAAGTGTATAAATGTAAGTAATTGAATATAAGTTATTTATATAATAAGTGTATGTAATTGAGTAAGTGTCTTTGAATTGGGCTGTTGTAGGACTTTATAGTAATAACCGTAATAAGCATTACTGTAATTAAAACGTATTATTCAAATCATTAATTATATCGTTTTTCGAACTACAGTAGAACCCCACTGGAAATAACGAAATTTTAAGCGACTCTTGTTTCTTCGTATGAAAGACATTAATCGGTTTTGTTAATGAATTGGCTGATTAGTTTGTGTAATTTTATTTTTTCCCTTCAAAATTTCCAGAACGTTTTAAATATTTAAAATTTACTTTCCTATTTTTCTTCCTATGTTTACTTCTAGACTTTCTGAGTATTGTTAAGCATTAAATCGAATATAAGCTTAATCCCTTGTCTACGGTTACGTGTGCGGAAAGCCACCGGGTGATCATCTATCTATGTATTTGCCACACCGTTTTAGTATCCAGAAAAATATTCCAACTGCCACTCCGTCTATCAGATAGGAAAAGAGTCAGCTAGCAAAGAATAAACGTGAGTACATTGCCACACCGGAACCGCGTGGGGAGGTAAATGACCTTGAGAACTGATATGTGTTGACCACTGACGTAGGAATGGTGACCATCCCTCGCAATCTAATATTTGGATTTTTGGTAAGTGAGAAGTAAGCATGGATCGCGTGCTGTGTTCACTGAATTCGGTCCGACCGCTGCTATGCTCTCTCCACCAACACGGCGGGTGTATGCCATATACTGTACCTGTATAAAGTATGACTTATTCTGTTTTGTTATAGTTGTTATTGCTTTATTGAAGCATTTTTGCCTTTAATGGTATAGCTATGTCACATTTTGACGTTAATTAATGACACCAGTGTAGGAGGTTTTTAATAAGTTCTTTTCCAAAATAAACCCATTTGTTTTTCTATAAGATCTCAGTATTACAGTATTGTATATATTAGTTTTTGTTTCCTATTTTATAGGTTTCTTATTAAATAATATTTAGTATTATTTTGTTATCTGTTTATGTACCTGAAGAGTTGACGAATTACTCGAAATTCAGTACTAAATATGCATTTAAAATGTTAATTGTATAAGTAGCCTATACACCAATAACAACCACACATATTCAGAAAATAATAACTAGTTCTTTTGTTTATGTGAATGTAAATGTGATATGTATAATGTCCTATTCTTTTTATGTATTATTTTATTAACGACTATTATTCCACATAACCATATTTGCATATACGTTTTACATGTAATTGTAGTATGTACGACGTTTTAATAATTTGTTGTATTGTTTTATTGACGTATCTTATTTAGTATATCCATTTATATCATGTTTTTTGTATAACGGTCACAAGTAACATGTTTTCCACATTGGAAATAGTATTTTTTTCAGGAATACTACTTATTAAGCCTTCGTCTGTGTTTAAGTTATTAAAATATTTTTCAATAGTATTAATACTTCAATTAAACACCCTTACAATTTTAAACGTAGTGCAAAACCCACTACACAAACGGCAATGACCTTTTCAAATTCTTTGCAGTTTAAGATGCTAATTTTTCAAGTTTTTCGCGTGGATTACGATGATACTATCAGATTTCGATGCTTGCTTTGTGAAAAAGTGTGTGAGACATTATTCCGACACGAACGTTTTAGCAGGATACACTTATTTTAATATCTCTATGTGCGTTTTAAAAAGTAACGAAAACAACACATACCCGCAGTTAAGTAAATGCGCGGTCGCGGTGTGGCAATTTACACATGCCGTTCCCTTGCGACTAACCCTTTTCCAACCTGCTAAGTCGGTGTGCAAATCGTCTGTAGTTCTAGATTCAGAAACGATGTGCCAATTTACCTCCACGTCTATCCAAGTGGGTAAAACCACGATCTGCCGGTCTTAAAATATTTAAATAAGTAGAAATTATATATGCCAGAAAAATATGTTTGGATCTCGCCAATAGCCTTTGAAAACAAATCCTGTCACGTGAACGAAAGAAGGCATTAGACAGTATACATATATTGTATTATCACACTGTACTGCAGCATTGTCATTTGCTCGCAGCACGAGGACTGCGATGTGGCGTCCAAGCGAGGATTCCGTTGATTGCTCCGGCCTGGCTCCTCAGCGGGGCGTAACTACGTGGCTCCCTTAAGGATTCTCCTGCAGGAGCATTGAGCCGCAATCGTTGTACGGTGTCGGTCAGACTGAGAGCTGCCACACCGATTCGGGCGGCTCCCACTATTAGGCACCTGCACATCTCACGGTTTCGCATACCAAGGGCAAGAGAACAGCCGCAGCGGATGCATTTTGTGAATTTGTTGTGGTGCAACGCGCTGACTCCTTGGTTCCCTTACGGATTCATCCGCAGGAGCTTAGAGCCTTACTGACGGGGCCGCCTCGCGGTTTCGTGTGCCTAGGACGGCAGCACAGCCGAGGCAGTTTGTTCGAGCTGGTTCAGTTTTGGATGTGAAACATCTGGCAGACTCTGGACTAGGAAACTAAGGGAGGGAAAAATGCCGCCGTTAATTGCATCAGACAGCAGTTCAGAGGGGATTAGGAAGGTGATAGACGATGCAGACAGGGTTCCTAAGAAGAATATCGTATTGCATTTGCTGTGTTATATGTACACTTTACTAATGATGCCAAGGAATGGGTTTACGTCTTAACCAAAGCATTCAAATTAACGATGTCGTAAATCCCAACAAACGTCTTGACCACTGACTAAACTTGCCACCTCAATATGACAGCAGGGGTCACGTGATATAGGTAAGTATCACTAGCGATATAAGTAAGAAAAATTAACTTATTATGCTCACATTACGAATTACTTTCCTCTGCAACTGGTCTGTAACCAAGGTATCAGGGAGGGTGACCGTCTTTCAACGGTGAAAGAGTTCGTCTTCAGACTTTCTGTGACCCTTTTCAACCGCGCAGCAGATTCAACCCACTCCCACCTACGTGATCTGGCCAGGGACGAAGGTCCCACTTGTCACATCGTCAAACGACTTCTCAGTGTGCTGGACGACCCAACATAGTCTCCTACATAGGGCTCTTCTCCTGAAGGAACCAGCACCAAACCGATTAACGCGTCCACAGTAAACCCAAACTGCCTTGAATGGCTGTACTAGCCGCTCGTTGCCTTGGCGGGGTTGCCTGCTGTCAGTCGTACAACGCCTTCTTTCACTAGGCGTCCCCAAGGATAGACGTCTGGTGTGGGCTGGTCACCGCTAAGCGGACAGGGAGTCACGCTGGAGGCAGCAACTATGCACGATCTGTCCCAAAAAGGACTAGGAGGTATCTTCGCTATTACTCCGATGCTGGCTGGTCTGGTTCAAAGCGCCTAGGAGCAAACGCTGTACAAACTGCTGAGCACATCACTTGCTGAAATCCTCTCCCAAACTGACGCAAATCATAAGGAGCACACCCTTTCATAACCAAATGCCCTTGAGAAAGAGCGTCACTTGCAGTCATCGGAAGAAACACTCTGGGCGCTGCTGCCACGCAGATGCCTTAAGCCCCCTCCTCCTATTAGCTACAGCTTAGGATTTACTGAAAATGTAAAAAGCTAACCAGATTATGTTGTTGATGTTGCGAATTATGCTTCCTCTTTGCTCTTTACAATTTACCAGATCGGCTTTACTGAACCAATAAGAATAATACATAGACGTTAAATTAAGTTGTGAACAAATTGTAAAAAACAATTAAAGAAAAGGATTTTGCTTTATTTAAAGGAATCGAAAAGCCTAAACAGCCCACTGAAAGTATGCTGTAAACGCACGATGGTATATCGTCAATCAAACAGCATGTAAGGATATCAATATTATTCATTCGTTGGGTACAGTGCTGAGCTAACTGAACAACGCGTTTACGCATTGTACAGCAGATTACCGACTTCGACGCTGTCTTCTTCCAGTCATCAAGTTTACTCGTTGTTAGTTGCTGCACTTATTAAATTTGCGTCAGGGTGGTTGTGCTTCCCTGATCTGTCCAGCGGACTTAGAGGGTAAGTAGCGGTTCTTTTTATGTAGTTTTTGTTTAGCTGTGTTTAACTTTGTAGGCGGTGCTGGTTTATTATTCATTTTTATTCTGACGGTTCGCGGTTGTTAGTGAACGAATCTCGAGTAAGTTTAAGTTTATATTGTTACGACATTGCAGAACAATCTACGTGTTTCTCAAAGGTTCCAGAGGAATCCGGCTGTAACGTTGTGTGCGTACGTGATTTCAACACGCGTTCGCGAGACTTTTCTAGACGTCGCCAGCCGCGCGCACTGTGTCAAGGCCGCAATCAATTGCGTCCTAGTGTAGAGCTGATGCGTAGTGTATGGAATATTCTGGATTTTCGGCGGGGTATAAATATAAGTACTCAGCGACGCACAGTTCAGTTTGAGTCGCGATTTATTGGAGTGCGGTTCGTAATATTGTGGCGAAGTGTTATGTGTTTTTATAATTGTGCGAGACAATTGTAATACAATTGTGTTTTATACTCGTTGACATTATTACTGCGTGTGAACAATTTTTATTTGATTTGTTGTAAGAGACTATCTTGTTGATTACTAACTGTTTAATTGTGATAATTAAAGCTGGTGATTAGTGACTTAATTGGTGTTTTGTATTTTGTTTTCCACTGTACCATACGACGATCAGTTAGACCGTAGTAACAATATTGAATGTACTAGTTTTAGTTACACCTGAAGACGACCACAGATTGTTTACTGATCGAAACGTTGTGTGATCAATTTGACGATGGTTATCGCCCGACGTAACCCTTCTGATATTTATTCGTAAGAGTTCATCGCAATAGAGTTATCTATAATCTACAGTAGCGAAGTGGCTCCACAACCTTGTAAAGATCCCAGTCTGGTCCAGTTCCTATTCCGCGCCTTAGTTCTTCAAATTTTCACTTTAAATTCCTTAAGGCCGTCTTGTTACAGATCCATATAACAAGATCTTTCCATTGGCTGCTGTTATGTTAGAAATATCTCTTGCTCGGATTCTATCATTCTTTCCACAAGACTAAACCATCGCAGTTGTTATTACCGATCTTGTAATAAACGTAAGTTATTGCATATTTAAGTCTCTGTACATCTGATATAATCTTACGTTGAATAGTTTTGTCCGACGTTCATTATCAATAATTTCTCCATGAACATACCAGGGTATATTTAACACCGGCTAGCTGCTTTCTGACAGTTGTAGAAATATCCAGTTCCAGTGCTGTGTATGTGTACTGGCCTGAAGAGGTTTTTTACGTTAGTGACTTCATTATTCTGCAGGAAATGTTAAATTGAAATTAAATTTAAAAAAACAATCTTTTCAATAGGTTGTTTAGATACGAATATGCTTGTGTAAATGCTGAAGAACATACAAAGAGAGAAATAATTAGTATTGGTGAGATATTCCCAGTACCGTAGGAAACCAGCTTCGTGTAATCGTATCAATCATCAAATTGTAGGTAAGTCTTCCTTTACTCTTTTTTCCCATTCATAATTTGCGGTGTTCAATTTACATGATCATTTCAGTATAAGGTATAAGCTTTCAAAGCGTCCTTTATTTGCTACGATCCGCCGCCCTTCATTTCTCTTCCCCCATTTAGATTTTCACTTATATTTCCACAACGTTTTCTTGCTGTAACACGTGTCCTTTGACCGTAATCTAAAGGCAGCTTAAGAAATCGTCACCATCTACTTCTTAAACGCTGTCTTTCCACTTCGCTCTGTGAGAGTTTCTTACTAACTTTGTCAATATTAGTTTGACAGTTCACCGGGCTATTAGGCCGTGGTCCAGTGCGGCCGCATACAGCAGACGTTTCGGCGCCACCGTTGGAGGCCATCTTCAGCGTAACGAGTTGAGCAACAACAATACTGTGGCAAAGAACTGTAGAAAGATCTTTTGCCACAACCAGTTGTTGCTCAAGTCGTTACATCGAAGTTGGCCTCCAATGGTGTGGCCGAAACGTCTGTTTTCTTTGACCACGGCCTAATAGCCCGGTGAACTGTCAAGCTAATATTGACAGAGTTGACGACGGCTGTTCTCTACTAAATTAACGTATTCATAGTTTCTACACGTTTGCCACATTTACTGTGACAAATAATACCCTAAGTCTGTACTGGTTTTCAATTCGTGTCCACTCTGAGATTTTCTAATGCTTATTGTAAAAAAATAATTTCGTTTCAGAGTTATGACTTTAAAACGTCATGTTCTCTTCGACCTAAGACTTCGACAAAATTATCCGTATTAAGCGCACAAAGCAAGGTACTGTGCTCGTGTAAGTACAAATGAAAGAATATATCTGCGCACGTGGTATAAACTACTACTCGTGGTGTGAGAGAAATCGCTACATAAATTACAGAAATGATGAATCTGTCAGCGGGACTAATGGCCTTATCGCGCAATCCGAAATAAGTACACACGATACAAACATATGATTTCGGCGAGACGTGTTTCCTAGAGGTGTAAATATTGTTTTGTTTGGATCAACAAGACTTATTCATTATACTGCCGCCAAATTTTATTCTGTGCATAGAATCTGATGTGCAGTTTCGGCTATTGTAATAAAGGAAATCATCGCTTTCTAACGGGTAAAAATAATTTCACCGAGCCCCGACTCAACACTTGAATAGAAACAAATAAAACCAAACTAAGACGTCCTTTAAATACACACACAACTAAATTTTACACAACTTGTAAAACTTTAATATTATTGTGCAGTTTTCGAATTAATGGACAATTTTAGCTGGCCGAGTTGAATAAAAGCGAACTAAACTTTAGAAAACTCCTAACCGTTTATTGTATTTTAACTAGCTTCTTTAAAAGACGGCAGTGATGTGTTATTGACATTAGGCCTAATGGAGGGACGCACTTCTTCTATCGCTGCTTTTTTTTATATAAAGCGACGTTTCGGCTACGCAAAAAATCTGTAGCGCTTCGGGAAAAATCTGTAGCGCTTCGAGCAAAATCTGTAGCGCTTCGGGCAAAATCTGTAGCGCTTCGGGCAAAATCTGTACCGCTTCGGGCAAAATCTGTACCGCTTCGGGCAAAATCTGTAGCGCTCGGGCAAAAAACAAACACTGAAACGTCACAAATAAAAAATAAACAATACTCTGTCACACAACTGACGGAGAGCCAAACCATATTAAAGTATTTACATAACAAACAAAAATATCGGTATGGAGAACTATACATGACTTCCATGTTCTATGATTTATATTTAAAATCATTTTCGAAATGAAATATTTCCATAGAAACTACTTCTGTCTACTTATTTCTTCAGCCGTCACTAACGTGTACCACCTCACGTTAGCGCACTCGATTTTCACTGATGACGGCAGTCGATGTCACTGCCGAAACGTTTGGTTTTGCAGAAAACATTGGACTACGGCCAAAAAGCCCGGGAAGGATTTACCAACAAACTACTTCTTTGTTTCCGATAACGTAGTACACATATAAAAAATTAGCCCCTCCCCTTTCAACTACCCTTTTCATTTATAGATATTTCATCTAGCTTTCTACAGTGGATTATTATGACCTTCTTTTCAGGATACTTTGTTTATCAAAATTAACTACTTTACTCTTGTTTAAACATAAAATGTTGCAGGTTTTATCCTGTAGGTATTGATATGTTGCAGGTGTAAACATAAACGTTGCAGGTATTGATATGTTGCAGGTTAACATAAAACGTTGAGGAGTATCCCTTCCCCTCAACCGATCTTCACCAAAATCAATAGACCTTGAGTCCTCTAGAACTCAGGCACATATGCAAAATTTATTTGATTCTGTTTGAATTTACGGCAGTTATCGTTCGTCATACAAAAAATTACTCTTGTTAAAACATAAAATGTTGCTGGTAAACTACCCCTTCCCCTTAACCGATCTTCACCAAAATCAAGAGGCTTTGAGTCATCTATAATTCAGGCATGTATGCAAAAATTATTTGAATCTGTTTGAATTTGCGGCAGTTACCGTTTGCCATATAAAAAAATCACACACACACACACACACACACACACACACACACACACACACACACACACACACACACACACACACACACACACACACACACACACACACACACACACACACACACACACACACACACACACACACACACACACACACACACACACACACACACACACACACACACACACACACACACACACACACACACACACACACACACACACACACACACACACACACACACACACACACACACACACACACACACACACACACACACACACACACACACACACACACACACACACACACACACACACACACACACACACACACACACACAGAGAGAGAGAGAGAGAGAGAGAGAGAGAGAGAGAGAGAGAGAGAGAGAGAGAGAGAGAGAGAGAGAGAGAGAGAGAGAGAGAGACTTTTCGAAAAATTACTTTTCTTCGTGTTTTGAGGGTAATACAATTAGAATCAGCCCTTATATCGAACACGATTTTTTCGCGATCACCATACTTCCATTTCCTTATGGAACATGAAAGTAAAATAAATAAATAAACTTACTAACTATGAAACGTATAAGTCACCACGCACACACTGAAGACACGATTGAAACTCACACGAACCCGCATGTGCGTGTATTCAGTGAGTGTGTGTGTGTGTCTTATAGATTTCACGGTTGGCAAGTTTTATTTATTTACGTTTGTTTGTTACCTATACACAATGTAAATACTTTAGTAGAAACAAATAGAGAGTTTGTTTTGACTCTTTGTCGGTTGTGTGATAGAGTATTGATTACTTTTATTTGTGATATTTTAGTGTTTGTTTTGCCTGAAGACGGGTACAGGTCTGTTGCTTTATATAAAAAAAGCAGTGATGGAAGAAGTATTTTAACTAGTAAGCTCCCTGAGCTGCAAAACTCGCTCACTGTGTTGAACGAATTACATTTATTATTACAAAAATTTTGATAATTAGATAATTTTTCAATTATGAGCAAAATTACAGAAACCGCAATTCATCTAGTATTTCATTTTTAATATAACAATTGTATAGCAGATCTCTTTTTTGGGTTCCGGGGTCCTAAAATTTTGAAATTTCTAAAAGGTAACAATGCATGCAAATATTAGTATAAATTCTCTTTAATTTGATACCCAACTTGATATTTTGCGTTTCATCAAAAGTTTCACCCACTTTTTGGGCCCTGACGTCCAAAAATTTTGAAATTTTCAAAAATGAACACTATATTTAGGCTGTGGTTTAAATTCCCTTTAATACGGTACCCCATAAGGGCTTTTATGATTTTTTCACAATTTTGCCCCTCACATTTTTGCCTTTCGTCCCCCTATTTTTGGAGGGTTCTGTAGGGTAAAACTATGGACACACATGCCAAGTTTTACGAAAATCTGTTGTTGCGTGCAAAAATTATCGTGAGACATGCCCCAAATAGATAGATAGACAGACAAATGCCAAACGGTCGAGTCAAAACTGAGAATTCGGTTCGCTCGTTCAAAAAACATGCCCGACGCATACCGTACAGGTCCCTTCGGATTCCTACAAAGCAAATTATTTTCTTTTGCATCCTCAATACGGGGACCTGATGGGTGGCTAGATTCCGACGTCGTGAAATCGTCCTGTTGATCGTCACATGTTTAAAATCCTTTCAAACCCAGATCTACTATTGCCTATTGTCTAATTTTTAAATTTAACCCCTTAAGAACTTTACGCCCTTCTATTAAAACATCTGTTTCTCTGTTAATTCCTTGCCAGGGAATAAACAGTCGCCATATTCTTTTTTAAGTCTGTTGCAAGCAAGAAGTTTTATGTCTGTACAGCAAGTTTTATGTTCATGTACAGCAAGCAGAGGACATGATATAGACAACAGTTTTCTCCTTGTTAGGCTCGTATTTTCTATATTTGGCATTATATGCGCTAATACTGTGGTGATAGTCAAGGTTTGATCACCAACATGCTCTACGTAGTATTTAAAAGTAACCTTGCCTTAATGATGCACATTGATTTATTGGATTGACATAGTCGTAATAATATTTCAGTTGTTTTGATAGTTCATCTTCTTTTTTCACAGCACTAAATTAATATAGATTATTAAACTTTCACTTGTGAACTTATTTTGTTTCCTCCAGTACGCGTTTCGGCGTGATGTGCGCCTTCGTCAGCGGTGTGAGACAGACTGTCAGTAACTTGTAACGGTTTTTAGTTGGTAGCTTGAGTGGGGGTGGTGTGTGGTGGAAGGGAATTGGCGCGGGGATCCAAATTATTGTTTGTTTTATGTATAATTGTGTCAAAGAGTGTGTGTGATTTATAGTGTAATTGGTCGTTAAGTATGTTGTTTGGTTGTGTTGTGTAGTGTTTGTATATTTCATATTGTTCTGCTGTGTTAAGTTTTCGACTTTTAGGTAAGTAGTGTAATATCTCAAGATTAGTATCTATGTTGGTGTAGCTGTGGTTTTTTGTGTGTATGTGTGTGGCAAACGCGGAGTGTATGTTGTTGCTGTAATGTAAGTACAAAATAGCATACAGAAGAAACAGTACCATCAAAAAACACATCAATGATACAAACACGGACATAGACAAATACAACAAAACAGGTGCTTACAAATTAAACTGTAATGATTGTAATAGTTCCTATATAGGCCAGACGGGAAGATCTTTTTCTTCACGTTACTCTGAACACCTAAAAGCTCTATCCAGCAACAACATACATTCCGCGTTTGCCACACACATACACACCAATAAAGTTTGTAACTTTATAACCAATAAAGTTTTTTTACTCAAGAAAATTTACAATCTGCTATAACTTAAGCAATAAGTAAATTGTCTGACATTACATTAGATGCCCAGTGACAATACTACGAATTTTGAGTATTTCCACTTCACTCTTTCTGCTGGCCACTGTATTTTAATCTTCTTCCGACCACCGGAGGGGTATACAGTTAGTTATTTAGCCTCTTCACTCGGATGGTCTTGCAGTCGTCCTACTAGATCGTGCCTGAGTTTACGAGAAGTGTTCTATTGCTGACACACCAAGGAGCACGTAATCCTTGATTGGGGTCTTTATATTAATTTTACACTGTGTTATTACTTTTAGCTTCGAACAACACCAAAATTGAACACCGTAAAATAAATACATTTTAAGCTACTTTATCGTAATTATGCCTACACACTCTCACACACAGATACATATACACGCGCGCGCGTCCCTGTAAGATGGTCCCCTAAAGTCACCCATATTCAAGCTATAAATATAAACATATAAGTAAAAAAGAATTATATAAAGTTAGATTAGATAAGTAATACCAAACAGTTCTAAAGTTATACTGCACGCGGACCAGCTTTGCTGCCGAGACGCCTGTGGAGCGGCGGGTCTACTGAATGATAGTGTGTGCTTGTGCTGGTGGGGTGTTACTGGTTCTGAAAACATTGTTCAGACGTATTTAGTTGTAATTTTGTGTGGGTCTTAGATTGAACGTTCGTAGATTATATGTGAGTGTAATTTACTGAATATTTTGTTAAAGTGTGTTTTTTTATTGCTACAAGAAATACCGTGTGAGGGACAGTCAAGTCACACCAAAACTGTGTTAAATGTATTTTAAATGTGTAGTATTACAGTGATGCGTGCAGTGGAATGGATACGTCACTACATTCCTTGTTCGGCAGCAAAGGTGAACTGCTGATAGTACATCATTTGCCGATGGTATCTTTATCAGTTTAATGTGATAGTAGTCGACAGGAAGATCTACATTTTATGGAAAAGAGAATTTGTGAGTTTTACATGAAAGTGGAAGTTAAAAAGTCAGAATTAGAAATGCAATAATGAACAATGAACTGAAAAGTTTAAAGTTCAAATTAGCTGAGTAGCCCGCCCAGCGTCAACATCAGTAGATTAAAACATTAGGACTAAGGCCCATTTTATGCATCCGATTAATATCGTACGATAAGTTTTGCTTCCGAGTTGACTTCGATATTTTATCGTGCGTCAAAAATATCGGATGTGGTGTGAACAAACTCTTTCAGTGTTGCCATCATCAGTACTGGAAATGGATCCGTGAGTGTTGTATGCCGCTTATCGGTTGGTTTATAAAAAAGCTTCGGAAGCGGGATCCCATAGTGCTCTTCTGCTCTGGATTTCGTCAATGAGCCTTTCTGTATTAATGTCCACAAAACCATGTTTGTAGCCAATGTCTGTAACCATGTGTACAAAACAAATTAATAAAATCACACACACCACGACGTGAATACCACTGATTTCTTGGCACAACTGGCCTCGCCGACGCTAGGCAGGAAGGTTGGCAGCACTGATGTGTGAAGGTCATACGATAACAAACTCGAGCGAGTGCATTACGCCCCATGTATCTAGACAACTCGTCCGATATTTTATCGAATGCATTTTCTAGGACACCACGACCACGATATGTTTTTGAGTTCGGAACGATAAAATCGTACGATAATGCATAAAACGGACCATTATTTTCTGTTGTTCTACATTGCGTACGAGTTTTTATCGTAGGTTATCGTACGATATAAATCGGATGGATAAAAGGGGGCCTAAGTTAACGCAAAATAAAAATAGTTTGTAGCAACGAAGGTGCGGTAATCAGAAGACAAATAGACTCGAAACAGGTAAAATCTCATCAAATCTTATGTGTAGATTGTGTGTCTTTAGGCTCTGAAATGTAGACTATATACTGGGAAACGGATGCTTTCGAGATACAGACGATTTCGCAGAAGGGCACGGTAATCAGAGATTAAGTTTTAAAAAGATAAATGAAAACACGAGACAGTGGAAAAACCCTTTTAAGAAGAAAATATCGATGGTTGGAGGAATTACTTACGCACTATAGCTATCTTCCACGGGTAGTAAGACCGGACAGCCTCCAGCGGGGATAATAATAATTAGATATAGATCTAATTACAAAGTCAGCTGTCTTTAGCGGGGCGATCCTAGCTATAAGTAACCTCGGATTGTTCCTTAACCAGAGATCGGTGCGATATTATCCTTGCTTTAAATAACTTAATTCTTTGATGTGCAATGACTATACACTACAGACAGCAGTCTGAATTGAAGGCACTAGATATTGGTCTTAGCGTCCGAGTTTGCGCTCGTCGTCTGGCTGGAGCCCAAGGAGAGACAGTTTTATCCCGTACTGCGCCTGCATCGAAAGGAAGTTGGGTTTGCGGGTAGTAGTTCCACGAACTAGTTTGCTTGCCAGAGAAGGTTGATCGTTGTAATTTTGTGGTTTCTTCGTTATGGCGTCCTCTGAAGTTTATCCACCGAAGCATATAACCGTACGTTCAATGAGCGTTAGGATGTGGCCCCATGGGGCATCAACAGCTTTTGGTGGGGTACCCAGGCCACAGCTGACATCTTTCGTAAAGACAGCGACGCACGATCTTGTGGAAACCCAGGTCCGGATAACAGCGAAGGTGAGGAGGCTTTAGTAGGTTCTGTACACTAAGGGTATGGTTGCTCCATTACCTGATCCACGTCTCATGGCTCTGCGGTTTCTCCTGAAGTTGATGCACGGACGTTTAAAACCGTGCTGTCTTAGGCGATACGGCGCGGTCGCCGTAAGGAGCCAAACGCAGTCAGTGGGATGGCTCAGGACACATCCTCACGGAGGCCCCTGCCTGGACTGATGGTTCAGCGGAGGTGGGCTGACAATTTTCGGTTCTCTATTTGGCCAAGAATGGGGTAAAGCATCTGTGCAAGAACGATGTCTGGTGGGTTTTCTGGGCCGTCCCTACATGGGCCCTACAACACTTGGTAAGTGATCTCTCTACCGGATGGCTTTAATAATATGGTCTAATCGAGTATTTAAATACCTATTATTCCTTTAATCGTAGCTTGTCACTTCTTCCCAGCCCCTCATTCTTCGTTCCACTCGTTCACCTTATGTCCATAAGTATTGCTTCTAAGGTATCTTCAAACTAACTCCTTGAAGTACGTTTAATGTGTCTTTTAATGCTTTGTACATATAATTTCGAACGGTTTTTTCTTCCAGTACCTTAAGACAGTCGTATTTAAGGTCTGTTGTCCTTTTCTACCCAATTCATGTGAAATCTATTTTAAGGCACTCACTAATAGTGACCAGAGAATATCGGAACTGCTGTACGTCGTATACGAATCTTGGTCAGGCAGATTTTAATTGCGTACTCAAAATCTATTTCCTCACGCTGATCACGTAAACTTATAAACACTTTCCTCAGAAAAACACTGGTTGACAGTTTTTCAGATCATCACAGTCATTAACTACTATTTTTTCCTTCAAAAGGCGAACTATATTTATGACAACACTATCTGTGTGAAATTTGAATGGGAATCCCCCCCCCCCGTTAATATCACCTCATTTTTGCATTTGTGTACCAGCATCGAATATAGTCTAGTAGATTATCAACCTCATTCCAAGGCGCAGAAACTGTGAGAGAATCCGAGGTTAACTTCAATATCTAATGTTATTGTATATCTGTTCCATTCCTTCAAGAGGACTGACCTTCAGAATGCATTAAATGGTACGCGTTTTTTCTAATACTTGGCTTCGATAGTCGATTGGCTTTCCTCTCCATTAGTGGTGAAAATATTCCACAGATATGGTTATAAATAATTCATTTAGTTCTCTAGTTTCCACGCAACGAGTGAAGAATTTTAAAAATGTGGGAACTTGAATCTACTGTTGTTGAGCTGGGTGGGGTGGGACTGCGCTCTCGGTATAAACTGGTATTACTGTAGTGTATCCGAAGTAATGACCTTTACACCGGACAAATGTCACAACCAGGACTACTGTGCAGTGAAAGCAGTAGCGAGTATACACGACCAGCTAGGCATATCTGTAAAAGCGTTTTACGAACACGATCCGCTGGTTTTGAGTTTCACATCGTTGGCGGAGGAAAACAACGTGCGAAGAGTGTTTTATACTAGGACCTGTAAACAAAACGAAACAAAAAATGGAACAGAAACGCATAAAAACGAGTTCTCTAAGAAAGTAATTCAAGTTTCGAAAACAAAACAGTTTACCACGGCGTGAAATAAGGCCGCTGCCCTACACTGCAAACTAGTTTTGCAGCGACATATGATCTCCTTCCATATATGGCGCCCTATCACAATTATTGTTACTATTTATTTCAATGTCACTGAATTTCTGAATCGATATACTGTCAATTATAGATAGCTTTCTCGACCGGTCGCCAGCGGCATACAGATAAGCGTGCAGTGAAAACGTGAGAAAAAATCAATTACTTTCAATTAGTGTGAAAATAGGTGTCTCTACAGAATGAAGTGCGGACGACCTGTGTACAATGCACTGGACAGGATTTCCTCTGCAGAGAAAGTTATGAAGTATACTGCGGAGGCATCCACTCAACGGTAGGAGTTAACGACGATGATGATGATGATGACGATATATCTTTCTGTACACAGATTGTTGACATAACTGTGCCCTCGTTAAAGAACTGAGAGTGTACGTCAAACGGCTTAAATCGTATTCATTTACAGTCACATAAGGCTCTTTCACAATATTATGGAAACAAATCTTTTGCCATTGTTGCCATTGACTATAAAACACTTACGTTTCATGTTTATGTCTCAGTGAGATGAGACAGTAGACTGTGATCAGTGGCGGTCTGGCTAGGTCGGCTGGTCGGCGATCGCCGACCAAAAAATCTTCAAAGGGCCCCCAAAAGCGGATTCGTCGAATTTTAAATAAGTAAAAATCGAAGAAATCCGTAATTTCGTTTAATTTTTGGGCGATGAAGCCCAAAATGTGAACTTCAACATCATTTGCTTTTAAGCAAAAATAATAAGAATACATTTTTAATTAAAAGATATTCATTGAAAAGGAGGCTCAAGCTTTTAATTTTCATAATTTGTAATCTCGTTTAATTTTTACGCATCTCGGGGCCCCTATATAATGCAAGCTTAAGAGGGGGCCGAACACCGCCAGCCAGCCGCTAGCGGCTAGTCCTGTTTTTAACATGGAGCGCAACTTAAAATCGAATTTTATAACACTTAAAATATGATTTAAAATGTCACTACCGGAACATTAAATAGTCAAAGTTATAGTATTTCAGCCACTAAAGAACTGGTTAAGTAAAAAAACGTATTTGTAAAATAAAAAATTAGAAGTATGATTGTCCATAAGGAAAGGCTAAAGTTGTATGGTTATTTTATTAACTCTTTAAAATTAAACGCGACTGTGTAAAATGTCGAAATTTATACCATATTAAAGGGCGTTTCTATAGCTTTGTTCCTGTAGTGATGGTTACCGTATTTTCTTACCTGCATAGTTAAAAATATTAAAAATATAGACATTGGCGCATATATATATATAGACACCCGCGCACTAAAAGGCGATATTTCAATTACGGTCGGCCCCCTCTTAAGTGGGTACGGGGGTCACACTTATAAATATGCAAATAATAAGTCTCTGCTTTCGATGCCTTAAAACCTAAAGCTTGCAATAAAAAATATGTATTTTGATTTATGAAGCTTTAAATTATTAAACTAGCGCAAAAAAGGTCATTACCCGGGGATTTCTATATTAAAATGATAGTAAATCATCAATGTTTGTCGTATTTTTGCTGTATCTCCGTACTGCGAGACAACAGCGCATGCGCGCGGTTATTTGTTATGTTGGCAATATAGATATTTTGATACTTTCCATTGTTGGCAATATCATCCAAAGCCTGTGTTTCTTAAAGAACTACCTTAAATCATCGTTAGATAGATCGCCTAACCTAAAAAATGTTCTTCATTTAGACTAACGTTATTTATTTACTCTCTTTTGTGACTACAAGATATTTAAAATATGAAACGCTCACGAATTTACGAAAGTGGTGCTCAAAAGAAAAAAAAAGTATAAAAAGAGAGCTGCATCGACAGCCAAAAGTGCAGCGAAATTCTCTTCTTGGCTGTGTAATTCAAACAATGAGACAAAAGGAGCTCAGTCTAAATCAGATGAAAGTGAAAACGAATGCAATCAAGAAGGTAAGCAAGAATTAGTATATTACACACCTATGGAAGGTAAAGAAAGAATGTCTATTGCTTAGCCTATATATTATCACCCGAGGCGAAGCCGAGGGTAATAAACATGCGGTTGAGGGATTCTTTTTTACTTCCCGAGATGTATACAAGTACTATTTTTCATCACACGCCTGCCGAAAGTTCCCCGGAATGTGCCTGTTTTGCGATAGGTAAATAACGCTTTGTTTTATGATTATGACCGCGTGATGAGAAATAGTATACGTCATTCAGCTGGCACACTTCTACTCGACGAAAACGTTGCATGAAAATTGTTGTACGATTGAGGCTATTCCATATATCATTAAGGTGAGGTCGTGAGTAAAATCTATTTCAACTTTTTTCCACCAGCTATGCATCACTCGAAATAAAATGTTTCAATTTATGATGTAAAAAAAAATATTGTAGGTAATTCAAAACTTTAGCAAAAAACTCCTTACAATTTTTCACAAGTACGCTACTCTGGCACTGGAAACATTATTCGCCCTACATTTGAATTACTTTGTATAAAAAGGAAATTGGTTACCCCAGATTCCTTAGGTCATAAAGAGAAGCATTTTATTTTATTTGCAGTCAATTGACATTGCATTTGTGACAAAAAGTCTAAAACTTGCCTTAAACTATGAGCCTGTTTTTCGGTAGCTATGATACTAAAAGCAAAGAGTTGCTAGAGCTAGTAAAACTAAGAAAGATAAAAATGATAAAATCTAATTTTCAATCGCGGTAGACATTGAAAAACGGTAACTCAAGAGTCGCGTTTCGCGCGTATTATGTTAAAAAATGTGGTTCGATACGCGTGTGAAATTTTTTTTTTGGACTCGCTTCGCTCGGGCGACAAACTTCGCACCCGTCACGAAAGACATCTTTTGCACTTATATTAAAGTGTATTATTTCTGTTCCATTTTTTTTAATGCACTGTAGAATTGGACGTTTTTCTCAAGTTATCTTTTATATATGAAATATATACTAGTCTCCATTATCTTTCTAAAAAGTCCATTATAAATGTATACATTTTTTATTATTATTAATGTTTTCAAAAAAGTGTGTACAGTTAAATTTTGAAAGTGCAACATTCAATTTGATATGATACGTTTTAATAATTAAAAATTCATATAATGAATGCGTACATTTTTTACACAGAAAATGAAAGCTGCTCATCAGTACCTTCTGTTGATCAATGCTCAAATGGTTCTGCAACTTCGAAGGTAACTGCGACTGAACCCGGTGAAGCTTCCACAGAGAAACCACTTTGGAAATCGAAAACGCAAACTACCTCATTTTCACCAGTAGCTTCTACAAGCAAAACCTCGAATGATTTTACAAATGTTGAAAAATCTATCACAGAATCTCCTGATTTTCTCACAGAAGAAGTGTCTTCTTATACTCTGATAAGTAATCGTTCACCAACTTCCTTAGGTTCTAAAGCCACGTATGAATATAGTTTTGATACTCCTCAAAAATCTTCAGCTTCGTTAGATACACATATTCCTCGCGATTTATCCAACACCAGCTCAGACTCTGAAGAATCTGAAGCTTCGAAGAAAGAATACAGCCATCAACAATCGTATCAAACGTTTTCCCAGCTTGCATGCTTCGTTAGCCCTAATCAACATGATTCAATTGTAATTAAAAAAGCCTTCATGGAAAAGCATCCGATTCAGTTTAGTGGGGAAGGTGGAAAAAAAGCTCCGTTTGAACCGTCAAAGCTTTATTATAGAATTTTGCCTAATGGAGAAAAAATTCATAGGAAGTGGCTGTCCTATTCGATCGAACTAAATAAAGTATATTGTCCCTGCTGCATGGCTTTTGGAAAAACAGATGTCTGTAATATTTCTTTTATTTCTGGACACGATGTATCTGTCAAACATATATACAAAGCTGTAGATAAGCATGAAAATTCACAAAGCCATATAAACGCAGCGACAGCAGCTTTTCAATGCCTTCGAGGCTTTGATATTGCGACTTTTATGAACTCAAATTTGTCAAAAAAAAGATTAAAAGAAATAGAAACTAGACGGTTAATAGTTATGCGAATAATTGACATTATATTATTTTTAGGTAGACAAGGCATGTCCTACAGAGGACACAGATCAGAAGGTGCAAATACTCTAGTCTCCTCTGAAAATCATGGAAATTTCCTTCAATTAGTATTGTTAGTTGCAAATTATGACCCCATTTTACAAAACCATGTACAACAATGTATAGAAGAAAGCAAAAAAAAAGCAGGGAAAGGATAATAGAAAAAAGAGAAAAGAGTGGGAAACCTAACAAAGGCCAAATTGGTCGGGGCTCTCTACAACTTTTTTGTCAAAAAACTTTGTCAATAAAGTGATACAAATTATTGGAGCATATGGTCGCAATAAGATTTTAACAGATATTCATAATAGCACTATTTTTAGTTTAATGGTAGATACTACGCAGGATGTTGCCGTAATGGATCAATTAACTATTTGCTTTCGGTACGTATTAGAAGGAGCTGTGTATGAACGATTTTTAAATGTAACCATTGTAGAGGATACTAGTGGCGCTGCGCTGTTTGAGCATATTCAAACGGAATTATCAAATCTAGGAATTTCAATTTCTAAAATAGTAGCCTGTTCTTTTGATGGGGCAAGCAATATGAAAGGCTGTTATAATGGGTTGCAAGCCCACTTAAAAGAAGCAAATCCGAAAATAGTTTTTACGCATTGTATGGGTCATGTTTTAAATTTAGTTTTGATGGATTCTACATTTAATATTCTTGAAGCAGAAAACTTATTTGGTTTAGTAGAAGAAAGTTCTGTATTCTTTGATGCTTCATGCAAAAGAACATCTATATGGCAAAATGAAACAAAAAAGGAACATAAAGGTCAAGAAAAACTACGCAAGTTGCATACAATCGGTGCCACTAGATGGTGGAGCAAACATAAAGCTCTTTTAGGAATTATAGATGAAGAATTTTTAGTCGATGTAAATAAAAACTCGAAGTTAATTCATGTTATTAGGGTTTTATTAGAAATATCAAACGGCAGTTTTGACTGCAAGACAAAGTTTATGGCCCGGAATTTAATAAGTCAGTGGTCAAAATTTGAAAACATTTTCATGGCATTCATTTTTCTTGATATATCTTTAGCTACATCACCCGTTTCAAAATTTTTGCAAAGTAAAGAGATAGATTATGCAACTGCTTGGAATTTGATACAAAATTTACTGGAGCAAATTAGTGATAAAAGAAATGACAATAGTTTTGATTTCATATATAAAAAACTAAAGATTATACAAATATAGTCAATAACTATTTTGATGAGACCACTGGTATAGAAATAGAGTTAGACTTTACAGAAAAAAGAGTTAGCAAAAAGAAAAAGATGCCTGGTGAGAAAGCCCCAGATGAGAGTAACAAAATTTCTTCTTCTCATAAATATAAAATTATTTATTTTAAGATAATTGATTGCATTCAATCGAGTATTAAAGAAAGATTTGTACCAAATGAAGGTATTCTTAAAGATTGTTCCTGGCTAAATCCAAAGAAATTTAAAGATATTGCAAAAATAAAACAATTTCAATCAGACGAATTAAAAAGTATTGCAACGCTATCAAATGTTGATAGAAGTACACTGATAGTGGAACTGCTACAATTTGCAACTCAATATCCAAGTCTAGTCAAGGTAGAAAAAGACAAAGTATTAAGGAATAAAACTGATCTGAATTTTGATGGATTGGCAGAAACCGAAGATCTAGATAATATTGAACATTGTTCGATGTTAAAAAAGTGCTTTGAGTGTTTATCTTGTGCGTTTCCTATAATTCATGAACTTTCTCAATCAGGATTATTTACTAATTTATGTGTAGCTTATAAATATGTCGTGACACTTCCTTCTACGCAAGTTACTTGCGAAAGAGTATTTTCCAAATTAAAAATTATAAAAAATAGATTAAGAAGTAATTTACAAGAAGAGTTACTGTCAGGCTTTTTGTTAATGAATATAGAACGGGATATATTTTCAGACTTGGATAAAAATTTAATAGTAGATAAAATAGGAGAAAGCAGTCAAGAGTTAAGAAAAAAATTATTAATTTAAAATAAATGTTTCTATTCATAATAATTATTAATTTAATATTAAATATATTATTATAAACAACTTTATTGAAACAATAAAATAAGTAGCTTAAAATCTTAGATTCTTATATGTTTTTACCTTACATTATATAATTTCTTTTAAAATAATTCGACTCGAATGTAATATATTACATAGAACTTCTCATTTTGGTAAATAAAATGTATGTTTTCAAATAAAGTATTAACAATCAATCATTAATTAAAATACATAGAAAAAAAGGGAAAGCATGTTTTTAGAAGAGGGCCCCCAAGTCAATAAAGGGCCCCCTTATTGATTGGAGCCGACCGATTTTACTAATGCCAGACCGCCACTGACTGTGATGAAAGTAAAAATGCCAACCATTTCACATTACTCTCTCAAATTCCTAGGGAATATGAAATTTCTCTATTAAAATATAGGCCCACTGTCAATCCTGGTAAGTACGCAGTCTATTTTTAAAAACTCGTGTGTTATATGGTACATATACAAATTATAATTTTGACCAGATTCTTATTTAGTAACTAAAAATAAAACAAGTCACACATAGGCTGCTATGCGCATCTCCTAAAAATGGGTCAAAATTCTAGCATCGATATAAATTTTTTATTTTATAGTTAAAACTAGTTATAAAATAAAAACAGACTTTTATTTTATAATAATTAAAATCTTTGTCTGAGAAACTTAAGTATTTAATTAGGAATTTTATTAAGTTATTTTCCTCGAACCCATGCTAGATTTGAGGATTTTGCAAGATTCTCCATTAGGTAGCTTGAATTTTTAAGTATTTTTAAAAACCAATTAAACAAAAATAAAAAAATGCTTAGAAACGTATTCCATCATAATTACATTTTTAAAAAAATTACCCCGTTGAACCGTCCCTCTCCTTCTATTTCATCGTCTTCTATGTTGTTCAACCTAATGAAGACAAAATTATAAAATATTGCTTTGTTTATGTAATTCCTAATGTACATTTTGGTATGTAGAGTTAAATCTACTTTTTTACAAACTACCGGTATGTGTAAGAGATATAACCAAGCCAAGGTCGTAACGTGGTCTGGTGAAACAGTCTAAAGCAGTGATTCCCAAACTTTTCAGTCCGCTGCCCCCCAAAAACATTAAAAATTTTACGGACCCTGTCTGAGTTATGAAATAAAACAACTAGTAAATATGATACAAACTTTTATATATTAATTAAAATGTATTAAAATCAAAATTCTCTTTACTTGCAAAATTATAATATCAATGATAGCAAATATAGTTTAATGTGAACAATGAAGCTGCTTTTGAACAATTAGCTCTGCAATATTAGGTTTAATGTCTGCTAATTTTAATATTAAGTCACTCTCGACATGTTTATTTTTTAACTTTACCAACCTCTGCTGTATCTTTCTAGCCACACGTGTCGAAATCCAGCTACTTAGGCGTAAAACCAGCTACACGGAAAAACATTTTGCTTAGATACTGTACTTCTACGCGAGATACAGTGTTTATACGTGGACTGAAACAGCGTGATCAGTTCTGCGTTGATGCGGCGCTGTATTCAGTCCGGCTGACAAACAGATCTGCTACAAGACACTATTTAAAGACATTATTAAAGCCATTAGTTTGAAATTACTTTTACAATTACAATTAGTTTGAAAAAAATACTGGAATCTTCTACTAATTGTTTTAAGATTCTAAAATTTAGATTTTAGACTATATAAAAAATATGAGAAAATTACAATATATTCTATTTATTCTTAAAACTGTCCGCGGACCTCCTGAAACATTGTCGCGGACCCCACTCTGGGAACCACTGGTCTAAAGCGTTACCGCGGCAGAAGGAGATTGTAACACGCCGAATTATTTTCAGCATACTAATACTACCGGTACTTTAAATATTACTTTTTAGTATTACTGTTATCAAAGTTCTATTTAATATTATTATTATTACTATATAAATAATTAAAATATTTAATTATTATTATCGTCACTAATAAAGTAGTAATAATGAAATAATAACACTCTCTCTCTATCTCTATATCTCTCCCTCTCTGTCTGACACACACGCGCGCGCGCGCGTATATATAGAGAGTGAAAAAGTACTGTATATATAAATGCGAAAAAGTATAAAGCAAGTGTGTGTGTGTGTGTGTGTGTGTGCGCGAAGAATACAATTAACACATTAGGTTGGCAGTTCCATTAAAAGTCAATTTGTGGACATGACAATTTAAACGAGCGCGCTGTGGGAAACGTCACTCGATGTTCAGTAATGTTTATCACTTCCCTTGTGTAAACGGGTTTTAACTCAAAACGAGATTCCTGTTAGGAAGAGAAGACGAAATGAAACTTGTTACAAAGTGGCCCAGCGGCCGGCTGCCCCAGTTTGCCAATGTCAGGGTCACCGGACGTAAACGTTTCTCCCCGAGTCACGTCGATAGTTCACCAAAAATCCATTCATTACGTTATTTCTGTTTGACTCTCTTTTTTTTTTGTATAATTATAAGTTGTTGACGTTCACGTATTGCCTGAGCGGTACTCTGTCGAGACTTTACGCTTCCCGGTGCAAATAAAAGTGGCTTAATCGCGTTCGGATTGTATTCAAAACCAGTCACGACAGGAACGTATATGCTACACTGACTAACCTCATTGCTTATAACATGGTGCAAACTGTTTATCGAATAAAACTTTGGTCTTTACTAACTAGTAAGCTCTTTGATCTGTTGAACTCGCACACTATTTTGAACAAAATATATTCATTTTAGAAAAATTCAGTATTAGATAATTTTCAATTATCAGAAAAATTATGGAAACCCCGTTTAATAAACTATTTTTTGTATAAAATAACAATTGTAAAGCGATCATACAATAAACATTAAAACTCCCTAAATTTAGTTTTTTTTTTAACAGTGCCTAAATAATTTAGTCCTACCTTTCAAGTTTATGTATGTCATCCAGCAGCTTCTCTTTCATGTTTCCTTCACGGGTGATGGGGTGAAGCTCAGTTGCTAATCCCAAAATTATTGTCTTTCTCCCACGTAGAATTTTATGGATCTATACATATTAATTTTGCTTTCTATTGCGATACCAGTTCATGTGGCTTCTGTCTTTTGAGTCGCCTCAGAACGTGTGGAGCCTCTTCCACCACGTGTCGCATTATTGGGTTATCATGGATCTGAATCCTCTGATCATGTTTCTGCATATTTTGTTATTATTTCGCTGACATATTCTACACTGAGGTCTCTATGTAGGTTGTTGTTCCTTATATACCAAGGGGCATTCACTACGCTTCTGATAGTTTTTTCTGAAAGGTTTGTATCTTTTCTAAGTTTGTTTTCTGTGTATCACAGCTGAATTCCGTAACTCCACACAGGCTTCAGAACTTGTTTGTACAACAGCAGTTTGTTTTCAAATGTTAGTTGCGAGTTTCTCCCTAACAGTCAGTACATTTTTCTGTATTTTATGTTAAAATTCCTTTTAATGTGATAAACCACACAAATTCTTGCGATTTTTTCAAAATTGTCACCCACGTACTTACATTTTCGGGGTATCAATCTCAAAAACAATAGGGTCTGTCGGGTAAAATTACGGACACACATGCTAATAATCGGTTGATGCGTTCAAAAGTTCCAAATCATTTGTCCTGTGTGCATTGTTGTCACAATTTCTTGCAAAATGTCCTAATTGCTTGCAAATAAAACATGATATCATATCTGTTGAGGAGTAAATCCAGTAAAGTGTGTCTTCATAATTAATTTTTATTGATTGAGGTACTTTAGGGACGTCTTCAGGGTGAATGTAAATTTGGCTTCGAAAGTTCATGACGTGGGAGACACTCGCTCGCAGAAAAGATGTTGCCGATCCGAACCGTATGTCATATGTCTTAAGTTCTTTAGGGAATAATGAGACACACATCTGATAAAATCAATCTCTTATATTTGGTTAGAAGAGGTTTTATTGTAAGTATTGTACGCACACGAGGTTTGCTGCCGAGACGCCTGAGGAGCGGGGGTCTGCTGAATGATAGTGCGTGCTTGTGTTGGTGGCGTATTACTAGTTCTGAAAACATTCTTCATACCTATTTAGTTATAATGTTGTGTGCGTATTAGATTGAACGTTCGTGCATTATACGTAAGTGTAATTTATTGAATATTTTGTTAAAGTGTGTTTTTTTATTCGCTACAAGAAATACCTTGTGAGAGACAGTCAAGTCACACCGAAACTGTGTTAAACGTATTTTAAATGTGTAGTATTACAGTAATAGTGCAGTGGAATGGCATATGTCACCATATTCCTTGTTCGGTAGCAAAGGTGAACTGCTGATAGTATGTTGGCACTTATGGAAATTAGATGTTTTTTGATTGGTTAGTTTCTGAACTATTTCTTTGCTTGAAAGCTATATAAAAACTCTGTTCACTGAGATCTTGGAGGCAAATCGAGTATGGGATGGATCTATAATTTCGTCCACTGCTAATATATAGTCGTTAATTGGTATACCGTTAATTGATTCCAATACTGTGGCTTGATCCTTTGTTGGGGAAACCTCTTTTTGTGTAGCATTGGAAAACTTCGTTTATGTAGTTATTCAGTGGGCTCTGGTTGGTTACTTTAGTTTGAATTTGTCATTTTCGGAAGGTCGGAGACACCCGTGCGTGTACTCCACAAGACCCCACCAGTCTGACAACGGTAGTTTTATATCCCTAACGTGTGCCGTATAATGATGGTGTACACGTGGATACTATCTGCAGCAGTGTTTCCCAAACTTTTTAGCTCACGGCACACTACAAATAAATAGTGAGAAGCTGCGGCTCACTATCACCCTCTGTATACCGACCGCCCTCGCATTCAGTACCCTTCCGCGATGTCTTTAAATTACACTGCAGCGTAATATACCATAATAATGAATCTTACTTACTTACCTCAGTACTACTTGTGGTTTCCCAGTTATGTCAGTGGACTTTTCCAACTGTAACCAAATTTATCAACAAACTTGGATTTTTGTGACTGAAAAAATTACAAAAAGCCATTGAAACACACTTTATCGCATAACTTTTATTTGATTACAAGATTAAAGTTTGTTCCGTATTAACCCTTTATAGGTTGCTGGTAACTATAGATACCACTTGGTTTTAAGGTCTACTTTGTATATAAAAGTACACTTAAAATGAGCCTTATGGTGTTTATTCATTGTAAGTAACAGTCTCTGGAATGTATATTTACCGCTCTTTGAATTTCCCTCTCTACAGCCTCTGTAATATCATGTTTCATTAATAATGGTATCCATGTTTACCAGTGAGCGTCTACTAGATGTACTTTGTTTGTGCTGTGTTTCTCTTGACTTTCAAGGTGATTTTCATAAGGATTCTAACAAGAATAAGGTAAATATTTAATGTATATATATTTATTGTTCTTTTAGCTATAGTTTATAACATTATTACATCTTCTTTGTCCTGTGTAGGAGTGAGCAAAAGATGAAATGTGTAAGTCTAACCTCAAAATGAAGAATTACCAAATTTTAGAGCACTTCATTTATGCTTATTTTTTGTTTACATGTCTAAGTTTATTGACAAAGTTTATACAAAATACATTAATATAAATACTTTACTTCAAACTTGTAGAGGCAGTGCCATTCTAGAATTTATAGTTTACATGATATAAAGAAATGAAAGCAAACATGCAATGAAAAACGCAAAGATTATGCACGATTTTAAGTATAACATTGTTGTTATCAATCATTTTATTATAAAATAGATTTATAAATAATAAATAAATAAACTTTTATTTATAATAAATAAATATTAAAAATTGTTATAAGAATTATTATGTAATAGGTGAATTATTAGCAATTTGATTACTGTGTTTACGTATTACAATTTGCACAGCTGCTTTATACTTACCAATTTTGTTATAATAACGGATTAAATAGTTCATAATATTATATAAAACATAAATATATATATTACAAACACACACACACATTTATGTTTGATAAAGTATAATAATAATAATTATTATTATTATTAACATTAGTGTTACACACACACACACACAGAAACTAGAAGGAATATATAGTGCGCGCGCGCGCGTGTGTGTGTGTTCATCTAAACTGCAACACACATTTTGCATTCTCGTTATCCATGGATATCCAATCCATGCATCGTTTTGTACTGATATAAAATCTAAATAATTATAATAAATTAGGTATTAGAGTGCTGCAAAAAATAATTTTAATCACATGAGCAAAAATCCCAATGGTATTATTTCTTGTCACAGATATGGATTCACAGTATCTCACAGAAAAAGAGATAATAGAATTGTTGTCTGTGACTGACAACATGGCAGAAGATTCTGAGGCTGGTGGAGATGATTACCTACCAACAGTATCTACCCCAAGTACATCCACAGGTGTATCATTGAGGTGTGATTCGGATGACGATGATGTTGTGGAAGACAATGTTGGTCAAGACGATGACATTTTTAGAAATAATGAAATGGATGAAGAGGTCATAATTAGTTCATCATCAGACGATGAGCAGGACGAAGATAATATGGAGTGGTCTAAAAATGGACAAGTTCCTCGACAGTTTGCGAGTACAAGTTTTTTTTTTGTAAAAAAACATTCCTCTTAGTTAAAATGTTTTGTACTATTCAAATACTATTACTACTGTTAATATTACCATCGTCATCATCATCATCATCATCATCATTCTTACTTATTATTATTAATAATATTTTTGTATTCCAGTTTAACTGTGTGTATATCTTTTATTGTATTTTGTTATCACAGCTGTTATTTTCTTAGTAGACTTATGTTATATTCTTTATGAATTCAATTTTTAAAATATTTTGTAATATTAAATTATTTTTATTAATTATAATACAAATGTGTAAATAATTTAGAGAATAAAATATGTTCTGTCATTTTATACAGTAATACTATTCTGAGATCCAACCCATAATAAATGTGGTAAGTATACTTACCATTGAACACTGCGGTCATGTTACTTTAGATAGCGCTCTCTGGTAAATATATTTACCACCCCTTATCACAAAAACTGATAACAGGAGGAGTCAGGTTTTGGCTTATGTGCCATCATAGCCTCACAGTACAATGAAGTAAAGTAGTATTTTACCTTTTTTCATTTCCCCAGAGTACTGCACTATAAAGGGTAGGATTTGTTGTCTTACTGTTCCCAAATTTTAATGCTATACATTTAATGGGATTGGTGTTTTTTCATTAGGTCCTTGCTCCGCGGTCGAATACTGGACAAACACACTCTAATTTCGTGTTCCAGTTTTTCAAGATGAGACAAATTTTTTGATTTTATTTGGTTCATTGTGGAAAACGCTGACTCAGAAATATAAGGAAAGCAGTAATTTCATAACCCTTTTCGTTATCACTGGGTATTCATTTCTTTTGTCGAGTAAGACATTTTTTTGTATCGGCCATCTAAGGACCACATGTCAATTTCAATTCTTTAGGCTACTCTTTGTTCTTTCCTTTTCTCCAATATCAATATTCTTTCATCTTTTCACTGTGTCTCTTCTTCCTGTCTTCAGTCCACTTTGAACCTGCGTTTTTCTGTTTCCTCCCCTGGACTCCTTCCATTTGTAGCACTTTTGGCCGAAAAACGTTTCTTTCAATTGCTTCTTCTGCGTGTATATTATTTTTTTCTAAATCCTTTTTGACTTCTTTAATCCAACTTGATGTTGACCTCTTCCCCCACAGATATTTGAAGATTTGCTTTGTCAATCTATTATCGTCCATGCTATATAAATGTCCAAAAAATAATGGACTTCCTTTTTCTCATTGTTTCTGTTATATTTTCTATACTTTGATATATTTCATCATTACTTCTTAATTTCCAACCTTCTGAAGTTTTCTGTGCGCCTAATATTTTCCTAATATTTCTTCTTTCCAATATTTCTAGTTTGTCCAAATTATAATTCAATGCTAGACATTCACTTGCATATAGGCATTCTGGCTTCACTACTGTACTGTAATGCCTTATTTTCGCAAAGACATTTCACGACACACCCAGCCGGTCTTTGTAGCACAGAGTTTGAGAAACACTGAACTACAGTGAAATACACACTGAACTAAACACTGAACTACAGTGTATTCTGTGTATACTCACTGAACTACAGTGTATTCTGTGTATACTCACTTGAATATGATAATAAACGTTATCTGACAGCACGACACAATACACTTATAAACCGGTATGCACACTCACTCTCCGCGGCTGCTCGTCGTAAACTGTATTGCTGTATATAATATTCACTTGAGTACTTTATAACACATGCACTATATTCAGTTATAATCGTTTAGGTTGAGCAATAATTATAATGCGAACGGTATGCTGTGTAATGCAGCGCTTATTTGCTTTGTATTTATTACTTATGCTTCATCGCATTAGGTTAATTCCTAATTATGCTTCATCCCTTCTGACTTCCGAAGGGATGTCTAATGCGGAGAGTAGGGCAGCCTGTGTCTTGCAGGATGCTCATGTGTTTGTGTGTGAGCAGCGTGTGGCCAATAGCTTGTTATAACCATTCGTTTTCATCTGGACCCCATAGAAAATGTGAGCTGTTAGTAAATATTTTTCGTCATTAGTATAAAGAAAAACACTATATTATTTGTATTTTTTCGCTGCTGTGAGATATTAAGTTCTTGATTCTGAATATTTAAGACATTTAAGACCAATGATTTGTGCCCTGTATAATATAGACGTATAAGATATACGTTGAGTGTTTCTTGGATGCAGTTGTACAACAGCGTTGAATCGTCAGTAAAGAAACATTTTTGAACGGGTCTTGATTTGACATTAACGGCCAGTAAGTAGAGAGTGGCACAATGTGGAGAGCCTGTGGCACGCCGTTTTCGATTTTTAATTCATATGATCAAATTCCATTCATTTTTACCCGGATCTCTCCGTGCCGTAAAAAGTTTTTCAAATTTGAGGAAGTGTGAGGAATCTCTGTGGCGTATTACAAATTTGAGGAAATGTCCAGTGATTAATACAATATTTTTTTAAATGTATACAATTCGGTCCTTCCATAGCATTTCGTAAGCTTTTTCAAGGTCAAGCAGACGGTAACAAGATTCTCATTATTTATAAAAACTTTGCAGACATTTGTTTCACTGTTTATTAAAGTATCTAAGATAGATCGAGTTTTCCGAAAACAGTTCTAATGTGGTGATAAGATTTTAGTTGAAATAGTTGTTCTCAACAGAACACTTTTTCGATGCAGTTTTTCAGTGAAACGGGGCGATTATTTTTAAGTTCAGTGTTTATGATTTTATAGGCAGGACAGATGTTTTTTGGTTTCTTGAAAGACTGGATGGTATTTAATGTCACAAGAGTTTTGATAAAAGTTGAAGCTGCCGTATTAGCCTATGGCTTCCCATAATCGGCAGTCCGTACTTCAATAATACTGTTTGTTACAGTCAGGATTTTAGTTTTCTTAATTTTGTTCCAGATACCAACGGTCGATGTCTGATTGGTAATAGATGACACATATTATGCAATCCACGCTTACGCCCTCTTATTTTTCTTGAAAATTCTACGAGCCTTAGTTCTATGTCGTTTGTATTTTAGCTGGTTATCATAAGTCGGATGTCTTATATAGTGGACAGTATTGTAAGATTTAAGCAAAAACTTTACAGAATTCATTGCACCAAGGAACTTGTATCTCAGTACATTTATCGATTGTTATTGGTCATTCTGATTTTCAGCATGGAATTTTAAATTAATACTGTGATAATATTTTAAATTAGTAATAATTTCGACTTGGTTGTTACTGGTATATGATCTGGCTCTTGCAAATTTAAGTGTTTAGTAAATATATTTTAATATTTTTCCCGTTTGGCTTTGGTCAAACTTTGAACCTTGTAAACTTTGTGTTCTGAATACCGCATTGCGACACGTGTAGATGACGTCACGTTTTTCTTGTTATCTACAGCCGGTCTTGAGCAGGGCTGACTGCAGTAAAAATTACGTTAGTTCTACTCAAGACTCCGAGAAGGCCACTCGTTTCTATCTCCAGCCGCGGCTACAGGATTTTCATTATTTAAATTATTAGCATGTTCAACATGCGCTAAATTTACTTTGGCTATCTCAGCCTTACTTCACACTATTATGTCATTCGATATTTAATTCTAATTTAATTAGCGGTCATCATGCCGCGGTAATTACTACACGTGCCAACTAAATTTCAATAAACAATTATTTATATACAAAGCATACAGTCCACTTAATTCTTCATTTCTAACCAGCTAACTCCAACTAGCGTTCCTAAGAATAACTCAAGAGCACTTCGAGAGCTTCTAAGACGCAACATTTTTGGTCCTCCGGGCCGGATTTTACGTGTTTTGGTCTCCGGGCCGGATTTCGCATTTTTGGTCCACAGCGACCACATTTTGGTCCACAGCGACCGCATTTTTTGGTCCTCACGGGATGGATTTCACATTTTCATCATAGGGCCGCATTTTGGTCCACCACGATTTCAAATACATTTCATTTAATGGGCCCAAACAACCTGTGGCCCAAACAATCTTCGAGCTCAAATACTTTCGAATTTAGATTGCTGGCCGTGGCTTGCCTTTATTTCCATAAAACCAAACTTCATACGTGACATGCAAGATTCTGCAAAGCGTCAACTCTAAGACTACAAGACACTACAAGACATTTGTTCTACGGCAACAAAATTCCATGTTTGTTTTTTCATTTGCGTTGGGTTATTATTTTGACGTCTTTCTGCTGCATCTGTCAAAAAAATAAAGTGATTTCTGCCAGAGTGCGGAATCGCGAGATCACGAGAGTCTCTCCAGTCAAGCAATTGGCCTACGGTAGGACTGCAGAGTGCGAGGTCCATCAAGCTAAATTTGTTATATATGTCGTAATTTAAATGAGTATAATGATTTTTACTCAGTATTACAGGGTTTGTATTTTCTATTCTTTTCTCGATGATCCGACCGTGGTTTTCTGCTTTCTTATAACCCCCTGTACATCTATACCTATTAAAATCCTTACTATGAGAAACGGTTTGGGTAGCTGATTCGTAGTTTCCATTATTTCGTTATCGGAGAAATCATACCTGTTCGGTAAATAAACACTAAAAATCGTCAACCGGCCTATAGGAAGCAATACAGACACATCTAAAGATTCAATATCGATATTTATTGTCATTACTGTTTTGTTGAATTTTTGCAAACATACGACGACTACACAGTCCACAGTCCAACATTTGTGGAATGTACCCGTTGATGATAAGACTTTTTCATGAGATGCGGAAAGTAGTGATGATATTTTGTAGAATGGCAGTGAGGGGAATCGTCTTGCCGCTACTTGACTCTGACGTGTCACTTTCAGATTCTATGCTGACGCGTACCGAGATATTATCAAACATTCCAATGAATTTGTTTTTGATTTTTCTACCCGTCAGATGCTGTAATTACTTTGGAGTAATGAAATCGATGTTGGTATGTTATCGCTGAATTCTAGTGATAATTCTTGTTAGTTAAAAGATTTTCCCTTAAGTACTTCGAGCGATTTATAACTACTTCTTAAGTTTATTGTAATTAAGAATATTGGGATGATTATCAGTTATAAGTAAGGTTTTTACAGGCCGTTGCTGATTTTCTAGGGGTACAGGGCTTAACAGTCAGAAGATGTTTGTTTGTTGTTACGGTTTTAGTTTTACTTGATTTCCTTGACCACCTGGTAAGTGTTCAGAGAGGATTTCGTCAGTACTTGATCACGTTATTGAAAGTGGTCGTTTTGTAGTATATATAGGGGATTTCTCTGCGTGTTTAGGTTTTTACGTCATCATCATCATCTTCACGGATTAAACCAAGGATGGTTTGTTCCGGTCTCAAATAGGCAAAGATTAGAGCTGGTCACTCCAGTGCTTCTTCGGACGTCCCACACCTCTCCGTCCCCTCGGCTTATAGTTCCAGAGTTGTTTGGGGATGCGGCAGTCATCCATCGGAAAAGATGTTCCCAACAATTCTGCCGATACTGGGCGATCATCTTGAGTATACTCATAATATTCAGCTCCTGCCGTATTCTGTGTTTCTTCTATGATCGTGGAGAGTATACCCTGCCGCGTGCCCGAGAAATCTCATTTCAGCCGCTTGGATGCGACTGGCCTGGCCTTTCGTTAAAGTCCAATTCTCAGACCCATAAAGAAGTGTGAGAAGAGCCATCACTTTGTAGAATTGAAGATGTGTTCCTTTACTTGCTGACTTAAGACTTCGCCTAATGGTCCCGCACATAAGGTTGAACTTATGCAACTTATTCACCACGTCGTTGCTTGCATTATAAGACACACTGTAGCCCAGGTATTCAAAATTGCTAACTTGTTCCAGGACAGAGGTTTATTCATATTTCTAATAACTTTTTAGTTTAATCGCGATTATTCAATGCGGCAAATGGTCGTTCTGTCGTGTAATTTTATCCAGGAATGTTGTCATTTAGTACAGTGTAAATGTTCCGCTTCGAAATCATTTGTCCTGTGTACACTGTTGTCACAGATTTTTTCTAAATGACCGTATTTCTTGCAGATAAAACATAATATCAAAACTGTTGACAGGTAAATCCAGTAAAGAGGGTCTTGGTAATTAATTTTTATTGATGGAGGCACTTTAGAGACATCTTCAGGGCTAATGTAGCTCGTAATGTGGGAGTAACTTGGTTCAAAGACACCCGCTAGCAGAAATTATGTTGACGATCCCAACCCTAAGTTCGCCCTGATGTTATGTTTCCTAAGTTCGTCCTCAGGGAGTGGGAAATAACTGGACACACATCTAATAAAGTCAGCCTCCTATATTTTGTCAGGAGATTTAAATACAAGTACAGTGTTACGCATAGAATCACTAGCTTTCTAATCGGTTAATTTCTGAACTATTTCTTTGTTTGAAAGATTCACACAGACTCTATACATTGAGGTCTTGGAGGCAGATCGAATCTGGGATGGATCAGTCATTTTTCCACCTCTAATTTGTTTGGTATCAATTGATTGGTATACCGTCAATTTATTCTAGTACAATGTCTTGATCCTTGGTTGGGAAAACCTCTTTTGCATAACTGCATAACTGCGTCTCTGTTGTTGTTCAGTGGGTTGTTGTTGATTACTTTGATCTAGATTAGTCATTGACATTTTACGTAGGTCGGAGACGCACATATGCATGTACTCTACACGACCCTGTTAATTTGGCAAACTGGTAGTTTTATATCATTAGCGTGTCTTATATTGAATAAATGTACATGAAGAGTATTTACATTGTATTCTGTTTACACTCACTTGACTACGATAAGTAACCGTTATCTCAACACCATAATTAAAATTATCTTAACTGCACTTACCATAAACCAGTAGGCCTATGCACAATGCACAACCACTCGGGTAGCCATAAACTCTCTATAGTCAAATCGTTAAAACAAAGAACAGGAAACGGATATGTGCAGATTCTGTCTCAAATGTATATAAACTCAACATCTAAAAAAACGCAAATGTTATCAAATAAAATACTAATAAAAACAGTTTGCAAAAAGGTCCAAAAAAACATCCTTTCTTTCATACTTCCAGCTATTTTTGCTACTTGTTTTTCATTTCTTACAATACGATTTCTTTCATTTCTGTGTCAATTCCTTCCCACTAAATCTCCTGGGTCTTGCTTATTTCCTTCTTTTTTCTGTCCATTGCAGGATGTGTTCTGGTAATCGTTCCTCGCCTGTTTTTCTTTTGCACGACTGTAAACGAAAGTAGCGGTATATCTGGATAGCATCAAAGCATCAAATCTGGATAGAAGTCGCCAAATCTTAGAAGGTTTTATATATGAGGTCATTCCGAAGGACTTTATTTGTTGTCACATATAATACGTGTCGATCGATTAGTTTGGATGGAAAGTTTTAGTGTAAAGTTCAAGCGGGGGAATTTTGCTCGATGAGTGTCGACAATTCTGCCCCCTGGAAATCAGTTCCTGACAATGATGCCTCGCGATATAAATTCAACCGTCAGACAAGTCAGTTCCGATAGGCGCGATATGGATATTTAATTTATGGTGTTAAGTTTTATACATTTTTTGAAGTAATTAACATGCTTACTTGTCATTCATTAATATTTCTTTTACTTCGCTTCGTTTCGTCAAAAAGTAAAGCCGAAAATTGTTTAGATGCCACACACACACACACACACACACACACACACACACACACACACACACACACACACACACACACACACACACACACACACACACACACACACACACACACACACACACACACACACACACACACACACACACACACACACACACACACACACACACACACACACACACACAAAGCCATCTGTTGATTTAATATATATTGCCGGCATCATAATTTAGCTGAGTACAATTCTTAGGTGTTATACGCATCTTTTATCGTTTTATCTGTTAAATGTATTACAAAAATATCAATTACCAACTGTACACAGAATTATCAGACTTTCATATTTTTTTAAAGTAACTATATGTTTCTTGCAGTATTTCTATGTTACATATTATATTCTTCTTCTATGGCGTCACAGTTCGAAGTCGAACCTTAGCCTGCATAATCATCCGCCTCCATTTTTCCCTATCCTTGGCGATCGATGTCCATCGTTTTATTTTAAGCAAAGTATCAGCATCTCTTGCCACTGCGTCAATCCAGCGTGTCTTGGGTCTTCCGACAGGCCTTCTACCCTCGATCTGACTAAACAGTATCTTCCTAGGTATTCGGTTGTCTTCCATCCTAATGATGTGTCCTGCCCATTGCAATCTATGCAGTCGGATGGTGGTGGCCAGATCATTGTCTTTATACAGCTTGTATAGGTCCTGATTGTGACGCATTCTCCATATTCCGTTTACCTGGATTGGTCCATATATTCTCCTCAAAATTCTCCTTTCAAAAGTATTGACTATGTTAGCGGCTTGTTTGTTCAGAGTCCAAGTCTCGCTGCCATATGTTATCACCGGTCTAATCATAACTTTATATAATATGACCTACATATTATATTATCAAATAATAATTACTTCTGAAAGTGTATTTTTCTTATTTTTATCATTATTTTTGCACTTATACTTAGAAATAAAAATAAGAAAAATAAATTTCAGAGTAATTATTGTTTAATGATGTAATATATAATTATTACAATTATAATTGTCTCCTCCTTATCTAATTTTAGCATAAAAAATTATTCTTTTTCCGAATAATAAAATGCACAATAAAATTAAAAAAATAACGATTCTTCACGTGACTCCAGATAAAAGTGTATTACTCCTCATAGTCTAGATACGATGAATCCTCTCCAGCAGGATACACAGAATATACGCATCTTTTACCGTTTTATCGGTTAAATGTTCTAAAAAAATATCAGTCACCAACTGTACACAGAATTATCAGACTTTCATATTTTTTAAAGTAACTCTTGATGTACTTCAGATAAAGTTTTTTCTTTATTGCCTGACCTAGCTTCGTCAGAAGCTCCCGCTAGGAGCGCTGTCCGTTCTGTTTTTGGAGATGGCGCGTTGTTTGAAACATCTTTGTTATGCGTGTGTGTTGTGTAATGTTGTGTAAGTGCTCCTTGCTGCAGACTCTGATGAAGCTCGAAATAAGCGAAAGTTAGCTCTAGTAATAAGGTACAAATTTTCATCTAAAATACTACTGTTCCGCGTCGTAATAGCGTTTATAAATTATCAATAATTTATACCACTTATAAGTCAATATTATTGATCTACACTTATCAATTTTTGATATTATCAATAAATTTTACACTTGAAAATATCAATAATTATCAAGTTATGGCATCGCTTAGAATAGAACTCGATTTTCGCATAACTGGGTACAGCGGTCAGTTTACAATGTAAACAAACCAACTAATTAATTTATGTTCCATCTCAACGAGCACGCACACAATACGCTGGTCCGAAACATATAACTCGTCTTACTTTCGTTGTCTGTCGGTCTGCAGGAAACCGGTGTATACAATTTACGCTTTATTCCATTTACTGTGTAACGGATTATTTGTATTTTGTCTTTGATAAAATAGAAGTAATTTGTAAGCTTTCGTTTCGAATGTTGGCCTGCCATAACAACACCTACGCGGGACTCACGGTATTAAACTGTGGTGGTGGCTCAGTAAATCCAATACTACTATTTTCAAAAGAGCTCAATCCAAAATATTGAAAATGACTGTGGTATGACTCAGTTCAAACGTTCCACAATGACCTAGGAATAAGTTATGTAGAAGACACCAAGACACGAAAGCAGAAAAAACACGATAAACTTGGAAACCACGAGAACTCGCTGATAGGACAGCCGCTGGATAGGGAAGACTCAAAAACAAATAATCGACCGACCTGATGTAGTCGAGGAATCGTCACTGGATGATTACATTTATCAGGTCAGCTTATACACGTTCTGATTGCTCATTCGCGAAAGAGATAAAAATGTTGGTCTGCGCCAAACTTGTTTTCTGTACGCATCGAATGAAATTAAATTAAATGTTTATTATCCGTGGAATTTTAATAATGTTTTAGGTTTATGTTGTGACACTTTTCAAAGACATTAAAGCGTATATAGTCCGTCAATGAAAACTCGAATCCTGCGGGCAAAACGTTCATTACGGCAGTTTATAGTCCATTAAACTGCATCCGCTAACTTTAAATGTTTTTAAAAATGATTTTTAATTGCCATTCGCTCACACACGCGCACGCACATTGACAAATACTAAAGTACACAACCCATCAAAAAGCACGATTTTTGTAAAAACAAAATCTATGCAAATGATGGGGTTTGTACATCCTTTAAAATGTACAGTTATAAATAAATTGGTCTACATTTATTTGCTCATTTAAAAAGAAATAGAATTATTATGTTGTTTTACAAGAAAAATTGTTATTGTAGTAACTTAAAAAATTATTATTTTCCTTCCAAGAAATATTTTATTACTGCCATTTAAATAATTATTTTTTATAATTATTTTTATTAGATACACTACAAGAAACATCAAGAGAAATTCTAATTCCCGGAATGAAGTGCCTAGACATAGTGAGTTCAACATAGCAACAAGTAACTTTTATGGTTCAAACAAAACCAACTTTAACCAGTCTTCAGAAAACCAGTTGTTTTTCATACTATGTTAAAAACTGATGCCTGTTTTCGATTGACAAAGTTAACGTATGCAAAATGTTCCGTTGCAGGTAAACATAAACAACAGGAAGTAAATATTAAGAATACACGAATATTTAACAGACAAATTTAATTTTAGTACGTTTTTTTGCGTTTAATTAAAATTTATATTTTTAATGAAAATATAAATTAAAATTTAATTCATAAAATCTTCTCAAATATGTGCATATGCAGATGACATTGCAATAGTAGCAAGAAGCTTCAGGGACATGTACTATTTCATGGAAACAGAAGCAATGAAAATTGGTCTTCTCGTAAATGAAAACAAGACAGGAATACATGGTAATGTCCAACACAGAGACCAGAAGGGCTCCTAGAGATTTCAATGTGAATGGGAAGTGTTTCAAAGGAGTGTCCTGCTTTAGTTATCTAGGTGCCTTGGTATCAAATTGATGATAACATTAGGATGGGTATAAGAAAAAGGATACTAGCAGGAAATAGAGCCTGCTTTGCTTTAAATTAATTTCTTTAAAAACAAAAATAGAGCCTACTTTGAAATATTAACATCTTTAAAACAATCTTGTTACAAGAGGTATAAAACTTGTACCTAGTATATTATTCTCTTGTGCGACTAGTTGTTATATATGGATCTGAGGCGTGGACTTTGACAGAGAATAACAAGACTGCTTTAAAATCATTTGAGCGCAAAATATTGCGTAAAATTTGTGGCCCAGTAAAAGAAGAAGGCAGTTGGATAATACGCAATAACAATGAAATTCAGGCTCTCATGCATGGGAAAGACATAGTGAAATTCGTCAAATCACAGAGGTTGCGTTGGCTGGGACATGTGGAAAGGATGTCTGAGGAAAGAATGCCTAAAAGAATGCTAAAGGGAAGATTATATACTACATATACTACTATATGTAGAGGCAGACCAAGGATGAGATGGTTGGATGGCGTAATAGAAGGTCTTACTAGCATGGGAGTCAGAGGGTGGAGAGGAAGGGCGGAGAACAGGGAAGCATGGAGGAGTATTGTTGAGGAGGCTAAAGCCCATCAAAGGCTGAAACACCAGAGAAGAAGAAGAAGAAGAAGAAGAAGAAGAAGAAGAAGAAGAAGAAGAAGAAGAAGAAGAAGAAGAAGAAGAAGAAGAAGAAGAAGAAGAAGAAGAAGAAGAAGAAGAAGAAGAAGAAGAAGAAGAAGAAGAAGAATTTATATTTTTAGTGATAATATGTATCTGGTGAAAACTCCACGGCACTAATGGGTCTAAGTTTTCTTTTCAAGTAATTACATCTTTAAACTTTGAACTTTTGAATGGCTCCATGTTGTTTTTGAACAGTATGCAAAATGTGAACTTATGCAAATGAAGAGTCTCGAATGACCTATAGGATAAAATTCTAAAAAGATTACCGTAAAATTAATTTTTCATAGGAGGATTATTGTAACTTTTCACCGTAGAAGTTCTAAAACGTTTTGATGTTTTGCGTCTCTTTCTTACTTTTCTTGTTACCCTGTTTCCTCTAAAATCTAACTTCTACTGCCGACTGATTGCTGTTACTCTCTAGTTTCTCAGTTTAGATGAGATTCTCATAATCGCGTTGAATGTCCAAACGTTAATATTAATTGTGACAATCTTTTCTGAACTGAGAAACTGGAAAGTAATCGCAAACGGTCAGAACAATAGGAAGTAAAAACTCGACTTACGAGATTGGCAGAAACAGGTGTTCGGAAGTCTTACCTCTCCTTTAGACTTAAACGTAAAACAATAACCAGACAAACATAGTTTTTTACGTGGTTTAGTGGAGAAAGGCCCACAAGTACATAGGAGAATGGCACTATACATTTTTGGAAGTAATCTTTTTTGTTTGCGATTCTGAATATACTGTTAAGTAATGCGGAAAAAGTGTTACGTAATACGGAACGTTCTACAAGTTTCTCGAATATTCCAGCTGTAATGTGTGTGTCCGTACATAATGCTGCTACTTTGCGGTGAAAGACAATTATGCGTCAACTATCGGGTCTATACCAGACCATACCGGTCAGCGCAGTGTGTTCAAGGACATGCTAGTGGATTCTCGAGAGCGCCTGTTTGTTTAACAAGTCATCCAAAGTGACAGATTTTTCTGGAAATCAGCAGAAAATAAATACAGCCATTCAGCGACGGTCAAGTTAGTTATTGTCGGGCGATTACACAGTGCGTTTGAGTGGCGATGTACACAGTGCGTTCGAAGTATTGTGGCGAAGTGTTATGTGTTTTATAATCGTGCGGGACAATTGTAATACAATTGTGTTTTATATTAGTTGACATTTTATTGCGTGTGAACAATTTTTATTTGATTTGTTGTAAGAGACTATCTTGTTGATTACAAACTGTTTAATTGTGATAATTAAAGCTGGTGATTAGTGACTTAATTGGTGTCTTGTATTTTATTTTCCACTGTACCGTACGACGATCATTTAGACCGTCGTAAGTCACTTTCGCAACGTCGTTCGGTTGGTTCAAAAAATTTTCTTTTGCGACATTACAGTGTCATATCGTTTCTCAAATTGTGCAACTGCTGTCATCACCACAAACAGCGGCTAGGGCGATAAGGATAGCAATAAGATAATCAATAGATAAGGATAAAACTACCTAGGCTCTCACGGCTGATATTTGACTGCTGGGCTGTTAGGCCTAGTTCAACATTCATAAAATTATAGTTGCTACCGTAAAGCTGGTCCATGACATCAACTCCGTCAACGTAAACTAAATACAAAAGTTAACAAATTCACAAGAATAACAAAAACAGAAGTTTAGGCCGAGCCCACTCAGTGTGGCAGGAAAGAGGTAGTAAGAGACAGGTTGTGAGTAGATAAGGATGCAAGGCCGTTGGCATTGATAGCAATGAAACTAATATTAACACTAGCGTGAGTGATTTTTACCGTATTTGTAAAAGATAGTTCTGCTTCTAAAAAACCATTGACATGTATTTCTAGAAAGCAGCTTATTTTTTGAAGCTTAAGAGTTTGAACTCGCTTTCATTTTCCTATTTCGAAACCCCGTTCCAGTGAGTGTTTTCATTGTGCATCTTTTAACAGACAAGATGATTAAGCACAATTAGGGGTGCATACATTCCGGTAAACGTAAATATCTGGTTCACTATTGACAGTTAATTCTGGCTACAGCTGACACACTTCAGAAAGAAGAAAAAAATAATTATTATACCTAAGCACCTAATGTTAATTCATAAACTAACAACAAAACGAGAGATGATACGGAGATAATTTTGAGTAACGAGTAAACACATATGTTCTCATAATAATAGTCTTTCCATATGCACACGAAACAAAGGATCACAACATTAGACGCACACAGTAGCAAGCGTCAGAATGAAGGAAACAAGTTTCACAGCTGTTAAAGGACGAGATGACTTGCCAACTTCGTGCAATTAGCGTGGCAATTAAATGCAGCTTTTACGTTTTTAAAATTATCCTAAAATGCTAAAAGACTAAAACTTTAGAGTACATACTTGAGATTACAAAATAGATAACAAACGTATCAAGAAAATACGATAAATATTATCTAAAGGAAAACTGTGTGTGTTATAAAGAATACCCCCAAATACAACACAGTGCAGGTGAGCAGACAGAAAAATCATAATATGTGGCCACTTTGGACACAACAATGAAATCTGTCCGCTTTCTTAAACTAACAACAATATATAAAAGGAACTTCGAGTCACACGCTACCATCACAAAACACCATTTCCCTGATGTGAAAAATTTTAAACTTATAGAAGACGAATACGCAAAGATGAATATGAATACCAAAGGCGAAACAGTAACAGGGAACCTTGATTTACTGTTTACATAAAGTCACAGTTATGTATTTACAATTTTGTATGTATGTATGTTTGTATGTAATTATGTATGTATTCATAATTATGTATTATTTATGTTTACATAAAGTCACAATATAACAGACTAATTCCTGAGCAAACTCAAATAAACACAATAGACCTACTATATAAGAATTTATTTTTGAGACTGGGCTAAGCCCATTTATCAATTTCCTTCTCATAAACAATCACAAGGTTTAGGATGAGCGCCCTATAGCGCGCTCCTCTAAAAAAAGCTAATCCCTTTGTTTTTGTGATACCTGCCACTTGGCACATTACACCAAGTCAAATGCTTCATTCTGTATAGCCTTTGCACAAGTTCTGTATTGTCGAGAAGTTGCAGCGTCTCGACATTCTGGTGTTTATGCAGACGTTTCTAACCCTTCATAGCGAAACGCTGAACTTCATCTTCGACTGAAGCAATCTTCAAATACCTGTGGGTGTCCTCATTCCGTATATGATACATGGGGCATTAACAATCCTTCTTAGTACTTTGTTTTGAAATGTATGAATGATTTGTCTGTTCCTTTTCTTTATCCATCCCCAGAGAGTTGTACTTCATACGTCCAGACATGTGTATGTAGCAACAGTTTATTATGTGCAAACTCGGAATGTCGCCAGAGGAGCCAGTATATTTTTCTGAATTTCCGCTTGAGTTCAGTTATTTTCTTTTTTACGTTACAGCGTAACTTGGCATCCGATGTCATACCTATAACTTTGCACCTTTTAATGTGGTATCACTTGTTGATTGATAGGCAGGTAACTAATTTTCCTATTGGTAAAATGCACTGACTTGCCTTCATTTAGGTTTATCCGTCATCTTTTAGTCCGAGAATTACTTTGTCGGTGGCAGATTTAGTTTCTCAGTTGCTTCTTAATGCCGTGCCTTCTGTAATAATGGCAGAAGGCCTTTCATCAACAAAGGTAGCAATTACAGCCTCTTCACAGGTTGTTATCGTTCGTATACAGCAGGTATTAATGCACTGGTCCTAATACATTGCCTTGTGGAACACCAGCTGTGAATTCTTTTAATTCGGAATAACAGTCCTCACTTTTTATTCGGAAATATCTGCCTGAAATATACGATTTCTCTGCCAGAGAGAGTACTCTGTTTCTATGTCGTCAGAAAAATTGCTCAAGATGCTAGTAAGACGAATTTTTATTTTACGAATGATTTAAGAATTTTTTTTAAATTCACGAATTACTCGTTTAAGCTGTCTTTAAGCAGATTTTATTCAGCAGTCTTTGTCTTCTGGTGAACTTGATTGTTACCATCATTTTCTTGCCTTTCTTTCTTCTGTAACCATTTGTATAATTTTTCTGAAGAAATTAAGCCCCGGTATTTTTAGTTTAAGCGCGTTGTTCTATGCTGCCTGTTGCAAGTCAGTAATGAACTGTTCTATTTTTTATCAAGCTGTTTTGTTGTTTTTTAATGATACATGAAGCTTAATATTTTCTTCAAGATCTTTTCTGACCCCATCCCAATGAGTTACCCTATTAGTTAACATAGAAGTTTGCCGTTTCATCATTACTGTTCCACTTTTTGTTAAAATGATGCATGTGTGGTCTGAAACCAGATTATGATTTTCCACTGTGCAAGTAGCCTATAGCTGAAAAATACGCCTTTCATTATAAACAAGTCAATCAGGTCAGGAATATTTTTTATGTAGTAAGCCAGGTTGTAAGCTTGCCAGTTCACTGTACCTTACAATTTAGTTTTTGCCCCCGTGGATGTCTAAGCTGGAACTTCATAAGGTAATTTTTGTATTGTATTCACCTCTAATTATGAAGCAGTTACCTAGTTTTTGAAAAAGCCGGATATATTCTTTTTTTAAATATTAATTCGTGGCGGACAATACACAAATTTTAAAGCAATTTGCTTACTTCTTACTTCCTCCACTTGCATACCTGCTTTGGGAATAGATGGGGTTCTGGTATTCATTTTTAGTTTACCTAGCGCGTCATCCTTGATCTTTTGTAGTTTCTTACCTATCGAGCATTGCTCAGTAAGTTGGTGGATAGGCTTCTCCACAATTGGCACACTTTGCTGTTTCATTTCTCTTTTTGTTGCAATTCCTTGTTAAGTGCTTTCCAGCACATTTGCCACATCTTTACTGTCTGTTATAGTATTTTTGTGTGTGACCATACATTTGACACTTTTACATTGTGGAATTAGGATAGATTTTTTTCCACAGTGGTTCAATTCTTACTCTCAAACTTAAGATATGACCAATTTTATAAATTTATTCTGTTTTACCTTCTGCCAAAAGTCAACATAAATAGAGGGAGATTTATTTTAATAATTTTCTCACCATCTATTTTTTGTGGTATATTTGTTGCATCTTGAATTTCAAATTTCCTTGCCCTCAAAAATTTAATAATTTCTTTGGGTTGCCATTTCGGATAAGTTCCTCTTGGTTTAATAGGTCTCACATTTGTGTCTTCATAGATGAAATATTCCCATCCCCCTTCTGTTAATTGGTTTTTAAGGCCATTAATAATCTTCTAGCGGCCGCTAAATATCCGTAAGGCCATTGATTATTATTCTTAAGGCCGTTAAATATTCTTCAGAATGTTCTACATTGGAAGAGCTGCTTCTTGCCAAAAACGTCTCTTGAGATCGAACATTGACCTTATTTAATGTCTTTGTTAAGTCATTATATGTCCGTTCAGTTTTCCCTATTAATATATTTATTGGTAGTGGAGGAAGAATTTTCTTTCGTTCTGCTTTTTTGTGTGTTCTAAACTTTGTTGTTCTTGATTTGGTGACAACTGAGGAGGTACTACAGGAGACATAGCAGCTTTTCGTTATTTTCTTTTTTCTTTTTCTTTCCTCTTTTAAAATACATTTGGTCTCCATCGCTAATTCTTCATCATCTATGAAATATTCTAGCTTTTTCTCAGACGCAGTTACATTTTCAGATAGTTCTAGTACGTCTATACTCATCAATAGGTGAACTTTTTCTGCAATTCATGAGCCATGGTTAAAAAATTGTGGCATGCTCCAACGGTCTTCGCCAATGAGTACATATATGACTCATTTTCTTTTTCTGGTTGGCACTGGGATAATGATACTATGATTCTCTTATAACCATCTCCAAAAAAACAGCCCTTTTTCGTGTCTTCTTTGTGTCTCTAACGCTTGGCAATATGGTCTTTTCTTGGTGTGTTCTGGCTAGCTCCGACTTTCTAGCAGCCGGACTGTCATCTTCGTTCCATACATATCTGTTTCTAGCTCATGCTTCGTGTCAAGCAATAGATGGCCCTCCCCTCCACAGGATCTGCCTCCGAAGAGAGTGGATTTTCTAGTGTACCTGGTCTGCCACCTGGGGTAAAATTTCCGTATTTTTCCGCTTCTTGATAACTGCAGTTTATACCTACTGCCAGGTAGAAGACTGTATAGGCAGTGAAAATAGAGACTTCCATAGTTCCCATACTCACCAGATGTGAGTTTTTGGAGTCCTTAACGAAACTCAAATACCGACTGATAACCCAGGCCCACCCTCGCGCCGTGGACCCGCCCCCTGAAAATTACCTAACTGGGTTCAGAGAAAAGGGCTCTAGTTCCCCTTGGGCCGAGATAACACTCGTATACCACGAATTAAAATTAATTATAAATAACAAATTAACAATTATATAAAACGCGCGCATGCACGCGTATAGTAACCCAGAAACAACAAAAACGTGTTGAAAAGGAGTTCCATTACACCACTTCGCTGTGTGTAAACATATATATATATTTTGCAATGCTACTAATTGTATAGTATACAGCGATGCAAATGTAAGTTACAACAACCATAAAATGGAAAAACGATTATTAAATAAACACACAGTATTTAAAACTAACTGTCTGGGGCAAGTTCGTGTGTCACTTGATGTGAAATCACGATGGGTTAAATCTTTGTGCACATAAACACTAACGTGCGTGAGGCTGGTACAGACTTTGAAAAATATACGCACGCAAAACGACACGTTTCTCGCAGAATTTGTGAAACTCGTGAAGGCCACGCTAAACCGTGAATATCAACGGATTGTGCACAATATTAAGCGCCCGTTGTCTCCTTACATTACTGTTACAATATAATCTTGCTGATATTTTTCCTAAAACTATAAACATACTAAAAATAATTTTAGCAACGCCAATGACAACTGTAGAAACAGAGGGTTTATTTTCAACACTTGAAAAGTCACTACGATTTTGCGAAATACTGTGGGGTAAAGATCGTCTATATGTGCTGATAATGATGTCCATAAATAAAAATGTACTGCAAGATACTGACAATTTCAATGACAAAGTGTTGGAAAAGTTCATATCTATGAAAAATAAAAGGCGGAATTTGCTTTCATTAAGTAATTGGATTTATTCATTTCACTTTCCATTTCAGGTAAGATTTTACACAGTTAAAATTTTTTATAATTGAAGGCTGAAAAGTCACTAGCCGCCACTGATATTGAAAGTGACGCCAAACCTGTTGTGACAATCCGGGAAAGGATTGGAACTCTCTACTCAATGCTGGACAGGAATGGAATGTCATTGCGATGTACAGGGGTCGCATAGAATAAGTAGTCGGTTATATCGTATATTGGAATGATTCGGATTTATTAATGATTTTTACCAATTGCACTACGTACTTTAATACTGTTTATGATAACAAAATAAAACTAATTAAACTGTCTTTGTTGACCTTTTTTACAATTAAAAAATTTTCTCTTATATTCTAATACATAAATATTTTATTTATATGGGGTTTTTGTCTTTAAGTTTATAAGTGTTTTTTAATAAAGTTTATAACAAATAATTTCACTTCCCTTAACGATGAATGATGAGATGTCCAATCCGAAGATAGATGTGGATGTTCCTTCTGGATCCCAGTCAGGATACTGCTGCGATCTCCTCCTGTTTTCCTGCGTTCAGGGTCGTTCTTGGGTTGGGTAGGCTACTTCTACAACTTGTAGTGAATTAATTTTTAATTGTAATTTATTTTGTGAATTAAACATACACAATTCTCCAGCAAACTTCAAGTGTCTTTTTAAATGCCTATGTGGACGATCTTGTATTATAACGGATTAGCACTCGATATTTAATCAACTCACAGACTTTCTGACATATGCTCGTGTGATTTTGTAGACCAATCGTCTATACTAGCAGCAGCAACGACCACGCGTTATCGAGTTCAGAGAGAGACTGAATTATACGATATGACGAACAAAATCAAATGAGATTTTAGCCAAATCTCATTGGCTGAAATATTCCCTTTCTCTGCGGTCTAAGTTATGATAACTTAATTCATGCACCATACTATCTACGAACAAAGTTAAGCTTGCAAAATAAAACAGTCTAATTTTATTACTTTTCTTTAGGGTAAATAAAAGGTTTCTTCATAGAAAAAATCATATATTTAGTTCTTTAATTTATAAAGAAATATTACCACTCGATAGGTCTGTTACTTATGCGTATTCTGGTGTAAGTCTCATGTCAGAATTTTTATTTTCACGAAAGTTAGTTAATTAAATATGTTTTTTATAATTATCCCGTAACATAGTTACACATACTCGCACACGCGCACTCGCCCTATGCCTATGCATATTTTCGCACTACTTCACAACACTACGTTTTTTTACTGTCAAAAATTTACTTAAACTAACAAATTTGACATTTGTCTTATTCTCTATTACACACTGTCCGAACCTACAGTCTTTACTTGGACAAATTTTCATTGCAACATGCTATCATACGCTTAGAGTTAAATTACTATTTCATATGACAATTCTACCTAATGTAATATATTTACACACACACGAGTATGGGTCTGGTAGATCATTCTCTCCCTTCCTTGGAATGAGGTTGTTATTGGATAAACACATGTGTTTAGCTTGTCGGCAGTGCGTGCTGCCAAGACGTCTGACGACATTGAATCATCAGGAAGACCACCACGGACACACACCAGGATCGACAGTATCAGGTGACAATGAACTAATTATTTGAAAATAGAAATACATTAAAAACAGGCACAATAATGGCAGAAAAAGAATAGCCTATGTAAAAAAATATAAATATGTAAATAGTTTGTATAAATTGTAAACACTAAAGGTTAATTGATACAACAGTTTTTAAATAATGAAAATTGAATTAAAAAATCTGAGAGGTTTGTTATGTTATATGTGAGTTATTTCATAATATGATGATTATTTACATCTACATGCATACTTAAGAAAAGGAGCATATGTATTTCAAATTTTTATTTTTGTTTTAAATAAAATACAGTACGCATTAAGAGATACGTTCACACACAAACACGCACGTATGTCGCAATATATATAAATATTTTAGGGACATTGTTGTTAATGCACAGTTAGTGTACAATATATACTTATATTCAAACCCTTTTTGCTACAGTCTATTTCTTAGTGTATATAATATATTTAATATTTACAGTATATGATTTTACCTCAAGATGTATTTTCCTTATTTGGGAACATGTTTCGGGACGCTTTGTGTTCCCATCCTCAGCCTTACTAGTTTTGAGTCTTGTGAAGTACTTGTGTGTTGGTTGGTTGTTGTAGACATTACGTTAGAGTAAAACGCGCACCGTAGTTAAAATAACGTCAGTACGCCTTGAAAATGTTCCGGGTTAAAGGAACGAAACATCAGCAATATAAACATCACATACACGGATGTACCCCAAAACCTACTACAACAGATATTCACCGTGAAAGCCTTCGCACGAGCATATATATATATATATATATATATATATATATATAAGTTCAGATTTCAGATGTCTTCTCGAGTGATAATGGAACTGTGCTGGAACTTTGCAAGGATGAAGACACTTCGCAGAGAGAGAGAGAGAGAGAGAGAGAGAGAGAGAGAGAGAGAGAGAGAGAGAGAGAGAGAGAGAGAGAGAGAAAGCATTTGGGCAACCGGCAACATCGAAAAAATACGTCACATGTTCGTTTACTGAAGTGGAATCTGCCACAATCCTAAGCATTATCAACGACCTCGTTCTTGTGACAAGGGTAGACTTGTAGTGTTGTGCGTTGTTCCGTAACTGCGTAATGCATTCTGCGTGTACACGACAGGAAGCTCACTGGATGGAAGCAGCACGTATAACTGTACCTATTAGCCACAACAAACTGCCTGCTTAGTCTCTATTACTACCTTGTCAACAACATTACTTTCTTACTAGCAAATTGCAGTTAAACATTTTCTAGTGGTTATTAGATATTAAAATTATAGGAAAGAGGACATTTTGTGGCGTGCGGTTACGTGGTTGTCATTTTTCATGTTAAATTAGAGCCTACTGTTAAATTAAAGAAACAAAATTATTCAGCCTGCAGAATTCGTTATAGGACAAAGTGTCCCATGCCACCGCACTGTTCCTTCTCAAATGATGATTCAGTATTTTCACCAATTTGGAAGCGAATTTCCCCATTGTAAAACCTCAACAGAACTGTTCACATGCTCTAAGAACTACTCTATTCTAAACTCACTGCTGTTGAATTTGAGGAACCGGTAAATATAGCGAAATTATTCTGCTGAGTCAGAGGATGGTATTTCCGTCAGACGTTTTGACAACTCTCCGCTTCCGGACCAGGGAGCTTCAGCGATTCTTCCTACCGATTCAGAAGGAAAGGTTTCTCCGAGGTGTCTTTCTGTTATCCCGGAAACTCTTATTTGCCTGACAGTTCGGACAGTAGGGTTTCCACGAGACTACTTGACGTCGTCTAGTTCGGTGGGCTCGGTAACCTTAATCAATCAGGTCTACTTTAGTGTACAATACTGTTTAAGCTGATCAGATCTTAAGGCAATCTGACAAGAGATTTTACATTGTTAATCAATTAAAAAAGGTAAAAGTGTAAATTGTAAAAGTCTGAAAGAGGATTTTCTCTATAAGCCGACATTTATTTATTTTTGCACTGCACAGTGTATCTTTGCTTTATTGTAAATTTTGCTTGATTTGGAGTCTTTATAAACATTTTTTATAATTTAAAATACTGTACTTACAACAACTCTGAATGTTACAAGTTTAATCGTAAATTAGTTTGTATTTTATAAAATTACGTTCTTAAGAGGCGGTTTTATGTTTCGTGTTTGCCACCCCAAGAAATTTTGTTTTCCTTTTCATTATGACAGTGAAAATGAAACTGTTATGATCAGGGTTAATCAATTTATAAGATTTTGTTATTAAGTTTTTTGTAAAGAAAGCATCATTATTTATGTTACATTGAATATAAATGTGTTATCTACTGGTGAAAAATAAGTTATTATTATTTGTATTAAATCCTTAAATCTATCTCAACTCCTTCACATATACAATGATACATACATACGCACCCACACGCGTGTGCGCACACACACTCACATACACGAATACGTTCACCCAAATAATTGTTCTGTTGTGTTTTGACAATTCTTTTGTATTCATACACAGGTTCTGATGATGACAATAAACATTGTCGAAACGTCGACACAAATAAGTTAAAAATTTGTGTTATATTTCTGACCGATCCTCACTAACCCTTCACTGAAAAATTATTTGTATTGATCCAAATTATGATCGTTCGAAATAAGATGTAAATGTGAAGTTTTTTTTGCGTTTTTAGGGATTTCAATGCACAGTTAGTTTTAAAACTTATCGGGTGTCCTATGCTTTCAGCACTAGTTAGTTCGTCAACGCCAGACGTCATACACGCACGCATCACTAGGTAATTAGAATAATTTTCTTTCAAAACTTGTTTTGTCTGTCACGAACTGCCGTTGGAAAGCTGCCTCCGTCTGTGTTCAATTGTTTCTTAGTTTTTGTACTTTATGAAACGCGTTATATACTACTACTATCCAATTTTTATTTATTTCTGTTTTTAATTTCGAATGTTTAAATGTGAACTCAGCGCCTATTTTTCTTACGTTCCCGAAAGAGGCTCTTGTAAGGAAGCTACGTTCTGGATCGTGGTAGTTAAATTTTATATTCTAATGAAATTAAGGTCTCGTGGTAAAATATTAAAGACTCCTTTAAAAAGACCTCAATGAAATATAGTGCATGTGCAAAGCGAAGTATCTAAGATTGTATTATAGATTGTATTATTATATGTGAGTAATATATCTATAATATATTATAGTATTGCACTCTCTTCACTTGTCTGTTGCAAAACGCAAATTGGACTGAATAAAAACGACAATTCTCTCCCCTCAAAAAATGTTGTAAGCCTGGCGCGAACTCGAGTCACTATGGTTGTAGACCACGAGCCGTCTCTGGTTTAACCATCAAGAGAACTTTACACTGTTGATAAGAACTATATGGTGTTAATAATTCGAAAAAGTATATTAAGATTCGTAGGACTGATCATCTGACGAGATTGTATAACTATTCAAGGAAAAGTGGGTGAAAAAAAGAAGAAACCATGCCACACAGAAAATTCCTTTGGACACGTGTCAAAATCATGAGGTCCTCTCAAGACAGAGACCACGGGAGGACCTTACCAGCACCTTGAGTTTGAACGGAGACGTAGCAAACATTGTAGAATCATATAATTTCGTACAGAATACAATGGGTATATTCTTCGTATACCTTGGCCTAATTTATAATCAGTCTAGCTCTTTCATCTTTATGAACATTCGAAATAAGACGCATAGGTAACTCGTTAAAATGCAGTACTCTCGTATCCTGTTTTACGGTAGGAGCACTGCGAATAAACGAAAACAAAAGCGGAAAGTGTAAATTTTACGCGTAAATAGCTTTATCTTGTTATTATAAGCATAATCTTTCTTATTATTTTCCTTTAAGTAAAATCATAACATTGATCACTATTTACGCCTTGCATTTTACCGTGCTCTGTCATTTTCCAATTTGTATGTAGTACGATGAATGAGCAATTTCAGCATTATGAAGTATAGACTTAAGAGAAATTGTAAACTGTACAATTCATTTTACTTACTTTATTATCCTACAAATTTCTTCTATTAGTTTGTCTTTGCAAAATTTGTATACATTTAATCCAGTGTTTTCCAGATTATAAACTAACAAAGTAAAACAAAAATGAAAGACGTGGGATCTGTATAGTAGAAGAGCATGTAGTAATAGATCTTACTAATATAGTTGCAACTCTACCTCGTTTTCCTACTGCTATAACCTCTTCTTTTGAGTTATAACGGAGGGAACCCAAAATAATTGGTTCTGCCAATTATTTCAGGCTGCCTTATTCGAGACGAGCTGAAATTTAAATCAGAACGACACAGAGTAAGACATACAAGGAATCAGGGAAGGTGAAACTGTTGATTTATATACTCAGTATATGTGTGTAACAAGAAGACTGGCTTTATTAAACATTTGAAATATAACATTTACTCCAAAGAACAGATCCCATGACGTTATTAATTAAATTAGTAAAATTAAGTGAAATGCTTTATTTAGAATATGGGATCACAACAAATTTATCTAGTTATACCCCCGGATCCGGGTAACCATTGGTATTTAGTCTCTAATCTTTTAATTATATTTAATTCAAAATTTTATCTTGCAAGACTTTTACCTTTTTGCTTTATATATGTTCCATTAGAAGAATGGTATTAATAACACTACGTTACGTTAATATCTAAACTGTTACAATTGAATGATATTGAATAGTTACAATTAAATTCTCAAATTTAATTTTTTATATTCTTATAAAAATCAATCGTCTCTGAAAGTCTCTTAAATAGAGTATTGTGTTACAAAAATATTATCATTATTCCTCGATAGACGTGCTATCGAGTCACCTCTATTTTTTGGATGTAGTAATCGCCTCCATGTGGTTCCGTCTTGGGAGTCCTAAAACGTCGTCCTCGTCTTGGTCTGGTCTCTGTTGTTCATGGCTTAATACGTCTGCGGGATAGGTAGAGTCTTCTACACAGATACTCGTTGATTCTCAGATGTCTCGAACTGCATCATCGGTAGGGTATACTAGAGTTCTCATTTAGATGGTCCATGACCACAGGTCAGATGTTGAAAAGATTCGTCCATCGGTGAAGATTGCAGTCATCGTTTTTTCTTTATTAACACTCGTCGTTTGTAGTTACATCTTTCTTCTTGTTACAAAGTTTTTGGAATTTTCTTTTTGTTAACGTTACATGTTACACTTTTTGTAACAGTTAGTAAAATACAAATTAATAATTAATTAATCCACACTAACAACAAATTGCATAACTTTTGAACAGAGCATTTTGCTCGTGCGTCTGCACAGCTGGGATTCGTCATCGCAAGAGAGCGATTTTTCGTCCGCTACCCTTGTACATTACAAGAGAGAGTGGGGTGTTTATTCCGCGAGCATATATAGTTCCTGTTTCTCTTTAAATAAACTTTTTTATTTATACAGACTATCGCTAGATAAAAATACATCATTTAAATTAATTGTTTTAGTTACTATCTGTGTCTACAGATACTTTAATTATTAACATTAGTTTACTCTATTATTTTTAATTACAGTAGACTCGGAAAACATGTCGAGTCCGGTATCAACAGGTAGGCGCTTGATAGCAAGCAAAGGGTTAAATACGAACATAATAATTATTTACAATATGCCTTTTCTTTATGGATACTTTGCCCTTATTAATTACTTCTTCCATTCACACTTAGTACCTACATGTTTTTATTATTATTATTGTGAGATTTAAATGGTTAATTGTACGCAACCTTAATTAATTAAATTTTTTTTTATATTCTGTAAATGTCACAATTTAAATCGTCACACTCCATATGCCTGTGCCAAACGTAGGCCTATCCGAAAAGTGGTTTTCGTATTACAAATGAATGCGTTAAAAAGAGGATATAAATTAGAAGGCATAGTGTAATAACAATATACTGAAAATTTAGAAATAAACAGGGAACAATTCAGTACTACAAAGAGAATAAGACAGATTCGTAAGTTTTTGAATATGTACTTACACAAGGATCTGAAAACGAATATAGTTAGAGAATTTGGGTTGTAGTTTAGTGTAAAAAATAAACAATATTTATTGTCTGTCCTTTGGTGAAGGATAATGCGGAGGAACAAAATAAAATTAACTACATGACTTGAGAACTACAAGAGTACGGATATTCATACTTAACATGGACACGGGATAGTAGGATATGGACGAGTAGCAGGACCATCTTACGCTGGTCATCATATACATGATTATATAATACCAGTCTAACAACCTGGATATCCTCCATGGACAGTTTGTCGCATTCCAGCTCCGATCCGTGAAAACTAGAACACTGAATAATTGTTAGGACTAAAAAATAAATCTTAATATCCGTTAGTTGAGCTGAATCTTGATAAATAACATATTTAGTCACTATGCTGAAGATCATGCGGTGAATATCACACACTTATTCATTCACTTGTATGCTTACGCACTTACTCACGCGTCACACTTACACTGTCTCAACAACTCTCTGTCTGTCTGACTGCCGGTCTGTCTATCTATCTGCCTCTCTCTCTCTCTCTCTCTCTCTCTCTCTCTCTCTCTCTCTCTCTCTCTCTCTCTCTCTCTCTCTCTCGCACACGCACACGCACACACACACACACACACACACAAGGAAACAACGCTACAGGTTGAGCTCTGAACAGAAAATGCAAAGTTCTTAGGGGGAGTGATTAATATATTTATTGGTAATGCCAAATTTTATACATACAAAAATTTATTGTTTTCTTCATAAGCTTGAAATGAATTCCATTCTCTTTTTATTTTGCTCTTTTAATTGTAAATATAAATTTCTATAAATTTTCAACGTTCTTTAATGCAATCACAATAAATTTAAATAAAATGACCTTCTTTATGAAACAATGTTCAAACCATTTCGTAAAATAAAAAACTTTAGCTTTTACTGTATTTACAAGAAAACAGAATTACAGTATATTAAAACTAGAGTCTGATAACAATGTTCATGAATATGAGTTTTATAATTACTAAAAACTCTCTTTAAAAGTTTACGAAATGTCTTTGCAATGTTGTTTTATAAAATATCAGTGAAATAATGGAATAAATATTCTTTTCATTACAGAATAATGAATATTGCAGTCTGATTTACAAATAAGACATCTGCAATTATCTTCAACTCAAAATGTTTAAAAACGTCTTCTAACATTGTTTACTACGTGCACAGAAATGTCAAACTTGCTGGTTATCGAGAATATTCGAGTCCACGTGGCCGGAAGTTCGAATTACGTTATATCTATTTGAGTTTACAATTATCATTATAAATCTTTTTTTTCTTAAGGCGTAAGTTACTCGTCTATATTGTCTACTTGTCTAAAATGACTGTCTAGCGTGTTCTGGAATGTCCTTACTCTTTAACACGTGTTTTACCCGACAAACGTACCACACTACACTAATTCGCTACATTATAGGCTATTGTTAAGACGGTCTCCCTGATCGTCGTATGGTACAGTGGAAACAAATTACAGACACCAAAGAAGTCACTAACAACTAGCTTTAATTAATAACATACTCGTACAATTACGTAAAGATTATACTCGTACAATATTTCAAACTAAATTTGTCCACACGCAATAATAATCCCAACTAATAGAGTTCCACACTAATTATAACACAATAAACACTTCGCCACAATACTTCGAATCGTGTTTCAATAAATCGTCACTTATAACTGAACTCTAAGGTAGCTGTCGCTTATTTATAGCCTGCAGGGTTCCAGATTAATGTTTCATAATAATCACTCGAAAATGTTAGAGGACACTTGAACGCGGCCTTGGCAGAAAGATGCACCTGTTGGGCCGGTCGAGAAGCGTGTTGAAAGACACTGTTGACTGTACTAGAATGTTCCTTATTGCGTAACAATATTCTGTGTCATTAGTGTCTTCATACTAACTTAAATTCAAGTCTTACTTACTGACGATAAAAATCTTCACAAATTTTCACTCACACTGTAGTACTATGGGAAATCCCTGAGTTAGAAAACGAACAGACGTATTTTAAAAACTTGTTGCCTGACGGTAGATAAGAAATTTTCCTAGGGCGCACCATAATATCAAGGTAGATTTTTCAGTTCCCAGCAGATCGACTCAGCCTGTAGAAGTGAGTATCTGTGGCAATAACGGGCGCTAAGGCGTAGTCCTGGCCACACTACCTTCCTTGTATGTCGAAGAACTCACGTAAGACAGTATACCTTACCTAACTCCTAATCAACTTCGATGGACCCATCATTGTTAGTACTGTATATAAAATTTGTTGTATTATCTACTTTAAACATGCCGTGAAAATATGTAACTTTTTGCCCAAATTATGTAAACTGCACACGTATGTGATGGCACGAAACTCAACAAAGACTGTTGGCTTTTGGCTAGGGTACCACAACCATCAGTGAAACCACTAACGGTTATGAAGAAAATAATCTACCCAAAACCGGAGTACGTAGTATTCCTGTAAGAGACGTCACCATGTTTTAGAAAACATGGCGCTCTCTTAATCAAGTTTTGAGTCCGCCAATGACCGAGACGAAAACTTGTTATTCTGTTTTGTATAACAAACTTGAGATACATCTTTTAAAGCTTATAGCAAGATAATGACGATTATAGCAAGATAACATCTTATAGTTGTTTTTATATATCACATATGAAGACTGGCGTAATCTAAAGTATGCTAACACATTTTGTTCATATTATAAAATTTCACACACACACACACACACACACACACACACACACACACACACACACACACACACACACACACACACACACACACACACACACACACACACACACACACACACACACACACACACACACACACACACACACACACACACACACACACACACACACACACACACACACACACACACACACACACACACACACACACACACACACACACACACACACACACACACACACACACACACACACACACACACACACACACACACACACACACACACACACACACACACCCACACACACACACACACACACACCACACACACACACACACACACACACACACACACACGATGCTCAGTACTATTAGTATTTTTATATAGTACTATTAGTAGGTTTTGCTCACAACTATTATGCCGAAATAAACTGTTGGCAATAAACTTATTAATACACGGAATTCTGCTTTCTGGTGACATTTATATTCTCGAGATTCCAAATCAAGGCGTTATCGATACACCGAAGTTTGTCATTAATAAGGACATCAATCTTTAAATGCCCACAGTTAATGAAGAATAGAAAGCACCCTTTGATCCTTTGACTAAAAATTCCTTCAACAACAATCAGAAGACAAGAAAACTAACATTAACGGTCACATTGGATTTACCTTTTGGTCGCTAAGTCAAACCTTTTACCTTTTGGTCATGGATTTAGAAAACAACTAAGTTATAATAATCGTATAGGGAACAAATCGCTGGTCCAGTTCTCCTAAGTTGAAGGCCGGATACATAGTCGTTTTCTTGGTATACGGTAATCACATTTCATTAAAAATATATATTATAAAAATTAATTTGTGTTAAAACTTGTGTTTCGTTATTGCCGCATCTATAATACGTGCTAATTAAGAACTTGTCATAAAACAGTTGGAGGGGTGTGTATTTAACCAGTTGATGGAGAATCTGGAGAATGCAGTGGCACAGAGGCTATCTAAAAGTAGTAGAAAAACTCCAATTTGATGCTTTGACTTAAAAATCCCTTCAAAAACAAACAGAAGACAAGAAAACTAACATTAAAGGTCACATTGAATTTACCTTTTGGTCGCAAAGTCAAACCTTTTACCTTTTGGTCATGGATTTAGCAAAATAACTAAGTTATAGTAATCGTATAAACAACAAATCTTTGGTCCAGTTCTCCTAAGTTCAAGGCCGGATACATATTCGTTTGTTTGTATCATCACATTTCATTAAAAATACATATAATAAAATTAATTAAATTTTTTTAAACATCTGTCTGGTTATTGCCGCATCTATAACACGCGCTAATTAAGAACTTGTCATATAACAGTTGGAGTGCTGTTTGTTTAACCAGTCGTTTATTTACGAGCAGTTACTGTGAACTACATTTAACCGACAGATTTAGCTATCCGTGTGCCGAGGAAGTCGTTAGTAGTTTAATTGGCGTCATTCTGTGCGTGAGCGTATAGCATCGGTCCGTCAAGCGAAAGCTGAAATTTCGTATAAAATTTATAGTTGCTACGCATTTCGTCGTCCAGTTACGAAACTAGTCGCGATGACGACAGTAACTATAACGGTCACCGTCACCATATATAACGCTAAGTGGGTTCCCCGGTAGCGTAAGCGGGTCACTAGAAAAATAAAGTAAAGGCGAGGACGTATTGTACACGAGACTCCTTCCTCCTGTTTAATTGCAGAACACGTGATTTCTACACGCGTAGCCGATATGCAAATCAGTGTAATGTAGGTAAAAGAATCAGGATGCTAACAGATTCCTAGCATGCAACTGTTGTATAGTATGCAATATCGTTTGTGCCGCGTGAGATGTTATGCGTAAGTGGGCATTGTGTGTAGAGCATTTAACTTGTAACATACACACTTGTTTATCTAATAGGGTCAGCTAACGCATGACATTAAATGCTGCTACAAATTGGAAGTAATTATTATTATAATCGTTTATGCGGTTAAACTCGGATAGGCCTATAACTGGACTATAACATCGCACACGCTCCGCTTGCTTCTGTGTATTTGCTTGATAAAAATTCTCTTCTTTTTCTTCTGTTTCCTTGTCAAGGACGCGTGAAAGACCTGTTGAACTCTTCCATCTCAAATCTGCCCTATTCACTCGTCTCTCTGAAACTTCTAAGATTTGCTTAATGCCTCTTACGAAAAAGTCGTATCCTCAGCTCTTGACTCAGTCATTCACGGTGGACGTGCTAGAGACTAAAGTGCCTTATCGAACGCGCTGCACGATACAGCCTTGAATTTGCACAAACATTCATAGAATAGACAACTTCAGTAAGGGTGCGCACCCATACTGACGTGTGTAAGTACAAAGTAATGTGATTTTAACATTTAGCGACCTCAGCTGAGTGAATAAATCTGATAATGTAACATATAGGCCTAATAAGAAAGGCGTCATCTTAAATAAAGAAACGAAGTCGCACACGACGGATCTAAGGTAATTTATTAATTTATAAATAACGAAGTGACTTGGATACCAATAACAATATGTATGCTAAAAAAAGCTTACTCCATCATTTGTTTCAATCTGACGCCCCTATTCATCCAGCGGCGTGCTGTGCGAGATATCCGTCGTCACCCATTCTAGCTTGTATTGAATTTCCGAATGCCGCACAAAAGTCTGCCTTAGCACACAGAGCTATGAGACAAACGTGTATAAAAGCGGTACAGCCATCGCTTTTTAAAATACTATTTACGTCTCCTCTAAGACATTTTTCTGTTATGTCCTTCGAGTTGTGCACTATATTCTTCAAATTATTCTTTCAAATTTATTTAAAGCAATTTAATAACAATAACAATTAAAATAACAACAATAATACAATAATAATATTTTTTGCAGGGCTCCAACGCACACACCCCTACAACTTGCAGATCCACCCACTGGGACAGAAGAACAGCCAGTAGAGTAACAAGCAACAAGTATGATAGAAAGGTTAATTAGAACTGTAGCATATCAACTCTTGAAAAAGCCTGAGGGATTTAGAATGACAAGTAAGAAGACGACTGTGACAAGAAAGAAGAGAAGACGTATTAATTCTAAGTACTACGCCTCTAACAAGTCGTGCCACAAAGTTAAAGTGGCTGGTCAAACAAGTGAGTCAGAAAATTCCATTTCTCTCAGTCATTAAAGAAGCGGAGGACGTCAACATAGAAACTGGCAATTTCAGTGCATCTCACAACTGGACTACATGTCCACCAAGAAACTTGGAACTTACACGAAGCTCTCTTCAAGCCAACGGGCATGGCCAGTCCACTAAGTCCAAGAAAAACTCCATGAAGAAAGTGTAGGACCGTACGAGTTCTTCTAGTAAAGAGTGAAGGAAGACCAAGAGCTTTCGTTACCTTCTCATCATGACCCAATAAGGTGAATCTGCTGGTCATCCAGTTCAAGAAGTATCTCTGAATTCCCTCAATGGAGGCAGCTGTGTACTCACGGTTCTTGTTCCATGCGACTGAAGCATATTTTAGACGGCTTCGGACCAAAGACTTATAAAGAGTAGCACAGGTTTCCGGACTCTTAAAGTGCCTCCCAATCCGTTTGATAAGTCCTAGATTTCTACGGCCTTTGAAGACAACATTTTCAACGTGCTGCGGAAAAAAAGCTTCGAATCTTCAAGAGCCCACAACACACACACACACACACACACACACACACACACACACACACACACACACACACACACACACACACACACACACACACACACACACACACACACACACACACACACACACACACACACACACACACACACACACACACACACACACACACACACACACACACACACACACACACACACACACACACACACACACACACACACACACACACACACACACACACACACACACACACACACACACACACACACACACACACAGGCTGAAGGCTGTCCTCACAGAATAAACTGCAACACAACTATTCAATATGGTAATTGATACTTTTATTGCTTAAACACATGTATACAATATGAAAATATAATTTTCTTTGAGCAAAATTAAAAGAAAACCATTCTTACATAAATTAATTTAAAATTAAAACAAACTTATACTACCTTATAAATAAAATTAAATAAAGCCATTCTTTACTGATTAATGGCACGATTACTATATTTTACAATTAAAAACTACTGTTCTAAAAATTGAATTACAGGCATAAATAATTGAATGTTCTGCATATTGCGTTGCCGTTTGTACAGTTTTATACTAAATAATTTTTCTGCGAATAATATTTTCATGCTATCCGTAGCGAAGACCTCGGTCCTAATCCCGCGTCGCACGTAAAACTCCATCAAATCCCGCTCGGAACACCGGTACTCCACTATCGTTTATGGGTTTCTTCGGATGGTTGCAGACGTGTGCAAATTCATGACTCCATTGAAAAACTCTAACTGGTTAATAGTTTTATGTTATAGTGGCTTATACTTCTGCTTTTGTTGAAGAACCGAGGAAGATTGCGGACATCACATATCCCTTGCACGCTGGTCGACTCGCGATATCAGCCGTACCTACCCAATTCCCTTGATTAGTTTAAATTTATTATTCCAGAACGTGCTGAAATAGTTGATTCTGTTTCTTAAAATGTCTTCTCAACTAGGTGCTTTACTGAACCCTATTACTGGTTCTAGCAGATTCCAGTTGACTGAGTCCACTCAATGTGTTCGTTAGAAGGTTGCCACCGACGAACCACTTCCCAGACGTAGTTGTAATCTCTTCCTTTCCATACTGTGAATAAGCAGCAATATCTTTATTGCGAGCTGAAAATATTTGTCTTCTTTTAGATAGCTATTGAGTTTTTTCTTATATCAGTTATCATGCATTATATGTCACTGGACAGTTTCACATATTGTTGATATTAAAATGGATTTTATAAACTTCTAAATCCTACATTTTATGTTTGAGTTTAGATCGTTATTTCTCCTGCGTCTTCTAAATAATCCAATACCGCCAGTTGCCATCACCGAATCACTTACCATTTTCATGAATGGACCAGTTTGTTGGGTGGTAAGTTATTATCGGGTGGCAATGAAAATTATATTTTCATATATGTATACATGTATTTAGGCAATAAAAGTATCAGTTACCATATTGAATTGTTGTGTTGCAATTTATTCTATGAGGAGAGCCTTCAGCCTGTGTGTGTGTGTGTGTGTGTGTGTGTGTGTCAGAGAGAGAGAGAGAGAGAGAGAGAGAGAGAGAGAGAGAGAGAGAGAGAGAGAGAGAGAGGACGGGATAGGTAAGTAAGTGGGTCGTTGTAAAAAAAACGCATAGTACCCATATACTACGCAAAACTAACCATGGATATTTCTTAAGAATAAGCTCATCAACAAACGGGCAAAGAAAGTTTTTATAAAACGTTGGAATGGAACAGATTAGATTGTTTTATGGAAGTGAACTGGACAGTGGGGAGATGGGAGGCAACAACCCATCTCGAAGCAGCAGAAATGTCATGAAATATTTGGGCCCAGAAGAAAACAAATTTAGAAGCTTTAACGGAAGCGAAAGAGAAAATGAAGTTAACGGCAATAAATGGAATCCATTAAGATTGCGTTTACAGGACATACCGTAGAATATTCACAGGACTATATGGAGTCCTACATTTCTATCATTACTCTTTCATGAATGATTTTTAGCTATAATTACTGAGAGGCTTTGTTAAAAATTAAACTATACAAAACAATTACTTTAGTATTATTGGAAACGTTTGACTTGATGCACAATACTTTTATGTACTGGTAAGTGAATGTGAAAAAAAAAAACAAATATTACATTTAACAAGGCTATTTCAATTAAAAAGGTGATAATTTATAATGAGAACATTACAGTTGCGAATAAGGTGAAATGTTTGGGTAAAATGGTAACGAACAATTGTGATATAGTGCCAGTGTTACCAGTAGAATGATACCAAAGTCGACTCCTGTTCAATAGTATGAAATTTAAAAAAAGCTGTTAATAAATGTGTGATTCCTGTGTGTCAAATGTGATATGTAAACGTGAAAATGGGCACAAAAATATCGCGGTTTTCACAGCATGCTACATGCTACACAAACCGCGGATTTCACAGAGGCCATGGGGAAGATTATGAATAAAACGTCAAGGAGGTAAACAAAGAAGTAAATATACAATCAAATAAGAAAAATGATATTTGGAAATTAAGAAAATAAAATGGAGGTAAGCGGTCTAAGTGCCTAGACGAGAATATGTGGGATAGTCAAGGAGGTTGCCAAGACGGCACGAAAGTGGAAGCATTGCAAGAGTCATAACGTGGAGCCACGACCTGATTAATTAGCGTGGTATATTAAACTGGACGAGATCTGCTCTGGAGGCAAATCGCTGGAGCATGACTAGGGAGTGAGCAGACAACTGGTATACAAATATTAGTAAGTTTGTGTGTGTGTGAACGGGTGCATGTTTTCATTAGAATATAAAGCACTTGTAAACTCGTACATCAATTGAAATTATATTGGATTATTGTAAGGGTGAAAAAGTAAGATTTAAAAAGTATTATTCCAAGTAAATCTGTGCTGGTTTCAATAACAAATAATTGCAGATACTAACGGAATTACTTTCTCTAGGAGCAATTACAAGAAAAAGTCATTTGTGGAAATACGTAATGTTGTTGGTACCGACCGCAAGATGGCCTACATAGACACCTGGTTGTAATGGCATCCACGTCCCCCTGTTTACACAGCTTGTCGTCATTCTCTATTAACTTGCACGTCAAATTGGAATTAAAATTTAAACGTGTTAAGCTAGGGATATACTTTTTACTAAGTTTATGCTCTATGAAGTTTTGTCACACGTTATTTCAATACCGCTGTCAACAGATACCTGATTCTACTTCCTACACGTGTAAGCTGAAATAATGATTTGTACACAGGCACACACACCCGCACACACACACACACACACACACACACACACACACACACACACACACACACACACACACACACACACACACACACACACACACACACACACACACACACACACACACACACACACAAGCAATGGCACACAAGCAATTAAAGAGTAAACACATCAGGATTAGTATCTGATTAACTCTTGCCTATCATTGGAATATAGAAAAACTTATAACATCAACAATTTTAATGAGTAAAATAAAGAGTATCTACAACAATACATCCTTGCAAAGGAAAATAAAAGCAAGGATTTTCTTAATTTTAATTAATACATTTTAAATATACATTATCACTTTGACATTTATATTTATATTATATAGCGTATTTATATTAATTTATGATCTCAGTCAAGTGGTCGATGTAATCAGGGACGTATTTACGGGGGGAGGACGAACGGGACCGAACCCTCCCCCCGGATCAAAAGTAGACAAGAAATTTTGCAATCGTCTTTATTGTATTCAGAAATTTTTCACTGATTTAAGTCTAATACGGGCTTTGCAAAGATCCGAAACAAAAATTAAATAAATTAATTACAAGGGAACAAGAAATTGCAGATTTAATAAATTACTACATTCACAAAAAAGTATTTATATTCACAATTCTATTATCTATTTATTTAGTTATATTCAAATAATGTTAGGAATTATTTATGGTGACACTATATAAATTACCGTACTCAACCGTAATTAATCACTTCTGGAAGTCTATATAATATTGTTTACTCGTGTTTCACGAATTAAATCTACGTCATCAGACGCTATTTCATCGTAACGGTAAATTGTGATTGTAAAAGGAGTTATAAAATACCAGCTGTACGTCCCACCAAATCAATATACACGCAGGGTTAAACATTTGCAGAGCGCAACTGGAGTCGCTCTTCTATAACTATATCTGGTAGCGGCAGTAGTAGGCCTATATCGGACAGATGTACGATTTTCGAATTTATGTTTCTGTTTCCTCAAATGGTCGAATAAATTATAATGATAAATATAAATTAATCCCCTGATTTTCGAAGGAATAATGTTAATGGGGGTTGTAGAGTAATGTGCGGTAAACTCCTCCGATCGACTTCTTTGAAGGACCACAGCTCGTTAGCCCAAGTCCCCATGTTGACTAGTTGTAGATGATTATCGATAGTGACTATCGATATAATCTAGTATCGGAGTACTATATAAAGTTATTCATTTAACAGCATCAGGCACTGTTAATAAAATATTACACTAAACATTTTTCAGTAATGAGTACCAAAAACAAAAATTAATTTCGTATTTTTTTAACTTTTAAAAGCTAATTAAAAATAAAATTCCCAATTGACGAATTGGACGACATAGAATATATATAGAATGGACGACAATAGGTTGACAAAGCATATCTTCAAATATCTGTGGGGGAAGAAGTCAACATTAAGTTGGATTAAAGAAATCCAAAAGGATTTAGAAAAAAATAATATACACCAGAAGAAGCAATTGAAAGAGAAGTTTTTCGGGCAAAAGTGTTAAAAATGGAAGGAGTCCAGGGTAGGAGAGAGAAAACCGCAGGTTCTAAGTGGACTGAAGACAGGAAGAAGAGACACAGTGAAAAGATGAAAGAATATTGGAGAAAAAGAAAAAACAAAGAGTAAAGAATTGAAATTGGCATGTGGTCCTTAGATGGCCGATACAAAAAAATCCCAATTGACACCTAACTATATTTAAATTGGTTAGAATTTGAAAAAGAAACCCAAAGCTACGTATAATTATCGCATGAAGATATGCATAAATTTCATGTTTCATATAATTTTAGCAAATTATGGATGTCAAACTACTGTTCTCGTTTGGCCAAATCAGCCTTATACAAAGTTTCCTGTAATACAATTTGAACCTTATACAACCTCACTCACTAAAGATAGACAACATTTTTTGAAGATCCCTCGCTCCAACCGATCAACTAAAACTTGGATTTGGAATGAAGTTTTTGTTTTTGTTTACTTTTCCAGGTTAAGTAAACAAAGTCAAGCGAAATAACATATCAGGCCAGGAGAATTTACCACTTTAAACCTGAAGAAACTGTGGGAGTTTACCTCTACCGAGTATATCGCTCAATATCCACAACAATTTTAAACATGGAAGGTTTAGCGAGGTTCGGTCAAAAATATAACACAAATTTTAAGTTATTTCTGTCGACGTTTCGACAGTATTTATTGTCATCATCAGGACAATTGTTGTTGAGTTGTTACAAACAGTTCTGTGTTTGGCGTCGTAACAACTCAACAACAATAGTCCTGACGATGACAATAAATATTGTCGAGACGTCGACGCAGACAAATTAAAATTTGTGTTATACTTTTTGACCGATCCTCGCCTAACCGTCCATCGCTAAAACTTATTGTTTGACGGCCACTACTAAATTAAAACTCCATAATAATGTTTACTGATAACAATCGTATACAAAATATTTACGATAAACGTATTTATTTACAAAGATGAGATTCTGTGAGTTAGATTCGGGCTGTGACACGTTAGGGCATTCGTAGTTGTAATTTACGAGAACAAGCAGGATTAAGAGAAAGCTTTGTAAACGACTGCGTACACCAGATTTTATAACCTTAGTTCGAACAAGTTTTTCAGCGGCAAACGACGGCGAAGACTGCCTGCCTAAACAGCTGACGACAACCAGAACTTGTCACAAGTCATCTGTTACTTTCATCTCGCTGCGAGTCCAAACATATGTCCACCACTTGACTCGTTTTTTTTCTACAGACATAAATAAACAAAAAAAAAGGTTTTAATAAAGATGATATGAGTGTGCAGAGCAGGAACGTGATCTGGCTGGCAGTGGACACCGGTAATACAACATCGCTAACAATCGCGCGCAACCGGATCTAGAACTCTCACATTTCCACTCCACACCACGTTACGTTTTTTAAACTTTCCATTCAAAATGGATGGGACCGTCTGTGAATTTCCAAAGAGTCCGAAAATAACCAGTTCAAGATCCTAAGCACATGAACTTATGACGTTTGCACGGAGTGATATTTGCCGGAGATGGTATGTAGCGACGTTTGCACGCAGAAACAATGTTTCCAGGGAAATCATAACGATTCCAAGACGTGTAGTATGATATTAAACGGTCACATTCGCAAACACGGAAGCCAACGATGAGTTTTAATACTGTTAAGTGGACAGCCTGTCTACATAATCCCAACAATATATCATCTAACAGTTAGTGAAAAAAAGATAATTAATGCTCACGAAATTTAACTTATCATTTGAAAATGATATATTTTCAGCTCTTTTAGTTAGCTGACCAAATTCTATAAGCCAAAATCCTAGACTATTCTTATTGAAACCATTAATTATTCATTTATTATTTATTATTCGTGTTATTTCCAAAAACAAACAGAGGCAATTCAAATCACACGCATTATTTGAACATATCACACCTCACACACACAACATCAATCCTTTAAAAGTCGACACCGTCGCCAAGAACAAGACGGACAGCGCTCCCAGTAGCAGCCTCTGACGAAGCTTATAAGAAGCAAAAACTGGTACAGGCTATAAAGTAAACCTTTTACGTTTTTACCCATAAAAATCTTCGTGTTACGAGACGATAGTGATTTAATTATATTTATTTTTTATTTTATGACTATGTTATTAAGTTTTACACACACACACACACACACACACACACACACACACACACACACACACACACACACACACACACACACACACACACACACACACACACACACACACACACACACACACACACACACACACACACACACACACACACACACACACACACACACACACACACACACACACACACACACACACACACACACACACACACACACACACACACACACACACACACACACACACACACACACACAATGCGACAATACGAGCATAGGCTGTAATGCGCATATATGAAATAAAGTAAATATTTAATTTAATTTTAATAATATATAATAGACGAGCAGGTGTGAAATTGGAAGCTGGCTTGCAAACAGGAGTCAACACGCAAGATCATGCGATTACCGCTGCATGCGTGTACACAAGTAAATAGTGTGTGTGCGTGAAGCCTGTTTGAGCCTGAAAGTTTGCAACCTCACCCCAAGTCAATACTAAATTAAGAATATATTTAATATTAAGCAAACCATAAATGTTAGAAAGAATGTAAAAACTTCTAAAAATGTGTAAAATCAGACACAAGTGCAGTGCGAATTTTACGTAATTCGGACAATCAGTGTGAATTCTGTTCGATTTTTAAAGCATTATAAATACCCTAATGGTGTGATCATCATGAGAATTACATATCTTATGCATAATTAATTTAGACAATGTTATATCACCTTGAAATCCGCATTAAACAGTGTGGTTGGCGAAAAAGTGCAAAAATGTGAAATGAGACGAGAGTGGGGGCACTCACGCCATATTTCAGTTTTCGGCAGGCTTGTTCCTGAGCTGACAGGTGCAGTTTTCTTGGTGGATATAAATATGAGCCCAGGAGAGACGAACTCTCTCTTCTAACAGTCATCAGTCGCGGCGGTACGCTGTGTCCGTCCGAGACGGGAATTTTTTAACTACTTTGGACAGAGTTAGACGCTAGGTCTAACATCAGTATGATTTTTTTTAATCGTAACTTATAAAGTATTACGGCAAATGTTTTGAAGTAAAATAGTAATGCAAAATATTAAGTAAAAAAAAGTACCGTAACAAAGAAATCGTCGGACGTCTACAAGCAGTCGACAACTAAGAACATCAACTCCTGACAGAGGACGAGAGAACGACTAGCAGAGGAACAAGACGCAGAGGACTAGAGACGGTTCTGCCATAACAGCTACAGATCCAGAGCAACGTCAGCCTAATCTACAGCAGCCAATGTACCATGAAGGACGAGAGACGAGAGGACGAGCAGTGAGGACAACAGGACATCCAGGAGGAGCGAACCGACGGAATCACTGGAGGACCTGGAACTACTCTGCAGAATTTAAGGTGGAATATTGTAGAATACAGACAGAAAGTATAAATGCTAATTTCGACGAATTAACATAAAATATAGGTGAGGTGATAAATGAACAAACTGAAAAGTTAAATAATAAATTAGAACAACAGTCCGAAAATTGTAAACAGGACACTATAAAAATAGTAAGAAGTTAAAAGGATTAACAGAAAAAATTATTGAGACCAACTCACATATTGACACTCTTGGAAAAGATTACAACGTGCAATTATGCTAATTTATGGAATTTAATTATGTAATTATCCAATTAGGTTAATTTATGTCAAATTAATTTAAATTACGTAATATATTAATTACTTTGATGTGATTGACTGTGTTCATTAACGATTAGCATAATTACTGCACTGAGACTCTTATAGTTGTATAAAAACGATATAGGAAAATTTACTACAAATAATTCAATTGACGTTAGAGTTTGTTACAAGGTAAAATGACAATAATGAACGCATAAATACTTAGCAAATAAATACTTATTTATTTAACATTATTCAAATAAAGAAAACTTCCGATATATGGATATAAATTATGCCCTGTAAGTGCATTCATAAAAGAAAACATATATATATTATAACAGCACCAAATATTAACTATTTGGGGTTATATGTTTACCGCATATTGAAAGCATATTTAAATAAAAGTAACAGTCAAAACTCCATTTGAATGTAGAGCATTGAAAATAATGCTTTGAAAAGCAACGCACACGTGGTCATTATGTAATCAGTTCGCTGTACAAGGAAGCGACCACACCCAAACTGTTAATTATTAATATCTCGGAAACTAATAAATAAAGGCGAAATCCAATATAGCCAAAATGTTTGCCGAGATATTAATAATGACGTGTGCAAATTTGATGCAATATAATTAACAAATGAAAGAGTTAATTAAAATAATTGAATAACTTCTGTAAAAATAGAGTTACAGTAATGAGATTTTAGTATGTTATAAAGATAATAATTTCTGACAGATTGTATATTTTAGATTTCACACAACTTGATTTGCAACCAAGTTATGGCAAAATTAAATAAGCACAGGATATCCGCAGCGACAAATTGGTTCCGCCGGATAATTATATTAGATAATAATATTCTATTCTCCGTCTGTGGGAATCTAACTTCATTCTCACGGACCAAGGGAATTCAAAATTTTATGTGGTAGGGAGAGTGTGTCGACCAATGAAATCATTTCACGCGAGCCCCGGCTAGTGTGGTGTTTTATGGTTGAAAACTCACTCTTCTGTCAGTACTCACGAAGTTAAGACGTAGTCCTTCGATCGTCTAGTAACCAAAGTGGTGAAGATCAACAAGAAGACTCTACGTGGTCAACACACACGCAATTACGAACACACTAAGTACAGATCATCTGTATAGCTCGTAATTGTTGCGTAAAGGCGAGATACTCTTCAGTACATCAACCAAGCTTATTGTGTACTACCAGTTAGTCATAAGCACGCAAGAGATCCACCAGACTTCAAGACCAGACTTCAAGAATACAGCAGAGAGGCCGTCTAAATCATTGGTGAACAGCTGACGAGCAGAGCGACCACTCGAACGAAGCACACACACACACACACGCTGACGTGCAACGTGCGAATCGACGAGGGACAGGAAGCAGTTCCAGCAGACAACAGCAGACGTTAAAATATTCACAAACAGCAAGGAAGCAGAGTGTTGCCGAATTTTGAACTCCACGACCGAATCCAGCAGTTCTAAGCAGATTACTTTCTCTAACCAAGGACTCGAATCGACGAGGGACAAATCGGGACGACATCCTCTTCAGTAACAGGAAAGCAAAATCCACTTATTTATTTTTCAGATCAAATTTTCTATTTTTCAATTAAAACATTGTAATTCAAATAATTCAGGTGCCAAACAAAAAGCAAAGACTCTAGTAATTAAAAAGTAAATTCGTTGTGATAATCTGTATAGCAGTTTAAGGCTTTAGTAAGTTATAGTTAAGAAATAGAAGTAGTATAAAAGCGCTATACAAATCTTAACTGACAATCTAATCTTAGATCATACTGCAGTATATCAGAAGTAGAATCACTAGAAATGAAATAACGTGAACTAGACTGTCACGTCTAATTTATTTTAATTAATTATTCTAATTAATTTCAGAGTTTTATATTTTGTTTCATTAACACTTAGATTCAATTTAATTAAATAAATTTAATTAAATTCAAATCAATTAATAAAGTAAAATTTAAATTGCAAGTAACTCGCCAAAGAACGAGTTCAGTTTCTTTCAACTATTGATCAATCGAAAAACATCGATTCATTGTTAGACTGTAAGAAATTCATAAGATAATAACCATTCTATTCTTGTGTGTTGTTGGTGTAATAAACAACGTTTTATTACCCCATATAACAGTGTTTTATTGTTGTACGATAAAGCCTACCAGTCTCACAAAACTCTCCCCCTTAAAAGTAACTTATTTTGTGTGTTGTTGTAATAATTTGAGATTACTAGCTTGCGAACTTCAAATCCAAAATCCACACGCCCTAGTCGGAAGAATCTGCAAGATCAGACAGCAGGTAGGTACTCACACATAACGCAACATAACAATAACGCTTATAGAAAGTGCGTTTAGTTATAAATGTCGCCCTGTACGTGGGGCACGAAATTAAATTCAATTTAAATTTAATTTTCACGTGTAAAACAAACTTTGCTGTTTTACTTTATAAAACAGCTGGCGTCCAACTGAACAATCCCCAAAGAGTTTTGTGACTGGTGTTCGTACAACAGTAAAGTTATTGTGTGTATTTGAAACTGTTCTGTGTATTTTAAATTGTTTGTATTTGAAATTGTTGTGTATTTAAAATGGATATGGATAAAATACTTAAACAAATACAGCAAATGAACGAGAATATGAACGCGAAATTTGAACAAATAACAGCCAATGCTGAAATGAATAACGCACAGTTAAAGTCCCAAATCGAAGCACAAAAAGTTAGTCTAACCGAGAAATTAGATCAAAGCAACGTTGACATAAATGCCGAGATTAAGCAAAGTAATAAAGAAAGTAGTAAAGAATTAACTGCGAAAATAGACGAAAGCGTAAACGAGTTAACCGCTAAAGTCGTTGAAATCGGTGAGAGTAATAAACAATTAACGGAGAAGGTCGCAGAGATCGGTGAAAGAGTAAATACGGTCGATACTAAAATCAATGAACGGTTTAAGGTTTTTGAGACCACTATGCAAAAATCGTTTATTGAACAAGTAACACGTATGGAAGGCCGGTTCAAGGATCACATAAGCCGTTGCGAGAAGCAAACCTAGACGTTTCCAAAAAGGTGGAATCTCTAGAGGTAAAGATTCACGCGGACGTGACCGAAACGCAACGACGAGTAGATAAATTAGACGCTTCAATTGTAGAGACGCGATCTAACATTGACTCTAATAAAGAGAGTGTTTTACAAACGTTAAACGACGAGATTTTGAAAGTACGACAGGAGGTACGAAGGAGGTCTGCTCCAAATATTTTGGTACAAGGTCCTGTCGACGAGAAAAATCGCGTGTATTTTACAGGGGAAAATAACGAAAACCCCATTGAATTTTTATTAGCGTGTGAGAGTGAAATGGCTAGAGTAGGTTCCCGACTAGAAGATCAAGACAAAATACAGTGGGTGGTTAACGCGATGCGTGATTCGGCGCGTAAGTGGTATAACATTGTACGCGATAGAGTGTCCACATACGCGGAGTTCAAACAAAAATTTGAAAGCCGGTACTGGAACTCGCATACCCAACGACTTCTGCGCAATGAACTGGAATATGGCCGATTTGATAAGAAAATGGGTATTACCGCCGAAAATTATATAATCCAGCAGGTTGAACGCGCGAAGCATTTAACCCCAGCATTTGCGGAGATTGACATAGTCACGAAGCTTGCCTACCATTTTAATCATAACATTAGAGTAGCTGTATTTACGCAGGGTATTCGCACGGTAGACGAACTCCTCATTCTAGTGTCCCAAAGTGAGACGGTTTTTGATTTTGGTGGGTGGCGTTATAATCCCGATTTTCGCCGAAATAATGAAGGGCAGAATACGCGACTACAGTACCATCAGCAAACGGATCAAAAACCGAGTACCAGTTCTACTCCACCCCAAACACCGTCAAAACAGCCAAATAAAACCTTTGAGTACAAGGGTAAACAAAATTTTGGTAGACCAAAAGGGCAGGGTAAAGGCAACGACGGGGCACAAATTAGAGCGATTCAAACGGTCGAATTAGCCAAAGCTGATACAACTGAAAAAGACAGCGACTCCCAGGGCAATAAAAACTCGAACAATAAATCGAAAAATTACCAAGCTACAAAAAAGGTGCCAAAATGCGCATCCAGCAAGGACGCGCTATAAATTCGGCAAAATTGTGTAAATATAAGCATGTTAATTATAAGGATTATATATTGTGTGAAATGTGTACTTTTAATTATGTAACTTGTGTGCCCGTTAATATTGTGTTCCCACCGGATATCAGGGATCCGTTGCTAGAATCCGGTCTCACGCAACAAAGGCCTGTGAGCGCGGCGTGTCCGGTGTTACACGCCTTTGTCAATAGCGTTCCCACACGAATTCTGTTGGATACCGGTAGCGTTGTATCCGGCGTCAGTGAAAGGTTCCTGCGTACCAATAAAAAATATTTTCTTACGGCCCCATCACTCCCAATCAATCAATTTTATATACGAACCGCTACCGATACAAAAGAAAAAATCGACACTCAATACTATCTAACTATCATGCTAGACGAAGTGCAATTTGAAGTGTGTGTAGTGGGTATAAACAATTTAATATGTGATATGTTATTGGGGGTAGATGTATTAGAACAAATACGTGCGGAAATTAACACCAGTGAACACTTATTAAAATGTACCATTGACAATGTTAGTTACACTTTTAATTTGAACACACATACACACACACACAAAACCATGGTGACCCAATTAAAATCACACGGCCACCAAAACAAGTAATTCATTATAAAGAATGTGAAGAGGGGGAGACCACCTTAGATTCCCGAACTGAACGGAGATTGTCGTCGCTGCAAGAAGAATTCAGCGATATCTTCAGTGAAGAACATTCAATCTCGTCAGTGTATGAACACAGAATCCACCTCACAGAGCCGGAGAAGTTCATAAGGAGAATCTACCAGGTCCCTATAAAATACCAGGCCGAGGTCCAGCAGGAGATACAGCGGATGTTGGAAGAAGATATTATTGAAAGATCTAATAGCAGCTTCCTCAACCCACTGCTGGTCGTCCGCAAGAAGACTGGAGAAATCCGACTCTGCCTGGATATGAGGAACTTAAACAGTCTCGTAGAGAAAGAGTTTGACTGCGCACCGACAGCGGAGGACCTCTTCATTAAATGTGAAGGAGCCAGGTACCTCACGAAGTTAGATCTAACAGCAAGCTTCTGGCAGGTCCCGCTGTGTGAGCAAGATCGTAAGTATACAGCATTTATATTCAATAACAAATGCTATCAACACAAGGTGGTACCTTTTGGCCTTAGCACGAGTCTCGCTGCGATTGTAAGATGCCTCGAGAGAGCTCTAGGACCTGAGGTAGACCCATACACTGTAATATTCGTTGATGACATCCTCGTCATATCCCGCACGTTGGAGGAACACTTCGAGCACCTGCGGAGCGTCTTCCAGAAGCTGAGGTTAGCAAACATCAAGCTCAAGCTACACAAGTGCGAGTTTGTAAAGTCCCAAATGCAGTTCCTGGGACATATAATCTCAGCTACAGGTATCAGTACGGACCCAGAGAAGCTCAGGAGTATTGTGGAGTTCCCGGTGCCCAAGAACCTCAAAGCACTGCGAGCATTCCTTGGACTCACGGGATACTACAGGAAATTCACCAGCAAATACGCCGAATATACAGTCCCGTTGCTATAGCTGGTACGCAAAAATATAAAGTGGAAATGGGGTTCTGAACAGAACGATGCGTTTGAGAGGGTTAAGTGCCTGTTCCAATCTAATTTACAATTGTTCCATCCACAGCAGGGTAGGAAGTACGTAATGTACACTGACGCTAGCGAGTACGCTATCAGCGCCGTGTTGCACCAAGAAGACGAACAAGGTAGTCTTCATGTTGTAGCATACGCCAATAGAACGCTCAAAGGCGCTGAGTTGCACTATTGTACTTCCGAGAAAGAAATACTCGCCATAATAAACGCACTCAGAAAATTCAGACACTACCTATACGGTACCCATTTCGAGATCCACACTGATAATTAGGCGTTATCGTTTATATTAAAATGTCGATTAGCAAATTCCCGACTAACACGATGGGTGTTAGCTATTCAGGAGTACTCATTCACTATTAAATATTGCAAAGGATCAGAGAATACCACAGCAGACACTCTAAGTAGATATCCGCCCGTAGAAAAGGAGGAGGTATATGAAGCAGCTGACGACGAGTTGAGAGTGTTAAATATGCAATACACGGTCGCGCCTGAAGCTACTAATATGCTACAGAACTTAGGACGCGAGCAGGACGATAACCTCGCACTCCTTGCTAAAAAGCTAAGGTTAGCAGCTCACCCAAATCCTCACTATCTTATACAAGACAATATATTGTATAAATTGTTACAGGGCGAATGGAAAGTGGTATTGTCTCCAGCGATGCTTGCGTGTATAACACAATCTTTACATATAAAAATGGCGCACGCATCTCCTGTAAAATGTGTCAAAATATTGCAGGAGGATTTTACAATAACCAACATGTACCGTAGGGTAAAGAAATTGCTAAAAACATGTTATCCATGCCAGACAGCGAAAGTACCAAACTTGCACACTTACGTTCCCATGGCCAATGTGATAACGGAAGGTAAGGGACAGATGATCGCCATCGACTTTCTGGGACCATTACCCAAGGCTACCAGAAATCTAAAACACATGGTAGTTTGCGTCGATGTGTTTACTAAAAAAGTTAGCCTTTATGCGATCCCTAGGCCCACCACAAAGTCCGTTTTAAATATTATACTTAATAAGTATATCCCACAACATGGACCAATAAGGAACGTACTTAGTGATCAGGGAAAGCAGTTCCAAAACAAACACTGGGCAGCCACCCTGGAACGTAACGGTATCAAAGCAGTCCTAACCTCGATACGACGACCACAGGGAAACCTTGCCGAAAGGGTGAATCGGGAAATCGGTAAAATGTTCCGTATCTATTGCTATAAGGAACAAAGTAAGTGGCCCGAGTTCTTACCATTCTTCGAAAAGGCAATAAATGAGAGTTATCACGATACCACGGAATACACACCTGCAGAATTAGACTCTGGAACCACGCCAGAGAGGTTTTGGGATAATTATTTAAGTAGGCCAAAGACTTATAATCTACCTCTGCCGGTGCAATGTAAAAATCAACTTGTGAGGGAAAGAATAGTTGAAAAAGGGCGAAAAAGGGCAGACAAATTTAATACGACTCATAAACTAACGAACTTTGTAGTAGGCGAGAAAGTATTGCTCAAGGCGAATCCTGTAGGCCGAAGAGACATAAGTGTGGCCGCAAAGTTTTTTCGTTTATATAATGGTCCCTATCTGTTGGCTCAACAACTCGCGCCTCACACGTTTATCGTTACGACGCTCGACCGAACGAAAACGATCGGTAAATACCATGCTAGCTCTTTGAGAAAATACTTTGAGTAGCATGGCGTTCCAAAGCGCGTCGCGACGAAATAATAAGACTTTAAAAAAAAAAAAAAATAGTATTTAGAGTTAATAATAATTGTATTATAATAATTAAATTTAAAATAAGTAATTTGTGTTTTATAATATTATTAATAATAATTGTAGATAACTTGTGTATTAATAATAATATTTTTCTATCGCGGTAAATAATAAGCATATACAACTGAACGAGCTCACGGCAGGAAATAGTTACGTCACGCGATAAGCTGCTGACCGACATTTGAAAACTAGGTCAAGCAATTAGACGCGCGCCCGGCGATAACGATTGTTTAGACTGTCAGCAAATTCTTTTGTGCGTGTGCCACTGTTTACAAACAAAGATACTACCCGTTTTAAAAACATTAATACACAATAAGTTGCAAAGGTAATATTTTAATACATGTATTTAGAGTTAAATTGTATATAATGCAATAACATTAACACTTGTGTACGTGTCTTCAGAATAAGTAATACAATGTATAGGTAATAAGAATAATGATTACAGAATATGTGTGTAATGATTAAGAAAAAAAAATAACTGTAATTATTACATTCATTTTTTTTTTAAAGCGGGTGTGGGAATATATAACAGCACCAAATATTAACTATTTGGGGTTATATGTTTACCGCATATTGAAAGCATATTTAAATAAAAGTAACAGTCAAAACTCCATTTGAATGTAGAGCATTGAAAATAATGCTTTGAAAAGCAACGCACACGTGGTCATTATGTAATCAGTTCGCTGTACAAGGAAGCGACCACACCCAAACTGTTAATTATTAATATCTCGGAAACTAATAAATAAAGGCGAAATCCAATATAGCCAAAATGTTTGCCGAGATATTAATAATGACGTGTGCAAATTTGATGCAATATAATTAACAAATGAAAGAGTTAATTAAAATAATTGAATAACTTCTGTAAAAATAGAGTTACAGTAATGAGATTTTAGTATGTTATAAAGATAATAATTTCTGACAGATTGTATATTTTAGATTTCACACAACTTGATTTGCAACCAAGTTATTGCAAAATTAAATAAGCACAGGATATCCGCGCGACAAATTGGTTCCGCCGGATAATTATATTAGATAATAATATTCTATTCTCCGTCTGTGGGAATCTAACTTCATTCTCACGGACCAAGGGAATTCAAAATTTTATGTGGTAGGGAGAGTGTGTCGACCAATGAAATCATTTCACTCGAGCCCCGGCTAGTGTGGTGTTTTATGGTTGAAAACTCACTCTTCTGTCAGTACTCACGAAGTTAAGACGTAGTCCTTCGATCGTCTAGTAACCAAAGTGGTGAAGATCAACAAGAAGACTCTACGTGGTCAACACACACGCAATTACGAACACACTAAGTACAGATCATCTGTATAGCTCGTAATTGTTGCGTAAAGGCGAGATACTCTTCAGTACATCAACCAAGCTTATTGTGTACTACCAGTTAGTCATAAGCACGCAAGAGATCCACCAGACTTCAAGACCAGACTTCAAGAATACAGCAGAGAGGCCGTCTAAATCATTGGTGAACAGCTGACGAGCAGAGCGACCACTCGAACGAAGCACACACACACACACGCTGACGTGCAACGTGCGAATCGACGAGGGACAGGAAGCAGTTCCAGCAGACAACAGCAGACGTTAAAATATTCACAAACAGCAAGGAAGCAGAGTGTTGCCGAATTTTGAACTCCACGACCGAATCCAGCAGTTCTAAGCAGATTACTTTCTCTAACCAAGGACTCGAATCGACGAGGGACAAATCGGGACGACATCCTCTTCAGTAACAGGAAAGCAAAATCCACTTATTTATTTTTCAGATCAAATTTTCTATTTTTCAATTAAAACATTGTAATTCAAATAATTCAGGTGCCAAACAAAAAGCAAAGACTCTAGTAATTAAAAAGTAAATTCGTTGTGATAATCTGTATAGCAGTTTAAGGCTTTAGTAAGTTATAGTTAAGAAATAGAAGTAGTATAAAAGCGCTATACAAATCTTAACTGACAATCTAATCTTAGATCATACTGCAGTATATCAGAAGTAGAATCACTAGAAATGAAATAACGTGAACTAGACTGTCACGTCTAATTTATTTTAATTAATTATTCTAATTAATTTCAGAGTTTTATATTTTGTTTCATTAACACTTAGATTCAATTTAATTAAATAAATTTAATTAAATTCAAATCAATTAATAAAGTAAAATTCAAATTGCAAGTAACTCGCCAAAGAACGAGTTCAGTTTCTTTCAACTATTGATCAATCGAAAAACATCGATTCATTGTTAGACTGTAAGAAATTCATAAGATAATAACCATTCTATTCTTGTGTGTTGTTGGTGTAATAAACAACGTTTTATTACCCCATATAACAGTGTTTTATTGTTGTACGATAAAGCCTACCAGTCTCACAAAACTCTCCCCCTTAAAAGTAACTTATTTTGTGTGTTGTTGTAATAATTTGAGATTACTAGCTTGCGAACTTCAAATCCAAAATCCACACGCCCTAGTCGGAAGAATCTGCAAGATCAGACAGCAGGTAGGTACTCACACATAACGCAACATAACAATAACGCTTATAGAAAGTGCGTTTAGTTATAATATATATATATATATATATATTACAATATGTATAAGAATACAAATTACAATATGAATTCATTACGTCGTTCGCTGAAAAACACATATATATAACACAATGAATATACATAAACATAGACAATCAATATATTAATCTTACACTAATGCGTTCATTTTGCCTCAGATGAGTAGCTTTATATATTTAATGTTATCATTAAATTGATATAATTTCTCAAAGTGTGGTTTCTTTGAAAAGAGTCAGGACAGTAGAGTTATTATAACAGTAATAACATGAAGATTTACTTGTGATAGTGGATTATCCAAAAACTCCATCGGTGAAGACTCCTTTCCACTGATGATCCAAATAAGTAAAGGTTGCGTAGATTTGATGCTTGTCATCACTTAGCACTCGCGGATAAGATTCACTCGCGGTGTGTGTGTGTGTCCTCCGTTGGTGTCGGCCGTTAATATGAAAGTCTATAAAGTTTTGTGTTGCATAAGTGCATTCATTGTTAATGATCGTGTATAGATAACTGTCTACCGTCTAACTTCTTCGTGCGTCTATATACGTTAATTTATTGTGTTTAGTTTACATGACGTATTGTTTCATTAAAATATAGTGCTTGAATCTTAGCGGTATTTATAACACTTCACACTGCGCTACCGCGGTATACTTCCGTAACTCGGTAAAATATTGACGTAACGTTTTGTGAGTCTGTTATTAATGAAGACTGATTAACTGATTAACTTGTGAATAAATGACTTAGTTCTTAACAAGCGGTAGCTGAGTAAGACTGAGTAACTGAAAGTTTTTAACAACTGAAGTATACTGCATGATTGAGTAACTGCTAATACACTGAGACTGAATAACTTGTGAATAATTGAAAGTACTATGTTAACTGACTAAAGTACTGCGTAACTGAGTTTTTAGAAAAGACTGAGAAATATATTAAGACTGCGAAATATAGTAAGACTGAGAGTCCGCGTGCCCTCTAAACAGTTTTTATTAAGCTTCATTTACCATAATGCAATGTCCTGGCAAATAGGCCTTTGGTCAATCACGATAGGTCAGATATTTCCTACCACTATGAAGAACTATGGTTCTCGACCCCTGATTCGCTGTTCTCGTTGCCATCATGACGACAGTCCTCTCCACTTGCGTCCTGGAAAGATGCTACACTCTGGTTGGTTATCGGAAATCCCCTCAAGTACACGACGAAAGGGCTCCGTACCATTTCTTAGAATGTAGAGCAATCCCGCGCCTGTCCATCAAGCTTTTGTTCAAGTATGCTCCGAAGGCCTGCTGTTATTCTCATGCGAACAATACGTAGCATTTCGTTATTGTTTGACTTCCTATGACCCTTTTTCTGTCAATTAGCAGCTCCTTGCGTGTCGTCATCCCCAAGATGCCACTCCGGTCTCCCGTCATAAATACTAGTTGTCATCCTTACGATGTTTTCATGCTGTGCGCACTTCCTGGCTGCATTCACTTGGTGTACACTGCTTTGTCTTCATACGGGGTAAGACTCTCCTAAACCCTTTGTGTGAGTATCCTTTTCTTATTGCTGGCACGCTCCAAATTAACCTTACAGCGTGTGTTCGCTACAATTTCTCCGTATCTGTGCCACCGTACTGTATCCTTTGTTTAGTTTGTTGTGGTGCTGTAAATCTGAGTTGAACCGAGTCTGTCACAGTCGATCCTACTTTCTATTGTAGTGTTGTGTCAGGCATTCTCTCATTGTTTCCTAGCAAGCGTCCAGTTGACATGTTGTTAAGTTGTCCCTTTATTTATTACTTCTGGCTTGGGTTGGGTGACTCGACCTGTGTAACGCACTTCTCGATCAAAATTTATAAAATTAAAATTTTTGGTCATTTCAAGATATATGTGAAATAATTGGGAAACAAACGGAACAAATATGTGAAAGGTTGGTATGGGAACAAACCATAATAATTGAGAGTAAGAAAGAAAATACGTTGATAATTAGTACCGATAATCATAATACAATAATTAACGTTAAAGAAGAGAACAAAATAAAGGTTAAGAAAGCATACCTTATTAATAGAAATATCCCAATCGAAAGTTACACACACACTAGTAAATCACATAAAAGGAAAATATGTGAAAAACTCTTAACACAAAATAATTATCACTGTAACGAAAAACGTCGTAATAAATTATCTCTACGAAACACTATCCAAACTTGTGATAAGTATGATGTTATGTACACGCACGAGAAGTATAAAGCAAACGATAATTATAACTGTAATTATAAAAATGTTCAATATGAATTAAATATGAATAGCGAGGAAGAAGGGTGGAAGGTAAGTGAAATGCCTATTACTTTGTACAAGCCACAAATACAGTATGGTCCAACTCGATATGTGAATGCAGCAGAAGAAGGAATGACAACGCAGGAAGAAAAGAAACTGCACGAATTGATAGTAGAATACAGTGAAGTATTTAGTGAAGTACCGACGCAGACAACAGTGTACGAGCACTGTATAGTCGTGTCAGACCCTACGAAAGTCATTAGGAGGACGTACCCTATCCCAATGCGATACGAGGAAGAGGTTGAACTGGAAATTCGGCGCATGATTGAAAATGGAGTCAGAGCGATCGAACAGCAACTTCCTGAATCCTCTAGTGGTGGTGAAGAAGAAAAGTGGTGAGATACGTCTGTGCCTTGACATGAGGGAGCTGAACAGCATTGTGTTAAAGGAGTATGACTGTGCGCCTACGGCGGACGAATTATTTACCAAGTGTGAAGGAACGAGGTATCTGACGAAGCTGGATTTACGCTCAAGTTTCTGGCAGATTCCAATTCGTGAAGAGAATAGAAAGTACACCGCTTTCCTGTATAAAAGTAAATGCTACCAACACAGGGTAGTACCCTTCGGATTAAGCACGAGTTTAGCAGCCATCGTAAAGTGTCTAGAAAGAGCTCTAGGACCTGAGGTGGAACCATACACCATAGTATTTGTAGATGACATCTTAGTTGTATCTAAAACACTAGAAGAACATATAAAACATCTGAGTACGATATTCCGCAAGTTTAGGCAAGCGAACATATCCCTTAACCTAGACAAATGTGAATTTATCAAATCCTCTATCCACTTCCTAGGCCACATTATTTCTTCCTCTGGTATTCAACCCGATCCTATCAAGATATCCAGCAGAACTAATTTTCCTATACCCGGAAATCTCAAAGGGTTAAGAGCATTCTTAGGACTAACGGAATATTACAGAAGATTCTCACCATTATATGCAGAGTATACGCAACCGCTACTGGAGCTGACGAAGAAAGGACAGAAGTGGAAATGGGAGAAGAAACACCAAGATGCCTTCAACCAAGTGAAAACGTTATTGACTGAAAATATTATGTTACATCATCCTCAACATGAAGGAAAATTCGTAATCTACTCTGATGCCAGTGACTACGCAGTAGGGAGTGTACTATATCAACAAGATACTACGGGAGAACACCGAGTCATCGCCTACGCCAGTAGAGTCTTCAAAGGAGCTGATAGACACTATTCCACATCAGAAAAAGAAATACTCGCTATAGTATACGCTCTTAAGCAATTCAGATATTATGTTTATGGTACTCAATTCGAGATACATAGCATTATCCTTTCTATTGAAATGTAAAGTAACCAATGCTCGATTATTAAGATGGATTTTAGCTATTGGCGAATACTCGTTCACCATTAAATACTATAAAGGTAAAGACAATATTATAGCGGATACACTAAGCCGATACATCACAGAAGAATGTGAAGAAGTCTATGAGAGCGAAAAAAAGAAGTACAATTGCTATCAATTAAATTTAAAGCGAACGATGAAGTAAAACAAATGCTAAAAAATTTAGCACAACAACAAAGTTTGGACATTACAATAAGAGAGATGAAAGACCGAGAACAGCTACCAAATCACTATAAGGTACTTAATGGAATTCTTTTCAGGTTAGTAAGACAAGACTGGAAGATAGTACTAACTAACGAAATGTTACAGAAATTAATACAACCAGCACACGAGAGCTTAGCGCATGCTGCTGCTCTGAAATGTTACCTGAGTCTGCGAGAAGATTTTACTATTAATAATATGTTTCGAAAAATCAAGAAGGAGGTGAAGAAGTGCTATGAGTGTCAAACGACGAAAGGACCGAATTTACACGCGTACGTAGAAACGCAGAGCATCCAAAAAGGAAATAAGGGAGAGCTAATTGCAGTGGATTTTCTGGGACCACTACCACGATCAAGTCGAGGTGTGAAACACATATTGGTATGTATCGATGTGTTTTCCAAGGCAGTCCGACTGTACCCAATTATGCGACCCACAACCACGGTTGTTCTAAAGATACTAATGCGGAAATATATTCCAACATATGGAAAAATGAAGAAAATACTCAGTGACCAAGGTGTACAATTCCAGAGTGAAAAATGGGAAAGAACGTTAAGAGAAAATGGAATACAACCTATACTCACATCCATAAGACATCCTCAAGAAAACTTGCTGAAAGAGTTAACAAAGAATTAGGTAAATATTTACGAATATACTGCCATGATCAGCACAATAAATGGGCAGAATATCTACCATTTCTTGAGAAAGCCATCAATGAAAATTACAGTGAATCAACTGGATATTCTCCAATAGAATTAGAAGAAGATAAAAAGTCGAACAGATTTTGGACGAAGTACGTAAACAAACCTAACAACCAGAATGTACCTGTACCAGTAAGTGTGAAAATTGAATACGCAAAGCAACGGATAATAGAAAAAGGTAACAAGAGAGTGGAAAGATTTAACAGGACACACAAACTACAACAATTCGACGTGGGAGAAAAAGTATTAGTAAAAGCTAATCCAGTGGGAAAAAGAAGTGATAATACAGCGAAAAAATTCTTTAAACTGTATAATGGACCATATACATTAAAACAACGAATCGCGAGACATACATTTATAGTATATGACGATGTGAAGAAGAAAGAAATTGGCAAAAACCATGCTAGTTCACTTAGAAAGATTTATACATGAAAAAAATAATAAGTAGTTAGGTCAGTGGGACCAGATTTAAGGAGAACAATGAAAAGAACAGCTACGCTTACGCACTGTTAACAACTCGTAGGGGGGAGATAGGAACTAGACTTGTGGTACCCTCCAACTAAGGGAATTTGAACAATTAATATTCATTATCATGGATTTTAATGTATAAGTACGAATAAAAAAAAAATATATATAAATAATATGAAATATAAAAAATATATTATGTCTAATGATAGAAAAAAAAGTAATTTAATAAATAAAATTATTAAAATTTTTTTTTACCAAGCAGAGGAATAATGCGACAATACGAGCATAGGCTGTAATGCGCATATATGAAATAAAGTAAATATTTAATTTAATTTTAATAATATATAATAGACGAGCAGGTGTGAAATTGGAAGCTGGCTTGCAAACAGGAGTCAACACGCAGGATCATGCGATTACCGCTGCATGCGTGTACACAAGTAAATAGTGTGTGTGCGTGAAGCCTGTTTGAGCCTGAAAGTTTGCAACCTCACCCCAAGTCAATACTAAATTAAGAATATATTTAATATTAAGCAAACCATAAATGTTAGAAAGAATGTAAAAACTTCTAAAAATGTGTAAAATCAGACACAAGTGCAGTGCGAATTTTACGTAATTCGGACAATCAGTGTGAATTCTGTGCGATTTTTAAATCATTATAAGTACCCTAATGGTGTGATCATCATGAGAATTACATATCTTATGCATAATTAATTTAGACAATGTTATATCACCTTGAAATCCGCATTAAACAGTGTGGTTGGCGAAAAAGTGCAAAAATGTGAAATGAGACGAGAGTGGGGGCACTCACGCCATAGTTCAGTTTTCGGCAGGCTTGTTCCTGAGCTGACAGGTGCAGTTTTCTTGGTGGATATAAATATGAGCCCAGGAGAGACGAACTCTCTCTTCTAACAGTCATCAGTCGCGGCGGTACGCTATGTCCGTCCGAGACGGGAATTTTTTATCTACTTTGGACAGAGTTAGACGCTAGGTCTAACATCAGTATGATTTTTTTTAATCGTAACTTATAAAGTATTACGGCAAATGTTTTGAAGTAAAATAGTAATGCAAAACATTAAGTAAAAAAAAGTACCGTAACAAAGAAGTCGTCGGACGTCTACAAGCAGTCGACAACTAAGAACATTAACTCCTGACAGAGGACGAGAGAACGACTAGGAGAGGAACAAGACGCAGAGGACTAGAGACGGTTCTACCATAACAGCTACAGATCCAGAGCAACACGTCAGCCTAATCTACAGCAGCCAATGTACCATGAAGGACGAGAGACGAGAGGACGAGCAGTGAGGACAACAGGACATCCAGGAGGAGCGAACCGACGGAATCACTGGAGGACCTGAGACTACTCTGCAGAATTTAAGGTGACGAAAAACCAATATATAATTATCAAAGAGAAAGACATTGAAAGAGTTTAATAAAAAGAAAAAGAAAAACAAAACATTTTTGTAAGATTAAATAATAAGTATGTAAATAAAGATAAAACCAATGTAATTTATGTGTAATCAGAATATTCTTTAATTATTTTTATTTAATGAATGAACAGTCAATGTAACGATAAGTTAAATCGTAGCTTGGAAAATGAACAAGTAATTAATTTATTTAACTTTTTCTTAGTAAAAGCACATAACGTAGAGTCATTGAAAATAATCAATTAATTGTGTTAAAATGATTATATAGCCGTAAAAAGGTATAAAGAAAATATAGAATAAGAATATATTAACAATTTTTAAAAAAGCACACATTTATACTGAGTAGTCAAGAAATCACGAGCCTCCAGGTGGTCTAGTGGCTAACTCGGGCGATTGATGCGCTCGTGGTCCCGTTTCCGGCGGAGGCTCCATACGGCGTGCACTCAGCGTCGTGAGGGAAACTGAGTAGGCGCTGAGATAACAGCGCGCGCCTCCTGGCCGTGAATACCGCAACTAGCGGCTGGTGGCGCGTAGTACTAGCCATACACCGTCACACTAACACAAAAGCCGCGCGGTACGCCGAGGTCCTTAACGGACTGTGGAGCGGAGGTTTATTTATTTATTTTATTTAGTCAAGAAATCACAGTATAATGAAGAAAAGTTTCAATTAAAATTTATAATATAATATCTAGAATATAATATATATGTTTGTGATGATAACACGGCAAGTAAAGAAACTTTGAAACCATAGATAATGGATATCGTATGGCGAATTAATCATTATTTTTATATTATTATTTCTTTTATGTTTGTTTAACTTAATAAATGAAAACATATTACGATTATTAAAAGAGTTACTCTTATTATAATTACACCTGAACCCCAATCATACATACACGTTGTTAGTAATATTATATATAAATGTTTATGAGTATAAACACAGCACTAATTCAAAATACATTAAATACAGCAACGTGTCCGTTGTAATATATACATACAATGTTACTTACATTTGATGCTTCTGATTTTGAATATTTCACCAATGCTACTTTCCCAGTGTACCAGCGTTTTTTAGAATTTGTTTCTTCTCAGAAACGTTGTGATAAGGTTCTAATAATTATCCGAAAACTGTAGAAACTTGAACAGTTCCAGTCAATAGGTTAACTTTTAGCCTGCTTTTGTCGCACGCCATTCAATTACAAGAGAATATTATTTCCATGCTGGTGTTGTGAGACGGCATCGAAAAATTGTAACTTTTTAATATAGCGTTCACTGTTTTTCAATCCCTCTTTCACTGTGCACGCTTTAAGGTATATTTGTGATTTCAATGTATAGTATAGCGTAAGGGGCAAAAGCGATTGTCCTAAGAATTTCGATTGGAACGTTCCTATTATTGCTATGTTAGATGATAACTCATTTCCCCATAACTGAATCCCGTCCGTCTATATTTAGTACAAAGAACTTCATATTTGACTTGTTACGTTAGTTTGCGAATAAAAATAGTTACACAGTTCATAAATTCAGAGTACACCATCTTGACCCTCAGAGTTGAAAATAAAACATACTCACTTTTCGTATCATTCAATTCTACCCGGTTTTTCATACTCATAGTCAGAAGAAAACTTCATACGTTTGAATATTTGAAATCTGGAATAATTCAGCGACCCCGTAGTTTATGTCCGGGATACTGGGACAAGTGTTTGCAATGCCGGACGGATCCCGGATTTCCAAAATGTTTGGTCACATTAATTTAGCAGACACACATTTCTACCATAGCGATTCGTAGCCCCTATGACGTGACGAGCTGATTTAAAATGACTTTCCTACTGATTGTAGTGTGAGAACTATTGAAGCGGTAGCGTTTTTGGTTCCAAGATTTCGCTTGTGTGGTGGTCAGCGTGCTGCAAACTGCTTGCTCATATACTCATACTGTATATTGTGATATGGAGTTCACCAAGATCAGCAAGGAAAAGCTACGCTTTTCTTAACTTTCAGTGTCATCAGTACATATTGGACCTAAAAAAAGCGACTTATTTGTGGTGTCTTTGATGTAAAAAAAAAAACACTGTAAAGGAAGAATGTCTACTAAAAATGCAATCTTGTTTTAAGCGAGGCGGGAGAAAACCGGTGAGAGAAACGCCAGCCTGATATTAAAAACGTATTGTTACGACGGTATCACTGATCGTCGTATGGTACAGTGGAAACAAAATACAGACACCAATGAAGTCACTAATAACTTTAATGAGTCACAAATAACAATTTGTAATCAACAATGTACTCACGTACAATAATTCAAGTTAAATTTGTCCACACGCCTAAATATAACACAGTAATCACTTTCCACAACAACTACTTGATATCCGCACTTGATAAATCGCCCAACAAAAACTAACTGACAAAGCCAGCTGCTGTTGCCTAAATAGATAGCGCAGGTGGTCCAGAATAATCCATAACTTACGTCGTTAACGAGCACTCGAAAAGTCTAGAGCGTTCTTGTATACGGCCTTGACAGAAACATGCACCTGCTCAGCTAGCGGAGAAACGGGTGGAAGGACGCTCTCGCATGTTCGAGAAGGTTCCATCGTTACAGAATGTTGAAAAGTTTGAAACCTTAAGTAGAGGATATAACTTTGAGACTATAATATCACCGCATGAACGAACAAAACAACCACTGCATCGCGTTCGATGAACTGTGCGGCGTCCACAGCAGACCTGGTCAACTCGGGAAGTAAAAATCTACGTCAATATGTGAACGACGGAGACAAATTCCTACTGCGTGATACGAGTCCATGAAGTATTAGACTGAATATTAGTGTTTGTCAGTGACAAAGGAAGCTCTACCAATATGTTCGTCGTTCTTCACTACGGAACATTAAAAAATTGAGCAAACTAGTTTGCGTAGTTAGTCATCCACGCCGATCTTGATCGTTCGTCTACGCACTGCTGAAAAACAGTAAACAAGAGACATACTAAAGTTTTCTTCAATGCCATTAAGGGTCTGCATGCACACCGCCATATTGAATTTCAAAGTCCATAAGAACAATGCTTTATTCACAAGTACATTTCTCCCTAAATCGTAAACGGAAAATTACAAACGAGGTGTATTTTTAAAGAACTAAAAAATCTGGACTGGATCCGCTGTAACAAGTTGTAAAATTATAATTTGTGTTTAAAAAAAATTAATTATATTTTACAATATTTGACCTCGATTAGTGAAAGTAATAAAAAAAAAAAAAATGATTCGAACCAGCGGACTCGCTTCATAATTTCGTTGCCTTTGGAAAGATATATAATACAATAACGTTTATGTCTCCGATGACAATATTATTTACTTTTAAATGAAACTGTGTTCACAACGGTCTGTCAAATTTTAACAAGTGATAACTCTGCCGCCTGGCGGCCAAGAAAGCAACTTGTATGTGGCGGATGAATATCACTGCGGGAGGAAGCCAAAGACGGTTAGACGAGACGGCGCCGGACTGGAGGGGACCTCAAGGTTACAGCGAAGAGATGGTATACAGTGGCGGTAAATTACATTGCTCGCGTTCGTGTTGTTATCGCTTTCAACTGTTATGACTGTTCAACTGTGTTCTGTATGACGTTACGATTCACTGTCTTTATCTTTTTTGTTATTTAATTATTACTATGGGCAATAAAAAGAATACTCTTAAACGGAAAAATCGTGGTGGTGAAAGACTAGCGGAGTGGAGAATATTAAAACAATATAATTTAGTTCCTGAACGTGTGAAGAACAATAAGAAAAAAAAATTGAAACCGAAAATTGTAGTGTAACAGATGCCGTTGTTATTAACTGTGATGTGGACCAAAGTAATACGGAATTTAATAATTTACATAATAGTAATCAGCCCCTAGTGACAACTCCGACGGAAAATATTCCAACCATTTCTTGTTCAGAGATAATTTCGGGCCGCCGTATCATCGACATTGTGTATTTTATAAACGAAATAAAACGAATAAGTGATCACGGTACCGTATTTGATTGTTCCTTTAAAAATATGTCATTAAAATCAGAAATAAAAAAAGGACTTCGATCAGGTTTTGTATTCGAGTGTGAGATGTGCAGAAAAATAGATACGGTTTGGACTGAGCCTGAAATTAGTGGGTACGTCAATATAAACACTTCAGCTGTGGCGGGAACAATTAGTGCAGGAGGGGGATACGCCACTTTACAACAAATAATGGGTGCTATGGATGTACGTTGTATGAGCAACAGAACATACGACAAACACCACACAATTGTTTCCGAGGGATGGGAAATTTCTGCTCTTGAAGAAATGAAGAAAGCTGCAGAGGAAGAGATCGCCTTAGCGAGACAACGTGGTGACGTCGATAAGTACAACTGCCCTCTTCTAGCTGTTGTCGCTGATGGCAGCTGGGCCAAGAGATCTTACCATTCAAACTACAGATCTGCATCTGGGGTGGTAAGTTTAGAAGTATTATTGCATCACTTGTAGTGGGAATGGTCGAGTTGCGCCGATGGTCAGAAAGCAATATACTCGTCGAATTCTGCCGACTGGTATATTTACATCGAACGTCAGTAATTATAAATTTACATTGATTAAAAACCATTTACTTTTACAATAATGTTTTCATACTCTTGACTTGTGTTGATAAAAATGGCAGAAAACAAGAATAACCTTTCAAAACCAGCTAAGTCGAGTCTCAAGTAGGTTGTAGCCTTGTCATTCTCCGCTTTTTAGGTTTTGTTTTACTTTTTAAATGCACTTTTATTCCGTCTTCAGATTTGCGAACGAATTCCACCGATTAGTTATCTAGTCCCAATATGTGTGTGTGTGTGGGGGGGGGGGTGCTGTGATTTTCAAATTATTTATCGCAGATCGTAAAAGTCACTTTTTTGCGAAAGAGGATGAGAATGTTTCTTTTTTCTGTATCAAAATCCCTTCGAAATGGTCGAATGTCATGAAGCGTGATCCTTGAACGCTAGCAGCAGCTGAGGATGTTTCAATCACAAGTTTCGTGGGTCCTTCTACAAATTAGTTGACCATTGGCTGACACCCGCAGGATTATACCTACTTTTTACCTGCATATCGGCGCAACTCGTCACTACACTTTACAGTGTCTACTGATTACAACAATATTTTTCTTTTCCGAATACAGTAGGGTATTCAATTGGTAAAAATTGTACAGTGAAACTTGGTTAATTCAATGTTGCATAATTCAGATTTTTGAATAATTTGAACCTTTTTGGCTTCCTAGAATTGGAACCTTGTCTATTTCAGGAATTGGAACACGAACAGACGCGCCCACAGGAGCTGGAGGAAATTTTTTGCCAGAATCATATTTTATCCTCTTTGCCTGAAGTTCTAGAAATGATTTTGACCTTTTTCTTTCTTTAGTTGCATGATTTGGTTTGAAGCAGAGAGTACACAGCTTGTTGCCATCGTCACACTTATCTCCACTATTACCATTAGTGTTCAAAAATGAAACCATAGCGTACACATTGTCTTCTATACATTACCTAGAAGACGTTAGACATTCTATACAATGCCTAGGCAATGTATGAAATGTGTTTTATTTTTCATACTTTGCCGGCTGGGATCAGGCATTGTATGAAATTCCTAGGCATTCTATAAAATGCCTGATTTTGTACTTTGCCGGTAACATATACGAACTACTTTTCTTAAAAACAGATACGTGTTGAAATGGTTTACTCACGCGCCTGGCAAAAATGTTCCACTGAGTGAACATTTTAATTGGAACACCGAGTAATCTGCTACCAAATAAACTGAACCTAATTATAAGACCACCACTGGGTGGCTAGGCGATTTTAAAGGAACCTAATGCCATAATCTGCATTTCTTAAAGAAGTAAAGCCATAACTTAACCAAGTTTCTCTGTGTACCTTGCCTATTGGTAGCCTATATAATGTTTGTGTTATGTATTCTGAAAGGCACTTTTACACTGATAGTTACTTACAAAACCTTACACCAATGAAGCCTTACTCCTATGAATTTTGAACAATTCATATTCCTATGAACATTACTACGAATTTGTGTAAATTTTTATGATGTTGATTTTATTCTTAAACTAAAAATTTAAACAAAACGAAACTAATAGAGAAGGGGGATGTTAAAATATTTTCATCAGAGTTGGAGTTTCTGAAATAACTCTTTTATATAACATGTAATTACAACAATTTTGTTAATATGCTACAAATAATTTAACTGAAAATACTTGTCAAGTTTCTTACGAAACTGTTCAAAATAAATTTTAAAATAACTAACTGATTCAGAAAATTCAGAAAATGCTTAGTTAGCAAAGTTTATTTTTTACGTATTTTAACATACGAAGGGCATTGGCAATAAAGGCACTAAGTCCATTTTTTAAACTATGGGTTTAGGTGACTATGTTGTAGATCTCTACAATGGTACGAACCCCTCTTTTGGGGAATAAACAAGCTATAAACCTTTTAAATTACCGTGGTAAAATATTGTATACAGGGAATAAAGGTGTCCAGTCCACGGCTCCTGGGAATGAAGGAGCTATCTAGGTAACATTTTACACATCAGCTGATTTCCTTTTGCAACAGGAAATTTACTTGTTCATGCGACCGGTTAACCAAAAGCTGAAAAGCTCGTTGTGAAATACCTCAAAGCTGGAAATCTGTTTTTGAAAACAGATTTTATAATCCAATGATATACTCTTTAATCAATAATACTTGCCTATTGCGGGTGACCTAGATTTCATCCCTTATTTCAGATTTAATTCCAATAAAAGCTGCAAAGTATGCAGATCTGTGCTTGGCAAAATTCTGTGGAGAACATCCAAAAAATCTTTAAAGACCTACCGCATTAATAAAATGTCACTCAATTAACACTTTAACAACCATCTCTCCTGAGGGACCGCAGCGGGCGTATACGATGTCTCAAACTTTGTACAGAAAAATTGTCTCTGTAGCCCGGATGACCGTTTGTCGGCCGATTTTTCTGTATGACGCGACCACTGCAATCATTGGGAACACAAAAACCTATATGGGCTCACATTTTCGATCTTTATAAAATTGTTATTCTAGATGTTTTTGGTAAAAGGTTATTTTTCGATTCTGAATATTATTTTCTTTGTCTGTAATTATAAATTTATAATGACCGTGTCTTTATAGTAAGTTAAAAGCTTCGCTTGAAGTTGCGATTTCCTTTGCTGAATGCCAGATATATCAGCCTTTGAGTACAAGAATACCTTTGAGAACAACGAACTATAATGAAGAAAAACCTTTGACAATTTTGAACTGTAGTTTAGTAACTGCAGTGACACATATTCCACTACTAAAATGATTTTAGAAAATCAATTCCAGTGTTAAAATGATTCATATAGAAAATAAATGTAAACATTTTTTTGCTAAAATATATTTTTTCTTTGTAATAAAAAAATGTTTTATTTTCAACCCATGTGGAGGACGTGATGGCGGACCTACTCTGTTAATTTCAACTTTTTGTCACACTATGACATTATTTTCAAATATAGAGTGGTTCAATGTGTTTAGCATATAATAACAAATAAATTACAAAATTTTCATAAGTCTATATGGAAAAGAGTAAAAATAATTTTAAAAGAGTTCTAAAATTAACGTTGCCCCTTTATTCCCTGTACCGTTCATATAAAACCTAAATCTCCTACGGTAGTGATAAAACGTTGATGATAAAAAATTATAAAATCAAACCCAAAACTAGAAATCAGTTAAAACCAATACATATATCGTTATAAACAGAACAGTACACTATCACAATATATGATGGTTAACAAAATATCGTTATAATTAGCAGTAGACTATCACAATATAGGCCTATGATGGTTAATAAAATAACCTAACGAAAAGAGACAAACAATATTTACTTTTTTCACTGTATATTTGTCCACAGGCAGCCATTGTTGGTTATCATACTAAAAAAGTGCTGTTTACTGGTGTCAAGAATAAATACTGCGTTGCCTGCACCCGATTCCAAGCAAATGGTGAGCCACAAAAAGAGCACAAATGCTTCAAGAACTGGTCAGGGAGTTCTAGCAGTATGGAAGCTGCAACTATTGTCGAAGGGTTTCTCGTCAGTGAAGAAATGTATGGCGCCAAGTACGGAAAATTAATTGCTGTGGAGACAGTAGCGTTTACAAACGTATTTTGGAAGTAAACCCTTACGATGACGTTGCGGTAGAAAAGGTAGAATGTCGTAACCATTTATTACGGAACTATTGCAACAAACTAAAAGCAATAACTCTAACTAGTGTCCACCAGCCAAATGCAGACTTCGAGCGAGCTATGCACATTAAATTAAGAAAAGTCATCCGTTTGAATATCCTACGATGTAGGGCAGCAGTTACAAAAGCTGTCAAATACAGAAAGGCAGAAGATGGAACATTACATTCGAAATGTATGAATTTAAGGGAGGATATTTTAAATGGTCCAAGTCATGTATTCGGAGAGCACAAACAGTGTATCAGGCAAAAATATTTCTGTAATGGAAGTAAAGAAGGAGAAATAAATTACGTCCCGGACTTGGTAAAATGTGGACTCTACAGTAAAATAATGGCAGGTGTTGGTGTGTTAGTGGATAACGTCAAGAGTTTAGTTCAAGACGTTGACAGTAACATTGCTGAACATTACAACTCTGTAGTAGCACGATTCATTGGAGGGAAGCGAGTAAATTATACTCTGAAAGGATCGTACCAAACAAGATGTGCAGCAGCTGTTGTGAGCCACAACACAAGTCAAGCGTATTACAGGCTGCATAAAACAATTGCGAAGTCGAGTCCTTGTAAATGTGCTAAATTGTTTGAACTTCGTGCAAAAAGAAAAATAGCAAAAGCTGCAGAGAAAAAGCGTTTGGATCCAAAAGCACGACGTTCATTGTTCCAAATGACTACAACTGGTAACAAAGACTATGGCCCACGAGCTGAAAAGCCCGACTTAGATCCCAAAACTTACTTCTTAAAAAAAGAAGTCTTTTTAAAATCACTATCAAAAACGGCAGATGAAAGGAAAGCTCTTGAGGAAGCTACGAGATACCAGGGTGAAAGTCTGTTATGGACACAAGAACGTAGAATGAGGCTTACCTCATCTAATTTTGGTCTTATTTGTAACCGAAAACCATATTCTAGTTGTGCTCCAGTAATAACTCACCTGCTGTACTCTTCAGTAAACAGCCCTGGTGTTAAGTACGGCATAGAAAACGAACAAGCTGCTATAGAAAAGTTGGCAGAATCACTTAATTTAAAAATCGAAAAGTGTGGGCTATTCGTGGATGAAGAGTTACCATATCTAGCTGCCTCTCCAGATGGTCTAATTGGTGATGATGGTATTGTTGAAGTAAAGTGTCCATTGTCAGGAAGTACTTTAACTCCAGCTGAAGTAATTAATAAAAAAATTGGCCTTGTGGGTAATATGTTTTTACGTAACAAGATAAATGGCGATCTTACGGTAAGGAAAAAGCACCGATATTACTACCAAGTACAAGGGCAACTCCACATTACCAAAAGAGAGTATTGTATATTTGCTGTGTGGACTCCACAAGACATCATAACAGTGGAAATAAAAAAAGACGATGACTTCTGGAGAAATCAAATGGAAGAAAAACTAACAAAATTTTATATGAACTGTCTTCTCCCAGAATTGCTAGATTCACGACGTAAACGGTCGATGCCAATAAGAGAACCTAGCTACATAATAGAGGCTCAAAAAAATAGAACAAACTTAACAAAATAAGTTTGTAATCATGATGAAAATTTTGTCAATGAATAAAAAAAATACGTTTATAATATAATTGTTTGACATGTGAGTTATATGTGATGTTTATAGATTAGGCTACATTATAATATATATGTAATATAATTTAGGCCTATATGTATTTATGATACGTCAACTTTATATATGATTACATGTTAATATTAATGTTAAGTATTAAGTACTTTGTTAAAAGTAATATACTTGGTAATATTTAATTTTATCACTTCAAAACTAACATTTTTTAATTTTATTGACTACGTATGTAAATTTTGTCTAAGGTGTATTCTTTCTATTGAGTGAATAGCAACAATAGGTTTTAGCCTGTAACTTACAGAATTCGTTACTAAAAAGAATTTGTGCTCATAATTTAAGCAGATGAATATTATTAAATAATTTTCAACTTGATGTAAACTATTACCTAGGCTGTACATATGTGAGCACAAGATTGAAATTGTTGTATCGAACAAATCATTTTTTGTTAAAAATTTGTATTTAATGTATTATATGCATTGTACTGTATGTCTGCTGTCCTTCTAAGGACTTTTTGCCTCGACTTCTGTTAGCATTCAGGAAAGTGCTGAGGAGTTTTCATTTCCATGATGTAGCATACCTCTCATTCTTTGACGTGATACATATGTTATTATTTTTTAATCATAATTAAAATATATTTATTTGTTCATATTTAATATTTGTGTTTGATATTTATTTGTAGGAACTTTATTTAAAGTTACAATTAATTATTAATTATTCCTATTTGTGTAAATATTTGTTAACTTTTTATTGTAAGTTAATTTGTTTTATTTTATGTTATCACAAAGTAATATCAACTTTGCCATGTCACTGTACATGGCTTTGACCTACGAAAATGAGATAAGAATCTGTTGTTTTATCAATAATGATTGGATCATTCATAATGTACAAAAATTATAATAGTTTTTGAACAAATAATTTTGACTCTGTGCTAATAATTTTATATTATTGTCACAAGACAGCTATTAAAATGAACTTATTTGTAAAATGTGTTTGTTAACGTAAATATTCATTTATATACTTTTCTTTATTAAACTACTAGCTGTTATCCGCGGCTTCGCACGCGAATATTTGACTTTTAATAAGTATTTTAGTATAACTTTTGTTGTCTATGTCTATATGGCGTTCTGTCAGCTCGTATAACAATTTTGTACTCATTAGTCAAATTCTCTCCAAAGCTGTTTTCAACACTTGTACTATTTTAACTTGTACAAAATTATTATGTTGGTGCAACAGCCTTTGGAGATTTAAAAGTACCCGTTTACAAAGCCTTTTGGAGATATTTATAAAGTACCTGTTAAATCAAAAACGCTAAATTATTTATTTTAAGTGTTACTATGTTAGAAGCATTGTACAACACATTAAACTTTGTTTTCCTCAACCATGGTTTTATTTATTTCAGCAGTAAACTAAAAACCGTTGTCACCTAACCTCACAAATGAAAACAACACGTATTTTCGCTTTGCATTAAGTAATAGGACAATTTACAATTAGTACACTTGTTTTCCACATCGTAATATATCGATACACTCGCATATTGTATAAAAATCGAAAGTGTACTGCAGGAATGGATAAATGTACAGTTCCGATGCCGCTAAATAGTTTTTGTTTATTTACTTGTTACTATGGTATTTAATTCTGGTCTCCTTGTTGCTTTTGACATTTTTAGTAGTAGTATTTATATTTCGTTACTTATTAATTGCATCATCAGAAATACGTATAAACATAAATTTTATAATTGTTTAAGACAATTACAAAATATATAGACGTGTCTGTATACAAAATTACAAAATATATCGATACAATCGCATATTAAAAACATTAAAAACTGCAGGAACGGATAAAGATACAGTTCTGATGCCGATAAATATCATTTGTTTCTATGGTAATTAATTCTGGTCTCCATGGTGTTGTTGACATCTTTATACGCGTCAACGAAAGGCATAATTAAAAAGGCCTAAATCGTGAGAACGGGGCAAAACATCAAATTCCAAGTTAGACAGTATTTTTCGCCTTGTATCAAAGGTTACTTGTGAATTTGGTGGCAATCGGTGTAATGATATGGATTTGTATTCAGTACCCATAAATCCTCAGACTTTGTGTTTTATAATTATATATATATATATAATTATATATATATATAATTATATATATATATTTCAATCACTTTCTACTACAGTCCGTTTCTTGATGTATATAATACTATAATATTTATAACTAATTTACCTCAAGATATACTTTTTTCCTTTAGGAACATGTTTCGGGAGATCTTGTTCTCCCATCTTCAGCCTTCGCCATCTTGTTTCTGGTGAAGTATTTGTGTGTTGGCTTCTGGATGTTATTAAGGTAGTTTGTTGGTCTTTGGTCCTTCAAAGTTGCATTATTGTGTGTGGTTGTGGTATCTGTTTTTGTATTTTGTGTATTTTCGATGTTGAGTGCTTTGAATATTGTGTCATGTTTTGTATTGATTTGTATTTGTTCTGGTATTAATTTGTTTTGTGTTTTATGTTTGTAAATCTGTAAATTTTCCCAAATGTTCATTATGGTGCCTTTGTGTGGTATATGTTTTATTAGTGTTACATTGGTTATGTCTGGGAATTCATGTCCTGTGTTTATTGCATGTGTGGCTAAATTGGATTTATATATATTTGGTTTTTTGTATGCATTTAGGTGTTCAAAATAACGTTTTTTCAGCTGTTTTTTTGTTTGTCCTATATAACATTTATTGCAATCTTGGCATTCAATTTTGTATATACCGTTGGTTGTTGTATTATCTTTGTTGTGTGAGCTATTTAGATTTTGTAATTTATTTTTATTAGTTTTGTATGCTATTTTTATATCTGTGTTTTTAAATAGTTTTGTTAGTTTTGTCATTTTATTATTTATATATGTGAATGTGGCCCATTTTTTGTTGTTGTTATTATTTATGTGTTGTTCAGTTGTTCAGTATTATCCATGTGTGGCTAAATTGGATTTATGCAATAAACACAGGACATGAATTCCCAGACATAACCAATGTAACACTAATAAAACATATACCACACAAAGGCACCATAATGAACATTTGGGAAAATTTACAAATATACAAACATAAAACAGAAAACAAACTAATACCTGAACAAATACAAATCAGTACAAAACATGACACAATATTCAAAGCACTCAACATTGAAAATACACAAAAAACTAACACATACACCACAATCACACTGTTCCTAAAGGAAAAAAGTATATCTTGAGGTAAATTAGTTATAAATATTATAGTAATATATATATATATATATTTAGTCACTTTCTGCTACAGTCCGTTTCTTGATGTAAATAACACATTTAATATTTATAATTAAATTTACCTCAAGATGTTATTTTTCCTTATTTGGAACATGTTTCGGGTACCATCTTGTACCCATCCTCAGCCTTCCGGTTTTTTTGTCTGGTGAAGTACACAATATACACAAAATCAGACACAAAAATAGACACAAACATACACAAAAACAGATACCACAACCACACACAATAATGCAACTTTGAAGGACCAAAGGCCAACAAACTACCTTAATAACATCCAGAAGCCAACACACAAATACTTCACCAGAAACAAGATGGCGAAGGCTGAAGATGGGAGAACAAGATCTCCCGAAACATGTTCCTAAAGGAAAAAAGTATATCTTGAGGTAAATTAGTTATAAATATTATAGTAATATATATATATATATATATATATATATTTAGTCACTTTCTGCTACAGTCCGTTTCTTGATGTATATAACACATTTAATATTTATAATTAAATTTACCTCAAGATGTTATTTTTCCTTATTTGGAACATGTTTCGGGTACCATCTTGTACCCATCCTCAGCCTTCCGGTTTTTTTGTCTGGTGAAGTACATATGTGTTGTTGGTTGACTATTATTATTGTGGCTTCATGTTGGCTTCTGGTATTACAAATTGGTTTTATTGTGTGTGATTGTGGTGTATGTGTTAGTTTTTTGTGTATTTTCAATGTTGAGTGCTTTGAATATTGTGTCATGTTTTGTACTGATTTGTATTTTTTGTACTGATTTGTATTATTTCCAAATAAGGAAAAATAACATCTTGAGGTAAATTTAATTATAAATATTAAATGTAATATATATATATATATATATATATATATGAGAATGATTTATGATGCATATAATTATTTTTTATGTGATTTATTTACAATATCAAGATTAAATAACCTTTTTTGACACTCAGTAAACACTGTTAAACCACACTTTACAAATAACATATTTTGAGTGTAGCAAACTGGTGAATTTATAACGTTCCTTCCTTTCACTAAAAATATTTTATTTTTTTGCAGATGAAATGTATTGGGGCCTTATACATAAAGCGAACGCATTTGTAAAGCGGATGCTTTTTACTGTTGACGACCACATTCATTTATTTAGTGATAATGTATATGACATGTTTACTGACTGTTATTGTTGGAATAGCCAAATTCGCACAAATAGAATATGAGTTGAGCGCCTCCCAGCATCAAATTCTCGTTTCTCACTTTAGCTTTTGATTATAAACTTTGTCGTATTGGTGTGAATACTCAACACAGGACGTTAGAAATTCTAAATTCTCAGAATGATTGACGTTTCATGCACAAAATGTATAGCACCATAAACTTCCCAACAATCGGACATAATGTTCGGACTAGGTTACAGTTTTCACTGTTTGTATCCCCCGTTCAATCGGCAATACAACAGTGTTTTGGATTGATCGCTCTAAACACCTATAGTTGAGGGAACTGTCTCCCGACATGATTTACACCGTGAAAAAAATGGATTTGTCTATGCCAACAGTTGATTTATTATCACCAATATAGAATCAATCAGTAAGACATCAGCGAATTCACATTTCTCTAATCAGTACGTATTTACTAATTTATCACATACGACTTCTGAGAAGTTATAGGCCTAATGACCAAAAAATTCCGCTTTAAAAATGAATCTGCTTTGTGGATAAGGCCTGTTTATTGAACGAACAGAACAATAAGTACTTGCGTTTATCGTATAATTTGTAGCAGTCTAATGAGGGATACGGATAATTTTTTTGTGTGTGTGCGACGGTTGGAGTTTATCAACGACAATAAATATTTAGATTTGAAACTCCAAATGTAGATGGATATAGTAAGTACTATGGCGTATGCTACGAATTCATTATTATAGGCCTACAGATGATAGTATATAGAAGACATAAATTATTTTGATTATACATTTTTAAATTAAGTTACACAAATTACTTGTTATTTTGGCTATACTGACACGATTATGTTAGACTGTACTGTCAGTAGTCATATTTTGCAGATAACTGCTGTGCGTACACATTATGTAACAACAGAGAATGGTGAGTGTATAGGTGCGTACGTGAGTGGTCTGGTCTGGCGCGAAGCCGCGTGCAGGCGGCGGGGGGGACTATTTTTTGTGTAGTAGTAACAGGGCCGTAACAAGACTCCTGCGCCCTTGGCAATTTTGACAAAGCTGCGCCCCCAACAGTGGTGCCGATCCCCCCCAACTCCAGGCTCGATTACTAAAAAAAAAAAAGCTCTTTTTATATTGTACTGTGATTCGTGGATGTCTCATCACGTGATACACCATGCAGCCCCCTTAAGCAAGCTTTGACGCAAATTGCGACCAGGAAATACGTTCTCACATTGTATTCGGTATTTTTGTAATAGTAAATTTCATACAACAGTAAAAAAAATTCATAACTTTAGTCGGTGCTTTAGTTCTATAATTTATCTCGATTTTTTTTACACAGGACTTCAGGACTTGCACTTACAACATTCTGTTGTAACTGCAGGTACCATTTTTTGGGCTCTGGGGGCTGGTAAATAACAAATTGAAACTCTTCAGTAAACAAATATATTGCTTTTAAAAATTGTTACATACAGTATACAGCAGAAAAGCCATGGAACTAAAACTTTACCTTTCTTGCTTTCAGCAAGGCAAACTCACTAATTATTTCACTAAAATCAAGTTTTGAAGCAATCTCATATTCTATGGACAGGATAGCTAAGTTTGTCAATCTGTTTTCACACATACTTGACCGTAAGTAGTTTTTGATTATCTTCAGCTTGCTGAAAGTACGCTCGCAAGACGCCACACTGACGGGCATTGTCAAAAATATCCTCAATGCTATTTCGATGTTTGGATAAGCATCTCTTAATCCATAGTTTGAAATAACTTTCAGAATATCCAAATGGGAAGCCTTGTAAATGTTCTTCACCAGCTCTTTTGCATGAAACTTGAAAGCAGCTACTTCGTTAACTAGCTCAACTCTATCAATGTCTCTGCTATATATCGCACCAAGATCAGCTGCACACTTTTCAAGAAAAGAAACAGAGCATTCACTTAAGGACTTTCCTGACAAAAAACTGAAGTCTGATGAAACCGTGTGGTAAATGTGTGCCCTTTTTTCCATTTCACTTACAATTCTATCAAATACAGTGTAACATTCTATCTCAAATGATTTATCAGAACTCAACAAGTGTGCTTCATCTTCAGCCGTCTCCCCAGCCATCCTCTTGACTTTCCTCAGCCTCTTAACAGCAAAACTGCTTTGGATGGCCATGGAATCACAAATAGCTTTGGCTTTTTCTGTGTATTTTTTAATTCCTTCTTTACGTAGGTCTTCAACTTTTTTTGCCAAACCTGAGAGCAAACTTGATGCTACGTCAAGAGTTGTGCCCTTTCCTTGCAGTGACTTGTTGGTGCAGTCCAAACTTATCAAAACATCAGACCACATCTCTAAAAGGCACACAAATTCGTAATCAATTTGTCTAAGAAGTTTCATAGCACCAGACAGTGTGTCAGTGTTCCAGTCGTTGTCTTTATCAGCCATGTTTTGTAAAACTTTGTGTACAGATGATAAGTTCTTCTTAAGAGCTGTCACAGCTTGACGCCTGGAAGACCATCTTGTATCACAATGTCTCTTAAGGGTAGTTTTGAGACAACCAATCAAAGCCTCCCACCTTAAGGTAGAGCTACTAAAGAAGTTGAAAAACTCCAACACATTTCCAAAAAAACTTGTCATCATAATTGACACTTCCGCGGCGTGCACGCCAACGAGGTTAAGACTGTGTGCTGCACAAGGCACAAATTTAGCAAGGTCGTTTAGTTGGGATATGTGCGCTTGAACGCTTTCATATTTTCCTGCCATGTTTGAGCCGTTGTCAAAGCCTTGACCACGACAGTTCTGAATATCCTAGCCGTCATTGTTTAGCTTTTGCAATATTTCTTGTGATAACCCTCTTCCTTTTTTCTGGTGACTTATGATGAAGTCCACAAAACTTTCTTCAACTGAGCATTTCCCATCCTTAATGTTAACATACCTTATTATTTCACTCATTTGTTCTAAATGTGCTGTGTCCGGGGTGCAATCAAACATAATAGAGAAATACTTAGCACTTTTTACATTCTTCAGTATTTCAGATCGAACCTTATTTCCCAAAATGTCTATGACCTCATTTTGAATTAGAGGTGAAAAATAGCTTGTGACATGTTTTCCACTTTTAACATTTTCTATGTGCTTAGATAGTTGAGGATTGTAGTGACTAATAAGTTCTAATGTACTCAGAAATACACCACAGTTGCTGTCACTGATCGAATCGGAACCTCCTCTTAAAGGTAAGTTATTCCTTGCACAATGGAGAATTACATCCACAATACATTTGAGAACATTGCACCACTTTTCTGCTTCAGCTTGTATCAATGCTTGATGTTCTGCATCAACAGATCTACTAGTTTTCAGTCCAATTTCTAATTCTTTCCAATCGACATAAGAATGTCGGTGAGGTATCGACCTTTCGTGATTGACAATAAATGGGTTCAAGTGTCTCCAATCATTGAATCCCTCATCAATATTAGAGAAAGCAGATTTGTCCTTTTTGTCATCTTTTGAAAAGAGAAGGCAAGGGAAACAAAACAGTGCGTCCTTAGACTGGCTGTACAACAACCATTGCCTTTTTACTTTTTCCCCGTTTGGTAGAATGTTATAAACCCATTTCTGAGAAAAGTGTCTTCCATCATCTGCACAGGGGAATTTGTAGCTATCTAAGTCAATTGTTTGTGGGCCTCGTTCAACAAGTTTACAACGAACTGTGTCTGATCGAAAATTTGCTGGCCATTTTTTGGGATACTCGTAGATAATTTCTATTCCCACATCAGTAGTATTTAATGCATCATTTTCATTATAATTAGATGTGCAAGATGTGCTGGGTTTTTCAAGATCAGTAGATTGCCTGCCCATTGTGGAATGACTTAGCTCAGGATCACTTCCTTCTTCAAAATCAATGACGTTTGTGACGAACTCCATTGGAGTGATCTGGCTGTGGTTGTCTTCTGAAACAGTCTCAGTCTTGCTATCTTCTTTTTCATTTTCTCCTTCCTTTTCTTCTTGGTCGTCTTCTTTTTTTTCTTCTTCTTCTTCTTCTTCTTCTTCTTCTTCTTGAAGTGCATTACTATTACTGGCACTATCACTTTCACCTACTTCTTTCTCTTCATTTCGCAGCCAATTTCCAAGCGCCGATGCTAATTTTTCGTCGTCTTCTTCTTTTCGTTTTTTGATTTTTTTAAATTCACTTCCAGAAGGTTTTTTGGCCCCATTTCTGAAACAAACCATTCCCATTTAATTTACATTTGTAACGAGCAAAAATTTAAAAAAAAAATTTTAAATTTTCACCTCGACGGAGTACGTTCACACGAGGCGGTGTCAACGACTTATAGTTGGCGCAATAAATAAAGCGTAATGAGAAGATGTCAGTACAGCGTCGCTAGCTTGACAATAGAAAGACATTAAGTACGATACGACTATAGAAATTGGTGGCACAAGATGACAGGGAAAGTGTAGTCCAGAATTATTGCTCACTACAGCTGGAACAATATAGGCAAGGACATTCACACTTGTACCGAGAATCGTGGCAGATGTTTGACCATGTTACGTCAGTATACGATAAACGACAAAAACGAGTGAAACTACATATTACAATGGTACGGATGCACTGCACCTTAAGAAACAATACAGTAGGATAGATCTGACAAAAACTCAAGTCATGTTACGCAGCTGGAGTTATCGTCTAAGTGACAGACAGGATTTACGAGTGGAAAGTTGGGGTGACTTCACCAGCCAGCAGATGTTCAAAATTACTAATAGCCACAAAAAAGGGGTATAACATAGAACAATACGCCAGGAGGACCGAGAGTACAGATAATGGCAATCTAGAGAAACACAGAGTTTACTTCAGACAATAGGTTGATAGACAAGTGTCTAATAGCCGTAGTTTCTACGAAAAGGGTCAACGTTCGTCAGAGCAAAATCGGGGGACGTCTAAGAACCTATCAGATGCCTTCAGCCAGGGAGAAAATTGGTGGTGAGGAGTGTTTCCATAGCAACCGAAACGGAAGACCTATCGGAAGAACTATGACGTAGGATCTCGACATGGTGGGACAGAATATTCCAAGAAAATTCAAAACTGACCAATCTCAAAATGAAGTAGGCGTGAACTGCGCCAGAGACAAAATTTTGAGTAGGGACGAATTAATAAATCTATCTGTCCAAGACGGAGGAGAGACAGTCTATACTCAATTTTTGAAACAGTTTTTACTCAAATCTTCAGACAGTTTTATACTCAAATTTTCAGTTAGTTAATTTCAAGTACGGAACAGTTGATACTCAGATTTCAAACAGTTTATTCTAAGTGTTCGGAGTTAGTTTTATTCTAAGTTCACAAGAGTACATTAAGCGTGCGGAGAATTAACTCGAGTACGGGACTTAGTACGTTAACCTGTAACTTAAAAGACTTAGTAATATCTTCACGTCATGATAGTAAGTCTTAGTAAACTTTTAAAGAGTGTATTTCGAAGTGTGTCGTAACGGACTTAGATAAGAATTATATAAAGTGAACAATCAGACCGTTACACGAACAGATATCACCACATAAACGATATACTAAACAGTTGAATTTAATATAGTGTTACTACACCTTATTAACAACATAATGAACATGAAATATTAAACTAATTAACAAATTATACGAATATTTAAAGAAGCAGCGATAAGTGAAACCAGACATGTACATTAACGTCAAAACGAACACACAACATACACCGTAAGATGGAACATTTGATCGAACACTAAACTTCAATTATTCACATAAACAAACGCCAACGCGAGTGACCGGAAGAGTGAGTGTTAAGTGATTATGATAAAACAGCATCCGACGAAATGTGTCTACGAGTCATCTTCATCGCCGGAACTAGACTTCGTCAACAACTAATGGATATTCAATAATCAAGTAGCCATTATTTTAATCATTTCTAATTAGTTACTTTACTGACCTGATTCTTTCAAAGAATTCATCCCTGAGAAAATTATTAAGAAACGCAATGAATAAATCTGAATAAAAAGTAATTAATGAATGTTTTAACAAAAGCCTATTTGGGATTTAATGAACGCATTAAATAAGTAGAATATGAATTGTTATATTATTTGATTTATATATGTATGTATGTTTTTCTTTGTTTTCAGCATATATTGAAACATGAATTTGTTCTTATAAAATATGTATGTATTTCAGGTACAGCGACATATCATATGTACAATTTTAATTTGTTGTGAATTATAAATAAACTAGTAATTTAAGTTGATCATATATATGCGTTCATTATTACCAATTACATCCCAGATATTAACTTAAATTTTGGAGAAAGATAAAATAGATTTTCAAGAGTTTCATATGCTCAAATAAAATAAATGAATTGATAACGCTAATCTACTAAATGATATCAAGTATTTGTTAATAAGAATCAGAATAGTTATACATAGTATTAAATGGTCGTATAACACACGACATGAAAGTAATCGATTAAAGCAAGTAAATACATATTATCTATCGCAAATCAATATAATAAAATATCTTTATATTGATAACGCCCAAAGTACGTAAGACGTTACAAATCAATTTTAACGATTTGATATCACTTATATTATATAATTTTTCATTATATATATATATAGTGCTCCAAGATCGTGGGGCACGGCAAACACAATTAAATAATTAATTGCCACAAATGTAAATTACATTTACATTTAATCATAATTACATTACATATAGTATTACAGTTGTAAATGGCTGCCATTTAAAAACTACTTGACCGATCTCAAACATTAACGAACTCCGCCTAGATATTGTGCCCACTGCCCAAGGACCTGTGTGCCAAGTTTGGTCATAATCGGTAAATTTGTTTGGGCGCTGCCGCTGTCATTGTCATTGTTACAGACACACAGACGGCCAAAAAGTTTTTTTGAATCCTGAGTAATAGGATTACACGGAAAACGCGAAGCACTGTAAATACAAGTGAGCCTCTCGCGGTAAGAAAAAAGAAACGATGTCTGCGACGTTTTAACGCTATCACAGAATTTTTCGGTGAACGCAACTGTCGGCACTGAACATAAACAGGAAATATTACGAAATTCGTGTTTATGTTCAGTGCCGACAGTTGCGTTCACCGAAAAATTCGGCGATAGCGTTAAAACGTAGCAGACATCGTTTCTTTTTTCTTACCGCGAGAGGCTCACTTGTATTTACAGTGCTTCGGGTTTTCCGTGTACGCGATCGCTCATCCAATTATAAAAATAAAATTGATACCATATTCATGAAACTTGTGATTGAAATATTTACGTAAACTAATTTTGAAATTGGGACTAAAATAAGTCAGCAGACTTGCGCAACAAAATCAGCTGACACTTGCTGAAAATTGGACATTTACAACCACGACCATTTCCGCTAAAAATGAACCAATAGGAATATAAGTTATACCAATGGAACGGGCCCGTTCTTCTTCTTTCTTCCGGTATTTTTTTTATTTTCTGTAGGTCTAGAAAATTAAACGGCGAACACAGTGATATTAGTTAGGCCTATTTGGCTTTGTCAGTCTGGCAGTAAAGACAGAACGAATGTTGGGAAATTATTTCTGACAGCTGGAGTCAAGTTTCGCACGGTAACTTCCATTGATTGTTTGATTCACTGACGTTTTCGTGATGTTGAAGAGTAAATAGTATAATTAATGTATTGTTTTGCAATAATACCGTGTTATAATAATAATAATAATAATAATAATAATAATATGTAGTGTTTTCAAAAACTGTACAAAAAGGGAAAAAATAGGCCACCACGGGGAATAACATGCGCCAATTCTAGGGTTAATGTAGACTAAGCTATGGTACATTTTATTGAAATCATTCTTACCCGTACAACAGAAGCAACGCCAACATCAACAAGTAACAACACAAACACTGTAAGTGTCGTCTAATCGCTGAGTGTGAAAATCACTTAGTTCACAAATTACAATAGAAAATAATACCAGCGGCTGTAATTACACTGAGTCTCAACAAAACCAACAGAACAAACTAGAATAGAGCAATAGATTGACGTGGCCGTGGCAGGCGTGGGGGGAGGGGTATGAGTATGAGTAATATTCAAGTTATGACAAGCTTGCTAAAACCAACGAATATAGACGTTACTAGAAGCACACTTCTGGGTTATTAAAAGCGTAGTTGAAACAATGCTACTACTTCTTGTATAAAAGAGTGGTAGATGAAAAACATGTTTGTAATAGGCCTAATAAGACGCATGTTCTTGTATATTTTAAAATTCTTTTGCGCACTGCATAATAAATGAATGCATCAAAAGTGCATTTTTTGAGTAGGCTGCATTTATTTGATTCATTCCTTCGTACCCAGTGTGTCAAACAAATGTGAAAAAATTTTGGAGGTTGTGTCTAGTCTAACCCCTACAAACATTTTTTCATCTACCACTTTTTATCTGATAAGTTGTAGCTTTTTCCAATTATATATTAACGAAAATGTTTGAAATTTACTAAATATCGCGGTATAATACAAAAAATTACTTGGAAACGCCAGCGCCATCTAGTTGCCGGGGTGTTGAACTACGGTTTATCACCCCAGAAAGCTGACCCCACTCGCTCCATAAGAAGTGTTCTTCTAGTTACGTCTATATTCGTTGCTAAAACCAAGAAGGCGCAGGTGCAGTGCAGTGACCCAGTGACTGACACATCAAGGGATGGGCGGAGGGGAAGGGATTTTCGCTTTGCGCCTGGCCCGACTCCGCGCCCATCAGTAGGGCAAGGTCCAGTGCAGTTACTAAATTTACGTAGCTGCTTTTTGTTTATTGTATAATAGACACAAATATAGACAGTTCACGTACAGTAACTTTTAACAATCTGAAACTGAAAGATTTTTTCCAATAACGTGGAGTTTTTATTTGCTTGACAAATTGTACCAATCTAACTCTAAAAAAAGATATTTTTCATGGTCAATTTTGCGCCCTCTTTGTACCTGCGCCCTTGGCGGGGGCACATCTCGCCAACGCCTAGTTACGGCCCTGAGTAGTAATTAGTACGTCTTGCAGCATTTACAAACTCTCGTACGCTACATACCGGATAGTTATCAAGTAATTCCTCCTGCTTCCGCTCCTATGAGTGCGCTAGTATCGACAATGGAATTTTGAATTTAGCATGCTGAGCCTTAAGAACAAAGTACTTGGCTGTGCTCCTAAGTAGCTGTACAAAACTTCGAGGTTACCATTGTTCAATCAGTTTATGCCAATATTTCGCAGCTACAATTTCTGGACGTAATCAAAATTTCAGTATTTGTACAGGAAAATACAGGACCTTGGACTAGTTAGTTAGTCTCTGCATTCGAATGTACTCTCCTCTGTGGCGTTTAATGTTCCGCGGCATTTGTTCGATGGAGACTGGTGAGAGTTCAGGAAAGCACACCCGAAAACAAGAACTACGATATTAAAATTATTTATTCGATCAATGGCTAAGTAATATGCCAAGAAAAAGCATGGAAATGTTCTGGCAGGCGGCACCGAATCGTTTGCACACTGAAGATGGCCTCCAGAGGAGAGGCGAAAACGTCTGCTCGTAACAGCAGGAGTGGACCACGGCCTATTAGCCCGGAGAGAAGTCAGTTTGTTTCTAACGAGGGAATAAATGGTTTCATTTCGAAACCGTTCCCAAATATCTGACCAACGTCTACGGTTACACATTTGACAGAATATTCTCAGTCTTGAAGAACCTCTGTTGTAATGACAGATCAATTCATTTCCAAAGTTTTTAAAAAATGATAAAATTTTCTGAAACTTCTAAACTTTGCTTCCATCCACAAATTGCAATAAAAACTATGAAAAACTAATATAAATGTGTTACTATTGAATAGCGAACAAATTGTAAATATTATATAAATTACGCTTGGCACTGTAAAAAAAAAGGTTTCAGGTAACTATAAAAGACTACCTTTTCATGTTGTTCTCTTGAAACGGTACACTGTGGCTATATTCTGATGACGACAAAATAAAAATCTAGTACTTTTCTTTTTTCACTATGTATTCTATAGTCATCGTCTTAATAATATTTAAACTACTGTAATTTAAACTGATGCTACAGTCTTTTATGTAAGAATGTCGCAGATAAAGAAGCACGCACACCTAGAATAAAATGTATCTTTTGTATACACGTTTGTAGAAAAATCAGAAACCCACTCTTCTTCGGCCTATAAAATTTGAACTTTGTCTATACATGAATTGAATAGGACTGCGAGAATGAATTAGACGAAATACTTGTTTATTTCGTATAATGGTATACACCTCTATTCTGTGTGTGTATGTGCGCGCGCGATGTTGCGTCTGTGTTTATCATCTCGTTGATAACACACGCACATTCTGTGAAGTGTCGCTCCGGGCGTCACTCGCTCAAGTGTTCCAACCCCAAGTACTATACGCACCCCAGTATTTAGACTGAACATTCGTACATTATATGTAAGTGTAATTTATTGAATATTTTGTTAATTTGTGTTTTTTTTAATTCGCTACAAGAAATACCTTGTGAGAGACAGTCAAGTCACACCGAAACTGTGTTAAACGTATTTTAAATGTGTAGTATTACAGTGATGCATGCAGTGGAATGGCATACGTCACCACATTCCTGTTCGGTAGCAAAGGTGAACTGCTGATAATACACAAATCAAATAAGTTTTTAGATATTATCAGAACGAAATAAGCCAAAGAAATTAACAAAAACATCAACGTAGGAACTATCACGACATGGAATATATGATACGAAAACTTATAGAGGAATATAAGCTGTGGGGCCATGAAGTAAACACAAAGAAAACGGAGTATTGGTGGGGAACAGAAGAATTGAATTTTAGAAGACGAACAAGAAATAATAAATTGCAGTAGCTATAAATATCTAGGAACAACAGTTACACACGATGGTAGTCTAGATAAAGCGATAAGAGAAAGAAAATCAACAGCATTGCTGAACAACATATTGTGGGACCAACAAATATCAAAAACAAAACAAACATCGAATATACAATACAATCGTGAAACCAATTACGTCATACGGGTGTGAAATATGGCAAATAATACAAAGAACAGAAAAGTTGTTGGAAGCTACTGAAATGGATTATTGGCGAAGAGCGGCAGGGAGGTCAAGACTGGAAAAAGTAAGAAACGTCAGAATCCGGGAGATAATGGGGGTACAGTACTCTATTGTCGACGACATAAAAAAAAACAGCTAAGATGGTTTGGGCATGTGCAAAGAATGCCGGATAATAATCAACTCCCCAAGCAAATTTTGAGATGGACACCATACGGTCGTAGGCGAAGAGGAAGTTGGCTAGGCTAGGTTGAGTTGGAAAGAAGGCATCGACCGGGCAATGAGAGACCGGGAATTGGAAGAAGAATCTTGGTTAGATCGAGACCAATGGAGACTAGGGATCGGAAGAAGCAGGATAACGTTATGAACCGATATATATATATATATATATATATATATATATATATTGCATCGATACGTTTAGCATAAGTCTATGTATCAACCCCTGACTGAGGTATGATAACATACGAACGCACGTATGAGATATATAAGATGTAAATAATAAAAATAATGTAATAATTAAGCATTAGGTATAAGAGATAATATAAGAAATAAACGTAGAATTTAATTTTAAATAAATAAATATTGTAAGTGAGCCTGCATATGGAATTAAAAGCTTCGTTGGTTTTTAATCGTAGCGAAGGGGAGAAACTAACACGCGCCGACCGGCAGAGGTGACGTCATAGTGACAGGCAACCGCTTGTGTATCTGTCTGCGTGTGTGTGCTAGTGTACGATGTGTAAATGACAGACAGGTTGAATTATGCAAACGAGGGTGGAGAATTTTACACAGTTTTTTAAATACTGAACGAAAACCAGAAGTCACACGAATCAGCAACATATGTAAAAACATAGCTTCGCCTGGCGCTATCATTGAAGACTAATTGTTCAATGATCGTGGGAACCGTTCAGCCACCGTGTGAAATTTTTCCATAACTGCCATAATTTACACACCTTAACATTCACAATTTGCATAAACAAAGTTTAATAATATACCTAACGATTGGTGAAATAATATTTACAAAAAAGTGTGCGCTTCATAGAAAGACGCGTAGGTTAAAATTAGCAATTAAATCGACGCGCCGACCTGTTCAATGTTGTCAAAACAGTTTCCAACAGGCATGGGACGAAGGCAGCAGTATAAAACCCCAGCGAGCGACACACTCTTTCTCACTCAGACTCACTCAGACTCAGATAAAGCTCAGATAATCCACGCATCTCGCAACCGCGAATTTTACAAAGTTAAGTAATGTTTCTAAACAGTATTACATAACGTGAAGTGCGATGTAACCGGCATTATGTCGGTGCAAGTATTAATGAAGCACGACTTATTTTAAATGACAATAATATCGAATCTACGAGAAGTTGTAACCACGATGAACTTCAAGAAGTACGCATAGAACTTCAAGACATCTACGAGGGACAAGACAAGAAGAGCAGACGAACCAGAGCAGGATACGAGAGGACGCAGGGACAGCCACATGCAGCTACATCCAGCCGTACATCATCACGACGAGAGGTCCACGTCAGAACTCAGCATAGAACTCTTGACGGTGAGAGGAATGTCAACGACGCAGAGACAGAGAAGGTGATACCGAAGAGGATCAACAAACTCGAGAGTCCAGATGACGGTAACGACAAAGTTAAATGGTTGCAGAATTATGCAGGTGAAGTCAGACATTAATTTAATATTATAAATGACCCTGAGGTCTATCGAAAGAAGCTCTAGATTCCATATACAAGTTTGCAAAGAAATTAGTATATTTTTTAAATTTTAATAATGAATAAATAAATGTTCAAAGTATAATTAATAATAGAGAATATAACGGTAGTAATCTCATAAATAAATGGTCAGGGAAGAACCATATTTTTTAGTATATTTTTGTATTTGGTTAGATAATTAATTTCAAGTATGAGAGTTACGTATTTGAAGATTGTTAATTAACTGAGACATTAAATAATAGAATCAATTAAAGTAATAAATGTTCTCTATTAGTATTTTAATAAATGTTTAATTAATTAAAAAATTTTATTAAGTGGTATATATTAAAAGCCACACTTACAAAGCCAAGATGAATATTCAATTGTATACGTGTTAATCACGTTTTATAATAATTATATGTGTTATGTATTATATGTCTGTATAAATATTTCAGGTCATATATGTTTTATGTTTGTGTATAATATGTCTTAGAATATAAGAAATAAGATTTAAACATGGTATAATTACATTATATTCGGATCGAATATAAGGGTTCAAATAGTAATTAACCCACACAAAACAATTAATAATATGATAATTTGAATTTTTAAATAATAAATCAAATGAATATGATTTTATTAACACAGTCGTACTAATTTCACAACCAGTACTAAATCCTCTGTACTCTTTACTGTATTAAAATTATATAAAGATATTCACGTGCTTATCCACACTCAATCAACGACCAAAGCCTGCGACCCAGCCGGGGAACATCAAGGTAAATACTGCAGAAGAAGAGTATACCTTCGAGACGTGGGTAAGTGCCCACAAATGAGTAAGAGCATATGTGTAAAAGTAAGTGTCTAAAAATAACGTTGTAATGTATATATCTCTCAAAGTAGGAAACGATTAATTGTTATGTAAACTTTTTATATTTCTTCATGAGGTTGCAACATCGTTGTCATTAACGACCACAAAGGAAATACAATGATGGTTGTTAGGACAAAGGAAATACAATGATCTTCGACCACAAAGGAAATGACTTGTATGGTCGTGATCATACATTAATGATCATATAGGTACAGTAATGTTACATACATCTCCCGAACAGTAGTAAAAATCATTAAACAGTGGTAAACAATGAAACGATACATGTAGGAACCAATAAGATGTTAAAATTAAGTATGAGACTAAACATTAATGATTAAATATTACAGTAGAGTCCAGATTATCCGAGGTTTTTTCTTATTTACCTCCCTTTTGTTAATACACATATATTCGTACACACTTTATAACTAAATAATCTTTATTTCGTTTCTTGAATGAACTTACAAAAATGTATTGTTGATACTACGCATTACACAGAAGTTCCAAGAACAAACTAATAATGAAAGAAGAAACGAATTTATTGGTCAAGACTTTTGTTAGCGCAATTCGTGAGAAAAATCGGACCCAAACTGAAGATTCGTCTGATGAAAATAATTCTCAACTCCTCGCCTTTCACATGCAGCCGGATTGGCTGCCTTGGAACTGGTGTTACAATACGTAGAACAGCAACCCGAAGATTAAGTCCCCCATACTAAACGTTATTAAAAAGATGGAGAGACATCGCAGCGAGGAAAAGAGCGAATACTACTCGTAAGCAGACAACTTTCTGCTATATATATATATATTATAACGTAACAAATTTATACTTGGACAGCCCCACAATCTTGGAGCGCCATTTATAATGGTTACAAATTGTGGTGTGTGAACTGACCTACCTGCTGTGCGTTCTTACGTCTTCTTCTTCCGACTAGGGCCGTAGGAATTTGTGTTTTGAATTTGCAAGTAGGTTAATTCAAAAGTACAAGCACAAAGTATACCGTTATAATTATTTCGAATAGTTTTGTGATGTTGGTAGATTTTGGAGTACAGCAATAACAAAACAGTGTTGGGTATAAAATTGGGGTTTATTATTCTAATAGCACATAAAATGAAAAACTTACATCTAACGTAATTCTTACGTACTAAAGAGTAATTAGTAATTTGTTCAATGTTTCCTGAATGAATATTAGCTTTCAGAGGGAAAGCTTATGAATATGAATTTATACGGATTTGTTTCTTATTGCTTTCAAAAGTTAATTTTTTTTTAAATAATTTAATTAATGAGTTTTCAAGACTTTAATACTGATTTTACTACTTCAAGATGCTTTTAAAATACTCTTAAATAAATTAGCCGTGAATCTTGTTCAACGTGTTTTTTATTTACTTGTGATTGGTTTCACGTATACTGCAGTATAAGTTTCTAAGTAATTCAATATTAAGATTTATATAGCGCTTTTTATCTACGTCTGTTTCTGATCTATTGCTTCTTACTTAACTTATACGTGTTCTACAAATAATCACAATATTTAGGTTCTTATTAATTTAGAGTCTCTATTTTATAGGCATCTGAATGAAGTTAACTTTACAATTGATTTTAACAGAAAAAGAAAAGTGATCTTTTTATATAAAAATGTATAAATGATTTTTGACTTTCCTGGTACTGAAGTTCTCGATGATGTCCTCTGGGGTCCCTCGATGTCCTGATCCAATCAGCTAGTGGCGATGATTTCCGCTGCGTCCTGGATTCCGATGAAGAGTTCAGGGATCAGCACTCAGCTCCTTCAGCAACTGTTGATGGTTTTAACGTCCGTGGTTTAACTGCCGCAACTGCTTCAGGCCCTCGGTCCGGATACTCTGCACTCGTGTGTGTGTGTGTGTGTGTGTGTGTGTATCTCGTCTCGGGTGTCGCTCTGCGTCGTCAGTTCTTCAGCTCGTACCACGTTTTAGACGACCTCGTTCTGTTGTACTCTTGATGTGACTTCACGTAGTATATGGTCGATCTCTTATATGCGTACGCCAACAGTTTGGTGTATTGCGCAGTACGCTTATTTGTTGATAAATAAGAGTATCATACGTAGACGCCTTCACAGTCCAGTCTTACAGTTCATCTGTTTATTAACACATAAGACTATGGTGAATCTTCGTCTTCACGTCGAGTCGTTTCAGAAGAGTGTGTATGTGTTCACCAGTTGTGTGCTTACAGAAGAGTGTGTGTGTGTTCACAGATTGATTGCCAACAGAAGAGTGTGTGTGTGTTCACAGATTGATTGCCAACAGAAGAGTGTGTGTGTGTTCACAGATTGATTGCCAACAGAAGAGTGTGTGTGTGTGTGTGTTCACAGATTGATTGCCAACAGAAGAGTGAAGAGCGTTCAGCTCGAAACCAACGGTTGTTCAACATTTTTAGAATGATCTGATTGGCTGAATACACTCTCCCTTCTACTTGAAATTTAGTCACCTTATTCCGTGAGAACGAAAAATAATTTCCACAGTTCGAGAATTGTTATTATTTTTAATATTCTGAAATACACCGGAACCAATTGTCGGTCGGACGTCCGGTTGCAATTTGTATTGCGATTATCTTGGCTGCAAGCCAAGTTATGCTTATTCTAACATATACATTTGATTCGTATTTTTTATAATTATAACATATTCAAATCTGAACTCCCTAGCTCACTCACTATGGAAATTATTTAAATAAAATGAATTATCTCAATAACTCTTTAATTATATTTATTGAAATTTGCACACCCTATTCTTAATATTTCGGCAAACATTTTGGCTATCTTGGTTTTTGCCTATATTTAATCGTTTCAGAAATATTAATGATTTAAAGTTAGGACGTGTCCCTAATTTATAACGGTGTGTGTGTGTGCTTACGTAACGCCACCGGACATCGCCGCTGCGCGTTTTACAATTGTTTTCAGTGCTCGCTACAGCGCGAGACATGGTTCTATCGATTTAAATTTATTTTATATTTGATTTTTGAAACCTTCTACATATAACCCCAAATCTATGGGATTTGGTACGTTATAATATATATATATATATATACATATATATATATATATATATAGAATGAGACAAAGATTCACACTATGTACGCCTATGAATATATGGGGACATGATTACAATAAGGCTTAGTTGGTGTCCTGTGCAAATGGGTGTGATTGTGATAAGACACTATTGTTATTAGACTAAGTACTCCATGTTAATACAGTTTAAGACGGTTATAAACAATAAAAAAACATCAGTGCAGTGTAGTGTCACAGTGAATAAGCCATTAATTAATAATTAACAGTAAGCCAATTAACAGACATACTACCTGTCATTGATATTGGTGTTCAAATTGGAATAACTATTCATAAATAATTATTTTAATATAACATTCATTTTAATAGTATTTATTAAACTGACAAACTAATTAGTCATCAAATTACATGCACTTGAAAATACGTGGTTTGCAAAGGTCTAGAAACCGGAAGTTCATGTCCACCGACACGTTGTCGATTTTCTAATAAAATCTATAAAGTTTTAACATGTAAATATCGGTATGGAGAACCATACATGACTTCCATGTTCTAAGATTTATATTTTAAATCATTTACGAAATGAAATGTTTCCATAGAAACTACTTCGTTCCGCTTATTGCTTCAGCATTAACCACAGTACTGTGGTCACTATCATATACAACCACACGTTATCGCACTCGATTTTCACTGATGGTGGCAGTCGACGGCACTGCCGAAACGTCTGGTTTTGCAGAAAACATTGGACTACGGCCAAACAACCCAGGAAGGAATTTTAACAACAAACTACTACTTTGTTGCCGATAACGTAGTACACATAAAAAAATTATCCCCTCCCCCTTAAACTTTAATTTTCATTTATAAAAAGTTACCCCCACCCCGTTCAACTAGCCTCTTCATTTATAGATATTTCATCTACGTTTCTACAGTAGATTATTAAGATCTTATCAGGATACATTATTTATCAAAATTAAGTACTTTACTCTTGTTACAACAAAAAATGTTTCAGGTAAACTGCCCTTTCCCCGAAACTGATTTTCACCAAAATCAATAGGCCTTGAGTCTTCTACAATTCAGGCACATATGTAAAAAATTATTTGATTCTGTTTGAATTTACGGCAGTTATCGTCCGTCATGAAAATATTTCTCTTGTTACAACATAAAATGTTGCAGGTAAACTACCCCTTTCCCTTAACCGATCTTCACCAAAATCGAAAGGCCTTGAGGTTACTACAATTTAGGGATGTATGCAAAAACTTATTTGATTATGTTTGAATTTACGGCAGTTATCGTTCGTCATAGAAAAAATTAACCTTGTTATCACATAAAATGTTGCAGGTAAACTACCCCTTTCTCTTAACTGATCTTCACCAAAATCAACAAATCTTGAGTCCTCTACAGTTCAGTGATGCATGCAAAATATTATTTGATTCTGTTTGAATGTGCGGCAGTTATCGTTCGTCATATAAAAACAATTACTCTTGTTAAAACATTAAAGGTGGCACGTAAACTACCCCTTTCCCTTAACTTATCTTCACCAAAAACAATAGGTATTGAGAACTCTACAATTCATGGCTGTATACGAAACATTATTTGATTCTGTTTGTATTTGCGGCTGTTATCGTTTGCCATAGAAAAGAAATTACCCTTGATAAAAAAAAATGTTGCCAACAAACTACCCCTTTCCCTTAACCGATCTTCACCAAAAACAATAGGTCTTGAGTACTCGACAATTTAGGGCTGTATGCAAAACATTATTTGATACTGTTTGAATTTGCGGCTGTTATCGTTTGCCATAGAAAAAAAATCTACAGACACATAGACAGACAGACACAGACAGACAAAACATACCAGTTAATGATTTTCCATAACTGGTATTGTTACATAATAAAATACAAGGTTATTTTCTTATATTATATCTCATCCTACTAATTACCATCATGTTGTTATTATCACACTCTCCTAATCTAGTTGGGTATGTGTCAATTTAAGTCTAAGTCATTTTTACTGTCATTTTATTCAGTATGCCTAATTTGTTATTGGGTACTTATTTCCTTTACATTGAACTCATAGTCTTCTCTTTCTTTATTCTATATTTCACCTATAATGTCTCTCCTGTTAAGACATTATAACATAGGGGACCAGTTTAATTGTTTGCTGTTAATTAAACTAGCTGCCGTAGTTAGTAAAAATTACTTACCAACAAATTATGACAATGTATATATCAGGAATTTGTCCAAGGTTTCATAAATTTATTCACTCTCTGGATATTAGCGAAAACATCTCTTTATTATTGTATTTTAACTACGGATATAAACATAATAGCTTTAATAATCATCTTTTGTTTTTTACTTGACTTTTAAAAGAAAATTCTTATAGATTCTGCATTAAATACTCTTTAAATTGTTACTCTTAGTATCTCAAAATCATACAGCTGTGTATTACTTTGATTACCACGGATCCGGGTTCTAACTTTGTAATATTCTAACATACTTTAACATCATCCATACTATTTGAAGAATAGTCTGATGTAATTTCAGATTAACTTTACCTTTAAACATCATCAGGTTATTACTATAGCATTACAGAAATTACAAACATTAATATGCTAATATTTATGTGATCTAAAAGGTCTTTACAAGAAACTTTACTGTTCTTTTTGTTGCGGTTGTTAAAACAATGTATGCACAGAAGTTATGGTTTAGTGTCACCTGAATATAACGTGAGTCTGCGGCTGGTGGTCGAGATGATCCTCTTCAGTAGGTCTTCTTGGGCGTAGTTCGTTGTCCGTCTGGATCCTCCATTTAGTTGGTTGTTTCTGTATTGTGGTCTAGGTCATGGCCCTGGAATGCTGCTGCTTGGAGTTCGTACAGTTGGTGTAGTAATTCTCTCCTGGCGTTGGTGTTCACTTTTCACATTTGATTCCTTTTTATTTTAACAGCACTGATGTTACCTTTTACATGGTAAGGAACATATCTTACCACTTACTTTTTATATAAAGAGATGTGTCGGCTAAGTTTTTTATTTATTAAGAAAATTTTCTCAACGTCTGAACTACATTACTAGTTTTTAAGTTTCGTTTACGCTACATTGGATTAATTAAATGAGAAGCACTAATTTTACATCGTTTTTTAGCGACATAAACGTAAGTTTAACTTCACGACACATTTTCGAGCTGCTTACATGTCAGAGATTCTCCGGCGACTGGCGTTAGTTTAGCGGCAGGGAGTATGGAAGCTGGCGCGGTTTACGCGCTGAGAGAAAAGTAGTTCGTTCCTTTATTATTATTAATTGTCCATTAATTAACTACGATAAATTATCCTACCTTTTCTTAGTTAGGAGTTAGATATTTCCTTTATTATTATTACGTCTTTTATTTCAATAGAAGTATTATTAGTTTTCGCTTAATAACATTGTACTTTGCATGTTCGTACTAGCCTTTTTACACGTTGATACAGGTATCTAGGTACAGAGGGGGGTGGATTATACTCTCACTTGTTATAAGAACAAAAAAATTAATTTGTGCTATTTAAATAATCTTTAAATCGTCACACACCTAATTCTTCGTCATAGTGATTGAGTTGGTTTAAGGTATGCAAACAATTATTTGATTCTGTTTGAATTTACGGCAGTTATCATTCGTCATAGAAAATATCGGTATGGAGAACCATACATGACTTCCATGTCCTAAGATTTATATTTAAAAGCATATTCGAAATGAAATATTTCTATTGCTTCAGCCTTAACCACAGTACTGTGGTCACTAACGTATACCACCTCACGTTTTCGCACTCGATTTTCACTGATGAGGGCAGTCGATGGCACTGCCGAAACGTCTGGTTTTGAAGAAAACATTGGACTACGGCTAAACAGCGCGGGAAGGAATTTTAACAAAAAACTGCTTCTTTGTTGCCTACAACGTAGTACACAAAAAAAAAATTACCCTTGATAAAAAAAACGTTGCTGGTAAACTACCCCTTTCCCTTAACCGATCTTCACCAAAAACAACAGGTCTTGAATACTCCACAATTCAGAGCTGTATGCAAAAAAATATTTGATTCTGTTTGAATTTGCGGCTCTTATCGTTTGCCATAGAAAATACCCTTGTTAAAATATCAGGTAAACTACCCCTTTCCCTTAACCGATCTTCACCAAAATCAACCGACATTGAGACCCCTACAATTGAGGGCAGAATGCAAATAATTATTTGATTGTGTTTGAATTTGCGGCTGTTATCGTTTGCCATAGAAAATACCCTTTTTAAAACAAAAAATATTGCTGGTAAACTACCCCTTTCACATAACCGATCTTCACCAAAAACACTAGGTCTTGAGAACTCTACTATTCAGAGTTGCATGCAAAACGTATTTGATTCTGTTTGATTTTGCGGCTGTTATCGTTTGCCATAGAAAAAATCTACAGACAGACACACAGACAGACAGACACACACAGAGACACTTTTAGACAAATGACTTTTTTTCATGTTTTGAGGGTAGTACAATCAGAATCTTCAATAATCTCGACCACGATTTTTTTTTCCATCACCATACTTCCATTTCCTTATGGAACATGGAAGTAAAATGGGCCACATTCACATACATAAATAATAAAATGTCAAAACTAACAAAACTATTTAAAAACATAGATATCAAAACAACATACAAAACTAATAAAAATAATTTACAAAAACTAAATAACCCACACAACACAGATAATACAACAACCAATGGTATATACAAATATCGGTATGGAGAACCATACATGACTTCCACGTTCTAAGATTTATATTTAAAATCATTTACGAAATGAAATGTTTCCATAGAAACTACTTCTTTCCACTTATTGCTTCAGCCTTAACCACAGTACTGTAGTCACTAACGTATACCACCACACTTTATCGCTATCGATTTTCACTGATGATGGTTGTCGACGGCACTGCCGAAACGTCTGGTTTTGCAGAAAACATTGGTCTACGGCCAAACAGGCGTGGAAGGAATTTTAACAACAAACTACTTCTTTGTTGCCGATAACGTAGTATATATATAAAAAAAATTATCCCCTCCCCCTTCAACTATAATTTTCGTTTATAGAAAATTACCCCCACCCCGTTCAACTAGCCTCTTCATTTATAGATATTTCATCTACGTTTCTACAGTGAATTATTAAGATATTCGTATCAGGATGCTTTATTTACCAAAATTAAGTACTTTACTCTTGTTACAACAAAAAATGTTTCAGGTAAACTACCCCTTTCGCTTAACCGATCTTCACCAAACTCAAAAGGCCTTGAGCTCTCTACAATTTAGCGATGTATGCAAAAAATTATTTGATTATGTTTGAATTTACGGCAGTTATCGTTCGTCATAGAAAAAATTACGCTTGTTATCACATAAAACGTTGCTGGTAAACTACTCCTTTCCCTTAACCGAGCTTCACCAAAAACAATAGGTCTTGAGAACTCTACAATTCAGGACTGTATGCAGAATATTATTTGATTGTGTTTGAATTTGCGGCTGTTATCGTTTGCCATAGAAAATACCCTTTTTAAAACAAAAAATGTTGCAGGTAAACTACCCCTTTCCCATAACCGATCTTCACCAAAAACAATAGGTCATGAGAACTCTACTATTCAGAGTTGCATGCAAAACGTATTTGATTCTCTTTGAATTTGCGGCTGTTATCGTTTGCCATAAAAAAATTACCCTTGATTAAAAAAAAAGTTGCTGGTAAATTACCCCTTCCCCTTAGCCGATCTTCACCAAAAACAATAGGTCTTGAGTACTCTACAAATCAGGGCTGTATGCAAATATTATTTGATTCCGTTTGAATTTGCGGCTGTTATCGTTTGCCATAGGAAAAAATCTACAAACAGACACACAGACAGACACACACACAGACAATTTTCGAAAAATGACTTTTTTTCAAGTTTTGAGGGTAGTACAATCAGAATCTGCAATAATCTCGACCACGATTTTTTTTGCCATCACCATACTTCCATTTCCTTATGGAACATGGAAGTAAAAATGACATCATGTGCGTAGGTGGTTTAAATAATTAAATAATTACGAATAATTAAATATGTTTATTCAATAAAAATTCGCACACTGAAAGTACTTACAGCAAAGTGAATTATGCCATTTTAAGGCATGCGTAATGACACGTGTGGTTACAATTTGAAGGTGAATGGTGAAATTATAAACCGAACCGAACTATAAACAAATTAACTAATTACTCAGCCAATTAATACGTCACGAGCAATTAATTAGTACGTAAATAAAGACAAAAGTATCACGAATTTCATGATTCTCTTAGTTCGCACATGAACACCAAATGTGAGTGTGAAAATGCGCAAAATGTGATGTGTAAAAAACTCACGCGTGGAACAAGCATGGAAAAATGTAAGAGGTTTGAGAAGGCAGCCAAGCACTCTTGGACCTGTCAGCGTGCCTTGAGAATAAAACCCCGGCCGATTCTGAACGACGGGAACAAACGTCAATCATCCTCGACGGGAACACTCTGTCCAACAGACAACAGACGCCAATCATTCCCGACGGAGGAGACTCTGCCCGACAGATGATCGAACTGGAAACGCCGGCATCAGAATCATCAACATCGTCCAGGACACAACACAACACATATAATTATACACGGTAACAACCAAAAATAAACAGATGGAAAATGAATAATTAATCTTTCTTAACAGAGACTATAAACAGAATTTAAAATGTGATATAAGTAAAGAGAAAAACGCATACATAATTGTAACTAATACAAATACAAAAGAATAAGTAATATAATTATTTTGTAACTTTAACATTATTTTCATCTAACTTCTGTATGTACTTGTAATGGGTACAGTTACTAATATATTCTTGAACTAACGTAAATGGTTTTTTTTTTTTTTTTGATGCTACGAGTAAATTTTCATTTTTATTCAATAAATATTCTAATTGTTTTTTATGTATATGATTTATAATATTTAAACTTATAATGTGCATGAAATGTTTACATTAGGCACACAAGTATCTAGAACCTTGTCTGTGCGTTTATCTAATATTGAAATTTACCTAATAGTAAAAGTATTTCCTTCAAAATAGTGAGCGAGTTCTGCAGCTCAGGGAGCTTAACCCCTGTCTTTAATCTGTTTTAGTCGTTGTTATTGATACGTAATTAAATTTTGTTATCTTATACCTTTTATTCGAAATAACCGTCATGTTTATCATATTAAATATATAAGAAATTTGAAAGAATTCAGATCGATTAAGTGCATTTGAACTTTAAATATGATTTTCATATATCGATATATAATGACGCCATAAAAAAATCAGTTGGTCAAAATCAAGCAAAGTTCGAAGCCAGTAAGGTTATCAAGACTGGCGGATACAAAAAGCAGCGCGAGGCTCGACTTTTAGAAAACACAATAAGACATTCTCAAATGGTGTCGGAACAATGCGAAGATCGGTTTCAAGAAAACAGGCTACGAACTAAGGAGTGCACTAAAAATTGTGAAGCCAGATGGTTAGTGCAGCAGAAATATATCAACGGTGTGAAACGGTGTGAAATGGTGTTAGAAAAGTTGGTATGCAACATCTCAATCACGACATTATTAACTATTAGACAAGCATCAATTGTTGATCTCATTCAACATTTTTATTGGAAAAGTGAACGAAGCATATGATTATTGTAAAGAAAGAAAATTTTAAAATGAATCATCTGAAATGTTGTTCATGTACGAAATTAAAAGTGCATTACTGAATGTCTACTAATAAACTATTATGTGTGATGTCAATAAATAATCTAGGATCAACATTTTTTGCTGAATATTAGAAGATAGGGTTTATGTTTACAAATAACATAACTTAGACCAAAAATTGATTAAGAAGATATCTTAAGATTACTCTGAAGACACAAGGCCGCAATTATTATCAGGTTAGAGCATTATCTCGAGAGCATTTTAGAATTTATTTTATAAGTAACAAAGGAATTCAAGATAGTTTACGGTGTCTAAACATACCTGGTACAAAACAAAACTTGTAGTATTTACTTTTCAAATATTTTTACATCAACATATTTCTGCATAGTACCACTACAAACACATTACTACATGTGTATTTAATTTATTAAACGTGGCTGCAACAGCAACGGAATAAATGAATATAAAGTTTTTACAGTATAAGACAAGAGACCGGTTAATAAAATAAAAGACGATTCAACTTTCATTTTCGGACATTAACGAATCTGTTATACTTTTCGAAATTATTGGGATAAACGAAGAAGAAATACATAATTTATGACGACCTCCTCCACAAGCCACAAGGTGAGCACTAATTCACTTTAACATCATGAAAACGAATCATGTTATAGTAACGATTAGATTATAATAGACAAAATATATCTGCATTGCATTTATAAGCACAAAGAACGACAACAGAATGAAATCATCAAAACATATTTTTAAATATTAATTTTGTTAATTTAAATATTCTACGCTGAGTAAATAAATAGTACCGCAACACTGAGTGTCTACATGACTTGTGGCATGCCGGGGCACGCGAGTCTGTCCCAGTCGTTGGAGATCATTCTGCACTGGGTTGTTCAAAATTCTCTGTGTCCCTTCCAGACAATATTCGACTACTCTATCGGCATCGAGGCCTCCCATCTCATTACAGTGCAAGGCGGCGGAGTTAAAAATACAGTAGAGTATCGATTATCCGAAACTCTCGGGACGAGGGTCTGTTTGGATAATCGATATTTCTGATAATAGATCGTAAATAGAAAACATTATTTCTCTTTACAAAAACAAAGGTTTTTATTACAAAATCATTTATAATATACTGTTATACAATTACAGCAACCTGTATACTGTATTGTAATTCATTAATAAGGCTAAAAATCATTGAATTAAAACTGAGTGTAATTGATAAAAACCAAAAGTTAATTTAACAAAATTAGAATTTATTGACAAATACTGTACAGTAATATAAATTTAATTAAAAAAAAACATACAGTACCATGGATTTACACATTTTTGAACAATTGTTCTATCACTTTCTGCTTCAAACCGATACCCCGTTTTCTCGCTGCTAAAGACTGAAGTCGTTTAAGATTCATAAGCTGAATACAATCTATCGCGTCTCTGTTTCAGCCCACTTTAGAACAGTCTCAGTCTCAATTCTTTGTTTACCGATTGTAAGGCTGCATAGCTACAGCGTTTATTTATTACTGTACAGTACAGTGCATAATTTGTAGTATACAATGTTTTATGTTCAATAAATATCCAATACGCCTACACGTGTCCAACACATTACTGCACAGTACAGTACATAATTGTACTTTTTATTGAGTTCGGATAATAGATCGTTCGGTTAATGGATGTTCGGATAATCGATTCTCTACTGTACTGGGTTTCCAAGCGGCCCAGTTAGTTACACCTGGAGAGTTTAGAAATGCGTTTGGGAGTTATTGTGGCGGTTTAGTGGAAAGTGGGCACTGTGTTAATTACTGTGAAACTGAACTTAAGTTGACATTTATTGAGTTGTTGGACATTTAACTTGAATTATTGTGTAAGAGTGCCTGTGTTGATTTCTAACTGTTGTTTATGTCAAATTAAAATTTGTAATTAGTGACTTCGATGGTGTCTGTTATTCTGTTCCCAATGAACAACACGACGTCGTAACAGTGATGTCAGAAGTCGGATAGGTTCTAACGTTGAAACAGAGGACGCTTCGTAGAAGAGTCGTGCGCATGGTAATCAATTTACAATAATGGATAGAAATCAATAATTATCTATGATAGAATCCTTGCGTGTCTGGATGGAAGAGCTAGACGAAAAACGCCGACGGGAAGCAGAAGAAGCAGTAAAACGGCGGGACGAAAATCTTAAGCAAGAAAATGAAACAAAACGTTTAACGAGGCCAAATGCGACCCCCCCCCCCCCAGCGAACACGACTCGCTTGTCATTTTAAAGACTACTTCACAGTTTGAATTACAGTCACCAACTGTAATACCGGTTGATATACCTCCTACAATTGTTGCGAGCCAAGGGGCAGTAGAAATCGAAGGTTCAGAAAATACAGAAGCAAAGTTGACACGTAAGGAGAAGGCACAACAACCAATATTACTCTAGCTAGATCCGACCGACATTCATAGTTGAACCTCTACGATGTGATTATAATTTACACCCAAAGATTCCCATCGTTCCACCCAGTAGACTCTTAGACTAATCAGGATGATAGAGTTTAATATAACAGTACATAATATTTGAATGTTTTTGAACTTTGAGGTCAAGCAACTAACCAAAATTCGTGTTTGCACTTGCAGAGATCGCTCATAACGCTCTAAACATCCTGAATACAGCAAAACACCGATATAACGCTCATCAAGGGACCACGTGAAAACCTCGTATTAAACGGGAGACGACCATGTAGTATAGTTGTTTACTGTATTACTGTATATTCATATTTTTACGTATACATTAGCACTTTTACCGAAAAACTGCATTTAAGTATAGTCTAATATTTTAAACAAAGAGTTCAAATCTGTTTCAGTAAATTATTTCACTACTAACTTCTTTCACTTAACATTAAATATTCAGGTTTATTTCTTTCGAAAATTGTATTTATTCGTTTGTCTCTTACGTGATTCTGTGCCATGAATAATCACGTTTTCTACACGTTTCAAGTATGAATTCACACAAACTGACGTTTAGCCAGAAGGAGTACTTATAAATTATCTCTTAACGCTCCAAGACCTTCCTGCCGTTTGGGAGGTGAGTCGTCATCTGATTCGTCTGTTCCGTCCTCATTCGTCATGGTTTTCGATTATATCATCTACATTGAGTACTTCTGAAGCCCCTACCCTATTGTCTATAGCAGACTTGAGATTAACGGTTAAATTAACCGTTAAAAAATGTTTAAATGTTTAACTTTAATTGTTAAATTTTTGGTTAACGATTAAAAAATTAATGAGTTAATTTTGTGTGCCCAAGACGTACAGTTGCAAAAATAGTTGTTGAAGTCAATGTTGGAGAAAGGTTGTTTAAGTATTCCTAATCATTTGGCAGACAATGGACTGGTTTTCCCCCATGGCTCGTTCTCGAACAATGGAGTGTGTCGTTCTACCGTTTCTCGGCTAGGTGCGTGTTTCTGCCAAGGCCGTACTCAAGTACTCTAGAGTTTTCGATTTCTTTTTAAGGACACATATTATGGAACATTAGTCTGGAACCCTGGATGCTATATATAGGCGACAGCTGTCGCTTAGAAGTCAGTTATAAGTGGCGATTTATTCAAGTGCGGTTGAAGATTATTGGAAAGTGTTTACTGTGTTATAATTAGTGTGTAACTCTACTACTTGACATTATTATTGCGTGTGGACAAATTTAACTTAAATTACTGTACGAATATAATCTTGCCGACTAACTTGTTGATTGCAAACTGTTATTTGTCATTAATTAAAGCAGGTGATTAGTGACTTCATTGGTGTCTGTATTTTGTTTTTCACTGTACCATACGACGATCAGTGAGACCGTCATAACAATACCTTGGTCTATAGGTTGAAGCTTACACGCAAGTAAATGTAAATAAATAAATAAATAAAAGTAAATAAGCTCCACATTTTTGAGATCCACAATGTTAGGGTGGGTGGGGCAGATGTCTGTTTATTCTATGAACAACAGATTCTAGCATGCGGCTTTCATCACTTTGTTGTCCCAATCCTTTAACCAAGTGGCGGACAAATCGGCGTTCATCTATGCGTGTGCTCTTATAAACACAGATCAAGTTTAAAATTTTTTTAAAGCATCGTGGTGTATTTGATTTTCCCACCACGATTGGAAGCAGTTTCGCAGAGCCATCAGAATCTGCGCAACTAGCACTGTGACTCTGTCCTTACTTAATCTCCCCCCCTCCACGACACTTTTCTCCTTTGAAATCGTATGTTTGCTCGTATGTTTGATGGCATTAGCTGAAAAACAAATCATATTTGTCCGCACTGAAAATAATACGTGGTTTGTAACGCAAAATTAGATTAGACTGCACACCATTTTGCCATCACTAACGTCTCTTTCACTGGGAGACTCTGACTCCTCTGACTACGAGTCTTTGTGTTTCCTTCGCTTAGAGTAAGTTGTTTCTGATTTAGAGTAACGTTCTCGCCGTGTTTCCGTAGGATTTCCAATTTGTCTGATACAGAAAGTGCTTCCCGTTTAATACTCAGTGTAGTCACATCAGCGCGTGAGTAGTAAGCGGGAATGGATGCTTACAGGTTAACACGTCATCGAAGTCACTGCTGACCTCACGGCAAACATCACAGTCGCCGTTATATGCATCCGTTACATAAATAGAGGAAAGGGATGTTTATACATCCTGTATTGCTGTTCTACTGATCAAGCGGCTTTTAGTTATATCGCGCAAACATAAATATATAAAGGCCTAGGAAAGTAATTGTGCCCACAATCGCAGTAAAGTACTGTATTTGACAGTAGGTTCTATACAAATATGTTTTGAACAAGTTTTACTGTATGATGGAAAAAAGGCGTATTATGAGGGATTTGAGCGCAATAAACGGGTTTTTTCATAATGTCTCTGTATACGAGATGTGCAGGGACCAACAAAAAGCGCGGTTTACACAGAATAGCGTTTGAATAGGGTTCTACTGTAGTTATGCAATTGCAGCTACCGATTGCAAAGTGGCAATAAAAAAAGAGTACTCAGATCGAGGTTGGAACACTTGCACGCAGTGACACTTGCCCGAAATGGCCTACAATAATATAATATAGTCCTCTGTATGCGTTATCAAGGAGACGATAAAACGCGAGCGTGGTCTCTCTCTCTCTCTCTCTCTCTCTCTCTCTCTCTCTCTCTCTCTCTCTCTCTCTCTCTCTCTCTCTCTCTCTCTCACACACACACACACACACACACTCACACTCACACTCACACTCACACTCCCACTCACACCTTCAGTTCTTCCAGGTGGATTAATATGTAGACAGAGTTCAAATCTTGTACAGCTGAACAAGGAGGGGATTCTGATTTTTCAACAAGTGTGTATATAATGTTAAATTCTATTCTACTGTAGGTCTGCGTGCTTCCTCAGAACATGCGATATTCTACTCTGAAGACTTGTGTTATCAGTTTAATTTGTAATAATTTAAATTTTATTAAAGCAAATACTATAATAATAGATAGTGGAGAAAGTTGTGTGCTACATTTTTTCACTTATTTATTTATTTTATATTTATTATTTGAGAAGACATTTAGCCACAGTGTATGCTTTCTATTAGAGAACACCATAGTAATAAAGCAATCTGTTATAGTTACCCAAAGCCTTTTCTTATCCGATATTTGTATCCAAAGCTATTTATGATCGTTATACAATAATATTTATACTTCCAACTTTGTCGTGTTTACTTGCTGAACTGCTACTTGTTCCGGACGAGGACTTTCAGTATGTCAACATATTTTCAAGTCCTAAACTACGACAAAAACCACGTCGTGGTTTAGGACTTGAAAATGGTGGTAACACTGAAAGGCCTCGTCCGGAACATGACAAGTAGCAGTACAGCAAGTAAACACTACAAAGTTGGAATTACAGAGACTGCTAATGCAAATAACAAGATGAACTATATCAGCGTATTGCACGTGGAAAGTGGCGATAAGTTACATAAGGTAAGAATAATATTTAGATATTTAAAAAATAAAGTAAAATTAAAGAAAACTCTTAGCAAAATGTGGTTCAATAAACCACAATAAATTCAATAAATATGCTTAGAGACTTAATAACAAACTATGCGAAAATTAAGATAAATAATAATGATGAGGTAGCCAGGGCCCAACAAGGGCTGTAGTGCCATAGGAGAGAGAGAGAGAGAGAGCATGGGTCGTGGTTTAGGATTTGAAAATGGTGGAAACACTAAAAGGTCTCGTCCGGAACATAACGAATACCAGTTCAGCAAGTAAACACGACAAAGTTGGAATTACAGAGACTGCTAATTCAAATTACAAGATGAAAAATTATATTTATACAATACTTATTATTTAGGCTATATGCATTTTTCAAAGGTCCTTTTTATCTTCTGCAATTTATAGATGCAAGCTTAGTTTGGAAGGAATGGTGCCAGTTTCCCAACATCTTCAAATTTTGTAAAAAGCTTTAGAAACTATTTCACTTGCGGCAAAGGCTCCTCTCTTCTTCTCTTGAACACTCTTTAGTGCAATTATGCTAATTTATGCAAATTCAATTATTCAATTAGATTTAATGTGTCAAATTGATATATTTATGTGAATATATTAATTACTCTGATAATTAATTGTATTCATTAACGATTAGCATAATTACTGAGACTCTTTATTGTCGTTATGAAACGATATAAGAAAATTTATTACAAACAATTCAATTAACATTAGTGTTTTGTTACTAAGGTTTATGACAATAATGAACGCATAAAATACTTAACAAATAAATACTTAATTATTAAACATTATTCAAATAAACTTCTGATACACAAATGTAAATTATGACCTGAAAATACATTCAGAAAAACATATAAGAATGCAAATTACAATATATATCCGTTTCGTTGTTCGCTGAAAAACATAACATACAACACAATAAATATACACAAACATAGACAATCAAATAGTATTCATCCTACACTAATGCGTTCATTTTGTCTCAGATGAGTAGCTTTTTATATTTAATATTATCATTACAATTGATCTAATTTCTCAAAGTGTGGTTCTTGGAAAAGAGACAGAGCAGTAGTATTATTATAACATTAATAACATGAGGATTTTACTTGAGATAGTGAATAGCCAAAACTCCATCTGTGAGAATTCCTGTTCACTGATGATCCCATGTAAGTAGAAGTTCCGTAGATTAGATGTTTGCAATCACTGTGCACTCGCGGATAAGATTCACTTCCGGTCTGTGTCGTTGCCGTTGACGTTGCCCGTTAATAATGAAAGTTTATAGAGTTCTGTGTTGCATAAGTGCATTCATTATTAGTGGTTGTGTACAAATAACTGTCTGTCGCTAAACTGCTTCGTGTGATTATATACGTTTAATTTAGTTGGCTCATAGTTATGTGCAATGATGAACACGAGTGTTATGAGTGTTGAGTCACTTATTGTTTATGAGTCCGCACGACTGAGATAGTTCTATCTGAATCATATTGCGTTCTGATATCGATCACTGTGTCCGTAATTGTCGCGCCAAAGTTCTAACATCGAGTTGTTCGTTCACTTATTAATGCTTAGTTTGCATGACGAAATACTTTTAAAGTTTATAGTATGGAACTTGAAATCTAGCGATACTTATATCACTTCGCACTACGCGTTACTGCGGTAAACTTCTGTAAACTTAGTGAAATACTGACATAAAGTTTTGTAAGACTGTTATTAAAATTGAAGACTGATTAACTGAGTAACTGACTTAACTGAGAAATACTGATTTACTGAGTAATACCGAGAGACTGAGAAATTTTGAACAACTGAGACCTCGCGTACCCCGTAAACAGTTTTTATTAAACGTCTTCTACCATAATGCAACTTTCTGTCCAACACGCCCATGGTCGGTCTCGATAGGTCCGATATTTCCTTCCACTGTGAAGATCTATGGTTCCCGACTCCCTGATTCGCTGTTCTGGTTGTCACCATGACGACAGTCCTCTCCACTTGCTTCTTTTGAAGATGCTAGACTCTGGTTGGCTATCGAACATCCCCTAAAATACACGGCGAAAGGGCTTCGCACTACTTCTGAGAATGTAGAGTAATTGCTCGCCTGTCCGTCAAACCTTGGTTCTTGTGAGTTTCCCAAGGCCTGCTGTTATTCCTTTACTAACAATATGTAGCGTCCTGTTCATTGTCTGACTACCCTTCGTCTTTTTTCTGCCAATTAACAGCTTCTTGCTCGTCGTCATCCTGAGATGCCTCCACGGTCTCTCGTCATAAATATCAGTTGTCACCCTAGTGTTGTTTTCATGCTGTGCAACACCGTCGACTGTATTCACTTGGTGTACGCTGCATTGTCTTCATACTGGGTAAAACCTTTCTAAATCCTTTGTGAGTGAGTATCTCTTTCTTAAGGCTCACACGCTTCGATTTAACCCTACAGCATCTGCTCGCTTCAATTTCTGCGTATCCGTGCCACTGGACTCTGCTTTTGTTCGGTTTGTTGTGGTGTCGTAAATCTGAGTTGAGCTTGGTCTGTCAAAGTCGATCCTATTTCCTTTTGTTGTGTTATGTCAAGCGTTCTCTCATTGTCTTGTAGCTAGCGTCGGGTTGACGTGTCGTTAAATTGTCCTTATTTATTACTCTGGCTTGGGTTGGTGACTTGACTGTGTGCAAACGCACTTCTCGATCAGAAAATTATGAATTTAAAATTTTTGATCGCTATAGCGTCCCCAAATTGGATTGGATGTTGGGTCCTCAGGAGACAATCTAATCCAATTTCCGCGCTCTGTCCTTGTTGTGGATGCCTTCTTTGGGGAAATGCCACGGTCAGTTGACCTAATTTCATTTGTCCGGCGTGTCTTAATAGATATTCCCTATCTTTTAGTATTAATTGACTATAGGAATTTATTGCCATGCATCTGAGTAAGAATGAACGCATTTTTACATATGATACATGTGTAAATAGATCGTACAAGATTGTTTCATAATAATAAATGAAGATACCTATGTCTAATCATTAGACACTTTGTTTCCTATGCTATATACTTACAACATAATAAATGAGATAACGATCTCCTAACATTAAATTCAATTAATCATGTATTGTGTTAATCATACTACAATAAACAATATCTTTAACTTATTTCAAGTGTTCCACAAACTACAATTTATAAACAAATAAACACATATATAGAATTACTAATCATCATCAAACATCACTTACAATTCACATTATTATTGTTTATATTAGTTAATAAAATATATACATATCCTATGAACAACTAAGGGTTCATTTTATATCATTGTAATCATTGACAACTTTGTTCTATAAGGTTTCGAATGATCAACCTCATATTTGAATAGTTGATTCTACACTACTTGTTTGTTTTATATGTCCATTTACGTGTTCACTGTATTTTCAACAATTTATTGTTGCACATTCGATTAAAGTCTTGCACCATAAGTGTCTTTTATTCACGGTACGTGCTATCGAAATGCTTTATAGATATTAGTTACTTGACATCTGATTAGTGTCATTAATTAAATACATCGTGATCTAAGGAATTACGTGAACTTTAAATTATACATGTTATTATGTTACACACCTTATTATTTAGCTAGTTGGACTGGCTTCGCGGGACAATCACCTAATACTTGTGCTCCCCTCCCCACAGTAAACTAACTGTCAATATCACCTTTACATCCCTGCGTAACTTGTATCTTCTCCGCCTGCTCGTAGTGCTTCTTGATTTGCCGTATGTTGAATTTTCTTCGTACTTTATTGTTGTCGTCGCAATCAACAAGTTCGTACGTGGCATCTCCGAGGATTCGGTTAATTTTATACGGTCCTGCATAAAGTTCAAAAAAAATATCAATTTTCTTCATTGCAACGTCCGATTGATAATAAGTCCTTATCAGTACTTTATCGCCGATTGCGAATTTCGTGATCTTTTTATTTTCATTGCTGCGTTTTGCATGCTTCTCTCTTTTTTCTTTAATCTTCACGAATATGTTGCTGTTCGAACTTCCCTTAATGTCGGTAACTTCCTTATATAACCATTTTTCCCATGCACGAGTCGGTCTCTTGCCTAAGTGCGCTTCATGAGGGGTTATTTCAATCATCTCATGGTACACTTCGTTTATGCATGTTTCAATCGTTCTTATGTACCGTGACCATTTGCTGTGTTGGTCATGTACGAAAATTCGAAATAGGTTTCCAAGCTGTCGGTTGATCCTTTCGGCTAGGTTGGCACAAGGATTCCGTATTGCTGTATACTTTGGTTGTATGTTTAATTCCTTTAGTTCATTGACCCATTTCTTTGAGGTAAATTGAGTCCCGTTATCGGTCAGAATGACCTTTGGTCGTCCGAACTCCTCGCAGTAATCTTTCACTCTTCGTAACGCTGTGGTAGTTGTCGCTCTCCGTAGCGTAAACAACTTGACAAATTTTGTAAAATTGTCTACCATGACAAGTAAATACTTGACACCTCCTGTTCCCGTCGGTAGGGGTCCGTAGTAGTCTGCGCTGACGAGATCTCCTCTCGCTGAAGGTATCACAGCTCTGGTCCCTCCAAACAACATCTTGTTATTAATGTCCTTGCACTTCTGACACGTGTCACATGTTTGAACGTACGCCTTCACTTTCTTCAGCTTCCGATCAAATGTAAAGTGTTCTTGTAACATCTGTATACACTTTTTCGGCCCCAGATGTCCATACATCTGATGCATTTCCGCAATTAAATTATTAGACACGTTATTGGGTACGTACAACTTCCATTCATCTCGTTGTCGTCTATATAATTTATTGCTAACATACTTATAAAATTTACTTAGTTTATGATCTAAATTCTTGTCCTCGTCATCAAGCTGGTGTCTCCCAATGTCTTTGATGATCTTACCTACATTATGGTTCATCTTAACAATTAAGTGGTTAATTAAATATTCGTGTGTGTCGTCGTTGACCTCATCTGGCTTCGCGTCGGCTGGGTATCTGCTTAAAATATCTGCAAATACATTATCCTTGCCTTTACAATGAATAATGTCGAATTTGTATTCTTGCACGGCGAGAATCCATCGTTTAATTCGTGAGTTATTTAGGTGACATTTATGCATAAAAGTTAATGCCTTATTGTCGGTAATTATTGTTAGTGGTTGGCCTAGGATATACATACGGAATTTCTCTAAACATCGAACAATACTCAAGAGTTCTTTCTCCGTTGTATAATAGTTCCGTTCCGCACCTTTAAATGTCTTGCTAGTAAAAGCAATCACACCAATCTTCCCGTCTTCGTCGAATTGATAGAGTTGGCCACCGTACGCAAAATTGCTAGCGTCGCACTGAATGTAATATCTCTGGTTCGGTCGTGGAAATCTTAAAATTACAGTATCTACAAAAAATTCTTGACCTTCTGAAGGCAATCACTTAGCTCCTTTGTCCAAGAAAACTTGCGTCCTTTCTTTAATAATTCATGCAACGGTTGCGTCGCCTCCGCGTACTTACTTGTAAAACGATTGTAAAAGTTGGTAAGGCCTAAGAAACCTTTTAATTGTTTCTGGTTCTTGGGTGTAGGGAAATTCATAATGGCTTTTATCTTGTCGTCGGTTGCTTGGATTCCTCGTGTCGTTAGTCGGTATCCAAGGTACGAGATCTCCTGCCTAAAGAATTGTGACTTGGCGAGGTTGACGGTTATGTTCGCTTTATTGAGGTTGTTCAATAACGCTTCCAAGTGTTCCAAGTGTGCTTGGATGTTGTTGGAATAACATAAACAATCATCCACGTAGATTATTGTGTTTCTTTTAATTTCTTCTTCTAGGGCTACATCCAATCCTCGCGTCAGCGCCGCAGAACTGGTACTGAGTCCACTGTGAATCGGTAGCACCTCCCCTCATACATGAACGCTGTGAAGTCCCGGCATCCTGGTTTCAATGGAACTTGCCAAAAACTGCTGGATAGATCGACTGTTGATAGATACCGCATTTCACTAAATCTCGCTAATATCTCATTTATCGGGGAAACGCCTTCGTAGTCTAGTATTGTTACACTATTTACTTTTCTTGCGTCAAGGCGCAGGCGAACCCTTCCATCCCTCTTGATCACTGTGACGATTGGGTTGATGTACGGGCTGGTGCAGCATTCAATCACCCCGTATCGAAGCATCCGGTTGATCTCATCATTCACCTTGTCCTTGTAGGCAAGTGGCACAGGCCAACCCTTTTGAAAGTAAGGCGTCCTGTCCGTAACCTGAAATTCGTGTGCGTACCCTTCTATTCTCCCCGGACTTTCCCTGAAGACATTCCTATTCCTTATTAAAATCTCCTTCAGATGTTCCAATATACTTTCATCCTCACAATCTATATTTTCTATCTTCTCGTCGATGCATCGCAGTATCTCCTCTTCCTCTTCACTATTTAGCAATTCAATGTTCATGATTGGTACAGCGTACTCCTCTTCATCAGCTTTATTTTTTAATTCGATTCTCTTATTTCCAATGTCGATACGACATCTCAAAACATTTCTTGTAAGAAGCTAATTCCTAGTATACATGGTTTAATAAGCTCTGGTATTATTAAGAACTCTGGTATTATTAAAGTTTATAGTATGGAACTTGAAATCTAGCGATACTTATATCACTTCGCACTACGCGTTACTGCGGTAAACTTCTGTAAACTTAGTGAAATACTGACATAAAGTTTTGTAAGACTGTTATTAAAATTGAAGACTGATTAACTGAGTAACTGACTTAAATGAGAAATACTGATTTACTGAATAATACCGAGAGACTGAGAAATTTTGAACAACTGAGACCTCGCGTACCCCGTAAACAGTTTTTATTAAACGTCTTCTACCATAATGCAACTTTCTGTCCAACACGCCTATGGTCGGTCTCGATAGGTCCGATATTTCCTTCCACTGTGAAGATCTATGGTTCCCGACTCCCTGATTCGCTGTTCTGGTTGTCACCATGACGACAGTCCTCTCCACTTGCTTCTTTTGAAGATGCTAGACTCTGGTTGGCTATCGAACATCCCCTAAAATACACGGCGAAAGGGCTTCGCACTACTTCTGAGAATGTAGAGTAATTGCTCGCCTGTCCGTCAAACCTTGGTTCTTGTGAGTTTCCCAAGGCCTGCTGTTATTCCTTTACTAACAATATGTAGCGTCCTGTTCATTATCTGACTACCCTTCGTCTTTTTTCTGCCAATTAACAGCTTCTTGCTCGTCGTCATCCTGAGATGCCTCCACGGTCTCTCGTCATAAATATCAGTTGTCACCCTAGTGTTGTTTTCATGCTGTGCGACACCGTCGACTGTATTCATTTGGTGTACGCTGCACTGTCTTCATACTGGGTAAATCTTTCTAAATCCTTTGTGAGTGAGTATCTCTTTCTTAAGGCTCACACGCTTCGATTTAACCCTACAGCATCTGCTCGCTTCAATTTCTGCGTATCCGTGCCACTGGACTCTGCTTTTGTTCGGTTTGTTGTGGTGTTGTAAATCTGAGTTGAGCTTGGTCTGTCAAAGTCGATCCTATTTTCTTTTCTTGTGTTATGTCAAGCGTTCTCTCATTGTCTTGTAGCTAGCGTCGGGTTGACGTGTCGTTAAATTGTCCTTATTTATTACTCTGGCTTGGGTTGGTGACTTGACTGTGTGCAAACGCACTTCTCGATCAGAAAATTATGAATTTAAAATTTTTGATCGCTATAACTCTTGCTACCACGTGTACTATTTTTGGACACACAACACTTTTACTAGAGCCCGTGTGTACCATATCTGCACATATTAAATTTTTCGTACAGCCCACGTGTACCAAAGTTGGACACATTGCGTGACTGTGTTTGAACGTTTTGTCAACATGTGGACACAGATCAGTGCTATTAGATAGAGTTTTACATTCTTCTGGGCCAGATTGAAAGAAATATGCCCTTGGGTTAAGTTGGCAGTAGTGTACTGTCAACAAAGTCAGCTGTTATAACATATATAAGAAAACATATCTGTGCCGGGGGGAAATTTACTCTTCACAGGTCTGGTAGCTGAAGGTTTTCCTGTCACCGGTGTCTGGGAGCGAAAGTGTTAAAGTTGTGGGATAGGTGCATTCTGTCAAACGTCTACAACGTTATTTTTTAACGTTGCCTCTTAATGTGTTGTAATTTATGATGCCCCGCGATTGGAGCGCCAAATATAACTATAATTTTTAAGCCCCACCAGTTGTGGTGCCAATTTAATGTTATATTCACCTTAATTAATTATGTGATGTTAATTAATAATTATGATTTTACTCCAGCCGCAGTAATTGAAGTTATAATGAATTCTACTGAAGTTGTTTTAATTTCTTTTATGTTATGAAATAAGTTAATCTTTAAAAATAAGGATCAGTTGTATCATATCTTAGGTGATTTTCAAATAAGTCAAAGCGTACACCAAATTTTACGATACTAAAATTATTTATTCATATCTTTTGCCAATGATAGCACTTCATGAGATCTAAACATAACATTTACCTTGTAACATTAAAGAGTACATTATAATATAAATTATTATTTACTTCCGTAATTATTCAATCTATTATGAGCTCTTTCTCAGGGTTATTAACTTAAATATTAATAATCATAATTATGATTTCTTACTCTACACAAAATTTATTTCAACAATTGGATTCATAATTTTATAGACATCTGAGTTTATCTTTTAAAGGTTGTTCATACAAATTTAACGTGAATACGTTTAGATATGATTTCTCTTTAAATATCATAAGTGTGTTCTTTTAGAGAGACAGACAGTGTTTTTACTAAACATTAGTTATGCATAAATTCTTTACTGTGGGTATGTAATCCATAAATCTGCGGCGTTAATCTGCGATGATCTCCACTCTCTCTCTCCAGGATCAATGATGCTCTGGTTGATGCACTAATCATCTTGTGAATGACACTTTTTACACTTCACCTTGTATCTCACACTCCGACATTAATAGTTCTTTTGTTAACTCTCGTTATTTAAAATTAGATTGTAACACGTGTTGGTTGATAACATCACTTTAGCTCCAAATTATTTATATTTATGTCTCATTTGCATATTATTAGTATTTTAACAACTTGTTGATCAATACAGATTGTTTGTTACTTTAATTAGTCATCACAGTTCCTTCGCGGACTAACTTTATTACCACGACATCTGACTTTGTTTAATTAGCGTTAACAGTTATATTAGTCTTTCACACAATCATCATATTTAGTTCATACTTCCGATTCTCTCTCTCTCGGTTTCAACACTATGTCTTTAATTAAACACTCCGTCAAAACTTCCGACAATCTTTACTTAACTTGCTAGTATACAATCTCTCGAAAAATATAAGTCTCTTTTCAAAGTTATACTCCGACATGTCCAACAATACCTCAAGACTCTCGATCGCGGTTATGTTACGACTCTCGTTCAACGTTATATTCAGACTTCTACCGCTCGCAAGTATATTGAGACTCCCGATCGCAGTCAACACTTATTTTTATATATCGAATCCTCCCAACTTTTCTGCTCAAGACTCTCTTCCTTCCACCTTCTTCGTTTCTATTGGTTTTCATCCTTTTTCTTATGAAAACTCCTCCCTAAACCTATGGCTTGTCTTCTGACATCGTTCTCATTAGTTCTTCATCCTCGTCTCCTTAGCAGCAACCTCTTCTGGAGAAACGCCTTCACTAAACTCTGGTTTCTGATAGGCTTCTTTGGTTCCCTACCCTTACGTCTTTTTGTTGGCTCCACCCATAGTCTGAGGCGGAAGACCCATTTTTACGCCTGTCCATCAACTCGATTGTCTTTCGTACGTTCCTTTCAGACAGATTTCTCCTAATTGTTGTCTTGTTTCACAGCTGCCTTTTAGTTTAACATGTGTATCTTTCCCTAATAGTGACCAATTCTAGTATTGTCTTCTTACATCCTCTTTTTCGTTCACACGCTGGTGTGGTCGTTTCTTGGTATCACTTACGACTGGTACATCTGCGCTGCAGTTTTTCTACTTAGCTGTAACACTCTCTGGTAAACATGCTTCCCGCTGCTTGTTAATTGCTCACCGGGTATGGTCCCTATTCATACAATATCTGTACGAGCCCTTTCGTCCATTGTGAACAATGTACAGCTGCGTTTTGGTGCTAAGTTCACATACGTGACTTGTCATTTCTCCTGTCGCCTCCTTCTGTCTTTTCTGTTAGCTTTTCTTAGTAATACATCTGTGATACGTACTCTCTTGTTTTTCTGGTAGTTCAGCTCGCCACAATCAATTCCCTTAAGTGAACAGCTGCTATTACAAGGCACTATTGAGGCACAATGCCTCAAGGTAAATACTGCAGACGAAGAGTATACTTTCGAGACGTGGGTAAATGCGCACAAATGAGTAATAGCATATGTGCAAAAGTAAGTGTTAAAGAGCATTAATTATATAATTAATGTCGCTGCCAACGTGTGGCTCGGTAAATGTTAAGTACCGTTGGAATCGTTCTATAATTAATGTCGCTTCCAACGTATTGCTAGATATATGTTAATTATCATTACAAGTAAAGGGCGCCCAGAATATAAATAAAGTCAAGTAAATAATTAGCACAAGTATTGTATAAAGAATAATAGTAAATTCAAGTAATAAGTAATATTACAAATTGTTAAATTCAAGTACAGAGAAAAAAGTTGTGAAATTAATACTGATAAATAAATAAAATAAATTATAAATAAAGAAATATAAAGTCACGGTGGACCAATAATTAAATACATAATCAGTACAACGAATCAGTTAGGACACCGTAGTCTACAATGACGAAACCACCAACAATGGACTTCGAAACGATGTTTAAACGACTGCAAGAGGAGTTGAAAACGAATAGTGAAAAATTATAAAGTAAATTAAAAAGTAGCAATGCAGAAATAAAAATTCAATTAGAAAGTATCAATGAAAAATTAGAAAAATTAGAAAATAAATTAGGAAGAGTAGAAGATAGTAATACGAAATTAGAAACTCAAGTAGAAGATAGTCGTAATAGATTAGAAATCACTATTGAAGAATTAAAAACTCAGTTAGAAAGTAATATAGAGAGTAATAATACGAGGTTAGAAGAGAAGATAGAACTCGTCAGTAACACTTTGAATACAGATCTTACTGCACGCGTTGAAGCCGTCGAACAGCGTGTTCAACAGTCACTTAATGAACAAGCTGTAAAGATCGATAGCAAATTTAGAGAACAGCGTGAATATACAACACGTGAAACAAAAGAACACATTAGACAACTGGCTGAACAGTGGAATGAAAAATTTAAAATTACGAAGCAGGAGCAAGATCTCAGACACAAGGACTTAAATGAGCGCATCCTGGACAACACAAACAGAACAAAGGAACTCACTGTGAGGACCGAGACAGTAGAAATAGCTGTGGAGGAGGTCACTAGAAAAACTACGCACCACTCCATGGAAATTAACAAGATGAAAGATTGACTGCAAGAGGAGGTAGAAAAACTACGAGCGGAAGTCAAGAGACGACCAAGTGCTATAATGATGTGTGCTGCAAAAGTAGAGGACCGAGAGAAGATCAGTTTTAAAGGTAACAAATGGGAGAACCCCCATAGAATTTTTACAAAAGTATGAACGAGAAATGGCAACAATAGCGAGCAACCTAAGCGACAGAGACCGTATAGATTTTGTGAGTCGACATTTCTAGGAAACAGCATCCAAATGGTATACGATTGTTCGGGACCAAACAGAAACTAATGAACAGTTCAAGGCATCCTTCGAAAATCGGTACTGGAATATACATACCCAGAGAGAGGTACGAGACCAGCTGGAGTATGGGCGGTATTACGTCAACAGCAAACGATCCATGGAAGACTACATTATACAACTCGTCGAACGGTGTAAGCATCTTAGACCAAGTTTCACGGAGCACGAATTAGTATTAAAACTAAGCTACCATTTTGACAGACACATTAGACTCGCCGTATATACCCAAGGAGTTAAAACCATTGAGGAAATTCTTATCCTTGTGACGCAGTCACCACAATTTGTTAATAAAGAGTACGAAAGGAGAGACAACCGGCCGCAGCAGCAGCAGTACTCTACACAAAATCCAATACACCACAAATCGCCGCAGTTCGAGACGAAAGTAGAGGACATACGGAAAGAGAAGAGAAGTGGAAAGAATATAAACAACCCTATAAAAAAGTAACCCGACTCCGAATAAAGGAGCGTACGCACACCCATTTACGTCGAAAAAAACACGTAAAACCGTACAATACCAATGTACAAAATTTTAACACAAATATTAATCATAATAATAAAAATAATTATGAAAATAAAATTGTGCAACAGCTGACACGCCCGTCAACATCCAAAGAGGAAGGGGGTGATCGTAGAACGCCAAACGACAAGAAAAATGTATGACTGCAGAAGGGTAACAAAACGCCAGTACGGACAGGCTTAATAAACAACCTACACACACATGATTTGCGTGACACCCTAAACAATACACAACAGGAAAGAATGTTGTCGAACACCTATTGTCCTATGTTAGGGGGAACAATAAATAATTTAAATACAAGGAACGATGTTAGAATATTAAACATAACATATCAAACAGATGATAAAGTTAAAAATTTATTAAACAATATAGCAAATGAACAAAACAAAGATCTTCAAATAAGTTACATGAAGTTATCACCACTATCTAGTAGATATACAATAAAAAATAGTATATTGTACAAACTCGTCAATTATGATTGGAAAATAGTCCTATCACCAGAGATGCTAAAAACATTAATTATACCATGTTGTAACCCCTCTTTAACTTAGACTGGTCAAAAAAAAAGATTTTTTTTTTTTTTTTTTGAAAAGAGGGTGTGGCCACAAGTTAATTAAAACTAGACCAAAGCCTAGAGAAGCCAAAAATGCGCTGGATCCAGTGAGACGGGACTTGCAATGAAAACTCATAAAATTAACAATCAATAAAATCCCTTTTATTATTCTATCTCCTTTAAAAAAAAAATTAACAACAAAATCAATAAATATAACATTCAGAAACTATTTTCCCCTTAAATTGTTAATTAAAATAATTTATTCTCTTTAAATAATGTCACCTGAAAATTATTAACACATATAAAATTTATTTGCTATCTTCTCTTTAAAATGAATTAAAAATTAAAATCATTAATTTTCTTTAAGTAATGTTTCCTGAAAATTATTAATAAATATAAAATTTATTTTCTATCTTCTCTTTAAAATGATCAATTGAAACTTAATTGAGATAAAATTTATAGACTTCTTGATAAGGTTAATTAGAATAACTAATTCTCAAACAAAATTAATTAAAATTAAATAGAGACAAATCTACATACTCTTTATTAAAGTTAATTAAAATAAATTAACTCTCTTAGAAAAAATATTAATTAAAAATGAATAGAGATAGAATTAATTAATTGTCATCAAAATTAAATATATATATATATAACCCTATGTTTTATCTTTTCTTTTATAAGCCCTATATCTATCTCCCCCAAAAATACACCCAAATGTACAATACATATAGAACCCCACAAAATACACACACGAATATACAATACATCTACATGTTCCACAATACAGGACAATTATTACATAGATCTCTTGCCACACCCTTTTCTACCCCCATGAGGTACATCATTAATTATTTTATGAAAATCCATGTTAGGTTTATAATTCTTAATATGTGCATAACACATTACATGTGTATCAGATTATATATGCAACACCAGTAGTCCCTAGGACATAATAAATTCAAAATTTGGCCAAGTGCCTAATACTATTATAAAATCCTGCCCCACTGGGCACTTATACTGGGAGAAATAAAATTTAGAATAATGTGAACACCCCAGTTATCATAATTAATTAATAGAATTTATATATATAGAAACATTGTTAAGTTTTGAAAATAGTAATGTGTCATGAACCTTATAACCTTTTTAAAAGTAATTTTGGCCCAGAGACCGACATGTTGATGGGCAAGTCAGTGCATAATTCAACCTGTCTCAACAACATGTTTAACACTGCATGAACATGCACCTATTCAGGATTAAACTTGTGACTCTACTTAACTACCACAGAAACTTCTATCTCTTTTTACCAAACTGAATTTAAAAATGAGAAATTACTATATAAAATGAACACTAAATTGAAACAGAGAAATTACAAGTTGATTGAATGAAGTAGTAGCAGTAATGCAACCCTTATACTGGTAATAAGAAGGAATTGTACGTTTGAATGGTGAGCTGCCAAAGATGCATGTCAGCCTCTGAGCTCACAATTATACAAACAAATTAATAAAATTTACAAAAGATTTCCCTCCCAGTTCACGCACTATACTGTCCCGTTAATCGGGGATCCAATTAAAATGTTTAAAAACTTAAAGTCATGTTGTTGAATGGTTGAATTGGTTCACTGGCTCTATTGAGTGCATCACAACGTGTAAAGAATATAATGGATTGAGTTCACCTTATTTTGTCCATGGGTGTGAAGTGGCAATCTCGTGGCCTACATTATAGGGTGTTTGTGCTTCGTCGTTGCTATTCCTCTCCGGCAGATGAAGTTGAGAGAGAAATCTGGATGTTCAAAAGTTCAGGTTTTGGGCTGGTCCACGTCTTCATCGAGGAACCCTGATCATACAATATATTATCAGCCAGAGTACACAAAACAATTCCCCCAGAAACTTCACACACACCCAAAACCCATATATAATCTTAACACAGCTTTAGGGCTATCTAAATATAATACTTGACACACTTGGCAAGGTTATATGGCCAACAGGCCCTATTTGAAAACATTTAGTACAGTTACATTTAATATTAATAAACTTTACCCATGTGGGTTAACATACTTCAATTTTGCTTAGCTAATTATTCGGCTTGTTACACTTTTAATAAGATTTGCACATAGTCTGAATTTTTGTTTGCCACGTGGTTGAGAGAGGTTACCTGATTACATCATTTCTATACTATTTAAATTAATACCTTTTGGCAATTACATACTTCTCAATTGGTGCCTTAGTAAGCTTTCTTAAATTTAATATAGTATTACTATATTTAAAAAAAATTACCTTTAAATTACGTATTGCACAATCGCCACGAGGTGACACAAAAGGTTAACTGATTTTATTTACTGTGGCCTATAAAACAAGTTTTTCATTAGTAAAACTTTAAATAGATAATTATAAGAATATTGCCGAGACTTACCGCAGTTCTGTATAGATTTTAGCCTGTCTTAGCTGGAAGAATGGTGCAACTAATTCTTCTCCGCCGGAGAGAAACAAAAATAAGCAGCCAACAATACGACGTTCAGAGCGAGACAAGGTTTCTTGATACCGGTTCCGCTCTGTGAGCTCGCAAACCGGGGCTCCCGCGAGAGGTCAGCACGATCAAGCCTCGCTCTTAATTATAATTCAGGCAGCAGTATTGCTTATCTCAACTGCTAGGGTGCGGCACTAATCAAGCCGCTTTAAATACCGTACTGCATTTAACGTTTATTTTTGACGTTAAATACTGAATAATCACCGATCTATATTAGAACGGCACACCCTCACCCCAAAAGGGCAACATAGTTGCCCCAAGGCTAACTCACAGCCTGTTGGCTGTCTTGGGAAATCTCAGAAACTTAACCGCTCTCGGGAGAACAGAGGCTCAGGGCGAAAACGAAGGAGACGAAAGAAGGCATGTAGTATGTAAGTGTGCGGGTACTGCATGCTGACTTGATCAGAGTCAGCATACAGCACAAGAGATAGAAGGAGAAAAGACGAAATACCTCAATCAAGAGCACCGTCTGAGTTCTGGCCTCCCAAGGCCTCCCAACTCACAAACTGAGAACCAAACTTGATACCCACTCAGGACAACTTCTATCCCCCCTCACAGGACTGGAAAATCTCAACGCCACTGCGACCATCCCCACGCGACCCTCTCCACCAGGCCAACCCCACAGGACCGCCCCAACACGTCACAGTCTCTGGTGACCACCACCTACTTCTACTGCTGCCACTCACATACGGGTCCGAAGACCAAACAAAGTATCTATTACCTTGATATGTGAGTGACCATAACACTACTGTCCACCTCGTGGACTGACCAGCCATATGCAGCAAAACAAGGCATCATATCCTTGACATATGACTGGCCCAGATCCCTACACTAGGGCGGACGGCCCCGATTAGCCGGACAGAGAAAACCGCATAGAGGGCACGCGAACATCTTCCCTTCTCTTACTCTTTAAATACTGCGTAACTATCAAGGGGGGTTTACTTCAGCACGGCATCGTCTAACAACCCACACTTAATCCAAAAATTACCTACCAGGGAAATCAACCAGGGAATGCGGCATGGCCAGGACCCTACAATAATCAGCAATAAACTACAACAAAGAACAATGAAAACGACACCACCCTATCACACTCCATCATAAAGCGACAAACAATCTAACACTAACATCCCTACACCAACTTAGTCACAACTCTTCCAACTAACTTCTTTTCTAACTCCTCTCAGATATTTTTCTTTTTTCCTTTTCTAATTTTTTTTCCTTTCTAATTTTTATTTGTTTTTTTTTATTTTATTTTGGTTTCTAAGGGGAGGGGTAGGAAAATTGGGAAGATGAAAAGGGCAAGGATCATTGAAAGGTCAATAGCTAGGACTAAGGGTAAGGACATGGTTCCCTCCGAGAATAAGGATGGGTGGAGAAAACCAAGGCTCGCGGAGGGAGGGGCGCAACCCTGAAGTAGACGTACACCACTGGGACTGTGGGGAACATCTACCCGCTACCCGTTAACCGCCTTCTTCTCACCTTTTTATGACGAACTTTAGGTACTCGTTCCTTTTGGACACCCCTCTCTGAGAAACTATCTCGTGTTGAGCTGTACTGATTTGTTTCTCCTGAATTAGAATCAAGGCAACTTACCTGACTACTTTTACCCCGATTTGGATTATCCTCAACCTCTAACTCCTCTGCTTCTACCTTCTTCTCTTCTACAATTTCCCCTGGTTCTCTTTCTTCCACCTCTTCCTTTTTCTCCTCTACATAATCCAAATCACCATCACGGCACTGCACATCTTCATCCTCTAGTTGCTCACCTGGTCCGCCCGAAACTTCTTTCCATTCCTCGGAATCCTCAACACTACTTACAGAAAGCGTCTGCACATCTTCACACACTACATCATTCTCACTCACACACTCCACAACGCTGCCTCCCAGTTTCTCCCCAACTTCTACCTCATCTACTTCTACCACACTTGCAGCCTGGACATCCCCTTGTCCATCCGCAACCTCCGAAACACTTGCAGCCTCCCTAACACTTACACTTGTACTCCCCTGCGTAGCATGTGCAGACCGCTCTTCTGCCTCTTCCCTCGATTCCTCTTCTTCACCACTCTCAGCAACTACAACTTCCTCAACCTTTTCCAACCTGGAATCCAGCTGTCCAGGTCCATGTGCAATGTCTAAATTAAATTCTACTGATGATGGTAAAGCTCCACCATCAAGTGACTTCTCATCTCCCGGCGTAGGCGATGATGCTGTTACCGGATCTGGATCCGCCATGAACTGAGATGGAGATACCGGAACAAATTCTACGTCATCTGAATTCAACCATGATGTCCTCTCTGAGTCCTGTAATTCAATATCGACGGACGTGTTCTTGTCGTCTTGTATTGATCCACAGAAGTTACTTCGCTTTTCTTCTTTCTCCTCACCTTCTTCATCCACTACTCTATTAGGCACTGGTAATTCCTCTGGAACCTTCAAAGTTTCTCTTTTCTCTGAATAGGAATAACGCCTAGCTACAGGCTCCCTACTCGCCGATGTTGGTTTACTAATGTAACTTCTTCTTTCCCTGTTAATTTCGTACTTATTTCTTTTCTCTGCTGTAACCGTAGCTACCCTCTTCTCACTTGTCACCCCCTTGTAGCCTCCATTACTTCCGGAATATTCCGTTTTTCTGACAGTCTCTTGTGTTTTTCTCCAACCGCCATGTTTGTCCTTTTTGGCTCTTCCTAACAAACCACTGGAGTATTGGTCATCCGTAGCAGCTCTTCCCCGGGACTCGTCCCCTGCTCGGACAGTATTAGAAACCACACATAACCGGTACAGATCCGCGAAACAACGTGGACGGTCTGCGAATATCAAACGCGATCTCTCTTGGGGATTCAGTCCTTCCAGAATTGCTTGTATTACTTCCGTCTCTGGCAACCCTAATCTTAATACCCGAGCAGCTTTCCGTATGTCCTGCACGAAGTCCCCCAACGCCTCCCCGTTGGCCTGTAGGCGATAGAATGAATCTAACTTAAGCTGGGAACGTCGTCGATGGGGTATGAAGTAATCCAACACTTCCCCATGAAAAGCGTCGACACTGCCGCCCCGACGCAGAGTATTGGTGACCAACCCTGCCAACGAACCCTGGCAATACGGGTATATAAGGGACAAGACCTCCCCATCGGACACACCCGGAAAATCTGCCAACTGCAGGACAAGGTCCAAGAAAACCAGCAGCTGGTCCTCATCAAATTCATTCACCACCGAAAGTTTCTGGAGAACCCCTGAAAGGGGGTGGGGCAATTTCTGAAAGCATACCGCCGCCAGAATTACACAATTCGAAATACACAATCAACAAAACATAACTCCCACAAAACACCTGACACCCTACAAAAATAATGACAATAATAACACCGGAATCAGAAAAAACTCGAGTACTAAACACTTCCTTCGATCAGACTGCGGGTCCCCCTACCGTTGCGAGGACCCAGCCCACTTACCTGAACTGCTCTCTCTCAACAACTCTACACATTATGGAACGTGACACACACACTAACACACAACACGACAAAATCACCGACCAACGACAATTCTCAAAAAAATAATTCTATTTCCAATAATTTCGGCTCCCGTATCTCGGAGGAGACCGACTGCCGATCGGGCCATACCGCATAAATTAAAACACCTCCCCTATTATGGGCAAGGTAATACGCAAACCATCTCCACCTAGGCACAGATCTGCGATAATTCGCGTTTCCAAAGGAATAAAATTTCACACCACGTGGCAACCTACCGTTCAACTATCCAAGGCGGGCAAGTACATAGACATATTATACACACAACCTTAAACCTAACAAAACATATTCACTTGTAGATATAGGGCCTTTCAAAGATTCTTCTAAGTTCCATTGGAACCTATTGGGGGTTCCAAAATGTTCCTGAGTTTGCAAGCCCCGTCACACCCAAAGGACCCACGGGTTGACCCTAATCTCAACCACGCTCTGCTACCAAATGTAACCTCTCTTTAACTTAGACTGGTCAAAAAAAAAGATTATTTTTTTTTTGAAAAGAGGGGCCACAAGTTAATTAAAACTAGACCAAAGCCTAGAGAAGCCAAAAATGCGCTGGATCCAGTGAGACGGGACTTGCAATGAAAACTCATAAAATTAACAATCAATAAAATCCCTTTTATTATTCTATCTCCTTTAAAAAAAAATTAACAACAACATCAATAAATATAACATTCAGAAACTATTTTCCCCTTAAATTGTTAATTAAAATAATTTATTCTCTTTAAATAATGTCACCTGAAAATTATTAACACATATAAAATTTATTTGCTATCTTCTCTTTAAAATGAATTAAAAATTAAAATCATTAATAGAATTTATATATATAGAAATATTGTTAAATTTTGAAAATAGTAATGTGTCATGAACCTTATAACCTTTTTAAAAGTAATTTTGGCCCAGAGACCGACATGTTGATGGGCAAGTCAGTGCATAATTCAACCTGTCTCAACAACATGTTTAACACTGCATGAACATGCACCTATTCAGGATTAAACTTGTGACTCTACTTAACTACCACAGAAACGTCTATCTCTTTTTACCAAACTGAATTTAAAAATGAGAAATTACTATATAAAGTGAACACTAAATTGAAACAGAGAAATTACAAGTTGATTGAATGAAGTAGTAGCAGTAATGCAACCCTTATATTGGTAATAAGAAGGAATTGTACGTTTGAATGGTGAGCTGCCAAAGATGCATGTCAGCCTCTGAGCTCACAATTATACAAACAAATTAATAAAATTTACAAAAGATTTCCCTCCCAGTTCACGCACTATACTGTCCCGTTAATCGGGGATTCAATTAAAATGTTTAAAAACTTAAAGTCATGTTGTTGAATGGTTGAATTAGTTCACTGGCTCTATTGAGTGCATCACAACGTGTAAAGAATATAATGGATTGAGTTCACCTTATTTTGTCCATGGGTGTGAAGTGGCAATCTCGTGGCCTACATTATAGGGTGTTTGTGCTTCGTCGTTGCTATTCCTCTCCTGCAGATGAAGTTGAGAGAGAAATCTGGATGTTCAAAAGTTCAGGTTTTGGGCTGGTCCACGTCTTCATCGAGGAACCCTGATCATACAATATATTATCAGCCAGAGTACACAAAACAATTCCCCCAGAAACTTCACACACACCCAAAACCCATATATAATCTTAACACAGCTTTAGGGCTATCTAAATATAATACTTGACACACTTGGCAAGGTTATATGGCCAACAGGCCCTATTTGAAAACATTTAGTACAGTTACATTTAATATTAATAAACTTTACCCATGTGGGTTAACATACTTCAATTTTGCTTAGCTAATTATTCGGCTTGTTACACTTTTAATAAGATTTGCACATAGTCTGAATTTTTGTTTGCCACGTGGTTGAGAGAGGTTACCTGATTACATCATTTCTATACTATTTAAATTAATACCTTTTGGCAATTACATACTTCTCAATTGGTGCCTTAGTAAGCTTTCTTAAATTTAATATAGTATTACTATATTTAAAAAAAATTACCTTTAAATTACGTATTGCACAATCGCCACGAGGTGACACAAAAGGTTAACTGATTTTATTTACTGTGGCCTATAAAACAAGTTTTTCATTAGTAAAACTTTAAATAGATAATTATAAAAATATTGCCGACACTTACCGCAGTTCTGTATAGATTTTAGCCTGTTTTAGCTGGAAGAATGGTGCAACTGATTCTTCTCCGCCGGAGAGAAAAAAAAATAAGCAGCCAACAATACGACGTTCAGAGCGAGACAAAGTTTCTTGATACCGGTTCCGCTCTGTGAGCTCGCAAACCGGGGCTCCCGCGAGAGGTCAGCACCGATCAAGCCTCGCTCTTAATTATAATTCAGGCAGCAGTATTGCTTATCTCAACTGCTAGGGTGCGGCACTAATCAAGCCGCTTTAAATACCGTACTGCATTTAACGTTTATTTTTGACGTTAAATACTGAATAATCGCCGATCTATATTAGAACGGTACAATGTCATCAAAGTCTAGCACATGCGTCTGCTTTAAAATATAATTTAGCTTTAAAGGAAGACTTCATTTTGAACAATATGTTTAGAAGAATAAAAGCAATCTTAAAAGGATGCTACGAATGTCAAACAGCCCGACATCCGAATCTTCACACCTACGTAGATATGCAAAATATCAAGACATAGGAAAAGGGAGAATTAGTAGCAATAGACTTCCTGGGCCCGTTTCCGAGAGCTATTCACGGGGGTACAAACACATACTTGTATGTATAGATGTGTTCACCAAGGCAGTTCGACTCTACGCTATTCGAAGACCCACCACTAAAAGTGTACTGAATGTCATACTACGCAAATACGTACCGAAGTATGGTCAAATCAAAAAGATATTGAATGACCAAGGTAAACAATTTCAAAATAAAGCATGGGCAGAAACGCTAACTCAGCACGGCATACAACCAGTGTTAACGTCAATACGACACCCACAAGGAAACCTTGCTGAAAGGGTAAACAAAGAGTTAGGAAAACATTTACCCATCTACTGTAATGAACAACATAACCGATGGGCAGAGTACATATCATTTTTTGAACAAGCTATAAATGCTACATACAGTGAAGTTACGGGATATACACCGGTGGAACTGGAAACGAATAAAAGACCTAATAGATTCTGGTCGAAAAACATTGATAAACCTCCAAACCAAAACCTGCAAATTCCATTGATTCACAAGTACGACAATGCGAAGAAGAGGATGGAAAAACTTGGAGAGAAGAGGATCGAGAGGTTCAACAGAACGCACAAACTCATCACATTCCATGAAGGAGAGAGAGTGCTACTAAAAAGCAATCCAGTGGGAAAACGAATAGACAATACAGCAAAGAAACTATTTAGACTGTACGAGAGACCCTACTTATTACAAAGAAGGAAAGGACGACACACCTTTATCGTCTACGATCCGACAAGAAGCAAAACTATTGGAAAGTACCATGCATCAGCATTCCGTAAATTCTATGGATAAAGAAATAAATCCAAAGTCAACTTATAATCCATGGGAGGGACGTAATCCACCCAGGGAAAGATTTAAAAAAAATTTTAAGAACCCTTATAACCACTAAGTGTGAGTTTAATAAAAAAATATAAAAAATGAATAATTTCTGAGCAAAGAAATAAAATTTGAATAAAATTCAAATTTTATTTTTACCCAGCAGGGGAATTTATGCAACGATACGTTTAGCATAAGTCTATGTATCAACCCCTGACTGAGGTATGCTAACATACGAACGCACGTATGAGATGTAAAAGATGTAAATAATAAAAATAATGTAATAATTAAGCGTTAGGTAGAAGAGATAATAAAAGAAATAAACGTATTAATTAATTTTAAATAAATAAATAATTGTAAATGAGCATGCATATGGAATTAAAAGCCTAGTTGTTTTTTAAACACAGCGAAAGGAGAAGAAACACGCACCGACTGGCAAGGGTGACGTCATAGCGACAGGCAGCCGCGTGTGTATCAGTCTGTGTGTGTGTGTGTGTGTGTGTGTGTGTGTGTGTTAGTGTTAATGTGTAAATGAAGAACAAGTTGAATTATGCATACGATTGTGGAAAATTTTACACAGTTTTTTAAGTGCTGAACGAAAACCAGAAGTCACACGAATCAGAGACATACGTAAAAATATATGTAGCGCCTGGCGCTACAATTAGACATTAAGTGGTCTATGATCGTGGGAACCGTTCAGCCACCGTGTGAAATTTTGCCATAACTTCCATAGTTTACACACCTTAATGTTCATAATTTGCATAAGTTAAGTTTAATAATGTACCTAACGATTTGTAAAATAATATTTATAAAAAAGTGTGCGCTTCATAGAAAGACGAGTAGGTTGTAATTAGTAATTAAATCGACGCGCGGACCTGTTCAACTTTGTCCAAACAGTTTCCAACAGGAATTGAACGACGACAGGAGTGTAAAACCCCAGCGAGCGACACACGCTTTCTCAGATCATCAACAGACATTACGTGAAATCCACGCATCTCGCAACCGCGAATTTTACAAAGTTAATTAATGTTTTAAACCGTATTACGTAACTTGAAGTGCGATGGAACTGGCAGTACGTCGGTGAGAGTATTAGTGATACACGATTTATTTAAAAGACTATAATATCGTAATCTACGAGGAGTCGTAACGTCGATGAACTTCAAGAAGTCCAAGTAGAACTTCGAGACATCCACGAGGGACAAGACGAGGAGAGGCGAGGAACCAGAGCAAAATACTAGAGGACGCAGGGACAGCCACATGCAGCTACATCCAGCGGTACATCATCACGACCAGAGGTCCACGTCAGAACTCAGCATCCAGTAGACGGAGAGAGTAATTTCAACGACGCAGAGACAGAGAAGATCCGAAGAGGATCCCTAATTCGAGAGTCCGAGTGACGGAAACGACACAGTTAAATGGTTGCAGAAATATGCAGGTGAAGTCAGACATTTATTTAATATTATAAATGCCCCTGAGGTCTATCGAAAGAAGGCTCTAGATTCCATATACAAGTTTACATAAACTTTATTATATTTTTATTTTTCATAAAGAATAATCAATTAATGTTCAAAGAATAATAATTGATAACAAAGAATATAAATTTATTAATCTCATAAATAAATGGTCAGTATAGAAACCATATTTTATTATATTTTTATATTTTATTATATAATTAAAATCAAGTAACGATAACGTAAATTCAAGTATGAGAGTTACTTTAAATGAAGATTTTTAATTAATTGAGACATTAGTAAGATAATTAGTAAGTACTAGAATGGTCTCTATTAGAATTTTTAATAAATGTTTAATTAATTAATTTTTTAATTAAGTGGTATATAATAAAAACCACACTTGCTAAGACAAGGTGAATATTCAATTTCGTACGTGTTAATCACGCATTATAATAATATATGTGTTATGTATTATATGTCTGTGTAAATACTCCAGGTCATATAGGTCTTATGTTTGTGTATAATATGTCTTAGAATGTAAAAGATAAGATTTTAACCACATTATAATTATATTATATTCGTATTGAATATAAGGGTTCCAATAGTAATTAACCCACACAATAATTAATAATATGACAATTTGCATTTTTTAAATAATAAACAAAATGAATATGATTTTATTAACAAAGTCGTACTAATTTCACAACCAGTACTAAATCCTCTGTACTCTTTACTTGTATTACGATTGTATATCGATATTCACGTGCTTATCCACCTCAATCAACTACCAAAGCCTGCGACCTAGCTGAGAAACATCAAGGTAAATACTGCAGAAGAAGAGTATACCTTAATAAGCCTTAACAGAAAGCTTCATTGGAAAAGGGTTAGCAAAACGCATGAAAAGATTACTGTCTACTTGTGACATGTGCCAGAAGTGTAAACACCCGAACTTATCGACCAGAGTAGAAATGCAAACAATCCAAGCAAAAGAGAAAGGAGAGTTATTAGCTATGGATTATTACGGGCCTCTACCAAAAGCAAAAGGAGGGGTAAAGCACATTCTAGTAACAGTAGATTTCTTTTCTAAAGTTGTCAAATTATACCCAGTCCAAAGAACCACGACAAAAGCAACACTTAGAGCGTTAACAAAGTTCTACATCCCACAGTATGGTAAACCTAGGAAAATATTGTCCGACCAAGGAAAACAGTTCACCCATAACCTATGGAGAGAAACCTTGGAGGAAATCAATATAAAACCAATTCTTACATCAATACGTCACCCTCAAACGAATTTAGCTGAGCGAATAAATAGAGAATTAGGTAGATATTTTAGGATATTGTGCCATCAGAATCATTCTGCATGGGTAGATTACTTGAGTTTTATTTCGGATTGTATTAATAATACATGTAATGAAACAACGGGGTACACACCTTCAGAATTATTTATCAACAAAGAACCAGTACATGTATGGACCAAAACCATAAAAAGTCCACCCAACTACAATCTACCTATTCCACATGAGGTAAAAACCAGAATAGCAGAAGAAAGAATACAGAGAGAAGGCCAAAAGAGGGTAGAACGATATAATCGTGCTCACAAGTTGGTAAGGTTTGGGAAGGAGAGGAAGTGCTAGTGAAAGCGAATCCTGTATCCTCTGCCATAGATAATACCACGGCCAAGTTCTTTCCGATATTCATGGGACCTTATAGAATAGAAAAGCAGGTTGCAAGGTACACATACATATTAAAAGATGTTGAAAAAAACAAAATTATAGGAAAGTACCATGGGGATAGTTTGAGGAAATATAGACAAAATATAGAGCAATAAAGAAACAATGGTTTGAGCCAATGAGGCATGTGAATCAAACGTAGTCCAACAAATATTTATAAATGTCTTTGAAGCAATGTCAATGTTAATAAGTAGTAGTTAAATAAATGTTAGTATTGTCGTTTTGATCATTGCCATCAATTAAATCAAACTTGTGATTAAAGCATTAATGTTCAAAGAAATCTGAAATATGTGTATGCCATGTTAGGTTTAGTAACATATTGTAATAATTAGTTATAAGGTAGAAGTAAGCAAAATTGTAATAGTGCAAAATGTGTGCGAGCAAAACCAACAGTGCAAGTTATAAAATTTAAAGAAAGTGCGTAACTTTACAAGAAGAAAAAAAAATTAATGTATTTCTTAAATAATCAATTTTTTTTATACCAAGTGGGGGTATATATCACGATTCATAAAGCCGACCCATCGGATCGTTATATGAAAGTGTCATACTGTGCGAGTATAGCGGCGTAGGCAAGAGAGAGAGGGTATAATCACAGCTATCTCTGTCTAACATCGCCACTGCTACGAATGTTGCCGGCAAAGACATGAATTTTTATTCAATTATTTTTATTAGTTAAAACTGCAATATCTTCAAAACTAATAAATATACAGCAATTCTGAAACCTGCATAGTGTTCAGCAATTAAAGCTCTATAAGTAGCCAAAATATCAACCAATATAATTAATAGTTACAGAAGTTATACAGAAGAAGAACGCCAAGAGAAACAACTAGAGAATTAGGCTAGGTACGAATTAGGTGTATTCACACACTTACAGAGAAAGACCTAAGCAATAATATTCTTTGGTCAGATCTGTGAAATCACGTTTGCAAATACCCATAATCAAACGATTTGCAAACAGAGGAAGTATGAAATTAGCCACTAATTCTCTACCATCTCAAACCTGTTAAGGGGCGTTTGGTCGACTTGTTCGATATTGTTTCAAGTGGAAAACGCATGATTTATTTGGAACAACCAATCACAAAGCTGTATTCAGAAGAGACGCCAACTCAGACTTGGGGAATCGAGCACTCTTCGTTCGAACATTAAATAGACAAGACGTGTGTTAGATACGAGCTCAATTTCGCAAGCCACGCAAAGTTTTATTTAAATAACCGTTCGAGACGTGGTCCGCAGTAGCAGAGGAATTAGTAAAGTTCATTAATAAATATTCTCACTGTGTAACAACTCATTAATTAATTAAAAAATTAATTAATTAAATAATTCATTAATTGTGAAGTGACCTGTGCACCAGAGTAGCTACAGCATCTGTAAGCGCCCAGGGTCATCGGTCAACGATATAATAATAATAATAATAATATTTATTACCAATTTTCCTTTACATATAATAAAAATTATACAATAAAGGACCTATAGGGGGCATAAATGCCCGTACATAGGTTGGTCCTTAGAATTAATATTTATATACTTAATACTAATTGTGATCATAGTAATATATTAAAAATAAATTATTTTTCAATTTTAACAAAATTTTAGTTTGTACTATAATACAATTCAATAAATAAATGAAAAAAAAGAGAAAAAAGGTCCATATCATAATAGACTGTTTTTTTGATTATTCAATAACAATGTTCCTAATTTTTTCTTTGATTTTTTTTTAAGCACTTTTATATTTACACTTAGATTTTTCAGTTCATTAGGTAATTCATTAAAATATTTTATGGCATAATACACATAGCTTCTTTGCCCAATACTTAATAGGTGTCGCGGCAATATAATACTTTTATACCGTGTGTTGATTCGATTTAGTAAAAACTCACTTTTTAGATCATTGTATTGATAAACTATAGAATTCACTACAAACACCTGTTTAATATTTAATGGTTTATTCGAATCTTGTTCATTGACTCCTATAATTTTAAGAATACACTTTTGCAGCCGATCCAATGCGTCTAGAGATGATTTATATAGACCCCCCCAGCCTATGATAGCATACCCTGCCATATGCCCTGGTCAACAACAATTTCTTCTGAGCCGAACCATCAAAAGGAGGATTTCTACGGATTCTTATCTACGGTCTGTGCTGAGTCAAAAGATTCAGCGCTAGTTCAGTCATTTTATTGGCAGTTTTGACGTTATTGGCAGTACGAAAGTTAAGGACAGTACAAAAATTAAAGTAATAATGAGTGCTGCTCCCTACCCGCGGATAGGAGAAACTACCGTTTTCGATTTTACACTGTTTGGTCGGTGTTGCCGTCTGCTGAGTTTTTGCAGCAGTTTTAAACAACGGTGCTGCGTCCTGGTGAGATTTTCGTTACCCAAACGAGGACGGCGTTCCGTTTTTTTTTTTTGTCTCTACAGGAAAGTCTAGCTGATTGCCTCGTGGTAAATTCCTTCGGTGGAGAGAAGTGTGAATTCCAGCTTCAACTTCTTATAACTATGGTTAGATAGTTTCTTAAACGACTGCGGGTTCGCCGAACAGAGACAAGTCCTGCTACATGACTGAAAGAATGACATCTTAAAAGCTCCACACTCGACACCGAAGAGAATAAGACCACAACAACCACAACAACATGCCAATCATAAGATCGCCACGTTACAAATAAGAGATCATCCTTCTGGGCACATAAGCAGGTGAAAAACAACCATTTATAATTAACACGTAGAATCAACATGGCACCAGTTATACATAATCATCAGTTTTTACCTTTCAAGTTAAACATTCATTTGGATCCCCAATTGATGGGACAGTTTAGTGTGAACACTAAGAATTAATTGTAAAATTTCAACATATGTATAGTAAATTGTGAGTTCAGAGACTGACATGTCTACAACACAGCATCCAACTTAGATTTCCACTCATTTCTTTATAGGGCTTTCGCTACAGATTTAAAGTCAGTTTTGTTATTAGTAATTTTCTCAAGTTTAATTTACTATGCATAATTTGTCTCTACAGGAAAGTCTAGCTGATTGCCTCGTGGTAAATTCCTTCGGTGGAGAGAAGTGTGAATTCCAGCTTCAACTTCTTATAACTATGGTTAGATAGTTTCTTAAACGACTGCGGGTTCGCCGAACAGAGACAAGTCCTGCTACATGACTGAAAGAATGACATCTTAAAAGCTCCACACTCGACACCGAAGAGAATAAGACCACAACAACCACAACAACATGCCAATCATAAGATCGCCACGTTACAAATAAGAGATCATCCTTCTGGGCACATAAGCAGGTGAAAAACAACCATTTATAATTAACACGTAGAATCAACATGGCACCAGTTATACATAATCATCAGTTTTTACCTTTCAAGTTAAACATTCATTTGGATCCCCAATTGATGGGACAGTTTAGTGTGAACACTAAGAATTAATTGTAAAATTTCAACATATGTATAGTAAATTGTGAGTTCAGAGACTGACATGTCTACAACACAGCATCCAACTTAGATTTCCACTCATTTCTTTATAGGGCTTTCGCTACAGATTTAAAGTCAGTTTTGTTATTAGTAATTTTCTCAAGTTTAATTTACTATGCATAAAAACATATATTTTCTCTTATTTTTAAAATCAGGTTATGTCATTTGTATAAAAAGATTACTGGGGAGGTAGGTGAATTTTTAATTAGTTTCAACCAAGCTATGCATGTCGAAACACTTTTCAACTTGTTTGTCGAAACAAGGTTGTTGAGACAAATTTGTTGAGAATGGTCATAAGTTGAAGGAACATGTCCGTCTCTGACACACAAATGTATTTTTTTTATATAAGGTGCTAATATTGTGCAATTTTTCTCTTTTCATTAACTGGCCCTATTTAAGTATATATAAATTCTTTATACTAATTCTGATAACTGGGGGGCGTTAATTATTTTAAACAATTTTTATTTCTCACCCTAATTAAGTATTTTAGCACTTAGCCACTTAGGCACTTGGTTTTAAATTTTTAATGTCCTGGGGACATTTATATGCAATACTTTATGATACACATAAATCTTTAATCCTAATTGGGATTCCTATAAAGAAGAAATTAGAATTTATATACACCGGAAGGGTAATATAAAAAGGGGCGTGGCAAGAGACCTTTATGTATTTGTATACTATTGTATAATGTAATTTGTCTTGTGGAACATGTTATGTCTGTATATTTCTATGTACATTTTGGGGGATATATATATATATACATAAATATTATGCATTACTGTACTTTTGGTGGGATATAGGGATTTATTATTCAGGGGCTTTTATAACAGGAAGTTAACACATGTAGTCATGTGGATATATCCTTTTCATTTTCTTTTTAAGGGAGGTATTCTATCTCAATAATCGTGGCTGATCATTTCTTTAAATAAATTATTTATTTTATTTAACAAGTATAGGAAGTGTCACCTTTAAAGTTCATTTAATTGGTTGAGTAATTATTTTAATTATTAATAGTAACTGGGAATGAAATCATTTATCTTCATTAATTTATATACTGCATTTTAAAAGGAACACATGATATAAATTTTATATTTTAATAAATAGTTTAATGGGAGTTTTATTTTGAGGTTAATGATTATTTTAAATTTTCAATTCATTGATGGTGACATAGCAATTATTTTCTTGGATTCAGTTAATATTTTTCAGGTGGCCTTGTTGAGAGGGTATACTTCTTTATTTAACCATTTAAAGGGGAATTATAAATCACTGTTGTATTTATTTGTTCATTATATTTTTATTATGAGATAGAATAATAAAATGGGATTGTTAATTATTTACTTCTTGAGTTTTCATTGCAAGTCCCGTCTCACTGGATCCAGCGCAATTTTTAGCTTCTCTAGGCTTTAGCCTAGTTTTAATTAACTTGTAACCCCTCTTTACAAAAAGAAATATTCTTTTTGTTTTAACTACTCAAGATGAAGTAGGGGTTTCATTTGGTAGCAGAGCGTGGTTTCGATCCACGGACCTCTGGGTTATGGGCCCAGCACGCTTCCAGTCAGTGAACCGCCATATATAATACCGCCACCATATAATATAACAGAGATTATACAGGAGATTACCTCGACCCTCCAAGGGTCACCACCGGTAAGAGCATCCACCCCAATTCCGGTTGTTGAGGAGTCCGTGATCTCAGCGGTGAACACTTCTTCATACAGAGAAGTAGAGCCTGTACGGACTGGTTCGGGGGCGGCAACGTACAACCACCTGCCCAACCCACTTGCCAATATTATTCAACAACTGCCAGTCGTGGACGGACTGGAAGCAGACAAACTACTACCTTTTTTCAAGATAGTCTTTGAATTGAAGGACTATCCGGGTATGCTGGAGCGAACGGTGCTCGAACTCATCTTCCCCTACTGTCGCGGTACCATGGCTGACAGGGTGGCGGAGGTAATGCGACGCAAGGAAGGTGTGGATGAGTTCCACCGGGTGGTGCTGAGGGCGTTCGTACCCAGTAGACTGATGGAGCAATTGCGCCATCGGCATTTTTATAAAGTACAGGCACGGGGCGAAACATTGGCCCAGTACGTGCTGCGAATGCGCCAGGTAGCTCGTATTCTGGGAATGGGCATGTCGGAGGAAGAGGTAGTCCAACACATCCTCGACGGCGTCTCTGCCGACGACCGTCTGCGACTAGTTTTTGCACAGCGGCCGCAGTGGTTTACCGACCTGGAGCGACTCTGCGTTATGACGGAGACCATGCAGATGACCGACCAGGCGAGCGGAAACAGTAGACGAGCCGAACCAAGACCTCAGACATCGGAAGGGGCCAGAGAGCCTACCTTCCCCCGACAGGCCCAGCCAGCTCGAAATCGTCAGCAAACAAATTCAAATTCTGTGATTTGTTATAATTGTAACCGCCCGGGACACGTGGCGAGAAATTGTATGCGAGGGCGCGCGCGACCAGCACCACCTATGTCTAGACCAGCGCCAAAAAACTAAGTAGACAGGGGAAGATATTTCGGAGGATGTCTTCCCCCCGCTTCAATTCTGTTCAACTTCCGTCGACCTCCAGGCAGTCGTTAAAAGCCCAATCTTCAAATATCAAGGTCCAGTCCGCTACCTCGCAACAATTTTCTGTATGCCCCTTTCTGTCGCTCGAGGTAAAGGGGGGTCAGCTCAGAGCCTTAGTTGACTCCGGTTCAGCCCGATCCATCATTTCATCTCGGGTACATGCGGACCTTGAACGACAGGGTTTAATTAAAAGGTCAGAAAAGTCATCTGCTATATGCTGGACGGCATCCCGGGAAATCTTGCCTATCTCCCGGGTTACTTCCTTTAAGATCAAAATCGATGGGTTTTCTTGGGTGTGGTCTTTTCTGGTTTCTCCTGCTCTGGGAGTGGATTGCATCATTGGTGCCGATTTTATCGCAAAAAGTGGTCTCGTGCTGGACATCCAAGAGCACCAATGTTTTTTTAAATTTAATCGGGAGGTTTTAATTCCGTTCCTTGGGTACCAGGGCGCTAAGCCGGGTATCCAAGAAGTAGCTTGTCCCGATTCTGCACGAGACCATCTCACTCCATCCCAGCAGACGGCCTTAGATCATGTGTGTGAGGAATTTCCCGAGGTGTTAACTCCTACTTTGGGACTCACACACCTGGTGGAATATAAAATCAGTCTTACAGATACGAAAATAGTGAGGTCACACCCTTACAAGTTTGCCCCTCCTAAGATGACCATTCTGCGAGAGAAGGTTCAAGAATTATTGGACCAAGGGGTGATTGAACCTTCTCATTCCAGCTATGCCAGTCCAGCATTTTTAGTGCCAAAGCCTGGTGGCAAACAAAGAATGGTTATTGATTACAGGAAGTTGAACGCCAATATCGAGGTGGATTCTGTTCCCCTCCCGGATTTACATTCGGCCTTTGATTGGTTCAGTGGGGCCAGATTTTATACCATTATCGATCTGAACGCGGCCTATCATCAGATACCTCTTGCCAAAGAAAGTAAACCATACACAGCTTTTTGTGTACCCTGGAATTTGTACCAGTACACAAGGGTTCCCATGGGTTTGGCTGTGGGGGCCCAGACACTTACTCGCCTTCTTGACACTGTCTTTCACGACGTCAAATTCCGTTTCGTCTATAATTATCTTGACGATCTGTTGGTGTATAGTGAGACTTTCGAAGATCATCTGCGGCATTTAAGAGAGGTGTTGGGTCGTTTAAGAGAGGCTGGCCTCACTGTCAATCCCGAAAAGGTTCGTTTCGCCCAAGAGAGTATTTCTTTCTTGGGCCATTTAATTTCATACAAGGGCGTGACGGTAGACCCAGAGAGGACACAAGGCATCCATGACTTTCCTCCAACAAGGGATGCGAAAGGCATAGCGAGATTCGTCGGTATGATAAATTTTTATCGGCGTTTCATACCGAATATCGCTGAAATTGCCGCTCCCTTGAATGAACTGAGGAAGAAGGGGGCAAAGTTTGCATGGGGGGAAAACCAACAGAAGGCTTTTGATACCTTAAAGGAAGCCATCATTTCCCCACCGGTGTTGCGGATGCCCGACTTTTCAAAGCCGTTCATTTTGCAGACGGACGCAAGTTCGGTTGCGCTCGGAGCGGTCCTTTCCCAGGTTATTGACGACGCTAGGCAGCCTGTGGCTTTTATCTCACGCACGTTGACCCAGCAAGAACGTAAATCATCCGTTTATGAGCTAGAGTGTTTAGCTGTTGTATACGCTCTAGATAAGTTCAGGCGTTTCCTGGAACATGCTGAGTTCCTGCTCGAGACCGACAATCAGGCTCTCTCATGGCTTCTAGCTCATCCCCGGTAACTGGGTAAAATTGGTAGATGGGTGGTGAAAATCTCATCCTTTAAGTTCACCGTGCAACACATCAGGGGATCCCAGAATGTGGTTGCAGATGCCTTATCCCGTATGTTTTCCCAACCCAGTGATGCCCAAGCTGAGCAACCCTGTTCCGTTCTTCTCGATTTTCCATTAGCCTTCACTGATGTGTTACCCCATCAGTTAAACGACGAAGTGCTGGGTCAAGTCATCCAAAATATTAAGCAGGGTAACGTACAGGCCCCTTATTTCTTGTCCAAGGGAGTCCTTTGTTGTCGAGAAAGAAAAGGACGAGCACCTAAAATCGTGCTGCCTAGCAAATTAGTGCCCATGGTCTTCAGTTATTACCATGATTCCCCAATCGGAGGCCACAAGGGAATTTCGAAGACCATTTCCAGTATTAGGAAACATTTTATCTGGAAGGGCATGGATAGAGACATCGCGACGAGAGTAAAAAACTGTCATCTGTGTGGCTTGAGCAAGCCTGCCCAGAACACCAAACTAGGGTTGTTATCTTCTGAGGTGGCGAGCAGACCAATGGAAAAGTTATTTATTGACTACGTGGGGCCGTTCCCCCGTAGCAAGTCAGGTAATGCTTACCTGCTTGTTTGTGTAGATGCTTTTTCAAAGTTTGCCTGGCTACTGCCCTTACGGCAGGCAACCGCTCGTTTGACCATCAACGCTTTACAGAACCACGTTTTTCAGCATTTCGGTCTTCCGACCATCATTGTCTCGGACAATGGCCCGCAATTTATTTCAAACGAATTCAGGCATATGTGTTTCGCCAGTGGCATCAAACACGTAACCACTTCCCCTTATTACCCACAACCGTCCCATGCGGAGAGATTCAATCGGAATCTCCGGTCCGCCTTGATTGCTTATCACGCTGAGCAACAAACAACCTGGGATCAGAATCTGAAGTGGTTACAATTAGCCTTCAACACGGCCAGACACGACAGTCATCAGGCCGTGCCCTTTGAAATTTTGTTTGGATTCTCGCCCGCACTCCCGTTGACCAACCTATGGGATATTGAAGATCTTCTGCCGCGGGAGCCCAATAATAAAATTGCGGAGAGATGGAAAATGGCTCGGAAGAATTTGCTGCGAGCGCACGAGCGGGTCCGTCGGCGTTATAATCAGGGGCGTATTCCAAACCCCTTCCGGATTGGTGACTGGGTCTATTGCCAAAGCCACCCACTCAGCTCTGCCGCCGACAAACGTGCTGCGAAGCTATGCTACCGTTGGTCGGGCCCATACCAAATCATAGGATTTACGTCACCGGTGACGGCCCGGCTGGGCGTACCGGGAGACAAACAAAAGTTGATGCCAAGCCACATTTCCAAACTTAAACGTTGTCGGGGGCTATCCAAAACGTTCGAAGGGGGATAGTCCCCGTAAAGATAGGACGGAGGTCCATGTTAAATGTGGAAGTCGTGTTCAGGCGAATGGGGCGAGCCTCAGGAGATCGGAAGATCTATACGTATGTATCTTTCTTTTGTCTTTAGCTGTCTCTCTCTCTCGGGCTGTATGTGGACTCTGATCAGGTCAGCATGCAGCACTCGCACACTTACATAATACATATCTTCTTTCGTCTCTTTCATTTTCCCTTTTTGATTTCTGTTCTCCTGAGAGCAAGCTCAGCTGAGCCAACCCAACCACGACGTATCTTTGGGGAGAGGTACACTGCAGGGTACCCTCCTGGCCTTTAACGTTGGGGCAACTATGTTGCCCTTTTGGGGTGAGGGTGTGCTGAGTCAAAAGATTCAGCGCTAGTTCAGTCATTTTATTGGCAGTTTTGACGTTATTGGCAGTACGAAAGTTAAGGACAGTACAAAAATTAAAGTAATAATGAGTGCTGCTCCCTACCCGCGGATAGGAGAAACTACCGTTTTCGATTTTACACTGTTTGGTCGGTGTTGCCGTCTGCTGAGTTTTTGCAGCAGTTTTAAACAACGGTGCTGCGTCCTGGTGAGATTTTCGTTACCCAAACGAGGACGGCGTTCCGTTTTTTTTTTTTGTCTCTACAGGAAAGTCTAGCTGATTGCCTCGTGGTAAATTCCTTCGGTGGAGAGAAGTGTGAATTCCAGCTTCAACTTCTTATAACTATGGTTAGATAGTTTCTTAAACGACTGCGGGTTCGCCGAACAGAGACAAGTCCTGCTACATGACTGAAAGAATGACATCTTAAAAGCTCCACACTCGACACCGAAGAGAATAAGACCACAACAACCACAACAACATGCCAATCATAAGATCGCCACGTTACAAATAAGAGATCATCCTTCTGGGCACATAAGCAGGTGAAAAACAACCATTTATAATTAACACGTAGAATCAACATGGCACCAGTTATACATAATCATCAGTTTTTACCTTTCAAGTTAAACATTCATTTGGATCCCCAATTGATGGGACAGTTTAGTGTGAACACTAAGAATTAATTGTAAAATTTCAACATATGTATAGTAAATTGTGAGTTCAGAGACTGACATGTCTACAACACAGCATCCAACTTAGATTTCCACTCATTTCTTTATAGGGCTTTCGCTACAGATTTAAAGTCAGTTTTGTTATTAGTAATTTTCTCAAGTTTAATTTACTATGCATAAAAACATATATTTTCTCTTATTTTTAAAATCAGGTTATGTCATTTGTATAAAAAGATTACTGGGGAGGTAGGTGAATTTTTAATTAGTTTCAACCAAGCTATGCATGTCGAAACACTTTTCAACTTGTTTGTCGAAACAAGGTTGTTGAGACAAATTTGTTGAGAATGGTCATAAGTTGAAGGAACATGTCCGTCTCTGACACACAAATGTATTTTTTTTATATAAGGTGCTAATATTGTGCAATTTTTCTCTTTTCATTAACTGGCCCTATTTAAGTATATATAAATTCTTTATACTAATTCTGATAACTGGGGGGCGTTAATTATTTTAAACAATTTTTATTTCTCACCCTAATTAAGTATTTTAGCACTTAGCCACTTAGGCACTTGGTTTTAAATTTTTAATGTCCTGGGGACATTTATATGCAATACTTTATGATACACATAAATCTTTAATCCTAATTGGGATTCCTATAAAGAAGAAATTAGAATTTATATACACCGGAAGGGTAATATAAAAAGGGGCGTGGCAAGAGACCTTTATGTATTTGTATACTATTGTATAATGTAATTTGTCTTGTGGAACATGTTATGTCTGTATATTTCTATGTACATTTTGGGGGATATATATATATATATATACATAAATATTATGCATTACTGTACTTTTGGTGGGATATAGGGATTTATTATTCAGGGGCTTTTATAACAGGAAGTTAACACATGTAGTCATGTGGATATATCCTTTTCATTTTCTTTTTAAGGGAGGTATTCTATCTCAATAATCGTGGCTGATCATTTCTTTAAATAAATTATTTATTTTATTTAACAAGTATAGGAAGTGTCACCTTTAAAGTTCATTTAATTGGTTGAGTAATTATTTTAATTATTAATAGTAACTGGGAATGAAATCATTTATCTTCATTAATTTATATACTGCATTTTAAAAGGAACACATGATATAAATTTTATATTTTAATAAATAGTTTAATGGGAGTTTTATTTTGAGGTTAATGATTATTTTAAATTTTCAATTCATTGATGGTGACATAGCAATTATTTTCTTGGATTCAGTTAATATTTTTCAGGTGGCCTTGTTGAGAGGGTATACTTCTTTATTTAACCATTTAAAGGGGAATTATAAATCACTGTTGTATTTATTTGTTCATTATATTTTTATTATGAGATAGAATAATAAAATGGGATTGTTAATTATTTACTTCTTGAGTTTTCATTGCAAGTCCCGTCTCACTGGATCCAGCGCAATTTTTAGCCTCTCTAGGCCTTAGCCTAGTTTTAATTAACTTGTAACCCCTCTTTACAAAAAGAAATATTCTTTTTGTTTTAACTACTCAAGATGAAGTAGGGGTTTCAGGTCGACGCATCAATCAGTAAGAAATATATTCATTGATGAATGAAATAAGTAACAAAATAAATAATAAATCAATAAACAATTTTAAAAGACACTAAGTAAATTCATAATTTGTATTTAAACATTAAGATTAGTAATAACGTAATATAGGAGTCTTGAATGGAGAGTGAGGTGTCGTATTGAACGTGCAAATTATTGCAGACCCGTTCTTTAGCACTGGTTTGGGAGATATAAATTTTCCTACTCAAACCAGATAAGAACAATTGGTCGTTTGGACGTTTTAATCTTCACTTTTCACGCATACTCATTAATAATAAGAGTTAGGGTAGCAATAAGTCCTTAACTTAGCTTTGAAAGAACATAAATAAAATAACATTTAATCGTTAATTAAACAAACTTCAACAAATTTTAAAGTGTTATTTGTAACGATTCCCCTTGAATTCCACACTCACTGAACGAATCCTGAGATAGTGTGTCTCTATGCTCTGAGCTAAGCTGAATCCGTGTCATTTGTATCTGGGATTTGTTCTGGCGCCCAAGTAAAGAAAAAAAGTCACGGGTAAGTAACATTTTTCTATCATTATATTTATAGAAAGTAGATTGATAGTGAAAAAAGTCTTTATATAATTTGTCGCCGCAAATAAGAGGCATATGTAAATTGACAAATATAATATATATAAAGAAAGATTTTATAATATATATATTCAGACAAACAAAAAATATAAAGTTAACTTACATATTTCCATGATAAGTACCACAACCACAGTACATGATGAGTACCACTTCGAACAGTTCTACTTAGGCTAACCGAAATGTTTTGGTGACTGTCATGTTTAATTTTTTTTAATATTTAAATTGATTTCATATTTAAGTCACAAAACATCTTCGAAGGCACAGTTCTATTCAGTGAACCACCAACTTTTGTTATCCACCAAGAAGTAAATGTCATACTTCTTGTTGGGTTAATCTTTACTTAAATATATTATCTTATTCAACTAAACACAATTCTATGCTTATTTTAAGTTCAAGAAAATGTTAAACTTGAGTTCAGACATCTCATATCATTGAATATAAGGAATGAAAGTTTTCTCTTTAGTTTTCCTATTACATCTTAACAGTCAATTGTTACACATTTTATTTCATTTCACTGTTTATCAAGCTTTAAGCATTATTTGCAAAAAAGAAAAGCAATTATACATACACAAAATTTAAAAGAACAAAAAAAGAAACTATCCGTATATTATGTACGAATGAACAAATTTTAAGCACATTTCACTAAACACATTCCACTATTTTTCTTCGATTCCTTGGTCTCAGGTCAAGGTCGACAATTGTCCGACAGCAAAGCGTGTCGATTCTGGTCCGACGTTATCTCGTGAGAGGTCATACACATGTATAGCTGTTGGCATAGTGTGGGCTGATTGAGCGTCAGCATCCTGTTGGGGTTGGTTTGGTTGGCAGGTTCTACGGCCAGAGACGTAGAGTAGTGTGCCAACGAATATCGCACAGCTGGTGATAAGAATGATAACAATAATTATAGGTAGAAAGTAGTTGTTATAATCAGTGGCGAAGCTAGTAGTTAATGAATGGGTAGGCAAAAGTCTTACCTTAAATTTTTTTGTAGAGTAGTTCAACACGGCGAGTTTTCTTGCTTGCAAAATTGTCAACTACACGGTCTTTGAACAACTGGTCACTCATCAATTCCTTCACAAATTTTTTTTCAATAGCAATGGTGCTAAGAGAGTTAAGTCTTTCATTAGTCATCGTATTGTGCAAGTAGTTTTTTTATTCTTTTCAAAGTACTCATATTCCTTTCTGAAGAAGCCGTGGTAACAGGAAACGTTAAAATCAAACGAATTAATTTTGAAACTTCCACGTACACTGGTTCTAAGTCATTAAGAATTATAAAATGTAAAAGTCTTTGAGGGAACAAATGTTTCCAGTATCTGAATAAATGTTTTTTAATTCATTTTCCAGTCTTTCACTATTGAAAAAGGGGTATTTATTTATAAGGCTGTTCAGTTTAGTAGAAGGAAAACTCTCTTTGTAAGAAATGAAGTGATTTGGATCCAACAACTCAACAAACTGGATACTTTCGAAATCACTGAACCGTACCTCCAGCTGCATAATCAAAGTGTCAAGAACTTCATAAGTTAACGTTTTCAGCAGTTTCCTGTTACTGTCATCTATATTTACCTCGCTGCTTATTTGGTGACATTTTTCAATACAAGACGACATAGTGTTTTCTGATCTCATGTCCTTGAGGATAGCAGTAGTTTTCTTAATTTCAGTGTTGCACAGAATTATATCGGAGATAGTTTTGTGTTGCAGTAGAGAAAAGAGATGGTCAGTATAAACGAATATTCCCCTATAAAAACAAAGTAAGTAAATGAAATGGGTCTTTTTGAGTATGTTAAGCAATCCAACATTAGAATTGTACGAATCACTATCCCATCCTTCATCATTCTCTGTAATGTCCTCAAAAATTTGTCTCAAGTCACCATAGTGGGAAAAGATGGTATGAACTGCTCTGGAATGAAAGTTCCAACGGGTAGTGGATGCTTGTGGAAGTTTAAATCCTCTAGATTCTAAAAGCTGTGATCTCTTTGAGGATCTACAAAAACATGTGTGAAATGCTGTCAGATTGTGAATGAAGAGCCTAACCGAGAACGAGGTTTAACTTGTGAGCATAGCAATGTAGAAATAATGCTCTTGGGCAAGTCTGTTTTACAAAGTGCTGAACACCTCCATGCTTTCCAGCCATTACAGAGGCTCCATCATATGTTTGACAGACTACCTTCTCAGTTACACCCCACTTTTTTAAAACGTCAACAATTAATTCTGATAAGCCTGATGCAGTCTTATCTACTGAAACATCATAAAACCCAATGAACCTTTCTATTGGACCTTCTTTTGAACAAAATCTAAAAATTATGCTGACTTGAGATCTACTTGATACGTCTAAAGTTTCATCTGCTTGAATTCCAATAAAATCGCAAGAATCTAACTCCGCCTTAATCTTCTCTTGAATTATATCAGCTACAGATTCAACTAATTCATTCTGAATATCGTTTGATGTACCTTTAAATCCTGACGTAGACTGGAGATGATCTCGAATGTACTGCTCCTGCTTAGAAAGAAGATCTAACAATTCTAGATAATTACCCCGGTTGACTGAGTCTTCCCCTTCGAAATTACCTCGAAATCCAAGCTTCTGTTTCCCGAGAAAACACACAATATCAACAAGTCTTTCAACAACAAGCCTATTTTGTTTCACGACTTCATTATGTTTAACAGCTTGAATTCTAGCCCCTTCAGAGAGAGTATGTTCAATCCTCAGGCGTCCCAGCAAACGGTACCGCTCTTCATTATGAATATGTTTATTTGAATTCTGGTGTTTGTCTGCCTTTCTAAGAAAGTTTTTTGTTACCGTCACTCCATATAAAATCCATTCTTTTTCACCAGAAAACAAGATACATGTATAACAAAAAAGTCTGTTGGTTTCGGAACAGCCTGTCAACCACGAATATCGCTCGTACCAAGAAAACTGAAATTTTCTAGATACTTTACCATCAAAATGTTTAATTTCTAAATTAGGCGTAAATCTCTTGTTTTGAACATCACATTTTTCTTCGTAACTCCAAGAAGAAAACGGCTTACTTTTTAATAAGTTTAAAAGACCTGACAAAGTATTAAAAGGACCGCGTTCACTCATTTCGGGCGACACACTGATATTTATACACAATAATATAACTAATTGACCTTCCAAATTTATAACTTGATTAGTTTCTATATATATGTTTAATGTCACAAATAATTTAAATGACAGTGTTGATCGTCTATTAGTTCACCGGAATCACAGGCACACTTTTAATAACCGCACAAAATAAACACGATTATAAACAACACAGCGCGCTTTAAAACTCACACAACAGCAGTGAGACATGCCTCAACGCTAGTGTGTGGAGCGCTGGGCAATCCCCCGTTCCCCGCACTGCCAAGTCTCGTCCAACACATTTGCTTACATACGATGTATACAAAAAACGCTGAGGCAGGTTCACGTTGCCTCATTCGTTTTAAACTATGTCTGCTGTCACTTGTCACCGTCTAGCGGTCGCTGAGTAAAGCATGTAATTAGTAAATTCGACAATTACAGTAACAATGTATAATCTTTACGTTACATACTTCATACGTATTTATAATTTTTATTCTACAGAATTTTTTTGGGTAGGCATTGCCTCAATTGCCTCCATGTAACTTCGCCACTGGTTATAATCAGATTTGGGCTTCCTTATCTCCGTCAAATTCCGTTGTAAACAATCAATTGAAATAGTGTTAAATCTTTCGTTGTTTTCGATTATAATTTGTTGTAATAAAAAAATTGTATTATCTGGCAGCGAGTCATTCGTTGGCAAGGTTAATGGAGATAATTCGGATGATGGGAATATATTTTTAACCGACGGAACAACAATAGTATCTGTCTTGGTCTTAACATATGTTTGACCAAGGAAATGTGGTAACAGTTTGAACTATTTTAAATAAATGTAACAGTTTCGAGTACTAAACATCACTCCTGTACCGTTTATAGTTTGTGTAATCATCCTAGAAAGTTTATTATTGAGTTGGGACGAATACATCGCCAAGTAACTCTAGTCGCCTCAAGTAAGCTATAAACCCAGCAGTCTCCATTGGGTCCTTGATAGGACCATAGGGTTGAGGTCGTCTAGCTGTACTTCTGGTCGTGTAACAGCTCGTCGGCAGTACTTCTGGGTCTTGAAGTCGTCACCAATGAACATGGCATGCAGACAACTCTCGCTTTCACTGGTAAGTAGTAGTGGTACTCTGATCGAACACACTTCATACGGTGGAGCGGAACAGTCACTCAGTTGATTGTCTTCCAAGGAAACGTGCAATTGTCTATCACCGGATATCGCGGAGTAATTTGCCTCACCTTTAACTACTACAAACTGGATCAAAGTATCGTCATAGTATGGCAGATCGTTCACACCAAACAACTCAAAGCGTCTATCAAATGATTGCAAGAGTAGATCAACTAACCTTATCATGTTTCGTATAGATACAGCATGAACTCTGGCTAATCTATAATAACTATAAACCTCATCTAATTCTACATCCTTTAGCAATGATAAATCATTTGGTAATTTAGGTACAATCTCTCTCAAAGTTGTATGGAATTTAGCAGGTGTTAACAACATCGAACTTAAATTGTCCAGTTGTAGTGTTAACCAACACCTCCTGAATTTGAACTAGTTGTTTGTTCACTAAATGTAAGGTCATTTCAACATCAAGAAATAATGAGGAAATTCGTACTTGGTACTGAGAAAATTTTACGTTTTTATTAAAATAATGAGGAAATAAATAACGAAATAATAAGGAAATTTACGTTCTAATTGAATTGTCTTTATCCAAATTGAAAAGTTAGTAGACTTAACATCCTGAATTGTTGATTTTAGAGTACTAGCTATAATTTTAATTGTTTTAGAGTTTTCATCAACTTCGCTCGTTAATTTCTTTAGAAAAGTAAATTTTTCATCTTCATCATGAACTAACGCATCAGACTGGTCATCTAGACTGTTAATTTTAGAATTTATAGATTTTAAATCGTTGTCGTCCATAGTTCCGAAGAGGAACTTCAGGACAGAACCAACACCATTAGTCACACGTCTACGAGATCGAGAAGTAGTTTCAGATTATTGACTTCTTGCTTCGTAACTTGAAGAGAAAACGGAGATGTGTAATTTTGTAGAAAGGAATTCAGTCTCTTATATCGACAGTTATATTATCGGATTCAAGACAATGAAGAATCTATTCAATGTTAAGAAGTACCTATTCGTAATCTTCAGTATTAACTGACACTATAATAGTCTAAACATCTGTAGACAGAATTACGCCACGTTCCTTCAGAAATATGAGGCCTTTATTGAGATTACAAGAATTTGAAGAGTTCCGTAGGGAGGAACAATCAGGTGAAGAGTACACCTGGTTGCCCACGAAGAGTAGTAATCCAAGGAGCAAATCTGGAACACTCTCTCATACGAGGATCTCTAGGTCTTAAGTTATAAGAATGGGACTGATGTGGACGTGGGCTGACATGCTGGTGTCTCTCAGGTAACCATTCAGGATCTTCAAGATCAAGGAGAAATACGTTCGGGGATACATCATCCGAGTTCACCTAACTCGGATTCGTCATCTTCGGGCTCTGCGTATTGCAACATAGACAGTAGCGTGGCGTCCATGTAACCGATGCTGCCGGCGGCAATAGTACTGGAAATATGATAAAATAATATTAGTTATATCACAGAATAAATACTTTAGTTATTGAATAATTTTAAATCCGAACAATATCAGTAGGGAAACTTGAAGAAAAGCGTAGCATTGCTTTCGAACTGCTGTGCACTTGCACCGTCTTGTGTTGCCGGCTCAGACACCGGCAATGTTTTACTGCGTACGGTCATTGACGTCGTAGTAGTTGTCACTGTACAAGCTGTGGAGGGGGGCGCTCCAATGTGTTGCCGCTGTATAAACCGGCAAAACCCTCAGTTAGGAGCTATGTTCGTTTTCGGAACTGACGTGCAGAACTACGTACCTATTTGTGTTTTGTTCTTTTAGTTATGTGTTCCTCTGTTTGTCTTTATTATTTTTAATTCGATTATTTGTGTTCTCTTTTATTCTGTGTAAGTATAATAGGAGACAGATCCCGTTGAACCGGGACCTTCTTCTTCTGCCAGCGAATGATAGAAAATAATCTTAAAAAATATTTTGGCTCTATAAAGAATATTTTGTCTCTAAAAAGAACACTTGGTACTTTAAAAAATTCGAATTAAATTCTAAGTTAAGTTTTTGGCCTATCACAACCGGCAACAGCTGTTATGTACCCACGCCAAGTCCTACTACATTATTGGTACTGTTATCGTCATTGTCAAGTTGATGGTCGGTAACTGATTCGTTTAACATGTTGACATCAGCTGAGGACATGGTTGGAAGTGTATATCTGCGGTTAACCTTTTCCGGTTTACTTTTACTTGGCTTCAGTCTGTTTATATGGACGACAATGCTTTCATTATTATTTAACTTTATTTTATAATTCAAATTGTTTAACACCTTTTCAATTACATATGGTCCTTTCCAAATCTTTCCTAACTTCTTGCGCGGTCCTTTTCTTAAATTAGGATCGTATAAAAATACGTAATCGCCTACCTTAAAAAGTACTGGTTTACTTCTTCTATCCTAGTATTTTTATTTTTATCTTTACTAATGTCAGTGTTGCGTTCAGCTGTTTTTCTAACTCGCCTTAATTTCTTTATCAATTCATCTAATTCTATTCGGGCATTTTCACTAATGTCTGCGTTCATTGAAAGATCATCCTCTGTCGGTATTCTCATTTCATGTCCGTATAAAAGAATATCCGGACTATGTCCAGTTTATGTCTATCGAGTACAGTACTTCAGTATGCCATTAAAGAATAAGGTACTATCTAGTCCCAATTCTTACCGTCTGTTGCTATATAATGGGATATTATCATGTCTGCTACAGACTTGTGTACTCTAATCTCCAGCATTGAAGGTGATAGGGAGTAGTTTGGATTTTCTTTATACTAGTAAAGAAAACACTGAGGTAAAAAATGACGAAACAAAGTTTCTATGTTGATCAGTCAACAGTCGTTTAAGGACTCCATGTCGAGTAACAGTCTTTAGAACAAGCTCTCTAGCTATAATATCGACACTTTGTCCGCGACTCATTTTTATGTTGCGCGGCATTTTGAAGGGCAATATAGTGAAACTGATCTAATTGTCTGACATGAAAGGGCTCGACAAACACTTCTCGCAATTCTTTAAAGGTTATGTCTCTCTTTTTAATTTCGCATTACTATTTAGAAAAAAATCGGCTGACCCTTTCAGCTTAAGTTTCAGTATAGAGACTCTGTCCGTTTCGGTCCAATTTCCTACTTGTGCAGCTCTTTCAATGTTATCGAAAAACTCATTAACTGGCACGGGGCCGTCGCCTCGCCAAACATCAATTTCGCGGTAGTTAGATCTTTAACTCTTGTTGGGACTGCTACTGCTTGAGCTTGTGCCTTGAGTTGCTCTTGGGCTCTATAAAGATCTTGTCTGAGCTACTGTGCCTCTGAACTTGGACTTGTCATCTTTGTAATAAATAAAAATATTTAAAATATTGTATTCTATTTTAATCTTTAGCTTCTAGTGTTATTTATTTCTCTGAATAGGCACCACAACAAGGAAAAACAGTATGAATCACTTATTTACATAAAAATAATCTTTGTTACTATACAAACCACAATAACCAAGATAACACAAATTATGAAATTTAGTGTAATTTGAAAACAATGTTATCTCTTACACTCTTAATTATTATAATACTCTATTTCTATCTTTATTATCTCTACGCGTGCTACGTTATCGTCGACCGAGTAAGTGGAGTGTCCGTTAATATGTCGTTCTATAATGCGTTGAACCAGGGTTTTAAGGAAAGTTTCACACCCGTCTAACAAAACATTAGGGTAGAAAAATAGGTAAATAATAGATAGTTCGGGAACTCATTTCTGTAATCGAGGAACATCATACACAGATTGTTCGGCAATAGGAAAAACGTTTTCTAGTTCAGGTGTTTTACGCACTGTTAGAAGCTGTAACGATGGTATAGGCAAGCAAGGTACAGTAGAGGGGTTCGATGGATATTTCGAACTGGAAACCGCAGGAATATGCAGATAATAAGCCGTTATAGAACCAACACGGGTACAGATTTTCATAAACAGATCAGGAGCTAAAGGTTCTCTATTTACTAGCTAACCAGACGGACTTCCGAAATTTCTACTGCTAGGCCTATCCATAAAATAATTGTCAATATCTTTATGTCTTTTTTATAACTGTTTCCCATGCACGTATTTCATCACGTTTCTTAAAACTAACTCAATAGGGACTGTATATCTTAACACTAACACATAATAATGTACACAAAAACACAATATCTTAAAAATTATAAATTCAAATAAGGTTAATTATTTCCCTTGCGTTTACTTAAATAAAGGAAATCGATTCTGTAATTCTTTGAATGACTGAGTTAAACAAAACGTTCTGTAGCAACTTTCAAATACTGCTATGATTTGCCATACATCTCTCATTACCAGTTAAGATCCACTATTCTTGCGAGTGGAATCCCACAGGCTGCCACCAATTGATATGCCGTGACCGAGCCCTTTTTCAGGCTTACCAATAGGCGAGTGTGAGATATATTAATACTTGACAAAAGATGCGTAGTTAAAGTAGGCCTATATATATCGAGACAAACAAACAATATAAAGTTAACTTACATATTTTCATAATGAGTACCACAACACAACACTTGGAACAATTCTACTTAGGCTAACCGAAATGTTTTAGTGACAGTCACAGTGGTGACATGTTATAGTCGAAATATGAAGTGAGACTTCTTCTTACCCCTTCTTCGAAGGTGAGTAGTTTTATTCAATGTACCACCAACTAGGGTGTCCCGCCCGTTAGGTCACATGACTTCTTTCTTGTATTTCTACTGGCTCATCTTACGATCATCACAACTGAGATTATCCAATCGTACATGAACGAGTTATCATTCATGACGTCTCGACAATCATCAGATGTTCACGTAATGGAAATTTAGTGTCGCTCGTTTTAGAACTGTAGTGGTTAAAAACAGGATGAACTTGGTTTTTGTAATGGAAATGATGAAACCACAAGAAGACAAGAATAAACAATTATTTTCCTTGGATTTCGTTGTTCATGACGTGTCCGTTGATTAACTAAATATAATTAAACCACAACCGACTTGGAATACAAAGTTTTTTATGGGAAAAAATGTAAAAGTTTTACCTTATAACCTGAACCAGTTTTTGCTTATTATAAGTTTCGTCAGAAGCTGCCACTGGGAGCGCTGTCCGTCTTGTTCTTGGGGACGGTGTCGACTTTTGAAGAATCGATTTGTGTGTGTGGGGTGTGATATGTTCGAATAATGCGTGTGATAAACGAACAGACACGATTTTACAATTTTACAGACACAATCGTAAGTTACAGTTTTACGATACCGTCTCGCAACGCCAACATGGAAAGAACATTCTCTTGTAAACAGAATGGTGACAACAAATGGAAACTTACTGGGTGGGATTCTTCAAGTTTCTACAGTTATCAAATCCATTGGTAGTACTTTATAACAATGTTTCTAAAAAGAAGAAAATTCTAAAAACTGCTAAAAAATACTGACGGGTGAAGCCTTGAATATCAGAAGCATACAAATTTGACTATGATGTTGTGTGTGCGCGCGCGCGCGTTATAATCTTGGCAACAACAAAATAATAGTAGCAGTCAATAATAATATTAATAATAATAATAATGAAAATAATAACAGTGTGTTTAGTTCAATAATAGTTTTAATAAAATAATGTATATAATTAATTAATTAGATTATATTGTAATTAAAAAAAATGTCAATAATATTAATCCAGAAACCCCACCCTACGCCCAGGCCTCGTGGGGAGCGGGCAACAGCTGTTACTCCTTAGCTGGCTAACAAAGCTCTGGTAGTGAGTTTGCAAGGTTGTATGTACCGCTTGAAAACACCGTAACCCACGATGGGATCGATCTTGCCAATGGGTGTGTCGCGAACGATGGCCTCAGGGCACTCTGTTGTATGTAGTCCTACCCGTGATACTCGAAGGCTTTGCCGCGATGGGAACTAGATGATAGGTTCTCAAAATAATTCTGAGGTTGAGGGATCCCTTAAAACCCCTCGTCCAGAAAAAGAGCTCTCATCGGAAGGTGAAGAGAAGGAGACATTACTCCTCGGTTGATACCGAAAGATTCGTGACATCTTTTAATGTGGCGGCGGTGACGAAGTATCTTGTGAAACGGAAGGAAGGTGACTTCGCAAAACCGAGTCCTTTCCTTATTGAGGAAGCTATAACCGGTTGCGCTGGGTCAGCCCTACAGGACATCAAGAAAGCCACAGGTGGACTATTTGATCATAAACGATCAACAGGGTTCAAGGCATGCACGGATTTAAGGGGGGGCGGTCGCCCCCCAAACCATACAAATAAAAAGTAAACGGTGTATTTTAAACATTTAAACTTTTGTTATGAGTAAAATGTATTACTTTTTATTAAACATATATGAAAACTCGTCATCGTAACTGTTTACTCCAAATTTTAATTTATTATAAATCAAAAATGTTTATTCAAGCTGCGAAGAAAAGCAACTCTGGGTAGGGGTTGGTAGGTTTGGAGTTTAAATGCTGCGAACAGCGAGGGTTGGTATCACTGCTCTCTGACAGTGACTCAGTGAGTGGAGTGCCATTGCAGCCGCCTAAGAGTGCTTTCACATGTGCGGTTCCTCTAACGTCGTTACAAGTGCGGATCTAATGTGATTGTTTTGAAACATTTAAATGTATTAACGTTTGTTCTACGAATCGTCAATCATTGTAAGTAACAAATGATTTATGGAAATTTAGAGAAGTAGTAATTGAATGAGTTGTTATGTCGAAAGAGATTTTTGTTTATTTTCTAACCTCAACATTTACTGTATTAGTATTGTAAATATGGCTCTTTGTTGTTGTATGTACTCCATTCATGAGATATAATTTCTTGTAAAAAACACAAACAGACAGACGGACTGACAACAAAGCGTAATAACAGAAGAGACAATAACAGAAATAGGCTAAATTTTCATACTGTTATTTTTTCTCTTCTTAGATACTTATAGGCTATAGGCTTATAGGCTTATAGGGTTATCTATGTCGTAGCTAATTGGACTAAACGGTAAACAATAAATTAAAAAATAATTGATATTTATTTATGTTTAATCGAATTACTGAGGTCATTTTGGAGTACTTTCTACTTTTAAAGAAGAATGTTCAACAATTTTAACAAGTAACAAAATCATGTTGGATGAAGCTCATTTTTGAATACAAGAACATTTTTTTGTAGAAAAATTAAATATTCCGCCTCATTACTATCGGATCAATTGTATGATTCATATAAAAAAATTTGTATTGTCTATTTTATGTAACCTATTTTACGTAATTTTATTTTATCAGTTCACTAGATCCGAAGTTATAACAGTTTAAATTTGTCAGACTTTTTCGAAACATTCATGAGTGAAATGAATCAATTTATGTTATTATAAAATCTTGATAACTCAATAAATAATGGACATAAGTAGGGGGAAAATGACAGTTCTGACCAACAAAGGATGCCGCCGTTCCCACGGTCCAAGATTTTTTCCCACGCTCTCCCCACCACCGCTGGACCACAGCATCCCAAAGGACCGCGAATTTCCGCGAATAAATTTTTTAATTTTTTTTTAATTTGATATTTTTATTTTTTTAATTAAATTGATTTGCATATCCGCGAATATATGCCGCCTTTCGCGACCCTAAATCACTTTCACTTTCTATCAGCTGGACCCGTAGCATCCCAAATGGACCACAGCCCGCGACTTTTTCGCGTATCTGGACCACAGCATCCGCGAATATAATTTTTTATTTTTTTATATGCCGCCTTTCGCGAGCTTAGATCACTTTCACTTTCTATCACTTGATGCATTATAGTGTATATATTAAATATATGATCAGGGTTACCAACCTTGCATGAGTTCAAATTTGTTGTGTGTTATAATGTATATTAAATCTATATGATCAGGTTTACCAACCTATGGTGGGGGGGGTTCCGACTTGATGCATTATAGTGTATATATTAAATATATGATCAGGGTTACCAACCTTGCATGAGTTCAAATTTGTTGTTGTGTGTTATAATGTATATTAAATCTATATCATCAGGTGTACCAACCTCTGTATTATTATTATTATAGTGTATAGATATTTTATATGAGCAGGGTTGTCAACATTTTCTGTGGCGGGGGGGAGGGAAATTCAAATATGTGTTATATAGTGTATATATTAAATTATATGATCAGGGTTACCAATCTTACATTATTTTGTGTGTGTATAGAGCAGATCTACCAACATTTTTTTCTCTTCTGTAGTGGGAAATTCAAACTATATGATCATAATTGTTACTCTCTCTCTCTCTCTCTCTCTCTCTCTCTCTCTCTCTCTCTCACATTTGAATGTAAGTAAAACTATCTCTCTTGTTGTCAAACGTTATGTTCAAGCCGTTTTCTCCTCTCCCTCTCCCTCTCTTTCTCTCTCTCTCTCACTGTGTACATTGAGTAAATAATTTTAGCTCTCTATCTCTCTCTCTGTCTCTCACACTTGTTGTGTATGTCTCTCTCTCTCTCTCTGTGGTCAGTACCGCGCGCATGTATATGAAATTAGAAAGTTTATATTTATTCGACAAATATTAACGCCCTCTCTCTCTCTCTCTCTCTCTCTCGCTCGCAGACGTCGGAAGCAATTCCTAGTTTATAATGTAATTACCTGTGCGTGTATGTCTCTCTTTCGCATAAAAAAAATCTCCTTGAAATAAGGTATTTTCAAAAGTTTTGTGTACACATACAAATCGCTATCGGACGATGTACGTGCTGCTCACACACACACACTTTGTGTATGTCTCTCTCTCGCTGCAAACGTTGACAAGAATTCCCTTATTCAAAGCGATTACGTTGTCACAGTACACAAACTTAAATATGCCTTACAGACTATTGTAATTTTAAAAATTCATTTTTGCATTAATTAAATATATATATATCGTAAACAATGAAATAATAATATTTCGTCATTAAAAAGTTATATTCAGTGTGTATGCACACACACACACACACACACACACACACACACACACACACACACACACACACACACACACAACGATACAGAATTAGATATAGTTATTATTCGATAACTTAAACCAGAGGTAATTAACCTTGTGTATGTTGTCTAAATCAGACGCTCTACTCTCTCTCACACTTGTTGTGTATGTCTCTCTCTCTCTGTGGTCAGTACCGCGCGCATGTATATGAAATTAGAAAGTTTATATTTATTCGACAAATATTAACGCCCTCTCTCTCTCTCTCTCTCTCTCTCTCTCTCTCTCTCTCTCTCTCTCTCTCTCTCTCTCTCTCTCTCTCTCTCTCTCTCGCTCGCAGACGTCGGAAGCAATTCCTAGTTTATAATGTAAATACCTGTGCGTGTATGTCTCTCTTTATTCGACAAATATTAACGCCCTCTCTCTCTCTCTCTCTCTCTCTCGCTCGCAGACGTCGGAAGCAATTCCTAGTTTATAATGTAATTACCTGTGCGTGTATGTCTCTCTTTCGCATAAAAAAATCTCCTTGAAATAAGGTATTTTCAAAAGTTTTGTGTACACATACAAATCGCTATCGGACGATGTACGTGCTGCTCACACACACACACACACACACACATTGTGTATGTCTCTCTCTCGCTGCAAACGTTGACAAGAATTCCCTTATTCAAAGCGATTACGTTGTCACAGTACACAAACTTAAATATGCCTTACAGACTATTGTAAATTTTAAAAATTCATTTTTGCATTAATTAAATATATATATCGTAAACAATGAAATAATAATAATATTTTTAATAAAACAATTATCAGTTTAAATAATAATTTTCATGATTGTAAGATACAATCTGCAAATTATTCAGCTTCACAGTAAATGTTAGCCTATTGTGTGTGTGTGTGCTATGTAAATTGTTTGTACATCAATGAATATTTGAATCTTTCGATGTAGCATTTCGCATAATTTAATGTACTTTACAAATAGAGGTTTACAACGAAATAAATTAAAATAAACTATAATTTGTTTTAAATGGCCTTCAGTAAGTAACTATGCTAAACCATTGTAATACAAGAGGTCATTGACACGACTTTACACTGACACATTGCAGTCTCTCACTCTCTCTCTCTCTCGCTCTCTCTCTCTCTCTCTGTGGGTTAAGCTGGTGTTGTACGTTACTAAAATCATAGCAAATATTTTCATTCTAAGCATGTATTACTGTTTAGTAATAATTACAACCCAACAAAGGATATATAAGTTTGTGTACATGGATTGTATATTGCAAGCACGGAATTATTATTTAAATCCGATATCTGTTTTTATTAAAATCATACAATGTCAAAAGAGGATAGTTGTCTGTTACGAACCAGTACTAACTCTCCTATATGATAATCTATTTGTTTGTACTCTTCTTGTATTGTCGTCTGGCTGGTGACAGCACGTAGCAGTCATTGACCTGATTGTATGTGTGTGTGTGTGTGTGTATGTGTGTGTGTGTGTGTGTGTATGTAGGTGAAGTTAACATGGTTTATAAAATAAATACAATATTAATAATAATAATTTTTGACATTGCAAGATTTTTAAATAATAATAATTTTACGGCTGTAGATACAGTCCACATGAAAGTTTATCTGTAACATAACAATACAATCGATATTAGAATCACTGATACGATAAATATTCAATTATCACGCGCACACGCGCAGTCAGTGGAAAGAAAGAATCAATGCGTTAAGTGAGTAAACTTTTTCAAGTATACGTCATTTTCATAAAGTTAATGTACTTTCAAATAATTTGTAATCAAACCAAATATTATTCAGCGAAACTTGTAAATACTACTTAGAATCAATGATACATTTATCATATAAAGTTAATGTACTTTCAAATAATTTCTAATCGAACCAAATATTATTATTCAATGAAACTTTTGTAAATACTAATTAGAATCAACGATACATTTATCACGTACATGTAAATTCAATTATTAAAGTGTTAAGCCCTGGAAGTTGAAACTACACACACACACACACACACACACACACACACACACACACACACACACACACACACACAAGTAAAAAAATTCATTTTACATTGATTAAATATATATATCGCAAACAATATTATAAAATAAATACAATATTTAATTTTGACATTGTAAGATTTTATCACCACTCATGATTATTATCGTATGCATATGTGTACAGAACAAACATAAATATAGTTTACAGACCAATGTAATGCAATATTTTTAAAAATCCATTTTGCATTGATTAAATATATATATATATATATATCACAAAGAATGTTATAAAATAAATACAATATTAATAATAATTTTTGTCATTGTAAGTTTTTTAATAAAAACAGATAACGATTCACTAACAACAAAATGGACTGCACTCATACATTATTCCTGTTCCAGGAGCGACTTGCCTGCAGTGATCTGCAATCGTTCAGTTTCTAAACGTAAAAATTATTCACATTAAAACATTATCAAGTGCATTCTCTAACTACAACTGCAATCGTTCAATTATCGTATGCATATGTGTACAGAACAAACATAAATATAGTTTACAGACCAATGTAATGCAATATTTTTAAAAATTCATTTTACATTGAATAAATATATATATCGCAAACAATATTATAAAATAAATACAAATCACAAACAATGTTATAAAATAAATAAAATATTAATAATAATTTTTGACATTGTAAGATTTTAATAAAAACAGATAACGATTCATTAACAACAGAATGGACTGCACTCATACATTATTCTTGTTCCAGGAGCGACTTGACTGCAGTGATCAGACCTACAGAAAAAGTACACTTTATCGTAATTAGTTTGTAGTATAAACATTATACTTACATTGTCTTTATATGGCTCCGTTTTCCTCTTTTACACTCTGTAAATATATAATATACCGCCTTCCTTATTTGTTCGGGCTTAGGACCGACTCAAGATCACATGAAAATGTTTTTTGTTGTGTAAACAAATAACAAATTCAAGTAATATGAGGCTAAGTTACGGTGGCTCTGAAAAGAACCGATTAATAATTAGACCTAACGTTTGTGTGTTGTTGTTTTTTTTATCATTTTAGTTGTGTCACCACAAACTGACACTGCGGCATTACTCGAGCATGTAAAGCGTTAGGACAATCGTCCATCGTCCAGTCTTCAAATCTAACTTGACATGAACTACACCGTACAGTATCGCCATCCCCCTCGTACACAAACCCAGCGCGTGCCAGTGTTTGTGGACTCTGGTTGATATTTGGATACTTTAAATGGTAATCTTTACGTGCACCCACTCTCTGTATTTTAAAATACGTGCGTAGATGACGTAAATATTCTTCATGATTGTACTTCATTGTACAGCCGTAAATGAAGAGTAATTTGCATGGCTTCCCTTACACACATTTATATGTAACTAGAAGTGGTGTAAGATCCCCACCACCTGCCCTTTTCTTCTTCTTCAAGTGGAAGGTGAAGAACAAACGATACATGATTACAACACCAGCTTAAGTCAAGGTCATTGTACA